>JAOXOE010000632.1:13759653-13785624 GCA_028565055.1 Phoeniculus purpureus | reverse complement strand
CCCTCCCCGCCCTCCCTCCCGCCGGGCTGCCGCGGCCGGTCCCAAGGCGGGATAGGCGGGACGGGCGCGCAGGCGCTGCTCCCCGGCCGAGCTCCGCCGCCCGCAGGGAGCCCTGAGCAGCCCCGCCCGGCCACTGGGGCGGGCAGAGGGACCGAGGCGGGGGCGGCGGGAGCGGACCGTGGGGGAAACGCGGGAACGGCTGCAGTGCAGCTCCCGCCCCGCCTGCGCCGATTCTCAAACATAACTGAAGCTTCTGTCCGTCGAAGATGAAACTTTAACATCTTTCAGGAGGAAACACGAACGCCCCGCACTAAGTTAGGCCCAAATGCTGTCACAGTTACACATGTGCGTCCCTCCCGCCACTGAACTTTTCAGCATCCGTGGAAGCTGCTCCGAGGTTACACGGGTCCACAGAAACGCACCACGTTTCATCAGGAAATGACCTACAGAACGACAGCTGCCTCGGTGGGATTTCTCAATCGCACGATAAACCTGATGCAAGTAACTCAAGGCAATGCACTTAATTTTTCCTGCTACAATGTTCATCTTGTACAAGATGATTTCTCCACAACTTGAACAGAAGTTTGCAAACCTAGAAAGCTTTCACAGCAGCCTCGTGAAACAACAATCCGTATTTTGATGATACTGCCCTTCTGTTTTGTTAACTGTTGTTTGCATCATTATGCCATAAAGCTAACGCTGCTGAGGCAAAGATTAGAGAACGCTACACTCCAACAGGGAATGCAGACAACAGAGTCTACACGCATCTCATGGGAATATTTTACTTAATAGTCACATCCTGTCAGTTTAGCAGGAGTTGACATTTTTCAGAATGAGCCTGAGAGTAGCCCTGCTTGAACGCAGGCGAAGCATGATAGAGTGTTATTACACGTGTATACAAACACTTAGAAAAAGCATCTGCTGATGCTCTCCTGGATACTTCAAAATTACTGTGTTTAGTAAGAGCTGGTGTTCAGTGGATTTTAAGTGAGATTTACAAATGTCCCTACTGGGAAAAAAAAAACAACCCCAAAACATTTGCTAAACTAATTTATCAGCTAGGCTTGTGTTTTACAAAATAATACACACAATGTTCTATTCAAGCACATTAAAACCAGAATTGTATCATTTATTATACTGTGCAGCCCATACAGACATAACAGCACAGCAGTAGTGACACCTGCAAACACACACAACTGATACAGGTTCCGTTGAGCCATAGTGAAGTCCTTTTTTAAGGACTACCAGTCCTATGCCAGGTGACAGTGTGTGTGATAAATTCTTGCCTCATCTCTTCAGGATGTATGAGCTCAGTCCTCCTGGTAACAAGCTGTATTCAGGAGATGCTGACTGCTCTTCACGCTCACTAAACATGATGAAAGTTGAGGCATTCTGCATCTTTCACGACCACAACATACATGGGAAGCAGGACAGAAGCTCTCATTTCACTATCAGAGGAAAGCAGTATAACAAAGATCTTTGAATTACTATTCCTGCTTTATACCACGAAGAAACAAATTATGTTAATAAATGCTTGCATGTTAATAATTTCAAAGGTAGTGAACTTCTTGCATTGCATGCAACAGGTTTATTTAAAACTATGAGGCCATACAAGCATTGAGCATTTTGACCTACTTATAGCAGCTGAAAGGTAAGCCTAAGTGTCTGAATCAAATTAAGGGGACATTTTCATATTATAAGAAAAACAGAATTAACAAACTGAGCTAGGCAGAGTAAATGTATATGTATTAGCAACAGCAAACGCGGTGTGATAGAGAGGGTGATTATAGTTCTCACCTCAGTGATGAAAATACACCTGCTCTGATTTTTTTATTTCTCTTAAAATTCTGACTTTCTTACTGATTGACCTGTACTCAGCAGTTCTCAGAGCATCCTGTTATACAGTACTTACTGTTTAAAAAAAATAAGTCCTTTTTCATACACATGAGCTTCTATAACAGAAAGTAAAGGCTGCTTCCCAAGCTCTGTCAAAGTTGAGCAGCAGTTTGTTAAAATCCCTGAAGAACTCCTAATGTGAAACAGAGTAATTCCCTACATTTACTACCAATAAAACCTAGCTTCTTAAAGGAACGGTTAGGACATGCCAGGACTTGTGAAAACAAAGTATTTCATAGAATTATAGAATCATCATGGCTAGAAAGGACCTCCAGGTTCATCAAGTACAGCCCTCATCCTAAGATCTAACTAACCTCTAGACCATGGCCTTAAGTGCTCTAGCTACTCGTTTTTAAAATACCTCCAGGGATGGTGCCTCCAGCACCTCACTGGGGAGCCTGTTCCATTAATGCAACCCTAAAATTTTTTTCAAACACCAATGCTGATGTCAGTTCTCAAGAAAATTCCAGAGAGAAAACAAACATCGTCCAGCCAAGTTCTCAATAACATGTGCCCTTGGCCCCTCCTGAGGGAGGACACACTTGAGAGCAGCAATGTGGAAAAAGATCCGGGGCTACTAGTCGACTAGTTGGACATAAGCCACCAATGTGCAATTGCAGCCCAGAAGGCCAACCACATCCTGGGCTGCATTAAAAGAAGTTTGGCCAGCAGATCAAGAGAGGTGATTCTGCCCTCTACTCTGACCTGATGAGACCTCACCTTTAATACTGTGTCCAGTTCTGGAGCCTCCAATACAGGAGGGCTGTGTGGACCTGTTGAAATGTGTCCAGAGGAGGGCCACGAAAAAGATCCAAGGGCTGGGGCACCTTTCTTATAAAGACAGGCTGGGGCACTTGAGGTTGTTCAGTTTGAGGAAGAGAAGGCTCCAGGAGGACATCATAGCAGCCTTCCAGCACCTTAAGGGTGCCTAAAGGAAAGCTGGGGAAGGACTTTTTAAAAGGGCAGCTAGGACTTTTTACTTTCAGCTAGGGGGTGAGAGGACAAGAGGTAATTGTTTTAAACTGAAAGTAGAGAGATTTAAGTTGGAGATTAGGAAGAAGGTTTTTAGTGTGAGGGTAGTGACACACTGGAACATGTTGCCCAGAGAAGTTGTGGAAGCTCCGTATCTGGAAGTGTTCAAGGCCAGGCTGGATGTGGCTCTGAGCAACTTGAACATTAAAGTCCCTTCCAACTCTAACCTTTCTATGATTCTGCAAATTGATCCACAGGAATACAATCCTACATCCATATAGAGCTGCACTGGAGTCTGTTTTCTAGGCAAGTCTCCAATCACCCTCTGGTTATCCTAAGAGTTACTTGTATTTTGTAGATGAAAGAGTTACTGGGACACACCTGGCCTAGGAAAATAATGAAAAATAACCCTACATTTCTTAATAAACAATGTTGAGCAAACTGAATTATATTTAGAGGGAATCCACAACTTTCACCTTCACTGAATACCAAGTCTCTGAATGTCTGACAAAAATACCATTTTATGACTTCTAAAATCTTGTAAACTTCACAGAATTGTTTAGGTTGGAAAAGACCTCTTGAGATCGTCTAGTCAAGTCCCTCGGCTGAAGCACGGTCAGCTAGAGCAGGATGTCTCAGACAGTGTCTTGTGATCAGATGGTATTTCATGTGTTTCCGTTTGTGCCCATTAACTCTTATCCTGTCAATGGGCACTACTAAGAACATTTGACTTCCTCAACTTCATTCCCTCCAGTTCAAGTCTTTAAGCATGTTGATAAAATCCCCCCTAGCCTTTCTTTCTCCAGATGAGCAGTTTCCCTGCCTCAGTCTCTCATGAAGCATCACATGAATGATGCTTCAGTCCTTAAAATCATCTTTATAGTCCTGTGCTGGACTTGCTTCATATTTTTCTTGTACTGAAAAGCCCAGAACTGGACACAGATACTGTCTCATCAGTGCAAAACAGAGAGGAAGATCACATCCCTCAAACACCTGTCAAATTACTTGAAAGTACTGTGTATTTACTCAGGTATGAAAAGTAGCCAAACAGAATGTTTTTTGCGTCTTTCATTTCCAGCATTAAATTCCCTGTCCACTAGAATAATATCCAGAATAAAAACATACGCTAGTTGGGTTGGAAGGGCCTTTGGACACCCTCTGGTTCAATGTCTCTGCTCAAATGAGGTCTAATGTGAAAGTTAAACTAGACTGCTCCAGGCTTTGTCCAAGGAAAGTTTGATACACCACACAATGGCAATTCTACAGTCTCTCTGGGAAACCTGTCTCAACTCTTGGAAGTGCTCACTTTGGATTTTTTTCCTTAGGTTTAGTAGGATTTTTCCCTTTTCTTCTGTTCTTTTCCATACATATGAATAATTTACTAGCAGCAAGTAAACTTAACTCTTACTGTCTTTGCCATTATTTTGGGATATCATATTTATTTGCTTTTTAGGCAAAGAATAGTAACATTGTTTATTGTCTAAGCAATATTACTGTACTTAGTATGAAAACTATGTTTGATTTGATAGGAAACAACAGGAAATTAGGCTGTTCTTATCCCCATAATTCATTTGAGAAAATTATTGGCAATAAGGTTTTGTGTTTCTACTGTGAGAGCTTTTCTTCATCCCCACTGAGCTCCATATAAAATGCTGTGTATCAGCACTTCTGAGATATGGCATTTCTATCTTTGTATCTCTTCTTTTATAATCTAAAGTGAAGTAGCAAAGCAGGTTGCAAAATGTATCATTACGCCATTGAGACATAAGTAAACAAGACAAATGCATTCAAAATTATTTCAAGAGTCAGGTAAAAGTGCATCACAAAGTGTTCCAACTTCATTAAATTAATTTCAAGCACATTTTAAAATGTAAAAGAAATCATAAAGTAAGGTCCTACAGGTTGTCACTAGCATCAAGGAAACAAGTTAACTTTAGCCATTTGTACGCAGAGGTTGAAGTAAAAAAATACCTGGGTTTGAACATACTCATTAGCTGACCATAAAGCATACTGAAGGAAGATCTGGTAACCGGCTTGACATACCTCCCTGTGAATAATAGATTTAAGAAGTATGCTTATAATCTTCAGAGGTACAGAAATACCAATCTATCACCACAAAATTCAAACTGTTCATCTGAAAGCAGCTGTTGATTTAAGAATTAAGTGCAGTGGACATACTTTTATGAAGTATTTTCATTCTGTTGCTTTGAGTACTTTTTCACTGCTTTATGTGTTTAATTTGAACAGTTTTAATAGGCATGATTGTATGCACCAGACATAAACATTCCCAGAATCTTCCCAGAGACAGTGGAACAAACTTCTAAAATATCAGTGACTAAATTCTCTATTCAGTTTCCAACTGTGCAAACTGTGATCAGCTTTTGCTTTCTGTTTTGTTTTACTGCACAGTAAAGGTGCAGAATAAGCTGCCATACAGCCAAGCAGACTCTTTATGTGAGGATGACCTAATTGACATTACTTTGGCTTCAAAGGCAAAAATTTTTCATTATGGTATAGAGCCTTTCATTGTGCCACAACAATTCCTTTATTTTCTTCATACATAATTGATTTTTTGGTGCCATGATGAAGATAGATTTGCCTTTGACCTGTCACAGACTGCTCACAGGGAGTGATGCAACAGCAGAAGTACACAAAATGTACAGTCAAGAGTCTTCTGTGCCTCTAATTGTCTGCACACAGGTTTTCAAAGAAGTAATCTGTGGTGGAGTTAGGAACAGTTGGCAACTGAAATACTTGTGGTATCGTAACCTCTCCTGGTTTTCTCTTATGGCACACAGTATTTTCCATGTCCTTTGGTCTCCTGTTCTGCATCGCCTTTTGTATTTATAGGGTATTGAAAAAATGTTTTGTGGTCCACAGTATGTTCTGTAGGCTAAACTGGAGTAGGTTGCCTGCAATTGTGGAGAGCCACAAAGAATGACCAAAGTAGTCTTTTACAATCATATATCTTTTATATAAATTTATAGCAATTCCATGTAAGTACTTAGAACAAAAAATGGTCACATATCTTGGAAATAGCTTTACGAAGAGCTTAATTTGAAACAATCCACCTTGGTTTTAAATCTACTGCTCTCTGTGCACCACAAAGACATTGCATCTTCAGACTTACTTTTTTGGTCTGTAGACCAGAAGGTCTAACAATCACACCTGTGTTGCCATTCCTATTACTGTGTAATCTCTAATAACTCTTAACTACTTTGCCTGTATTGCTATCTAATTATATGCTTCTGGCAGTTCAGTTTCCTTTTACTCTGGTCTCTACACAGCACCACCTGCTTATTCTGTAGCAGAATATTCCTTTTCCAGAGGAAATCAATACTATTTCAAGACTCCCTTGCTAATGCACAATGGAAGAAAATAAATCCATCAATTGGTGGTAGTCAGAGCCACATTAACAGAAAAACTCCAGTCAGTGGTTTAACATGCACAGATCAGCCTGAATATAACTGCTGCACAGACCAGCCTGAATAAAGCTGCTGTCTGCATGGGCAGAAGTACACCTCCTTCATAGACTTCCCAGATCTGTCAGCTATGAAGGAAACTCTTTGATAACTCCACGTATGTATCCTTCCAGGGGAGGTATCTCTGTAACAGTATAATAATAGGTTTCAGCTTTTGTGACTGAGTCTCGATGAAGTCTGTGCTTTTACATGACATAGCCAAATGGCTATTTGCTATAATTCAGTTACTTTTAAAAAAACCCCAAACCACAAATCCTTGATTCTGTCAGCATTGTGTCGCTGCTTCTATTCTATACTGCCTGTCACTTTTTTCCCCCCTGAAAATATCAAAGCCATTTACATCAACATATATAACTCAGCTAAACAATAATGTGAAGTATTTTAAGAGTTTTGTAAGACTGTCATCTTTGAATGTCTAGGGAATGAAAACCAAACTGAAGAACTCTCCGATGACTCCTGCTGGAATTGTTGCTAACAAATTTTGTTTCTTACAGTTGAAAACTGTCAGGAATGCAAATCAAATTGTGTCACACATGTCAACAGCTTCACAATTATGCAATCAACTTGCACTGCAAATTAAGAACAAGAGTTGCTACTAGATCTTAATTAAAAAAAAATGTGAAACTCTAACAAGCTCAGCAAAAGCAATCCTCAAGAAATCTACTCATGCCCATTATGATGGTTGAACCAGCAAACAAAGAGGCTTGAAAGGAAACAGCAAAGCAGCAAACAAATTGCCTCATCTTTTACAAGACAAATTAATGACACTCACAGTGTCTTAAGAAGTTAACTACTCTGCTTCAATCGATTTTCAACATGAGTCTGTTTCCAGCCCTAAGAATAAAACTTTTAACTTAATAACACAATGCTGAATGGACTCAATATCATTTGAACTGCATGGGAAGGATCTCATTCATGGGAACCGTCACTCTGCCAATTAAAACTTTAGAATTCATTGGAGGAAACCCAATACAGACACCTGCTAATTTAATTTTTAACTTGTAAAATAGAATATTTTTTTCTGTTTTAAAAGAGAATATTTTTTTCTGGGTAAATGAAAAGAAAATAAAGAGCAGAGTGAGATACTCAGAATTTAGATTCGCATCCTCCTACAATCTTTTCTGACAGCAAATTAGCACACATAAAGTAAAAATCTGTGCAGCAATGTATTCCATGTGATCAAGTCCATCCAATCATATGACCACAGTCACAGCTGAATTTGGCCTACTGATTTAGATAAAAGACATTATCTCTGCCCTTCCCTGAGAATAAGCAACAATAGAAGTCCTTTACATACCTTGGATGCTTGTAACAGTTCACATTAACAAATGTGACTGAGTCCAAATAGCACAAGCTTCAGATATTAATAATTTTTGTCTAATATACTAATGGAAAAAGATTGAGCAAAACTGATACATTTAATTTATTCTTCATTTGAGTAATATTCCAGTTTTAGGGACAGACAATCTCAGGATTCTAGCCAGAAGCTATTAAAAGAACAATCAGTCCTCAGCCTATAACTTTATATCATATGAAAGTTAGCAGTGCTATTAGCTCTAGAAGTCAACCGTGCTGGTTTCCCAGCTTGACTG
Organism: Phoeniculus purpureus; assembly: GCA_028565055.1. Classification (NCBI taxonomy): domain Eukaryota; kingdom Metazoa; phylum Chordata; class Aves; order Bucerotiformes; family Phoeniculidae; genus Phoeniculus; species Phoeniculus purpureus. The sequence continues at coordinate 13,777,682 of JAOXOE010000632.1, read as the reverse complement.
CAGTAAATGAGGAAAGTTAGTGTAAGTGGTGCCTGTGTCTGACATACCATCACCGTGTTTTCTAAAGAAAAGATATGTAAGATAATTCTGAAGTGTGCAGAAAATGTTTGGGGTGGGTTTGTTTTTTTTTTTGCAGTTACAAAGTCATGACCTTCAGACTCCATCTGCATGTAAAGAGCAGATTCCAGCTTGATAGCATTTCATCAGATTGAGCAAAAAGCAGGGGGATGGACTAGACAATCTTCAGAGGTCCCTTCCAACACCTACCATTCTGTAATGCAGTAAAAATCAACCACAAGTAGTACAGTATGTTTATCGTACCTGCATCCTGAGTTTCTTTTTTGTAATGCTTGGAAGTCTGGGTTCCAATTGCCCATTAGCTGAAGGGGCTACAGCAATTTCGACTCTTTTGTTTTAGGTGCTGGACAAAGCAGGGCTGAATCCCTCCCAAAATACAAAGAATATGTACAGTCTTGATTTTAAAAAGCTATGCTGTCTGCAGAAGTTCATTCTCACACTACTAACTTGCCAGTGTCATAGTCTAGACAGGATCATGAACTACTTTGCTAGAAAATTCTTTAGGGAAGAAAATTACGGTAAAAAATGTAGGTAATACTTCAGATTATATGCTTTTGGGCCTAAGAAAACAGTTCTTAAGCTCACTAGCACAGACAAAGCCTTTCTAGAGAAACAGTTGTTTAAATAAAACTAAATTATGTCCATTTGATCCTTAAATATCTAATAGCACTTACTAAAAAGGTCTGACAAATGCTCAAACTGGATCATTCTCATTCAAGGGTATCTTGTACTTAAATGGCAAATGAACTCTGCTTACATAATATGATTCTGTGAGCAGTACCATTCAGGCTTCACTGTACATTCCCATAGTCCACGCAAGTCTACAGTCCAGTGTGTGACTATTCCATCCACCTTAGTAAGTCCATGCAGCAGTATACAAATACATGTACGTCACCTCCTTATATTTTATAGAAGTGTACAAAATCAAGACAGAGCATGCATTTCTCTTACTATTGTTTCATACTTTGCTTCCATTTCTAGTCTGCATGAGTTTCAAATCCTAGTTACCATCAAACACTAAGAAATTCTAAGAGATGAGATTTATCTCAGCAGTAATACCTTCACTTGAGGTTGCCAGCTGCATACTTTTTACAGTTTAAAAAAACCAAAACAAAAACAAAAAATCAAACCCCTGTCCCTTTCAGAATCTTTCACAATTTGTAATGAACTGAGCTGCCTGTTCATTATCATCAACTCAATTTGAGAGTGTTTTTCTGAAGTAAATGATAAACTAAAGATACCATAGAATATCTGACACCTCTACATTGTCACCACCTGTATATATATTACTGAGTTGTTTTAGAAGCAAGTGTTTTCTTCAGTGCTGAGTGATGTTTAGGTTCTAGAGGCTTGAATATAGAAGGCTTCAGCAGTCAATGTACATTGCAAATTTCGCTCCATTCTGTAATCTAATATCCTTGGTAGACTTTTAAGAATAAAAGGCTTGGTACTCTTAAAATTCTTTCCCTTTATCATAAATGCATAGATGGCAATATGAATGTCTGTCAAGGCATTTGGCTCTTGAGAACTTGTTGATACTTACAGCACATAGCCTGTTCCTATCATTGTCATGCTGTCTGTTTAATAATTCAGATTTAAATATGAGACCTTAGTTGCCACAGCTCAGTAGGAATAAAACTAAGGAGATTTACATTTTCCTGCTGAGAAATATTGAATGCTGTCTAGCGTTTTATCCCTGTGTCTTTTAAAGTTGTCAAAAACCCTGGTGCCATCACGACCCTTCACCAGTTAGGAACTGTAATGTAATATGTATTTCAGGGCTATGTCTTCCACTAAGCAGCAGCTTATCAAAATCATGACCAAAAAAATTGTTACAAAATACATTACGAAGAGATGCTTTCAAACACAGACTGCTGATTTATATGTTTATCCAATATATATTAAATCCATTGGACAAAATTTCTTCACTGCATTTCTTGGTCTCTGCACTTGTACCAGTGAAGCAATTTCCCTAGCGCCTTTTTTTAAAAAGCCCACAAAATCAAAAACACAGATAGGTTAAAAAATGCAAAAGCAGTTGAAAAACCTCAAGGAAAGGTACTGAAACTGACTTCTAATAAATCTATTTTTATGTTGTTGTCCCTCATGCAATAAGGACAAACTAATTTTAGTATAGATAGACTCAATAATACTCCCCAAAACTACAATTTTTGATACAATTAATGTGGCGCTAACAAAACCACATTGTTATAAAGAAGCGAAAGGGAACTAATATTGGTTTGCTGTAGATACATGACCTACAGTCACTTTTTTGATGAAGGAAAAAGTAGGAATGAAGAGTGAAAGGGAACTGCTACTCTACCACAGATTTTTGTTCCTTTCTTTATAACTTTATCATACTAAGAACTTTAAGAACCACTAAGATGATCAAGGGATTTGAGCACGTGTCATATAAGAAGAGGCTGAGAGAACAGAGGTTGTTTAGACTTGCTCATGAGGTTTGTTACTATTGTGTAAATACCTGATGGTACAAAGTAAATGCAACAGAACAAAAGACTTCTTAATTTTGACTTACAGGTTTGAAAGCAGGTTTGCAGAAAAGGACCTGGGTGTCCTAGTGGACACAGTATTAAACATAAGCCAGCAATACAGCAGTAAAGAAGGCCAACAGCCATCTGAGCTGCTTTATGAAGAGCACTATCAGCAGGTCAAGAGAAGTGGTGAGACACATCTGGAATGCTGTGTGCAGCTGTAGATTCCCCAGTAAAAAAGATATGGATATAGTTGAGCAAGTTTAGTGATGGGCCACAAAGGTGACTGGGGGGGTTGATATCTATCACTCAAGGTCAGAAAGCTGGGAGTGTTTCGCCTGCAGGAAAGAAGGCCCAGAGGAGATCTTATCACTGTCTATAAATTTTTGATGGAGGACTGACAGAGAAGCAAATAACAATAAGCATGATTCTTCAGTGGTACCCAATGAAAAGACAAGAGACAATGGACATATATTGAAACATAGGAAATTTTGTCTAATCATCAGAAAAAGGGTTTTAATGTGAGGTTGGCTGAACACTTGAATTGTTTGCCCAGCAAGGCTGAGGAGTCTCCATCCTCAGAGATTTTCAACAGCCAACCAGCTAAGTTCCTGAGCAGCCTGCTTTAGTTGCCTCTACTTTAAACAAGAGTGGTAGAAAAGATCATCTCCGGAGATCCTTCCAACCTCATCGATTCAGGGATTCTGTGAAATACTAAACAGAATTACTCTATAGGTTTGGGTTGCTCACTACATGCAGTGCTAAGCTACCTGTGAATAGAAAGTGTTAGTAATTTCAATTGGGTCTGAACTATATCAGATGTTTATGCCATGGTGAATGCTGAGGTCTTGTCTCATAGCCATGACATTAGTCCCTCATGAGTGTGAAGCATCGATACATCCAAGCATGTAGTGGTTTTTGTTGCCTCCTTGTTTTCACTCTCCTGTGAGATCCATTCTGGTGAAAAGCTATAGGGTTTTCCTAACTATCATTACAGATGAGCATCCCTGTATTACACAGCAGCTCTGTGTCCATTCCCATGACATATCCAAAATCTTTAAACTATGAAGAAATTACTATATGTGCCAAATAATTTCAGGACAGATTTACCATTGCAGTCAGCTTCCTGGAATAGCACACAACAGCAAAATATACAGTCCTGTTGAACTGAGTTAATAGCTGCTTCACATGTCCCAACTTCCCTCTTCTTTCCCTTCACTTAAGTTTTTTGTTTGTTCCTTCCTCTGCTTCAGTGGGCTGCTAAATTTCTTAGAGGCACCAAATATTGATTTAAAATCTGATGAGCAAATTTACCTATTAGTTTCTGGAAAAATAATTGTATTTTTTTTAAATATTATTGCTTTTGTGATAGAGGTGTTACTCCATGTTACTTAAGTAACAGGAGCCTAAATCCTTCTTGAAGAGGAAAACTCAACAACCTCAACTGCAGAATTTGTCCTTCAAAGCAAAGAACTCTACTTAATGTTTATATTCCACGCCCTACTGGGTTTTTGAACATCTATAACCCAATTGTCATACAGGAGAATGTCATTTCAGAAGTGTGTAACTTAACACAGGAAATAGGCTCTCTATAAAGAGATGGTTCATGCTGAAAATAAGGGTAACTGTATTTGGGGTCTGGGCTATGTATTACCACTACCCAGCCCGAGGGAAATCTGTGCAAATCTGTACTGACTCAAGCTTTATTTATGTTTATTTCTTAGCTTTGTTAAAGCACCAAGGAAATCATACTTGTGAATTCTGGGTCACCTGTCAACTAGTATACTCTAGCAAAACAGCTTAGTTGAGCAAAGCAACCACACAGGTTTCTGATCTGTGGATAAAGGAAGATTCTGTGTATTCTGCATCAGGGTGGGACAAGCGAATACAGAGGGTGGTAACAGCTTGCTTCTACAGAAGAATAAATCAGAAAGAAATCTAAAGGTTGACTGCAGAACTTAGTAAAGGAATAAAACAAAAGCTGATCAAAATAGCATACACTCCTAGAAAGAGAAAAGCAGGTCTATTCTTTAATCTAGCTAACTCCAGTAATTATGGAAGTGAACATACAGCAAAACCCAACCGCATGAGGATTCAGGGCAAGCTTGGACCCATTTACTGAAACACCTGGCATTGTTTTTGTTACTGTTTAACAAATCTGGCTAGATTACACTTGGTACAAATATACCCATTCAGCTAATACACCTTCAGGTGCAGTGGAAGCACCCTTTGAGAGTCCATCTGATCTAAAGAGACTCCAATCTAAAATGTATGAAGAAAAGGATGCATAGCTAAGCCCATTTTACACAAAGAACGAAGTATTTCTAGCCAATTTCCTAATGAATTTCTGATGTCAGCCACAGAGAAAGACACGACTGTCTAGAAATTGAGCTTTCAACTTTTTAATTCCAATGCAATGTGTTAGTCACAACACTATTCATTTGACATGGATTTAAACCAGACACCTAATGTCTGAGGTGAGAGACTTTATTCAGAAAAACAAAAGTCATATTGAATAGGTAATCTACATATTGCTTCATATGCTATTGATAATAGCTCCAGAAAATAACCACTATATCTGCAATTAGATTTAAACAGGACTGATAACTATTCAGAGGGTGAGTCTCAAATTTGCAGCATCTGGAGACACATACAACATTTTAAAAGCTGAAGTATTTGAAGATTCCCCAGAATTTTGTACCTCAAATAGTATGTGTCTGTGTATTTATATACATGCAACTTTATATGCTTGCAAAATGGGAATGAAACAGAAAATTGTGTTTTAATTGCATTTTTTGCTTTCACTTTTATGCAAGAGTAAATGACTAGTTAAGATGACAAAGAATCAGACCCATCAACTCATCTTACTTCTTCATATTCAGAAACATCTCACAAGTGTGAATCTTGCTGTTTACACACACACAGTATCTCCAAGACTTCTTGAAACAAATAATTTTTATGTCTCTGTGACGTAATCAAAAGTACTTTTACCTCTGTTTCAATGAAAAGGTTGTTAGCTAATATGCATCTAGTATGGAGAGTGTTTTACAGCTACACATTCAGTATTAAAAATGAAATAAAAATGCATAATTATGCTCATTTCCAAAGCAGCAGTTAACATTAACAATTGCTGAAACAGAAATAATGTCTCACTTTATATTTGTAATTAACTGCAAGTATTTTTGGTTGCAAATATAAGAATGTTATTACAGATTCAAGCACACACATTATACTCTGCAGCAAGGTTTGAAGATAACAACTCCACCACTGCACACTTTGCAGCATGGTTAGAAGTGTACTTGTAAGCTATTCTTATTTCACATGATATACAAATAACCAGGAGAGCAGATGTCAAACCTTCAAAGGATACCACTAACTCCTAACTGCTGCAAGCAGATCCATGTGAGAAAATTCCAGCATTACAATATCTAGTAAAAAATGCAGTGGAAGCTGTGTAGACACTAATTAAGAATGGAGTGGTCCTCTGGTCTACTCTTACACCTCTTAGTCTTGAGGCCAAAAAGACTGCACTGTAAACCCATGGGTATTTTCTTATCTTTGGTTAGGTTGTAACCTAACTGTTCCTAAGAACAAGCCAAATGTCCATTCTTTTTTCTAGTCTCTCACTCATATCTTCCTCCCAAATCCAGGACAGTTAGAGACCTAAGTACCTTCTACTCTGTCTAAAGTACTTCTGTACTTTGTAAGTATTCAAGCAAACTCTTTACTTCACACTGGAGTAAGTGACTCATTTCAATATTGACACGTGAGCAGAAATGAGGAAAGAATAAGGTTTCCATACAATATTCAAACATTTTTCTGCAAAAACTGCTCACTTGAGTAATGCTACACTGCTGACATCCCTACAGACTCCATGTCAACAAAAATAACAGCCTCTTTGCTCTATTCCCCAAACAGCACTGCTAGTAAACCTGCAAAACTCTCTCCAGCAAAAAATTCAGTTCAGCACAAGAGACTAATATGCCAAATATGATCTTTTAGATATCATTTCTCTATAGAAGGAATGCATTATGTTTGACAGGAGTAGGTGGAAACATAAGACATGTGGAAACATAACATGTTGGCAAAACATCCAAAAGACTGCACAAGAAAACAAACATTCTAGTTTGAGAAAGCTGAGCATTATACAATTCACACAACTGTGTGACTGGTCTGTTTTCTGCATTCCTGTTTTTCAATTCATTCAGGTCTTGAGCAGCTTCAGTGAGACGCACTACCTAAATACCTTAAACAACTTTGATGTGTGGAATCCCTTCTCAGTCTGAGTTAGAAATATTAACCTTCCCCACCATAAGAATTATAAATATATATATATATTTCAAAAGCACTAAGCATATCTTCCTTAGGAAGCATTTATTTCTTCCTGATAAATACTTGGATACTGAGATGCTTTGTATACTTTAGCTCTCAAATGCTTCTTAGGTCATCCTGATAAGTATCTGAACTGGCAGTTAACTTTCTCCATAATAGCTCATATGGTCCTTTGTTTTAGATTTGTGACCAAAGCAATGCTGGTAACACCCTACTCTTTTAGCCATTTGCACAGCATCAAAGCCTCTCTCTTTCTCACTACCTGCCACAATGAAGACTTAGGAAGGCTGAGGATACAACAAGACAGATGACCTGAACTAAGCAAGGAGATGCTCCATGCCATACATCATGCTCAGTCATAAAATGGGAAAAGACAGGTGTTTAGGAAAGTTAGCTGTCTTTTGCTTGGGAACTGGCTAGACGTCAGTCTGCCTGTAGAAGGTGATGACTGATTGACTTTGCCTCTCTTGTTTTAATTAGTTTTCTTTCCTGTAGCTTTTGTTTCTTAAGATAAACTCTGCATCACTGTCATGCATATGAAAATTGTTATGAACACTTAAGTGTACTGCAGAACTAATCCACTTGCTACAGCAAATTGAGCATCTCTTACACTGGCTTAAAGATTACCGTACATTGAAGGCAAAGCTCTTTCCTGCACACGACTGGAGTATAGCACAAAGATGACACAGAATGTGATTAACATGAATTTTTATATAAATTATATAAATACTTATGTTCTAGCACTGGTATGAAAATGTCAGTGAAAATGAAGAGAAGAAAACAGAAAGATAGGAATCCTGAACTTTTCGGATTCCTGAGCATCTGTTGGTTCTACATGCACAACATACATCCTCACGTTATCATAGGGAAGCTAGGACATACACCTCCACAAAATATTTGCTCCCTCTAACCTGGCTTACTTCTTTCAAAGAGAACTGTTGTGGAACACTGATCTTGAACCAATCCATACTTTAGCTAGTTTGTTAAAACAATACATATTTGTCTATGTATATTTTTAAACAACATACAAATATAAACGGAGAAAGGTTTAATACAAAACAAATAGGGAACAATATTTTTACAGAAAACAAAATGGCCAAGCAGATGTCTAACCTAATTTGAGACCAACAAGTTATGTAAATACAGTGCACAGTTCTCCTTTATATACAAGGATTATCTTTCGCTACAGAGCTAGCTGTTTTTTCACTTCACACATACTTTTTGAATACTACCCACTATAAAGGAAGAGAAAAGGTCATTTAAGACATAACTAGTGAGACATTTTACAAAGGACCTTGTCATGCCTTTATAAAGAGATGACGAACCACCCTAGATATGCTGTTCTTGAAAACACCTCATCTGTCTAATAGCATCCAACTGTCTTCTTGATATACATGCCCTTATATTCTTCTTTTACTGAATTAGCAAACTGAATTCTGGAGAATTTCAGATAATCACGTGCAGAACATTCTCTGTCAAGGCTGTATATAATTAAACATTTAAATGATAAAGACTGTACAACCATGAATGTATATTACGTCAAAAAAACACTGTGATCTAGTCTGAGCTGGATTAAAAAACCCCACAAGTCATAGATCTTAATTGTATTAATTCCCACCTCAAAACCAATAGATTACTTTGACTAAATCATCCCTCTTATTTTTCAAGACTAACAGTACCAAGGAATGTACCACAATCATTAATAGTTCCAATTAGTAACAAAATAATTATAATCCAAAATCTTTAATTGTAGTCTGAATTACTCTGGGGTTTATTATCTCATTTGCTAAGCTCCTTGCCAAGAGTTGAAGCTGGGCTGGCCAGCAGATGCTGTCATTAACCCTCTTCCCTCCCTAAAACAGGAAGAGAAAGGGAATAAGGGAGAGACTTATGGATGGGAAAACTAAAACTGCTGTAATGAAGACTAACAATACTGAACATGATGTCTGTGGAATGGAATACATTATCAGTTTAGGGTGTCCTTTCTGCTCCTCTCTGCAGATGCAGCCTCTCACTTACTGCACCTCAGTGTGGTCCAAAAGATTAGCAGTGACCTCACCCTTCACAGGAGCAAGTATAAACAAGAGCCTTTCTACATACCAGTTCTTGGTAGCAACTGTAAACATCAAATGTTATCACTCATAGTCGCAGATACTAAGAATATACCATTAACTTCAGAAGTGAGGGGGCAGTTAGAAGAGACTGAGCTGAAAAGTAAAATCACTGAACAGAATTAATTTGGTTCTAGCTCAAACCAGGACACTACTGTCATTTGATTTTCTTTTAATCTGCAAGACTGGACAATGTGCCTTGGAATATCAGTTACTTTATCTCAAACGTTTCCACATAGTTTACCAAAGATAATATTAAGGGATGGCTTGATTACCAGCTGGAAGTGCCACCTTAGCTTTATTTTTACTAAGGTATGTTCCTGATTTTTCAGGATACAATATATGTCCTGAGCCCTGTATTGTCCTTTTAGATCTCCTATATACCCTTTCAGTGCTTCTGCATCCTCTTTCAGGTGCAGTTGCCAGAACCAAGTTCAGTAGTTGAGTAGTGATCACAGCATTAACAAGCACAGAAGCAACGTAATTTGACAACTGCTTGATATTCTTCTTGCCCATTCATCTAAGACTACCTTCATTCTTTTGTCTCTCCTTGACAAAGTCAGCTGATTATACCATGACCCGTAAAAACTCTTGTAGAAATCTGTGCTTTGTGAGGGAAGAATAAGGCACTCTGTAAATAGAACCTACAAATAGTTTCTACATAGTGATTTCTCTTTTGCGATTATTCCTATTCTTCTATTTTCTTATATGAGATCTTTGAGAGATCTGGAATATGCCCATGCAAGTGTATAAGACTTCTATTCTAACTATTCTAATGTCAGAGAGATTAATTACATTTACATGGAATACATTTATTTTAGAATGATCCCCATAGGGGCATTTTTTGCTGTTTCCTCATGAATTCCTATACATTGCATACTTATTTCTGATGTTTCAAGCAAGGAAAAACTTGGTAGGATATGACTGTCTACCCCCCACCCCCACATATGCATTCTTTGGCTTCCATCTCCTTTGATACTTTTTTGATTCACAGTTAAACTCTAATCTAACATTTGAATCAAATTACTATTGTAGTGGAATCAAGATTATATTACCTGAAGAATATTGCCAGATTATATCTCCATTTTATTTCTGCTGATGCACTTATTCAAGGTTTCGTGTCTTCTGGTTAAACTAGTTTTGTAATGAATTTCTTCACTCTGTTCCCTGTCCTTTCTTCTGGCTGCCCTGAACAGAGAAACTTCTAGCATACATGGAGACCTTCCAGTCTTCTGTCTTGTACTTTTAAAGAGAAAGCTTCTGAAATTGTACTAGTAAATCCATCTACTAGAAGTAATCAAGCCATTTCTCTAGGATTAAGTAACTGATTGCAGCCCATCAACCTGTAATGCAGCATACCTGGTTTTAGCCTAATGAGCTTTTACATAACCAAATTCTAGAAATAATTACTAGCAAAACCCCCACAAATGTAATGCTACAGAAGTGGAAAAAATAATTAAGGTTGTCTACATTTAAATAAGCTTTCTTGGGTTTTAACATAACGTGATTTCAAGGGAAAGGTTGTTTTTCTTCATGCAAATTCACAGACTGAAATTCAGAATTTCCACAATAGGTATAAAGGATTCAAATTTTCGCCACTTAAATTAGCAGGAATGCTTGCCAGTGCCTTCAGTGGAGGTAGGGAGTCAGAACTAGACCAAGACATCTTGAGGTGAATACTGATACATGTATTAAATGCACGGAAGATTTCAACATCTTCAGTATTAAGACTACAAACTGCCTTTTGACTTCATATTGTGGAAAAGAAAGAATTAACCTCAAGAGTTTTTCCATACTCAAAACATTTTTAACAGTGGCAAAAATAAATAAATTTAGTACTAGACTCTCTGGCTAGTTTTCATACAAACAAGATTTTTTTATATGCAAGATAATTGAATATTTTGATACAGCATAAAAAATATCTTAGTGAATACCACATACAACAGAACAGGAATTATACTACTCTGAACCCTTTTAAACAAAGTTGTTCTTCTAGAAAGAAGTAGTCTTTGCCTGGCCAACACAGACTCAATTGGAACTATGTTACATGCTATACTCTATATTAAATGAGGTTTGCCTTCCAGAGCAGACAGTGACCTGAATTCCACAGAAAATATTTAGCATTTCATACCAGAACTTGTAATCTAGACTCTTCTCCACAGTCCTTCTGTGATTTCTTTCAAGTGTAAGTAAGTTTCTCCTTATTCTGGAATTTATCTTCCACCTGCAGCTTCAGTCAGGTCCTTCAGGTTGTGAGATAAACAGGAACATGCAAAGAAGAAAAAAAAAGAAAAAAATAAACTCCTGAATACAAAACTTTGCTAATTCAGAAACAGAAACTTGCAAGGAAAAAGCACAAGCATGAGACCTAAAAAAAGACTGGAAACATAGGGTGACACAGACAGCAAGACCAGCCCCCCAAGCTGAAAATATTTAGCATTTACTTGCTCACAGGAAGATAACTTTGAAACAGACTCGTGGTTGTTAAACCCAGTAGTCTCTTGTGCTGGTGATTGCACTGCAGTTCACTCCTGCAGGGACCTTCCACCTATAAAGGTACTTCAAACTGATATCCTGCAAAGATCTAAGCCTTTCCTCTAGGAAATACAGTCCAAACATCTCCTCCTGCATTTGTGCATGGTTAAAATAAAGAAAAAAAAAGTACAAGCTGCTAAAGCAACTATTCTGTTACAGAGTTTTATTTCTATGTTATAAAAGCACTTATAGAAGTTCTGGAGCTCCTGCTCTGTATTCTGTTTCTGGGTATACTAGACTGACTAATTTTGGTACATGATGAGACAAAAGAGGCAACTGCAGAGTCAGCAGTTGAATTTCCCTGCCCTGTTTAGCTGTCACTGCTTTCCTGGGTCTGGTACAGGTCCAGTGACTGATGCATGTAGAGCTAGTGACTTCCAACGAATGTCACTCATGATAACATGATAAAATGAGCAGTGATGGAGTACCAGGTTTTCTAGTCACTATTTAAAACCTGTGCAGCCCACAAGATACCTAGAAATTAATGACTGAAAAGAAATGCTACTACAGTTTAGCAACTAAAATAACATATGGGATGCAATACAATACTTCATGTAATTCTCCTGTCAGATACCTGAGTAGTCACAATAATCAACGCCAAAGCACACCTCCCACTTTTACAGCAATACCACACTAACTTGTCTGATCTATTCAGACCTACAAAGAGCTTCTGCAGCACAAACTCCTGCAAAATCTGTCAATACAGGATGCTCAGTACTATTGTGCTTTTCTAACTAATAGGAAAGCAAGAGAATCAACATTTAACTGTCAATTGCCACTTTCAAGGAATATGTAGGTTTACTGCTGTGAAGAAATTAAATCTCACGTACTCAGATACACAGGATCAGTAAGATCCTACCAACTGAGGTACAAAAGAATCATGGAAAGAGAAGGTTCTGCCATGTCCAGGTTTAAGTATTGTGGGGTCCTCTCTAATATTCTACAGTTATACTAGTTGTCTCCTAAACTCTGCCTGTCTCTTCCTACAAATACCATATTGAGAACTCATCCATAAGATCACTTCACCATTTCTGAAAACCCACAGTTTTAATAAAGCATTTTTAATGATACTTCTTTGTTTTAATTACAAGAAAGTTGCAAGCTGGGTCTACTAGCAGCAAGATGTATCTGTATTGTAAGCTAAGTAGAAACCATGTTCTGGTGTTATAGAATCATTAAGGATCAGAAGGGACCTCAAAAGATCCAATCCTCCTGCCACAGCAGGATCACCTAGACCAAGATGCACAGGAACATATCCAGGTGGGTTTTAAACGTCTCCAGTGAAGGAGATGCCACAATCCCCATGGGCAGCCTGTTCCAGTGCTCTGTCACCCTCACTGGGAAGAAGTTCCTTCTCACATTTGTGTTTAAACTCCTATGTTCTAGCTTACACCAATTGCCACTCGTCCTATCAGTAGATGACATTGAGAAGAGCCTGGATCCATCCTGACATCCACCTTTCAAATATTTATAAACATTAATGAGGTTACCCCTCAGCCTTCTCTTCTCCAAGCTAAAGAGACCCAGATCCCTCAGCCTCTCCTCATAAGGGAGGTGCTCCACTTCCTTCCTCTCTCTTGATATTACACTACCCATAGGCAGATACATTCTTCATTTCTTTATGCTCAGGCAGCAGGAGCCAACAGCAGCTTTAAAATCACATAGATGTACCCCAATCCATACTCAATAAATAAAACAGCACCTCCAAGAAAAATCCCCAAGTACCTTATTGAAAAATACAGTGTATGACTACTGCCTCTCCCTGCACCCAATTTGTCTATTCCTTAGTCTAAATACACTATCTGAGGTAAAACAAATCACTTACACAAAAACCAATCTCTTGTATACTGAGATTGGTGTAACTTCAGTAAAAATTACAAACTCCAAAAGACTTGAAGAGTAAAAATCTGTGCCTTTGCATATGTCAACTCTAATGCTGGTTTTAGTACTACAAACGCATATAGAATCATAGAATTGTCTAGGCTAGTAAAGACCTTCACTGAGTAAAACCATTAACCTAACTGTCCTAAGCCCACCACTAAACCATGTCTCTACACTGCAGACCTACATGACGACTTAACATGTTCAGGGATGGTGATCCAACCACCTGCATAAGCAGCCTGCTCCAAGGCCTGACAGACCTTTCAATAAAGTAGCTAATGTCTAACCTAAACCTCCCTTGATACAACTTTAGGCCATTTCCTCTTGCCCTATCATTACTTGGGAGAAGGCAACAATAACCACCTCTCTACAACATCCTTTCAGGGAGTTGTAGACAGCAAAAAGGTCTCCCCTCAGCCTCCTTTACTCCAGACTAAACAGCCCCAGCTTCCTCAGCTGCTCCTCATAAGATGTTCTCTCCGCTCTTCACTTACAGAGGAGCAAAGAAGAGGCTTAAGAAATATGCTCTCTGCTGGTTTTGGACACCCTAACCCCTTGCGTGGGCGATGCATACAGATCACCCAACATCCATCTCCACATTTCCCTGCGCCTAGGCCCTCCTAATCATTTTGTAACTTCCTTTACCCTCTGATACTGGCAAACAGGAGCTACTTATAATTTTCACTCCTCTGCTTTCTCCTTTGTGATGTTTGTGCCTTTAACTGTCAAAGCAGAGCTAATCTTGCCCTGTATAATACTTGTATCAGATTCCACACAGAGGTTCAAGGAGGAACGACAAAGTTCTATTCAACTACTTTGCTGCAGACGCTTTTTGGAAAATGTCACTGCCAAGCACTCATCAGCCTCTTCTAAAAAATACATAAACTTAGATTTTCTTTCTCTCAAAGGAATTTAGTTAGATCAAACACTGTCTATTTTCACAAGAACAGGAAAAAACACATTCAGAATACAAAGGCAATAATTAACAGACACTTAAAAGTCCTGGCTTAATGAAAAGTCTAAAAAAATTGTTTAATTGGAAAAAATAACTCTTTTGCCTAATCTTGTTCTTGGAATTATTTAATGACCAATGATTTTATAAGCAATTCAAGGCAAGGTCTTGAATTGGGTCCTTAGAGAAGGATCAGGGAGTACTGGTTGACAGCTGGTTGAACATGAGCCAGCAGTGTGCCCAGGTGGCTTGGAAGGCCAACGGCATCTTGGTTTGTATCAGAGTTTGTGTGGCTAGCAGGATAAGGGACATAATTCTCTCCCTTTATTGGGCACTGGTGAGGCCTCCCCTCGAGTACTGTGTGCAGTTCCAGCCCCCTCGCTTCAAGAAAGATATTGAGGTACTGGAGTGGTTCCAGAAAAGAGCAAGTAGGCTGGTCAAGGGACTAGATGGGCGTCTTTAGCTTTGAGGAGACCGGGGAGTAACCTTGTAGGGGGCTATGGCAGGTCCGTAGACCCTTTGACTGAAGCAGAAGAGTTTAACCTTGGACAGATTATAGTTTATCTGTGAGAACAAGAAGTCAGAGATATCTGAAGAATGTAAACAATTGACCATGCTGGGAGAAAGTTGGTAAGAGATGAGCAAGGGGCTTATGAAGCTGAAACACCAATGGCCACTTCTTTATATATGTGTTTTACCAATAAAATAAGGACACGTGTGCAAAAAGGGTACAAAAAGGAGCTAGCTGCATTAATAAAGTATCTTCTTTGACTGCTTGCACATTGGTCTTGACTCTGTGTCACACGTCCACCCGAACCGTGACATGATCTCATTAATGTCTATAAATATTTGAAGGATGGGTGTCAGGTAGATGGAGCTAGGCTCTTCTCAGTGTCATCTAGTGATAGGACGAGGGGCAATGGGTGTAACCTAGAACATAGGAGTTTAAACACAAATATGAGAAGGAACTTCTTCCCAGTGAGGGTGACAGAGCACTGGGACAGTCTGCCCAGGGGAGTTGTGGAGTCTCCTTCACTGGAGATGTTTAAGACCACCTTGGATGTGTTCCTCTGTGACTTGGTCTAGGTGATCCTGCTGTGGCGGGGGGGATTGGACTAGATGATCTTCCGAAGTCCCTTCCAATCCCTAATGATTCCATGTTTCTGTGATGATTCTATGATTCTATAAATTAACTGGAAAAGCTCATCTACAATTAATGGAAATTTGGAACCTCAGACTAATGCCATGGAAACCTGTATTCCATATTTTCAGCAATAAACACACAGAAGTTACACATCAATAGCAGATTTTAAACACTTGCTTGTGTGAGGCACCAGCTCTCGTGATTTCAAGTAAATCAATTTGTGTTCTGTGATCACTGTCTGCACAGAACTCTTGCAAATTTTGATAAGCATGTGTTTGGAATGAAAAGCATGAAAATGAACTTTATCTATGATATATCAAAATAGTTAAGATGGAAAGATGAAAAATATTGGTTTGATTAAGCAGCTCTTCAAAATCACTTTGTATGCATGGAAATTCTACAGCCAGAATAAAGCAAGAGTACTTAGTCAAAATATCATTTATATCATATAAAGGATCTTTTGTCTCTGCAGCTAGTACTAATGATTCTTCAAAAAAGTAAATAACTGTTTTATAAAATCATGAAAGAAAGAAACATTTAAGTTTATTCAGTTCACACATTGGCTATAAAGTGCTGATCTTCCATCTGAAATAAGAAATATTGCTTTAATTATGAAATTTATCAAGTGCCTTGTTTCTTACATGGTCCATTCCTCTTGTTGAAGGATGAAATACCATTGCACTTCTGTTAATTAGCCGTGATGTTGCTCTAAGAGTCACTCAAAACTTTTATCTCAAAATGAACTACTTTTTTGTGGTGGAGAGACTGTCAGACTGTCAGATATGATAAGTAATAACTAGCACTGAAACCTATCTTTGGAATATTTAGTTTCACTAAATATTACTTCAATGTGCTTTGTTAGTACACAAGTATTTCAATACATGTAACATAATGCAAAAAGTCATCTGAAAAATTCTAAGAAATGTATATAAGCACAAAATCCCAGCAAATCTGCATCCCAAAGAGAAGTAGTAATTTCTATTTCAGGGACTTTGACCATGTAATGGAATAATCTAATGAACCAACTATGCTATCCAAATCAAGCCAACTTTGGCCTTTTCAAAAAATTGCCAGGGGAAATCCCATAGGACAGAGTACTGACAGGTAAAAGGGGCTCAGGGTAGCTGGTTAACATTCAAAGACTACTTCTTGGAAGCACAACACAAGAGCATTCCAAAAGAAAAGAAGTCAAGGAAGGGAGCCAGAAAACCTGCATGGTTAAACAGGGAGCTGCTGGGCAAACTCAAGAGGAAGAAGAAAGTCTATGGGTCATGGAAGGAGGGGATGGCCACATGGGATGATTATAAGGCCCTGTTGAGAGAATGTAGGGATGCAATTAGGAAAGCCAAGGCCTCCTTGGAATTGAACCTTGCAAGAGAGATCAAGGGCAACAAAAAGGGCTTCTTCAAATACACTGCAGGTAAAACTAAAACTAGAGGCAATGCAGACCCCCTGCTGAATGAGGTGGGTGCCCTGGAGACAGAGGATACAGAGAAAGCAGAGATACTGAACACCTTCTTTGTCTCTGTCTATACTTCTGGGGGCTGTCCTGATATCAAGCCCCAGACTGTTGAGGCTCCAGAGGAAGTCGAGGCAAGAGAGAAGCCTGCCTTGGTTAAGGAGGACTGGGTTAGGGATAAGTTGAGTAAACTGGATGTACACAATTCCAGACGGGATGCACCTGCGCGTACTAAGGGAGACAGGGGAAGTCATTGCTAAGCAACTCTCCATCTTCTTTTCTAATTCATAAGGATCAGGAGAGGTGCCAAGACACTGGAGGAGAGCAAATGTCACTCCAATCTTTAAAAAGGGAAAGAAGGAAGAACCAGGTAACTACAGACCAGTCAGCCTCACCTCCATCTGAGGAAAGGGGAAGGACCAATTTTTCTAGAGGCTGTCTCCAGGCACATCAAGGACAAGAGGGTCATTAGGGACAGTCAACATGGCTTCACCAAGGGGACGTCATGCTTGACCAACCTGATAGCCTTTTACAAGAGCATAACCAGGTGGATAGATGATGGCAACGCAGTGGATGTTGTCTATCTTGACTTCAGCACAGCATTTGACAAGGTTTCCCACAGCATCCTCACAGCCAAACTGAGGCAAGTGTGGTCTAGATGATCGGGTAGCAAGGTGGATCATTAACTGGCTGCAGGATAGAAGCCAGTGAGTGGTGGTCTAGTTGGAGGCCTGTATCTAGTGGAGCGCCCCAGTGATGGTGCTGGGACCAGTCCTGTTCAATATATTCATTAATGACTTGGATGACGGATTAGGGTGCACTGTCAGCAAGTTTGCTGATGACACAAAGTTGGGAGGTGTGGCTGACCCATCAGCAGACTGTGCTGCCATTCAGTGAGACCTGGACAGGCTGGAAGCTTGGCAAAGATAAATTTAATGAACTATAACAAGGCTAAGTGTAGAGTCATACATCTGGGCAAGAACAATCCCAGGTACCAGTATAGGTTGGGGACTGACCTGTTGGAGAGCAGTGTAGGAGAAAGGGA
>JAOXOE010000632.1:13690682-13759553 GCA_028565055.1 Phoeniculus purpureus | reverse complement strand
AGTCTCCTTCTCTGGAGATGTTTAAAACCTGCCTGGATATGTTCCTGTGTGACTTGGTCTAGGTGATCCTGCTGTGACAGGGGGATTGGACTAGATGAGCTTTTGAGGTCCCTTCCAATCCCTAATGTTCTGTGATTCTGTGACGGCTACTTTCTGGCTTCTATCCTGCAGCCAGTTCACTGTCTTTTGCTCCTCTCTCCTTCTTTTTCAAGCATTTTCTCCTGGAATTAAACAGAATACAGAAATGCCAAGGCAAAGTGTTGTAAAAGTGTTTGACACGGGCTGATGTAAAACTTCAGTGTGTTACAAAGGGGCAGAAAGTCTTATCCAAGCTCATCATCTGACTTAAATTTGCCTCCGACTATGATACTTCAGAGAAAAAGCCAGGCTGGGTTTTTTCTTTGTTAGTTTTTGTTTGGTTGCTTTGTAATCACTCTCTCCTTTACAATTAAACTCAGGTTGCATTTTAGGAGATGCCCTGTACCTTTAACCAATTGAAAAAAAAGAAGAAAGAATTGATTTTTCTCTCTGTGTTTGTAGTCACAGAACTAGTCACCCTCTAGCCCTATGAGGATGACCGCTATAATGTGATGTAGTTCGATTCCAAAGCTGTGTCAATGACTTACCCCCTTACTAGTACTATGGTAATCAAAGGATGCATCAATAGCTTGGATGCAAACCCAAGAGTGCCTCTCTGCCAATAAAACCTCATCTCACAAAAGGCAGAAAAAAGCTTTTCAATAAATTTAATGTGAAGCAATTTATGCATTTACATGTTAATGGCAAATTAAATACAGCAAAAGCAAAAATACCCCAACCATAAAAGGGGTTTTTTTCCAGGTAACAGCGAATTTTAAAATCTGCTCAATCTGTTTCTGACATTATAGAGGCTGTAGTTTCAGTAAATGAGAGGAGCTGCTGTGCCTGACCGCACGTGCTATACTTACTAGTGTTGTGACACACAGTTGTTTTGCAATGAGATTATGGAATTAATGTTCTATGAAAACATTCCTGTATTTTAGAGCAAAATCCAGTTAATTCTTTCTCACCTGGACTCCTGGAGCTCCTTTTTATTCACAAGATGCAGGAACCACCCTGAGGTAGAACATCTGCTTGGGTTGCATCCAAAGATCACACTGGCCAACCTCAGTGCCGGTAAAGCAGAGAAGCTCCTTTTCTGTTCTACTTTAGCTCCCAAGGTATTTTGACTGGCTGAAAATGATAAAGATAATAACAGGAAGGCTGATCTGAATTGGTCCCAGGAAAACAGAAGGAAGGGTTAACCAATGCTTAGGCAAGAAAGAGTCTGACACTACAAGCAACAAATGCCAACCCACGTGACTGGATGCAAAGCAAATCTTTTTAAACAAGCCACAGGTCTCTTTCCACAGGACGAAAGGCTGAGAGCGGCATTCATGTCAACGCAGTTTACTTGAGGCTTGACAAAGCATTCCATTCCATGGCATATACTGGTGCGATTAAAAGGTATGCATTACGTGGAATTAAAAGGATGCGCTTTGGAAGAACTAAGAGCTGGCGCGCTGACAGACCGCCAAGTGGTGAGAGCAACGACTGGAACTATTTCCAGCAGATTCCCACAAGGATCAGTTCCTGGTACAACTTGGTTCAGTGTTTTCATCACATGTCCAAACAACGATGTAAAATCAGCCCCAAGATGGTCAAGGGCTGAAGCACTTACCGTGTGAGTAAGGGCTGCGGGAAGGGGACTCACGCAGCCTGGCAAAGTTTCAGAGACACTTAAGAGCATCCTACAAGATTACAGAGAAAGCAGAGACAGAATCTTCACAGAGGTTTATGGTAAGAGGACGAAAGACTATGATAATAAATTAAAACAGGAAAAGTTTCAACTATATACAAGGAATAAAAGAAATCCCTATGAGGATACTCCGGCATTGGATCAGGATGGCCAGGGAGGTTACTAAATCTCTGTCCTTGGAGATTTTAAGATCTAAATGAATGAAGCCCTTAATTCAGTTTTGACTATGTTTTGAATAGAACCTTGGACTAGATGACCCACAAGGTCCTCCCTGTTACCTCATGCTATGACTGCAATTTGGTCTGTTCTTCCTGTTAGACAAATGCTTCAACACGTGCTGTAGCATAACACTACAGGGCCACTGTTGGTCAGTAGCTCCACACAACACTTACCACCTTTGCAGAGGGCAACTTCCAAAACTGCAGCAGCCAATTGTAAGTGACCATCGCTCCCATGAAGTCCAGCACTGCTGCCCAAAAGAGCCCTCCTGTGTCTCCTGAGCTGCTGCTTTTGCTGCATAAGTAGAGAAGAACAGCTGGGACTTGGATTTTTCCTGCATAAACAAGACAGAGTTCTGCACAGGCTGCGCAGCATTTCAGGGTTTGAGTTTTGAGCAATTGACACCTATGCGAGCAAGTTCATTTGGGTGAAGGGAAAAAACAGAGCAACCAGCATCCTGTTTCCTTTGTCCTGTATGTGAAGCCTCTTTGTTTGGAGATTGAGCCTGTGGCACGGGACTGGGCACGCCACTAGCAGCCACCTTTGTTCTTAGAGTGTGGTGCTGAAAGAGAGAACCAGAGTTTGTAACCCCAGGGTTACAAATTGAGAGCTTTCAGGCAGAAGTATACCAACACTCAATACCTGGACGCTTTGAGTTAGACAATGTGAAATTAAAAATTAGAAAGAAGTTAAAAATTGTTGCTCTTTCTCTGGAGTGAGGCTGAATTCTTCCTTGCTGCCAGTCAAAGGAAGCTTCAACAAGGCCATGTGCTGCAGCAGGCACTTGGGTCACAACAACCCAGTGCAACATTTTGGGCTTGAGGGACAGTGGCTAGAAAGCTGCTCAACAGAAAGAGACATTGAGGCATTCATTGATCATCAGCTACACATAAGCCAGCAGTGTGCCCAGGTGGCCAAGAAGGCCGACAGTATCCTGGTATCAGAAATAGTGTAGCCAGCAGGAGTAGGGGAGTGTCCCCCTGTACTCAGCAGTTCAGTTTTGGGCACCTCAATACAAGAAGGACATTGAGGTGTTGGAGCAGGTCCAAAGAAGAGCAACAAGGCTGGTGAACACTCTAGTGAACAAGTCTTATGAGGAATACCTGAGGGACCTGGGGCTATTTAGTCTGGAGAAAAGGAGGCAGAAGGGAGACCTTACTGCTGTCTACAGTCACCTGAAAGGAGGTTGTAGAGAGGTGGGTATTGGTCTTCTCTCACAAGTCATGAGTGATAGGACAAGAGGAAACGACCTCAAGTAATGTCATGGGAATTATATGTTAGACATCTAAAAAAACTTTATTGAATGGGTCATCAGGCATTAGAAACGCCCCAAATCATCATTTCTGGATGTGTTTAAAAGTCGCGTAGCTATGGAGCTTAGGGACATGGTTTAGCAGTGGGCTTGGTAGAGTTAATGGTTGGACCTGATGATGTTAAAGGTCTTTTCCAACCCAAATGACTCCATGATTATAGTTCCACATTGATACAGAAAGCCTTTTTGCAGGGAATACCATACATAGAGCATCAGCAGATGTTTGCTGGAGCAGCATGACCTTGACCAATATTGCTGACACGGAAGGTCAAGTAGCCAGTAGACAAAACCATTTGACCACAGGTAACAACCCTTTTGGTGTGTTTTGCGGCACTCAGTTGGTAGCTGAGATCCTGTAAAGTGAATTAGCCAGATTTACATGCCATAAAAACGCTGCCATGATAAAGCTCACAGCCCCAGATAAAATCAAATCCCTTGTTTTTAGAGTGGAAATCACAACTGGTTTGGGGTTGGTTTTTTTCTATTACGTGTAATCCCTCACCAGATCGTCATTTGAGGAGGGTTTTTTTAAGCCCTACAGTAAGTGATGCAACTACTGACTCATTGCTGCTTTGGATTTTGACACCAGAGGACTGTGCTGCCCAGACAAGCAACCTGCCAGTCTATGACTTATCTGTTTCTTCAACTGATCTGAACAAATGAAATGATAGCTTTATCCTTTAATTTAATAACTTCTAAAATTCTGATTTTGTACTAAAACTGAACTTTATATTCCTAGGTGAAATAGTTCTGGGGTTTTTGTCCCTTAAGGAGAAAATGTGTTTCTCTTCAGCAATTTTATACACAAAAAATGCACAGCGATGAGACGTTTAAGAGTGGTTTTAAACAAATGAGGTAGCAATAACCGGAACCCTTTAGAGAAAGACAGACAGACAGACATATAGATCTCTAAATTGAAAAAGTTAAGAGCATAAGTGGTATAATTTGCAGATTATAGTTAACTCATACACAAACTGCTTTTTGAACAATAAATATCAACAAGTAGATGTTAGACAAATGAAAGTCTTTCCTGCCTTGACAATTAACAGCTGAAAAAGAGGATGAAACAAATACAGCTCTTGCAATATGCTCTCATGTACTTCTAGTGGTGGGCTTGGTAGTCTTGGGTAAATGGTTGGACTAAATGATCTTGAAGGCCATTTTCAGCCTAAACAATTCTGTGATTGTATGTTATATGCAAGGCATGCCGGACGCTCACACGTACTGAAATATGAACAAACCATTCCAGACCAACAGATCCTAATCCAGGAGGATTAATCTATAGGGTACTGCTTCTTATGTGTACCCTGGCTGTGTGTTTATCCTTTACTGCACACAAGGAGCACAGTTTGCTGGAGTAATACTCTCTTAGGTGGATAACCACTCTTTTTCATACCTTTACTTATTTAGTAGCAGGAGACAGACAGAGACAGCCAGGCACAATGGCATTCCGAAGGGCAACTTCTTCAGATGCAAGCACAGAGCCAAGGGCAGAGTGCTGGGAAATGTAAAATAGCTGAGTACAGCAGCGACGGCATTGCAAACATGTTGGTAACACACTGCACAGGAGGTGGCAATATCATCTGGATCACACTTGTTTTCTCTCTGCCATTGGCCTCTTAAAAAATTCAATTACAAAAATTCTTCTCACCGACAACTTCTCTGTTGATAGCAGGGAACAGGATGTGCCGTGTAGTTTTGTCTCTGCCATGCTGAACCTAGTGCACGTTTGTGTTTTTCTCTGTGAAGTTTTTTTTGTGACAATATCCAATTGCCTTACACCTTGCAGATCATTGCTCTGCCCTATCCTTTAGTGGAGTGGCAAGAGGTTTTCAAATTCCTGTTACACATCTCCCACTGACCATCTGCTATTACAGCCTTAATGAGAAATCACTTGCTGAAAGGTGATTAAGTGGTTACAGTCCAGCAGAAGGTTGCAAGCTCATTACACTACTTCCCGTTCAATATTAAGCAACAGCAATAATCACTGGGTCGAGAGTCTTAGCTGATACCAGTCAGTGCATTTCTACTATTTCAGTAGGGTTACCTTGGTTTACATGACATCCAGCTTCAAAGCATTCACCATTTCGTTCACTTAGATTCCAGATTTGGTTAAAGCGTGTTTCTGTGTGCACACAGAAACTCAGGATAACCAAGGAAAGTTCTTTTCTACTCTTTTCAGGGATGGAATGTTTTAAAGGTAATTACTGAGTAACTTCTAAACAAGCTGGGACTTTCTGGTAGCATTCACGATGTGTGGAAGCAGGTTTATGTTTCCCCTCAGAGCACTGAGGTTTCCTGTAAAGCTTCTCTGGCTCTGGGTTTGTATACCATTTGAAGGGGAAGATCTATCCACTATATCCACTAAACCTTCCAGCTGAGGTTTTGCTGAGTCAGTTTATGTATAGGAAAAAAAAGAGGAAAAAGGCTCTAAATACAATGGGGCCAAAAGTAGTTGACAGCTTCTTAAGCAGTTTTTGTTCTCAAAGCAGCTCTTCTGCACCAGGTCTCCACTCTAATCTTTCCACTAAACCAGAAGTGGACTTTGCAACCATCCTGTTGTTAGGGCAGTGGATTTCAATACAATCTCCCAAACAAGCATCATAGAACAAAACAGACTGAGATAAGCTGTTACAGGAAATTGTAAACAAGAAAAAGCTAAAACGAGCTGCCTTTTGTCATACAGACACATATCAGGGTCCAAAACTGCTGCTGCTGCAAAACAAAAACCAACCCAGCAGTATGACTCAGGACATACCAGTCAGGAGGAATGATAGTCTGCCTGAATTTAGGTTTGGGAAAAAAATGTTCTGAAAGCTTCTCTTGCTGCCACATAGTCTATTTTAGTTCCGGGGCTCATCCTCTAATGTCATATATATTCTGAGTAGTAAAGGAACCGCCTGATGTGCAGCTTCATTTCAGGGAAAGGGAGGGCATAGGTATGATGGGCAGTAGAAGACGAGTTTGGATGTACTCAGATTACTGGGTGATAGTTCAGAAGAAAGACACCTTGAAAGGTCAGTGTCAGGAATGCAGCAAGCTAATGATGCTAATGATATAAACAACACCCAAGATAGTTAGATCTTGAAGCACTTATGTACGTCTTGTACTTGAAGCACCTGAGCAGTTGTATTCATTTCAGCCAGGTGACCTAGGGGCTTACAGCCAGGCTTCTACCTCACCGGTCATGAGCTCCAAGCACTGCAGAATGACAGAACTGATTGTTTTGGCTGTTGTCCACACTCATTTAATACAAAGTCTAGTGGATCTTCCTTTTACACAATTGCCTTCTGCTGGTGTACATTGTCTCACTTCTGGGCTACTCTGACTGACAGCACAAGACAAGCTCTTCCAAAGGATTCAGCTACCCTTCTTCCTCTAAACACACTCATCACCTGTATACATTTTTCTGTACCGCATCTTATCTCTGGAAACGGACAAATCACTTCTGCTCGCCTACTCTCTCATACCCAAAAGGAGAACATCACCTGAGAGAACAGTATTAAATTTGGAGAGGGGTTTTTTGCATAATAGGCCACAATCTATTGTTCTGCTTACGGTCACTGACAACATCCCAGAAAAATGTAAAGCTTGCTGTTTTGAGGTCTCACACTGATTGTGACTTATCATGTCAGACCCTTTTAGCATCAGAGACATCATTCTTACTTAGTAGCCCCTTCAGTGAATTGCTCCCAACAAATATAGAAGACTGCCATCATGAGGAGAAAATTCCTTTTCCCTACAACTTTATCATCCAAGAATAAGCGACAATGCAAAGGCTGGCTCTCTGAGACTTACGGGGTTATAATCCATTTATCAGGAAGATATTAGTGTGGGCATTGTACATAAGCCACTTACCCTTTCCAGTGTCTTACAGGCATATGAATGTCAGTTTAAAAGAAAAAATGAAGTTACAACACTCTATCAACAGACAGCTGTCCTAGTAGGCACTGGGAACACAGAAGGACTTGCATTGCTGAGCGGTGCGGTCATTGCCAAAGGAATGATGAGCTCACATTTCATTCCGATTCACATACTCAGTGCGGTTAGACTGTGAGGCTCACCCTCTCACCCTTCCTCGCCCATCTGACGCCCTCCTCCCTGCCTGGACACCAGATCAGGCTCATTAACATGTCTGGAATGAGCAAAAGCCAACCTCTCAGCTGGCAAACCCAAGGGGCATACTCGGATTCCCAGGTTGGAAGATTATCTCATTCAAGCACAGCTCCTGCAAAGCTATATAAGCAAAGTTAGCGTGGCCATCCCCGCAGAGCCAGCCTGAGCACTTCTGCATTTCAGTCACACAGGAATACAAACTTCAAACACCAGCAAAGATGATGATGATGAAAGTAGAAGAGCTGGTAAGTACAACCTCCTTTCCTTTGTGCATTATTACTTTTCTTTGCAGACTGTCATTACAGCAGGCAGAGAGACACAACCTTTGAGCATCGCTGAGGTGATTTAGCGGGCTACCAGCAATGCGGTGCTCCAGGTGCAAACCCTGTATATACTGCATGCTATCCCATTGCATTCTCACTTTAATTTTATCTTGGGAAGGGGAAGTCAGCACTGACACAACTATGTAGCTCTTTGGATTTTGCATCAGAAGAGAGCTCACCAAAAAGAAGAGATTAACTAAACTACAGCTATGTACTTTCCTTTAGCTGTGTGCCTGGCTTTGTCCTTGATTTTAACATCATTTTAGAAGATACCAAGTTTATGATTACAGTGAGTCATTCCAATCTAGTAAGGGACTGGAAATGCAGGAAAATGGAAGTATTTTTCGATACTAAATGAGCTCTTGAAGTGTTATCTTCTAGTAATGAAATAACAGTTCCTACATCTAGCACTTCTCATGGTATAACAAGCCTTTGAACAATAATGTTCCAAGTGATGGGACATTCCACTGCAGGGTTCAGACTAAGAATGCCTGACTTGATCAGTAAATTGGGAAAACAGGAATGATCCAGCGAAACACTGGAACATCCTGCAGAAACTGGTGGGTTTTTATACTAAGCTGCAGTTGCCCTACTATCTAACTAGTTAATGCTGTCTTTAATTCTTTGGCAAGGCCTGGAGAGTTTCTCTAGTATTAAGGTCTGTAACAAGCACAGTTTTATAGGCTGATGGAACAGAAACACAGTTCAGGCCACACGAGCTCACTGAACCACCCAAAATACGCAACATCCTCTACTGTTTAACAAGTTATCCCTTTACACGCACTCAGATGAGCATCAGGAATACTTGTGAAAGCTTCTGAAACCTGCACTGCTGCACAGCCTCTCACAGCTTCTGAACTGGACCTACCTTCTGCTAATTTGCCAAGTGCTAGGAAGGGGGAATTTGGTACTGGCAGCGATGGGTGCAACCAGCACTGAGATCACTCAACAAGAGGATTTAACTGCGTTGGAAGGTCTGAAGGGAAAAAGTCTTTACTCCCACTCTACCTGCTTAGTTCTCCTGCACACTGGCAGAGTGCTGGTGGCTGGTCAGGATGGCTTTTTCCCACCAGCCTTCCAATGAGCCTGACATATGCTGGGGAGTGAACAGACAAGAACACTCTGAGCAAAACAGATGCTCTTCCCAACTCTGGCTTCTGTCAATACAGCACCTTGGCCCCAGCTAGGCAGGGAGTTAGACTTTGAGATGACCTCATGGACCTTGATCCAAGCCCTGAAAATTCCACGTTGAGGGGCTGATGCATGGACCATGGACATCGGAGATCTGCTGCCAGCAAAGCTGCTCAGCCATTTGCACACAGTTAATCCAGACACCGGCTGAAAGCAGCCTGTGCTCCATCACACAGTCCTAAAGCAGAACAGGAATGACATGCAGTTGCCCCCCGGGTATTCCCAGGGGGTGGCTACTGCAGTCATGGAACTGTGGCTTATATCATATCACATTTGCTTTTACAGGTAACTGGGAAGAAAGTGGATGATAAAGAGACTGGCAGTTTCCTCCCTGAGGACTTAAAAAATGGGGAGTATGAAGCTGCTGTAAAATTAGAGAAGCAGGAGGACCTAAAGACGGTGCCTGAACACTTACTGACCCGAGGTGATCTGGCTTATGAGAAGGAGAAGAAAACAGAAGCAGAGGTAGGCTCTTTGGTTTTGTGCTTGGGTTGTTATCGTTCTGTGCGCACTTTCTGCTGCAGCCCGTGATAAACTCCTGGGAGACCACCATCAAAAGAGGTTGATGTAATATCCCACAAAAGCCATGGAGATCGGCTGACTCCTGCAGGCCATGGATGCAGGCAGGAATGCTGTGGAACAGAAACCAAACCTCCCACTATTAATATCTGACAGCTATCAGGAAACCCTGACAGCTATCTGCAATGGGGAGTGGGGGGGGAGCAATAGTAGCCAGTAAGACACCATCAGCATGCATACCTAGCAACTGCCACCAAAAATAGCTACCCCAAGAGAGATGTAAGAGTATGTTTTTGAAACCAGAAGTCTTATCTACCGTGGAAATAACTTTTATGAAAGCACGACATTATGCTTACTGACCCATTTGGGAACAACACAAATGATAGCGGTACCGGTCCACAGACAAGTGAGACTCTGTATTCCTGGAGAATGACAATTCTCCCTACATCCTTAAGAACTGATCCTTTTTTCCCCATGAAAAGAGCAGCTGTAACATCTTAAATTCTTTGGTGAATAACCAACTGGCCTAAAAAAGTAAAGTGATTTGGGAATGAAAAAGTTAGACTATCACTTTGTTCTGAAAAAAGAAGGGTGGGAAAGTGGAATAGGAAAATAAACACTATTGACCACCTTCAACACAGAGATCACTGTTTGCTTCAGAATTTTTTAAAGTTGCTCCAAAATAGGGTTTTAATAACTTCTTGGCTTTACAATCTGCTCAGCCCATACAATTATTTTCAATTCAATGATCGAACTCTAAACACAGAGAACAATGATCTGCAGATCAAACTCTAAACACAGAGAACAATAAAAAGAAGAGGCAGCAGAAATAACTTGAATAAAAATACAGTTGAAAAATATGTATATGATAGGGTGTCACCAATCTATTTACTCTTAATGGTTCCATGGGACAGAATCTGCCATCCGTATCACTCTGAGTTACCCCTTTCTTGTGAATCCCCCTTCTAAAGTCAAGGATATGTCATGGTACCTGGGATCTCATTTCAGGCAACATATTTTCCCTTGAAGTTGGCAGTACTGCATACTGACTTCACGCAGGGATGCTTTTTATGAGCAGGTCTGAAGAACATTTAACACTTGCCCAACTGCCCCTCCAGAGATACCGAGGACACTCTTCATGACTCCCCAAACTGAAATGCTAAGATTGGTGTCAGACCTGCTCTTCACTTAAGGGTGTATTTTTCAAAGAAGATTATAATACAATAAATTAGGTGTCATGTAAGTGGCTGAAGAAACATCACTTGGTGGAAGTCAGCTAAAAGTGCAGGGGCTTTCATAAGCTGCATGTGAGAATATTGGGCCAAAAAGGACATGCTCTGATGGACATGGACCAAATTTTCATGGCTATCTTGGCCACAGCACATGGCTGAAGCATCTAGAAAAAGGTCCAATGGTATTTGAAAAACTATAGGTGATGCAGGATTTCTCCACACCTAAGAAGTTTTTCTTATGGTTTATTAGACTTATCTGCAGGGTAACTCACTTCAAAGTTCATCCAGTCTTAACTGAATTCAGCTGAATACTATCACACACCGTCCTGCCGCTCTGAAAGGGAAACGTGCTCACACTCAGGTCAACTTACTGGCTTCCCTCATTTGTTTCAGCTGAAGAAGAAGAAATTACAGGAGAGGTCAAAACTTGATAACTTGGAAGATCTTGAGAAAATTATTCAGCTGAAGAAAAAGAAAAAATGCAAGAAAGTGAAGGTGCCCGTTTCAAAGGAACCTGAGCCAGAAGTTATTGTAAGTTATTTCTAAGCACATTCCTCTTGGAAAGCACTGAGTGAGGTTTGCGACACACACACTTACGCCCTGTGTACCTCTTTCCACCAGACAGGACCTGTGGATACACCCACATTCTTTAGAGCAGCACTGGAGAACAAGTTGCCTGTAATTGAAAAATACCTGTCAGACAAAGGGGATCCAAATGTCTGCGACCAGGTACAATCTTCCTTCTTACTGACAAGTCTGCTATAGAAGAGAGGTTACTAAATAACTCTGAGCACTACATTTTGTAGCTTCCACACTTACTAGGAGAAAAAAAGGATGTGGGGAAGTAAGTAAATGCTGGAAATTTTGTATGTCAAGTTTTCTAGTGATAAAGGGGCCACTGGGACCCTTCAATGTAACATTACCTCAAAAGAATTGTTATACTTAAAAGAAAGCTCTTGGTGCCTAGGAGGTCCTGATTTTTCTGTAACAGGTGATCTTCTGATGCTACAGACGAAGATACAAGTAATTTGTCTGCAGAGCGACAAAACCCATCACACAGCCTGCCCTCACACTCCATAATGCAGGAACCGCATTTGGAGAGCACAGCAGAGCACGATGGATGGGCGAACTCACAGAATCACAGAGCACTAGGGATTGGAAGGGACCTCGAAAGATCATCTAGTGCAATCTCTCTCCCGCAGCAGGATCACCTAGGAAGGGAGTGGGTGAAGAGATATAGAGATGGACCATCGGATTAGCTAAGCAGGGTTGTGCCTGGTTTGCACTTGTGATGGGAGACAGTCTGGGCACAGCAGGTGCTGTAGGCTAACCCTGCTCCAGCAGGGGGGGACTGTACTTTGATGATCTTTTGAGGTCCCTTCCAACCTGTAACCCAATCATTTTAAATTTGGATGCCACGCTGCAGAGTTCTCACAGCCTTTAAAACGCTGGGCAGGCAGCTCTCAGCTACCAGGATGCTACCAAAATTTGGCAGATTTTATGTGTCAAAAGTATTAGCTTATTAGCTCTTGAAAGCAAATCAGCCTAAAGTACATGTTTGCCATTATCGCAGGGAGGAGGAGAGAAAAGGTTCAGATACCTCTTTGTGCCGTGTTTAATACCTGACTCTGCACTGTTTTACTTGCCAGTACAAACGCACTGCACTGCACAGGGCGTGCTCTGAAGGACATCTAGAGGTGGTGAAGAAGTTGGTGGAAGCTGGAGCCCGCCTTGAACAGAAAGACATGGTAGGCACATCAACTCATATTACTTTCAAAAGACTGGCCATTGTCCTGTAAGTGCCAAGAGAAGCACTTGCAGAAGTGCTTCTTACAGAAGGGGAGCACTAGCATTAAAAGGTCTTACAATGACTTCTAAACTTATCCTTAAAATAACACCCTTGAGAAGAGATTTCAGGAGGGAGTATCTACTTCTCTTTGTTGGAAAACACAGGGAGAAGAGGAACACTCTGCCTGGTAGACTGCCACAAACAGCAAGTCCTAATGTAGGGTGAGAGAGCTGACATCAGGCTACCAGTTCGGACTGCTAGCAGGTGGTTGAGATACCACCATCCCACACGTGTATCCAGGGCTCAGTGTAATGCATACTCTCTCAACGGGGATTTCAAGGCTGTGCTTGGGAGAGACCCCTGTGTCTCTGGAATGCCAGCCATGAGGGTGGCTGGGTATCGACAGCTTCTGCAGCTGCTTATTCACTGCTCCACACCCAGCTCTTCACCCTTTTGCTAAACAATTGGACCTGGCCAGCTTTGCTCCCCCATTGCTCAACCCAGCAGTGCTCATGAACAGCATAAGGAACAAGAGGCAGAGCAAACCTTCAAGGGATATTCCACCTTTCCAGAACATGGGGAAGATAAACTGAATCTTGTAAAGGAAATTCACTTTGTGGACCTGGATAAGTTTGGAGTATTCTTTCCCTTAGGCTTAATTTTCTATGCAGTTTTGGAACCCCAAATCCATAGAACAAAAACATTAACTAGCACTCACCAGCCTCATACCTGGCTAGAGACAACTTCTCAGCTCCTAGAAGAGACAAAACACATCCTCTCTCACAGCAGCATTGCCAAGAGCTCTGTCTTTTAGAGAAATATGCAGCAAGTGTGAAGAGTGAGAAACTCACAGTACTTGAGAAATTAGGGCAACACAAGAAAAGCTGTTACTAGAAACAGCTTAGTGATCACAGGGAAGTGCTTTAGGTTACATTACATGAAGATTACTTGTGATTAATTTAGAAATTCGATAAAACCAGGTTTTTTTTCAAAATATGATGAATTAAGTTAGTTTTTATTTGTTTTTTCCACTGCAGCTTGAATCTACAGCCTTGCATTGGGCATGCCGGGGGGGAAACCTGGATGTGCTGAAGTTCTTACTAGACAAAGGGATAAACAGAAATGCAAGAGACAAGGTATGTGCTTCTGGGACTCTGTAGCTTTTCAAATCAGAGATGAAAGGCTGATCCTTACTCCAAGTAGATAACTTTCAAGTCTTTCTTGAAGCGGTCTTTGCCTGTTCCATGCCCCTGACTGCTTCCTCTTCCCACACTCAGCTGCTCAGCACCCCTTTGCATGTGGCTGTGAGAACGGGTCGGTATGACTGTGGGGAGCACCTTATTGCCTGTGAAGCAGATCTCAATGCCAGAGACAGAGTAAGTACCAACAACTGCTTACCTGTCAGCTATCAGGTAGCATCAAACTGCAATCTGCTTCGACAGCTCCACACGCCTGTAAAAATCCCAAGCTGTGTGGCTGTGGCTGGACCATGGTGTTGGGCCAGTGGGACTGACATTGTGGTCTACGTCTTGTTCTTCTAGGAAGGAGACACACCAATGCACGATGCTGTGAGGCTGAACCGCTACAAAATGATTAGACTTCTGATTCTGCATGGAGCGGATCTAACGATAAAGAACTGCGTAAGTAATTTGAAAAAAATGCAGTAATTCAAAACACTTTAGGATAAGGTTCCCTTCAGCGAGGTTTCGAAGTTTCAAGGCCAGGAGAGGCTGTTTTGAACAGACTTAAATAGATCACTCCAGAGTTAAATAAAGCAGAGCTGACCCAGGGCAAGTATAACTTCTGGGAGGTCAGAAAACCAGTACCTCTTCTAAAACCAGAAGCCACCAGCTGCAACTTAAAACAACATCACACCTTTCTATGATTTAATCGCACATTTCATATATTGAAAAGATAATGTACAAATCCTGGTTCTCTGCACAACTCCTGGGCTTCAGCCACCATAGAGACAACAAACATTTAAGCTTGTCGGAGAAATCTCTTCTCTGTTAAGCCCACGGTGAGCCCAAGGTCTGTGTATGGATGACTGGCTGATGACTTGGCCACTGAGCAACAAACACCTACAGCTCAGTACAGCTTCAGTTGAAGACTAAGTCTGACCCTGCGTATGCAGAAGACTCTCCTAGCAGGCAGATGCACTGCATACATATTTGGAGAGGAATAAACTCACTAATCACCAGCTGAAACTAAATTTTGCTTCCTCTGCTTTTTCAACCAGCAAGGGAAAACCCCCATGGATCTTGTCCTTCAGTGGCAGAACGGCACCAAAGACATATTCAACAGCCTGAAAGACAATTCCTATAGAAGTGTCCATCTAGGCAAGCTCTGAAAAGAGAAACTGACTGCTCTCTTTTTGCTGCTTTTAAATGCTTCACACGAACCCAGAAGAAAATAGCTCTGAACACCTGATTTTTACCAAAAAGGGTTTATGGTACTGGATTATTTGAGGTACCTTCACTGAAAACTGCAAGAACAAATATGCAAAGAAATACTTTTTCAAGGGCAGGCTGAGCCTTAAAATTTCACTTGTTCTGGCTTTATTTATTACTATTTATTACTTATTTATTTAAAAAGTTATTTTTAATGATTCTTAATATTATTGCAGCTTTTTAAAATAGAGCTTTACATCCCTATGCGACCTTTGCCAGCAACAAAAATCCTTTTGCCTTAAACAGCAGCATTGCCAACTACATTAGCAACTTCACTCAAGCCTTCCAATAGCTCCAAGAAGCGGACACTTGCAAATGCTGTCGTCTCTGCCAAATTCTCGCTATTAAAGTAATATGTTAAGTGAGCGGTGATATGTGGATGAGCAATGGAAGAGGGCGTACAGAGGCGCCAAGCGGATTTAAAGAAGCAGTTCAGTAATGCATTTTGCACAGGATTTGGCAGTTGTGGTTGATGAAGAGCTTGAGGACAGAGCTCCAAGCATCACGTAACTGTTTGGACTGTGGGTTTCAGGTGCAATGTTATGAAAGTGAGAGGAGGCAGTATCAGGAATGTGATTATTGTTTTTAAGCTAGACTGCTATGAGGTCTGATGATTGAAGAATGCAAAACCGGATTATGTATATTTGTAAACTTGTACTGCTTTTTCTGTACATTTTGTACTTATCTCTTTCAGATTAAATAAACAGAGTGGGTCTTTGTACTTGCTAGCATAGATTATGGAGTAGAGAGCAGAGGGTAATTTGGTCTCTTGAGCTGCCTCCCTGCCAGTGGCACATAAATGCCATCTCTCATTTTGCTAAATGGAAAACACACATTCAAAACCAGGAAGACAACACTTGAGTAGTTAGTGAAACAAAGTCACAACTTTACAACTGTAATTGATTTTAAAAAAATCTCAGTTTCTCAGCAAGTCAGTACTTACTGTGTGAAGTGAATGTGACAGCTTCAGTTATCCAAGCCAAGGCAGATGCTGAGGTCTGCTGGGAGATGCAGGCACTAAAGCAGAAGCAGAACAATCTTAACATTGCTGCCAGCAGAGGTTGTGCAATTTCACTGGGACATGCTGGCCTTCAGTTAAAATCCTAATGCCACAGCCTCCCACGGAAACACACCACAGACTCATATGTACCCATGTCCGTTGGCCTCTGGCCAGCAGGCTTTACAGTCTGTTCAAAACAACATCCTGGACAGTGATGACACTGGAGTGCCAGTTTTGGAGATTAAGTGGATTGACAGAAACCCCACAATGCAGTAAGCAGAAGAAATGCCTATTCTGTCTGTAGCCAGCTATCCTAGGCCAAGGCCAACATCTTTACACAGGTGAGACTTTTCTTTCGCAACCACTGTAACTCCAAAATGTCACCTTGCCAGCCATAGGCTTTATTTGCGACCCCACTCCTCTCCATAAAAATTGCAGCACACCTCCACTTGCTGTCCTTCCCCGCAAGCCAATAGAATCACAGAAATCGTCATGGCTGGAAAGGACCTCCAGGATCATCAACCCCAGCCTTCAGCCCCATAGCTCCATAACCTCTGGACCACGGCCTCAAGTGCTCTAGCTACTCGGTTTTGAACCCCTCCAGGGATGGGGACTCCACCACCTCCCTGGGCACCTAGTTCCAGTGCCCCAAACACTCTCTCAGGAAAGAACTTCTTCATAAGATCCAATCTAAACCTCCCCTGATGCAACTTGAGGGCATTTCCTCTCATGTTATCATTAGTAACTGAAGAGAAGAGACCAGAATACTTCACCACGTTTCTGCACAATTACCAAAACAAGAAGCATGCCCTGCAGGAAATAGAAATGACATCAGTGCTGGCTAATGCAGCTTGTTTACCATCCTAACTGAGAAACAGTTCAACTTTTTAGGCACCGAAAAGTGGCCAGACTGACAGTTCAGGAAACTGGAGCAGAATAAACTTTTGAATCAGTCTCTGAAGCTCTGTAGCTACTTAAAGGGCAAAGATGCAGACTTTAAATTTCTTAAAAGCATAAAACCACAAAATGGTTTAGGTTGGAAGAGATCTCAGAAATCACCTAATTCCAACACCTCCCACCAGACCAGGTTGCCCAGGGTTGTGTGCAG
Organism: Phoeniculus purpureus; assembly: GCA_028565055.1. NCBI lineage: Eukaryota > Metazoa > Chordata > Aves > Bucerotiformes > Phoeniculidae > Phoeniculus > Phoeniculus purpureus. The sequence continues at coordinate 13,742,517 of JAOXOE010000632.1, read as the reverse complement.
CCTGGCCTTGAGCACTGACAGGGAGGGGTATCCACAGTGTCTCTGTTCCACCTGTACTCTCAGGTATCCACCTGTTTCTGTACCTTACAATCCTCACCTCACTGTAAGGAATTTCTTCCAAAGATCTAATCTAAATCTACCCTCTTTTAACTTGAAACTATTCCTTCTTGTCCTATCACTAGAATCCCTCATAAAAAGTCTCTCCTCAGTTTTCCTACAGGCTCTCTTCAAGTACTGGAAGGCTGCTATAAGGTACCCCTGGAGCCTTCTCTTCTCCAAGGCTGAACAGCCCCAAATCCCTTAGCCTGTCCTCACAGAAGTGCTTCAGCCCTCTGCTAATCCCTGTGGCCCTTCTTTGCGTTTGCTTCAACAGTTTCATGTCCTTTTTTTGTATTGGGGTCTCCAGAACTGGATGCAGTACTCCAGGTGAGGTCTCAGAAGGGCAGAATACAGGAGGTGAATCACCTCCCTTGACTGGCTTGTGACACTTATTTTGATACAGCCCATGATATGGTTGTCCCTTTGGGCTACACTCAACTGTCAGCTTACACTGAGGTGACTGACTACCAACACCCGTAAGTCCCTCTCCTCAAGAATGCTCTCCATTCACCAACCAGCAAGTATTTGTGCTTGGGGTTACCCCAGTTCAGATGCAGGACTGTGCACTTGGACTTGTTGAACCTCATGTAGTCTCCACAGGCTTGGTTCTCAAGCCTGGTATCAGCAAACTTGAATGCCACTCTCTATGTCACCAACGAAGATGTTAAACACTACCACAAAACATCACTCATAACCAATTTCCACTTGGACATTGAGCTGTTGATCACAAATCTTTGAGTGTGACCATCCTGCTAACTCCTTATCCAGTCAAGTCAAACAAGCAGCAAGAAGGATCTCCTGCATTCAAAACCCTGCTTCTTTATGCTTGTTACCAAACAACTTCTGTCATGCTCAAGGTGGGTTATTCTCTGGTCAACGCAACACAACATGTCATTCACAAAATTTCACCCAACACATTTTGCTTTTTCTCTGGTTACAACATTTGGGAGGGAAGTCCATAAATAGTAGGACTTACCTCCCACATAGTAGTTCGTCACTGTGTGTATACACATAAATCCCAGAATCTATAATAAACCAGACTCAGATCACAGTCAACACATAAAGTAACAACACAAAGGAAAAATACTTCATGTGTTGAATGAAGCAAAAGCTGTTCTGTCACACACCAGCACTATGTAGAACTCAGAACTTAAATCTATTCTGCTCAGTCCAGTTACTAAATGGTCAGATGACCCAAATGCAAGATTTCTGCAATGTACAGCTTTATGTGCTGTAGCTTCCACTTCTCAACTCACTGTGAGACACAAATAGAAAACAGAATATTCAGAGTAAAGCTGGCTGAAGAGTGTCTTGACTACATCAACTTACATAATTTTTATTGGTTTAATCAAAAGAAAAACTTCTGTCAACATTTGGAAGAGCTCTGAAAATGCTCTGCTGATTATGTGTCTGTTATGATTGTTTTTGGCAGCCAGATTAGGTTTACTGAGGCATTAACAGGAAGGAAAACGGAAAAGCTGGAAGCAGCAAAATGAACACTCTCGTCTATAGACAACACTGCCAGACCAGGACATAAAGAAGGAAATGATGCTGTAAAAATGATGTGACATGGAGACTGCTTGAGCTTTAGGTGAGACAGCTGTTGTGCTGTGGGTGCAACACACCACCTGACTGCTCACACATTCAGTGTAACCTTGGGGTCTTCCTTCCCATCAGCAGTAATAAATCTCATGCTACTGTTAGAAGAGCTGTAGAATAGGGATGGCCTTTGGGATGTGTCTGGTAGGTCAGGTCAGTCAGGCTACTGTAACACAGACCCAAGATCTCTCCTCGCAAGTGACAGATCCTGGCATCTGCTTTACAGCCACCGATCATTAAACACAATGGGAAGCAGATTTTACAATCTATTTTCACTGCACTATTTTTCTTCACAGGTCACTGAAGGTAAACATCTACTGGCTTGTAGTTGTAAGACTTAGTATGAGGATGTCTTTAAAACTTGAGACTGTAAGAGCTAGACCCTGAATCCATGTGTTCTTAGAAGCATTTTTAATAAAAAAGGATGCAATTATACAGCTAAAAATTTCCATGTGCTGGCTTTGCACTAACTCCAGAAGACCTAAGACAGGGTGGAGACACAGTCTCCTGACACTGGCCAGAAGCCCAGCATGACCTTTCAGAATTGCTGAGGTACAATTCAGCAGTCTTGTTCCCAAGCTTTCCTCACTTCAACACAAGAATAATTCTTCTCTAGACTAAATAAAGTAGTAAAGGCTGGCTGGCTGGGCTGGCTGGAGGTAAGGGTAAGACTCAGTTCTGGGTAGAGATGGTATGGAGGCTCATGTTGATAACTGGCTCAGTCCTCAAGCTTGAGTCTTAGCTTTTTTGCAGGCTGGCAGTGTTGTTCCTTCCTCCTCAACCTTGCGAGGCTTCTTCACTGTGTACACAACCCCACAGGCAGTCTTCCGAGTTTCTGGAATATAGAAGCAGAAGATGCAGTAACTCAAATAAAATGACCCTAATACATCTACTGCATCATTTTTTCTTGTGTCCATGCCCCAAAGCACAATTCACCATGTGTAACAGCCAGCCAGTCAGCACGCACAGCAGGTAAGCAACTGCATGGGCAGGAGCTAGGGATACACTGCACTACAGAGTGGGCAGATCTGATGGTGAGTGTAGAATTACAGCAAGAATAACGAAAAAAACGTGGTCTGCAAGGGTTGAGGAGCTGCAGACACAAACTCATAGGAAACCAAGTTTAATCAGTTTAATAGTCAGAGGAGGAGACATTTTTGAAGCACTGCCAAAAGCAATTATGCATCTGAGTAAAATCTATGGTTCTTCAAAACATTGTATTAAAATGCATTCACAAAGCCCATAATTCTTAACCTATGCTAGCACAGCTACACTGCCAGAGCCTCCCCTTTACACACCCAGTAAGTGGATTTATGATATTTGAGCATATTTTATTGACAGAACCCTCAACATTACCAGAAAATGTAACTGTGATGTAATCAAAGTCCTTGTGTGTTTGCCAAACCACCTCATGAGACCAATCTAACTTCTTAACTACTGGTGCAAAGCTTCTCTACAAGAGTTGAGGTAGAAGAGATTATCTAAAAATACTCTGTTAGCAAAAAGACTCTGCAAGAACCTTGCCAAAATAGATTCACTTATTCTGGGCTATTATTCTTTGAGGGGCAGGGAAATGTCATTTTCTATTTAATTTCACAGATAGAGTAGATGATGGTCTTGACAAGTTACAAATAAACTTGACAAAAAATTTTTTACAACACACGATCCCTACACAGATGGTTAGCAGGCTGGAAGGACGACTCTGTTCATAGAAACTCTGAGATCAAAGCTACCTGCTGTGAATTATGGCAGGTTCAAGCCTCAGCTCTGCTGAACCAAGAGATACAAACCAAATCCTACTGGGTGTTTGAAATGTAGAGCAACATAAACCATTGGGAAGATGACTAGAAAACAAACCTATCCAATAAGCCTTTACAAAGGCAGAAGATATATATATATATGACTATTCAGTTGCAAAGTTAAGGTGCCATCAGAATAAACAAACAAAAAATAAATCAGGAAACTAAGAACCAAGTATGTGAAAGGGAGGACAGAGATGGAAAAACTGATGCTACAGTCTAAATTGATTGCTGGCTTACAAACTGTACAATCTCTTTGCTGCACAGGTATCAAAAACACAAAATACAACCACAGAATTTTTGATTTCCAATGAAAGGAGCCACAAGCTACATTTCCACTTTCTTAATATTAAAAATGATCATGTAGAGAACAGCTGTGAACAGCCTCTAATGAGACCTTAAGGGAGCAAGCTGTGTTTCAGTAAAACGCTTGAAACCACCGTACACTATAGGAAACAGTTTTTTCTAAGCAGCATGCACTCAAGGCATTTGTTTTTGCATCAAGTTTGAAATTATCTTCTCTGAAGAACAAGTAAAAGGCTGCTCCCGCACTCATGCTGCAAGAGGGTAATTGCAGAACACATGTATTCAAAGTTTCCTGTAGTCAGTGATGCAGTTTCTGCTGGTGTCACTGAGATCACCACTTAATCCTTTCTGAAACAAGGGCCAGTTTCACTAAAAAGCAGAACAGGCAGATCTGTGGTTTGGCTGAACAGATTATGACTTGTTAATGTGGTTAAACAAGTGCTCCAGTACTGACTGCACCATCAGTTCAGTCACTGATTTGCTAACATGGTAACAAGGGAAAACAAAACATTTGTACCATCCAGACTCCTCTTCATATATTGTACAAGAGAGCTGAAACCCCCAGCTAACTTGCTCTGTAAGGTCTTGGATGTTTTGGATAATACGCGTTAATATGCTCTTAATTTAACAAATGTTAATCTGTTAGTTAGATGAACGAGCTTGTCTGTGCTTTTCACTCACCTCCATGAAGCATAGTGGCTCTGCAGTTAGTAGACACAGCAGCCTTGGCTTCGCTTTCTGACAGGCCAAATAACAAACTTCTGTCACCTTTGTTCAGGATCAAAACACACAGAAAGGAACAAACAGAATAAGGAAGACTGTCTGCATGCTAGGTTTGCTTACTCCACAAATATTGGGGAATTAGCAAAGCCATAACTCCAAGTGACATTTTGCATAAGGCTATCCAGAGGCAGGGAGCAGACGCACCCAGCTCTCCTGCCCACAGTTCCCCCAGCAGCCTTTCTGGGAGGCTCCTGGCAACACTTCTTTCCCAGACAAGAAGCTGTACTTTTGAAAATAAAAGGCTGTCAACAGCAACATTTTCATATGCAAAATCAGGCAAAAAAAAGTATTACTACATTGAAAATTCAGTTTTGGGGAAAGGGCAGTCTGATACAGAAGCATTATGCAGTTCCCAGCCACCTTAAGCAGGGATAACACTAGATTTGGTATATTAATTTGGGTTGAACTTGACTGCTCTTTTTAATAGGGAAGGAAACGTTGCACACAAAATCCTTTCAGGCCACACATCCTCCCATGCAGTTCTCACAACTCAGAGCAAGCCTCTCCCATTCGAGGGTCAGTCCAGGTATGGGCTTGTGGGGCACAGAGGGTGGGAGCAGCAAGAATAGATCTGAATTTCTAAAAGAAGGGGAGAAAAGACACTCTCATTGATTTCTAGAAGTAATTTGGAAGTAACCAGCACTCAGGAACGTTTTTTACTTCATGTAATTTTATAGCTTCTTCCATGAAAGAAACGGCACCTTGGAGATCATAAGTAGTTAATTTTTGTTCACTGTGTCTATATATTTTTATGGTTCTCATTCATTCACCCACTTACACCGACACACAGTATCAATGCCTTTCTCAATAAAATGTACCTGCAGACTTTGATTAACAATGAGCAAGATGCCTCAAACGACTCTAAGCAAATGGAAGATAATTTGTGAGCAGTGTAACTGGGGAGGCTGCACCTGGTGGGAGAGATCAGCACTGCACAGCGAGCAGGTCTCAGAGCTCTGCCAATCCATCTGCAGAACTATGCTGAAGCACTGAGAACGCAGTGAGCTGCTCTCTCTCTCTTTTTCAAGGACTTAATGGTCAGTGCTTTGTCTAAGACTGAGAACAAAGTTCTTCATACTGTTGGCAGGGGGAAGAAAAACACCTCTGGCAGCAGGGATAAAAGGAAGAATTAAAATGGTACAGGGGGACCATCAGCCCTCCCCAGCGTACAGCCAGGAGAAGAGATTGATAAAAGGACTACTAAAGACACCAAAAATCTGCAAAGCTGAGGAAGTGAAGAGGGACTATAACTTATCACCACCACCTCACCCCCTGTCATCCAGGAAGCTGAAACTCACTGAGAAGATGGCCAGAGAAATCAAGGAATTTCTCCAGAGATGTGTGGAGCCCCAAGGAATGAGGTGGGGCAGGGAGCCAGAGCCTACAGTCCTGAGTGGTGATCTGACCTCTTAACTATCTTTTCTCCCTTTTTCTCTCCTCTACTCTTTGAGTTGGGCTTTTAGTAACTTCAGTGATTTCTGTGCCTTCTGAGTTTGGAATCTGGTACTACTAGTAAATTTTGACTTTCATGTGGACCTGTGGCATAAGTCTCCTTAATTTGACCCCATGTGAATCCATGAACCTGAGTCACTCCCTTATCTTAACAATTGGGACGTGAAACAACATCAACGAATTTCTCAATAAAACACACTTGCAGCTGAACAGTGACTGTTCATGCTACCCCATGACCAAGATCTGCTGCTCCTTTTACACTCTCTCAAGAACTCCAGTTCATTGAATTGGTCACCAACAAACATCACTGTGTGAAGTTCAAGGAGTGTAAAGGATGGAAATACTTCAAAACTACTCAAACTTTCATGTTACTATTAACTGCTGTCTTTGCCTTGCAAAAAGGATACAGATTGGCCACATCGTAAGGACCTCGTAGTTCCAGAGGCTAAAACAAAACAAAGAAGGTTGGATATGTGAATGCATCCTCTTGCATTTGGAGTAGCATTTTTAATACAGCTTTAATTACATATTAAGCGTATTTTTAGACACAGATAAATCTTTGAATTGTTCTGACTTAAAAAAACAAAAGTGGGACTTACCCTCTCAGCTGCACTAGATACAACAATGTTCTGGAAAACAAGACATCAAACATTCATCTGTCAGACAGCATCAAGAAATGAAAAGGATCAGCAAGCAGCAAAGACTTTATGAACACTAGCTAAGTTCAGGCTCAGAGCCCAATTAACATCAGAGTATCTGATGCTCTTGGATGAACGGAACTACACAGGACGTGGATCTTAATTTGGGGATGTACATAAACTTAGGTTATCTCTCTGTTCCCTACAGAGGGAAAGGTGCAGCGACAAGCCGTCCTTGCTGTTACAAACCTGTCACATACAGATGTGCTGAATAAGCACTGAACTTTTTGGAGCAATAGGCTAAGCAGTATAGATATCAGAGCGATAGCATTAAGCAAGGACCTATCCACCTCCATCTCTCCTAAGGGACTTAATTGGGATGTAAAGGTAAAGAAGAAATGCAGAGTTGCTCACACTGTGAGAAGAAGTGCCCCCTTTCTTTACACTTGCTGAAAGATATATCACACAAAAGACAACTTGTCTGCACAGTAACACAAATGGACTGGGAATCCAGGATCCACCAGAACCGCTTACAGATTAGTGCCTTTAGACAGTTTGCCACTCCCAAATTTTCAGCGTACTCTCTGTGTTGCAGTACAACTCATTCCTAACCTCAGCCAGCCTTAATTAAATCCACCCTAGTTCAGGAAACCTGTCTGCAGCTTGGCAGTGGCTGACAATTCATGCTGTACAGTTGCTTCCCTCAACACAAGCAGCCTCATGAAAACCACCAAGCAGGAAAAAAAAAAAAAAAAGAAAAATCTTTCTCCTTCCTCTCTCTCCCAGAGGGTCTCTAGAGAACAGGTAAATGACTGCTCAGGGGTGGCAGATACCACTGCCAGCTCTCTTCTGATGCTAAGCCTCCAAGGATGCTCCCGGGGAGACACTGCTTTGCACACATGGAAGCTTTGCTGCAGAAAAAAAAAAAAATCCTTGCACCTTTCATTATACTGAATCAAAGGCTTTGAGGAATCCCTGCTTGAGTGGGTGGGAATGGGAATTGTACTGAGGCAGCAGCAAAAGACTTTTTCCTGCCTGACGTCAGTACCACCAACATATCACACCACCTTTGGTTATAAGGTGAGGATTCTGATCCCTTCCCCACACTACTTGACTGTTCTGTCATCTCTCCAGCACAAAGAGTAGGGTAGACCCTGGGAGAAAATGCTCTCTGTGCAGTTGGACCTTAACAAGTGAAAGAGCTATTTGCATGAAAACAACCAAATGTACCCAAGGTCTCCTTGTGTGCAGCAGAGGGAAGGATGGGACAGACAACTCTCTCATAAAGAAAGCCAGGAGCAATACATATATCAAAGTGACTTAACAGCACACATCATGATGTAGCCTAGAACGTTTCTTCCTTCATAGTTCACCTTTAACATGACTGCACTATAGATCCCAAGGGTGTTTTTGAGCTTCAGTTGTGCTGACTGTAGGATTCTGCTAGGAAATTTCAAGTCTTCTCTGAGCTGTAGCAACCAACACTTGTCTCTCCAGCTCTGAGGAGCTTCCTTGCCCTACTATACAGAGGGGGCACAAAAGGATCTAAAAGCTGCTACAAGTTCAGCAACTATAGGTGAAAGTGGTGTGCTACAGGTGCCAATGCAGGCAGTCTACAGAACAGCAGTACTATGCCTCACTAAAAAAGGTCTTTGCATAACCAATGAAGACAAATCCCCAGTAAGGGCTAATAACTCTTCTTGCCCCCAGGTTGGAAGCAAAAGCTTGGAGGCAAAAAGTGAGAGGCAATCAGGAGTCTTCTCCCAGCTCAACAACTTTATTGCCCAGCTCCAGCTGATTTACCTCTCAGCCACCAACGATGCACTGTATTTGCAGATCAGAAAGGAAGGAAATTGTGTACAGATCGAGCACCCGAATGTCTCACTTGCTCTGTTTGTGATGTCAACCCAGCTGGTACTCTCCAACAACCATCTGAGAAGCACATCTTTAACTGCACAGAGGAAAGAGGTGCACTGGCAGAAAGGAATCCCAAAGGAAAGAGGTTTATCAGTATGTACCTCATCTCCAAGTTACTGTTTTGTGCAGTTAAATCTCAGAGCCGAGCTTCTCAGGAAAGGCCGTGCAAATATTCCCTTTCTTCAGCAGCATCAAGGGAATTAATCTGTTTGTCTCACTCTGCTGTGCTGTAAAATAGGCTGCCGTATCTGAGGGGAACTGACATAATGATAGATCTGCTTTTAATTGGCCTTCTTAGATGTATATCGCATTTGAGACTAGATTAGTATGGTAATTCAAATTTTGGCTTCTCTAGACTAGCTAAGTGCAGCAAAAGCTGTTTCCAATAAAGGTGGTGGGAGCTCAAATTTTTTTGTAATTCAGATGTGTCCTATGAGATGCTTCCCTGTTAAAACAAACATGGCCTGAGAAGACCCAGCATGGCCCCAGCACAGCAGGCAGTTCAGCCCGATAGCCTGGAAGGAGGTATGAAAGCAATGGATTCTTCCAGGCATTGCTGTTGCAAGCTGCAACCAAGATGCCTGTAACATCAAACTTACTCCAAGGAAGAAGTAACTCTTCTTTAGTTTTTCTTCTTTGGGTTTCAGTAGCATGGAAGAATGCAGTTGACTTGAGTACAGCAAAACTCCGTCTGACAGCCAACTAGCTGTTGGGTCTGGTTTGCGTAACCATAACAAGATTTCTACTTTGTTCTTATTATTTTCTACCCCAATATTCAAGGTATGAGCTTTTGGTCAACCAGAAATATGAAAGGGGGATTTTAAACAGATGCATGGACTTCAGTACTAGTGCAGATCTTTGATCTCTGGCCCTTTTCTTTTTTTGTTTTGGGTATTGCATATCAAAACCATAGATAGATTACTCTGAAAAAACATTCTAACAGTTTGACAGCTTAAGAAGAAATCACGTGGTGGTGCGTGGCTGGAAGTACTTAGAGCTAGAATTGTGTCCTTGTACTAGTAGCGAAAGATTCTGTCTTAGCTTCAGCAAACCAAGCACCAAGCTCATTTAAAATGGCTCAGACTACAATTCCACAAGAATTCTAACTGAATTAATTAGCTTGCTTTCACTTCACTAGCTTACCTTTCCTTTGCAGATCTGCATCAGGCTGATCGCATTTGAAATTGTGTATCTTCTCATTGTGGAGTCTTTGATGGCAGGCGTGTAAAGAACTTCAAAGTAAATGCCTCGATCTATTGCCTTCATGAGAGTCATCAAAAATCAAAAGGAGAGAAGAATAACAAACTAACAACTGCTATCTATTATTGATGTAGCTTATTTTTAGTTTAACCGTGTTATATATGAAAAAATTCAGGTGAGATTTTCCTAGCAAGAGCACAGTACAGCATAAAGGGAGAAAGGTTGTACTTGAATAGGTAAACCTGAATCTTGAGATGACAGATACATGAGGTTTAACAAAGAAAGAAATACCAACTATTTATTAGTTGTAACTAGCTTTCCACTATTACAGAGTTAAGGAAACAGGTAAGCACTGATTGTCATAAACAAGTCTTGAAATTTTGAGGACTCCTCCTCTAGCGCCACAGCCTGCTGTGAAAAAAGGGCACAACTTCCCACAGCAGCCATGTCTTGCAGGTAAGGCATGTGTCCCTGAATAGAAGCAGCAATGAGGACTCCTCTTTTGTCTCACAGCATACCTGGCATTTGTGACAATGTAAACAAGACTGAGTCACAGGAGAGACTACAAACACTAATGCCTATTATATTTTCAGCTACTTTAAAATCCTTTGCTATCTATCTGTCAAATTGCCTCATCAAAGCCTAGTATCCTTTTTTTTTCCAAACACACAGAGAAACAGCAACTCGCTGTAGGACAGAGTGAGTTATCGATAAAGACAACTCAAAGCCAAGATCTTTATTCCATGGTCTGTAGTACATTTGCCTGAAATGCTACTCCATGCTTTATCCTCATATTATTAAAAAAATATTGTTAGAGAGTCCATCAACTGAATACAGATAGAAATAATCCAGCTCCCGTTCACACATGACCTCTGAATGCAAGCACTACAGAGGCTATTTATTTATAGCTACAGATGCTATAAAACATCAAATGTTTTACACAGAAGTGGTCTGACATCTGCAAACAAGAAGACAAGCCTAAATCTACCAAAACAGGAGATGGCAATACACCAATCTCTAGTCAAACAGATTTTTAACTTCATCCCTACCACTTTGGCCTTTTGCCAGTCTGTCTGTTTGGCATGACAGTCACCAAAACTGACTGTCCCAGTATGACAGACAGACTGTCTTGAAGCTGGGAGCGCAGAGACTGAAAGAGAGCTTGTAAGGAAAAAGTCTCCAAACAAAAACGTCTTCCAAAAGCCACCAAGCTTTGTCCTACATGGGTCAACTGCTAGGATTTTAGGCAGCTACAGTACTTTCAAACATTTGATACAAAATCATTATTCCAAGTGGAATGTTGAAATTCCCAGCCTATAGTAAATTCTGAAGTATTACTTTTGTTCCATATCAGGATTAATTCTAGTCAATGTTTATTCTAGGTCAGGCTGTCTGTATAAAGAAGCAGTAAGATTTCTAGAAAAGTACAAATATAAATTTTTAAGCACTAAGGACCACCTGAAGCAAAAATGCCCTTGTGGAATGAACCCTGATATACACTCAGAGGAGTATATATAAATATGCATATACACACAGTATGCACAATTGTCCTCCAAATAACTGCAATCACATCCGTCTTTCAAACAAAAACTCATTTGACAGTCTCCTTTAAATGATGTTGTCTTTTAAATCACAGGGCTGTTCATCTATTCTGACACAGCTGTACCACTTCAGGTTAGTGAAGCAGCTTAGCAACCACACCGTATCTCATGGCTTAGCACAGCAGTGGCCTTAAGAATCTGCTTCCATTCTTTGGGAACACCACTTCTGCCTTCTTAAGTGTTAGCCAGGAAGGAGAAAAAGAAAGAATACACATCACTGTGAATTAAATGCTGCAGTGCAGGCCTTGAAGGGAAGGACATCTGAAACACCACTATATATATTATGTAAGAAAATAAAAGAATCACTTGGATGGGAATGGCAGGAGAAAAATGATAGGGAATTCAACTCAGACTGACACTAAATACAGAATTTAACACCAAGACATCAGTTTAGATGTAAATTCACCATATTCACAGGAGGCCTTCGGAAGTAGAATGGCAGCTTTTCTGTTACATTTATGCATACCAGATCCACGTCTAGAGTTGTACAAGCAATCTACAGCAAAGACACAGGGACAAATTATTAGTCACGTAAAAAATACATAACTGTCTTCAAGTGCACTTCATTTCTTCACGAAACAAATGTCTTTCCAGAGTAAGTCAGTTCTAAAATTAAGATGTACTATGCCTTGCAGGTATGCCTACAAAACAAGAGGGTACAGGTGGACAGACTGAGCATTTTAAGCTTAAAACCCAAGTCTTCTCTCACTTACAGAACTACTTTTCCAATAACATAGCAATGCAAAGCCAGACTTAGTGCTTTGTTTTTACCTGACATAAGATAAGCTGAAGCAATGCCGGCTTTTGGCAAAAGAACTCAAGCTAATGAAGGACAACCTCTGCTTACAAAGTTCTGGCTCAGGAACTGCTTCCTTATCCCACCACTCTGTAAATCCAGCATGGCAAGCTTTTCTTTCCAAGATTCATTTATTTTACCAGAAGCAACTGAGAAAAACCTGAATGAAATGCAGAATGAGACAAAGTGACTGGTGGTGCCACATGCCCAGTAGTGAAGACCCCAGGTCCTCGCTTTCCTGAATGGTCAGAGAATGTGCAGCCCTTCCTGAAAGCCATGTCTCTAGAAGAGTCTGAAGATGGCATCAAAAATTGCAGTTTAAAGCTTAGTTTTGAACGCACACCACAATTTACAGCCCATACTAAAAGATGGAAGACACAAACAAACAAAGGGTGGAGAATTTCCACACTGACATACAAATCAGGAGCATATAAAAGGGACCCCTTGATTTACATATATTCTTATGCACACAAGATATGTAGGAGTTTATATGTCTACCTTGTAAAGATAATTATACCTGGACAGATTAATGTCTGTAAGCAGTGTTACAACAAAGAAGATAAAACTGGCTAAAGAAGTTGAAAAGAAAGTATGTATGCACAGGGGAACTCACTGCATTCAGAAATCTGCCAGCAACTGCTCCAAATACACTGGGGCCAGGCGCCAACCATTCATCCCTCCTCACATCAGCACCAACGTGGTGGGACTTGTGGGGAGTTCCAGGGCTAGGTTGCTCCAACGAAGGGTCGACTAATGTTTTGCAAACTAGTCTTCTGCCAGTTTGTTCACGTGAAATTTGGACGGAGATGAGAGCAGAAGCCCAGCTACAGGAATGTTTCTTAGCTGCTAACACACCCTCCTAGACTAAGTGACACAGTATGCATGCAGGCAATTCAAAAAATCCCACAAACCACAAGGTTTTTTTTTTATGACAAAATGTCTCTACCAAGCCATTCATGTCATGCCCTACCTGCCAACTCTGTTAGGGAGGACACAACTGCATCTATTGCATCAAACGAGACTTGCACGTCTAAGTTTAGCCCCGCTACAGCCACTTTAACTTCTTTTGTTACATACAAGCTACCATCTAGACAGAGGTGACCTCTGGGAACACACACAGAGCAAACTGCTCTCAATCACGTCCTAGAAAATATGTCAGTGAGGCCACAGGAAACTCAGGAAGAGACCAAGCTGAAAATTAAGAAAAGTAAGAGTATGCATTAGAAACATGCAAGTTGCCCTATGGAATCGAAAAGTAAAGCCTTCCTAATCAGCTCTAGAAGGACACAACTGTTTTCCATTTTGCAAATTAAGCAGAGTGAAAAAGGAAGTGAACCAAATGCCGGGCTATCTACAGGATTCCAGTGACAAGACATTTCAGAAAACATCACCAAGGAAAAACAAAATTAAGAGTCATACTTTGCTATATTCCTGCTCTGCATGGAAAGTTGGAGAGATTTCTCTAATGTTCAACCTAATTTTGGCTCCTGGACAAGTCACACACACAAGCAAATTAAGGTTACCGTGCCTACTGAAAAGATCTGAAGTGCAAAAGCTTCAAACACCACTCAGCAGCTGCACAGCCCAGCACGTCCCAGCCACACCACAGGCAAGAGCCCCATCTGCTGGGAAACTCCAGATAGACAGAAACCAATCCCCCAGTGCTTGGATGGCCTGAAGAAAACTTTTGACAAACGTTTTAGAAATAAACACTGACATTTGGCTTCACACTACATCCTCAGACTTATGTAAGTTTTCTAGATCTGCTGGTGATCTGCTAATGGCTTACCAACAGCAGGCAAAGCTAACCGACATCGTTAAAACAGTCAGAAATCTTGAAAAGCAACAGGCACAAACCTTACTACTGGCACAGAACAGGCATTCCTGCTGCAGCCCAAAACAATCCTCTTGGGAGACTTAAAGAATGCTCTACAATTATCTTGGCAAACACAGCTTCCTCAAACCCCTGAGGACATAAACTATTTGGAGAATTTGAGCACATCTTTCAGTACATTTCAAGGCCACACTCAGTCACAGAAAAGCTTCCTTGGCTTGTGACAAGAGGGAACAGATTGGTTTGGGACACGCTACAATTAGTGCAAATCTCCAATGATCACGTATTTCCTTTGAAAAACATGAAAACTCCTGTTCTACAGAGAATAATCCAAGTGACAAATCATTGGTGAAAGATAACACTCTGCAGTTAACAGAGTTACCAACAGCCAATTCTAAGACATCAATAATTTTTTGGTGCAAAACCCAGAAAAGAATAAGAAGGCCTTATGCTTAACAGTGCAAGATCCACAAGTCACAAGAGCCAAAAGTATACGCTGAAACTCCAAGCGCAATGCCACTTGTGCTAGATTCCCTGTTGAAACCTCTACAAAACTGACACAGCTCTCCAAATAGTTATAAAACCTAAACGTAAACAAAAGAAAAACATAAAAACCTGCCCTGACTCTAAACACATAAGGATGAAGACTTTACGCTGCTTGGTTCCCTCCCAGCTTCAAGTGCTGCCAGCATGGAAGCAATGAAGGTGCTCTGGTAACAATCCTGCTTCTTTCCTGGCATACACTACATCACCTCCAAGTGTCAGCTTTAACAGTCACTTTCTGTGTTGACCTGCCCGCAGCACAGCCACCCTCTTTGTGCCAGGACAAGTATTCATATAGCTGAACCAGAGTAGGAATGCAGATCTGCCTGCAAAATAACTTGGCACAAAACCTACTTAATTTGCAGCCAGAAGCATGTTCGTTAAACGTAACTACCATGCATCTTCACCGTCAGAGCAGACTAAGACCTGCAGAAATGAACATCTGTTTATGCTAGTTTAAACACTGCTGAAGCTGGATGTCCAACTGTAGCAGAATTCATGATTCAGGTGAAAATAAAAAAAAATCCACTTTTAAATGAATCATAGAATTGCTTTAGTTTGAAAAGACCTTTAAGATCATCAAGTCCAACCACTAACCCAGCACTGCCAGGCTGCCACTAAACAGGTCCCTCAGCATCTTATCTATGCATCTTTTAAACATCTCCAGTAATGGTGACAACTACTTCACTGGAGCAGCCTGTTCCAATGCCTGATAACCTGTTCAGTGAAGAAATTTTTCTTAATATCCAACCTAAGCCTCCCTGGTGCAACTTGCAGCCATTTCCTTTTGTCCTATTGCTATTTACTTGAAAGAAGAGACCAATCCTCACCTTGCTACAACCACTTTTTAGGTAGTTGTAGAGAGGGATCTGTTACCTCAGCTGCTCCTCACAGGATTTGTGCTCTAGAGTCTTCAACAGCTTCACTGCCCTTCTTTGGGCAGGCTCCAGCACCTCAATGTCCTTGTATTGAGGTGCCCACAACTGAACACAATACTTGAGGTGTGGCCTCACCGGTGACAGTATTTTCACTACTTGTGCTGTCTACACTATTTCTGATACAAGCTAGGACACTACTGGCTTTCTTGGCCACACTGCTGGCTCATACTCAGCTGGCTGCCAGCCAACATCCCCAGGTCTTTTTCCATTGGGAAGCTTTCCAGCCACTCTACCCCAGGCTTGTAGTGTTGCAACCCAAGTGCAGGACTCAGCCCTTGAAGCTCACCCTTCTTGAAGTTTATACCAGCAGTTTCAGTTCATCAATCCAACCTGTTCAGATCCTTCTGTAGAGCTTCTCTACCCTCAGGCAGATCAGCACTCCAGTCCAACTTGGTGTCACCCTCAAACTTAATGAGGGTGCACCTGATACCCTTTTTCCTGATCATTCAGAAAAATATTAAAGGGAACACCTGACTGCTAAGCCTAACAGAGATGGGATGCTTCCAGCTTCTCTTCCAGTTCAGAGTTAATATCATTTATGAAACTCCCATCAATTGTTTGAGAACAAACAATTTATTAAAAATACGAGACAGACATAACAAACATCTACTATGCAACAAGCCAGACTGAGAGCAGTCTGCCTCCCATGGTGTTTTAGAACTAGGATTTTTTTCTAGTAGCAAGGGTCTATTGAAGATGTAGCAGCTGTGGATAAAAGTTGCACATCACTGTATTCAGATACTGCTTCTAAAGAGTGTCTTTTTCAGTCAAACACCGAACCAGTTCATGGTCACGCTTGCAACACCTTGTTTTATCTAAAATCATGTAGTAGATTGTTCACATGTACTATTTCACTAGTACACTTAGAGCACTAGCACTGCTACAAACGTCAGCATCTGCTCAGTAACACTGATACAACAACGCCTTCAAAGACTCACAGATTTTGTGGAAGCAGTTTTCAGTTGCAAGTTTCTTCAAAGAGCTGGGATAAAAAACAAATTACTGTCTGTCCTTCAAGTATTTTCCCTGAGGCCATTCTACTTTTGTACAGCCTCAGTGGCTTACTTGGTAAGCAAAGTAACAAGCACATATAACAAAATCAGAGAAGTGAAGTTTCTCTTATTCAACCGGAGCATCCAAAACACGCAGAACAAACCCAAAAATCTCAGTTTGTCAGTAGAGCAAGGGCTGTTAGATTTAAGCAGGCATGTTTACTTAAGAACAGATAAGTAAACTAAAGTTTCCAAAGATGCCGTGACAAGTGATGGCATAGCATCTGTCTCACAGGCTTTTACTCCTCTTTTGATTTAAAACAAATAAAAAGAAAAACCAGACTTTCGTTTAGACAAACTTGCAAGAGAAGATCTAAGGAAAAAAGGAAGAAGGTTACTCTCAGAATGCTCAGAACCAGAGCTGTACTTTTAAACCCTCCCACTTTACCTAACATTTCAAAGACAAGAAACCGCTAACAGAAGACAGCAAATACGTTTCAGGGAATCTGTCAGACTTTGAGAAGTTAAAGTTCAAGATAGTTTTCTGCATGGTGATTGTAAGTACGTATTATAACAAAAAAAAGGACATTTTCTCTATTTACTAGAGAGGAGTACTTTGTAGAGTATAAAACACACAAAGGAAACCACAGTGCAGGCACATCCAGTTCCATTAATCAGAAAGACATTTCAGACTTTAAGCAGTCACCTCAAGGCCCTGCAGGTTCCTGCAGTCCCTCTTAACCTTCTCTGTTGATCAACTGACCAGGCAGCCCATGTTGCTTTACTAGCCTCACAAGTCACAGGCCGGTACAGAGTGGGAAATAAAATCAAAACAAAGCATGTTCTCAAACTAGCTCAAGGCACTAAAAGTTATTGAATGAGCACTACCAATCAGATGTTTGTACTTACGTGGAACAGTTTCTCAGTCTTTGGAAATACTGCTATGATGTCATATAACCTTATATTTGCAGATGTTGATCTCTACAAAAGGAAGAAAATATTACTACCTTGAATTTGCCAAATTCTGATGCCAAAGTTATGCACAATGATTACAACCAAAACAATGAGAATCCCTTTTTCCTTTCAAGTAGTAAAACAAAGCAAATAATAATCCAGTTACACAGTAGGTCTGTGATGTGAGCCATACAAAGTAATTTGTTCTAATGTTGAGGCTTGTGGCCCCCCACCTAGTGAAGCATTTACACCTTTTGCAAAAGATCATGTAGCGCTAGACACAGGGTTTGTTCCTGCTCTTCTATCCAGAAATCAAATAAAACAACTGGGCAACAGATTTGTTGTCCCATATTAACAGACGATTCAACAGAACCTATATCCATTCTTGTAAGCCTGCAACTCTTCAAGATCACATTATTTGCTAAAGATCTTAGAAAATACTGAGGACTGTCCTATAAAATCTACCAAGTTCTTTCTACACCATTTCCAAGGTTTCATTCATTACTGAGAAAAGGAAATAAAAGCTGGACAATTAATATACTAAATATACTTGCCAGGAGATTACAGTGAGAAGGATCAGAAACAACAACTGTTAGCCGGGTTAAGACTTTAATTCTTTTTGATGTCCCCTACAAAAACAAATAATACAAAAGACTTAAAAATCTCCAAAGCTAAAATCTGTGGTGAATTTCACACTGTCAGCTATAAGAGCGAAACGGTGACTTGTTCATATTCTTGCCTAAGCAAATTTTCTGAAGTCTGCAGTTACAATTATCTGTTATATTCATCAGGTTTTTATTACTGCTGCCCTTCACAAAGAATTACGTTTGGGAAGGGGAGAGAAGGGAACAGAATGCAGAAAAACTGAGTATGTTTTAATACTGCTGTTGTTCCACACAGCAAGCAAAAAGAGCTCCTGAACTGACAAGTAAGTGATTTGAAATGCAGACTTGGTTCTTAATTTTCAAATCTTGCTCCACCCAAACCAGGAAGATATTTCCAAAACTCAAATTTCAAGACTGTTACTGTCATTATTCAACTACAAGAAGATTAAAAATTCACACAAAGAAACATATTAATTTCTAAAGCAATGAACAGATTCTACTCTAACATGAGCACATCATTCTTCTAGTGCTGAGTTTTAACTTTCAAGCAATAGACAAGTTTATTGGTTTTGATTTACAAGAAATAGACAATCGCACATACAAAGACACCAAGGTAAAAAAAGCAACTCAGAAAAATACCACACAAATACAGTGTAACTAAACATACTTGTACAATTGGCAAGGATGGAATCAGCTCTGAAGGAGATACTGGCTTGACAATTTCCTTAAAAGAAAGCAAACCAAAGTTATTCAGAACATCACGGGTTAAGTTTACAGCGTAAACAAAAGCAGTGATTTTCTAATACTGAAAATCAAAACATGAGAAAACACATTGAGAAATAGTAACTAGCAAAAATTACCTGTTTCTTTTCTTTAAGATCGATGACATGATTAAGTGCAACTACAGAATATCCCACTGAAAAAGTAAACATGTATTAAGAATATTTTGCAAGCAAACTAATGGAAACAAATCCAAACAGAAACCTGTTAAAACAGCCACCACTCACATGCCTCAAAACTAATAGTCGCATGCATATTTACCTCTCACATTATTCTTTTCTGAAGATTAAGTCACCTAAAAAGTGTCTTAAAATAACTAAAAAAACCAATCTGTTTTTGTCTTTTAATACAACCCCGTCAACACTTCACAGAATCACTTTGGTTGGAGGAAACCTTTCAAGATCATCAAATCCATCCATTCAAGGCAGAGCTTTATGAACAAGAATACCTGGGGTCCCCCAAGATTTTGCCCTACTTTGGGCCTGCTGATCAAATGTTTAGAGAAAATAGTTGAGGCTATTCAGAATAGCTGTTAAAACTGCAGACAACTGGGAGAGACAAGGTGAGTATTCAGAACAATGGTGACAAAGGAGGGCCATGAGAATGATAGGAAGACTGGAGAGACTGAGTGAACTGGGAATGTTTAGCCTGTAGAAGGCTCCAGGTGGACCCTACAGCAGCCCTGCAGTATGTGAAGGGGACCATTGGGAAAACTGGAGAGGGACTCTAGTGAGAAAAAACAGGGATGGTTACAAGCTGAAAGAGGGCAAATTCAGATTGGATCTTAGGAAGAAATTCCTCACTATCACCGTAGTGAGGCACTGGAATAGGTTATCCAGGGAGGTTGTGGATACTCCATCCCTGGCAGTGTTCAAGGCCATGCTGGCTGGGGCTAAGAGGAACCTGGTCTAGTGAGAGGTGTCCCTGTCCATGGCAGACTGAAACTAGATGTCCCTTCCAAAATAAGCCATTCTATGATGCTATGAAAGTTGATGCAAAGGTCTTCACAGCAGGAATCAGAGAAAGACAGTATACTTGGCCAACGACAAATCACCCTCAAACACTGGCCTGGCAGCACCTGGCTGTACAACAGTTCTGCAGAAAAAAAAAGACTTAAGCGGTAAGAAACTGCGTGTGGAAAAGCGTGCCCATGCTGGGAATAAACCTGTCACACTCGGACAAACAGGCAGAGCCTGCAGGGCACGACCCAAGCTCTCCTGCTGCTCAGTACTGAGCGGGCACCTCAGTCCTGCTCTCTGCACTTGCAGAAGACTGCGGTGCGAGCCGAGAGGGCCGAGGGGAACCGCGACCCGCCGGGAGGCAGAGAAGGGGGTCAGCGTGTGGGGAGGGTGTGGGAACCAGCCCAGAGACCCGCGCTGTGCTCAGACCCGCCGGGCACAGCCCACCGTAACCCCAGCCCCAGTGTCAGTCCCGTCGCCCTCCCGCCGTGCCGGTGCCCTGGCTCACGGTGTGCCGCGGTCTCCAGTAGCGCCTGCAGAGCCTTCTTGTCTGCGCCCAGCGGCACGTTCAGGTCGGCGAAGGCCGCCATGCCGCGCGCTGCGGCGGGGCGGGGCGGCCGTAGCCAGACACGGGGCACCCGGCGCCGCCCCCGCAGCATTCTGGGGCCTGTAGTCCCGTCCCGGGCCGGCCCCGCTTCCCCAGGCCCCGCCGTGTTCCCAGCAGGTGGAGCAGTAACCCTGCTAGTCACGCCAGTTAGGCTCCAGCTGAACGCTGCTAATAATAAATAAATAAATAAATAAATAAATATAGTTATTGAAGGCTCTTCTCTTCCCTATCATAGGTAAAAAAGCGTGAAATAAAGCTCCAAGCTGCCACATGAAGAGAAATCACTGAATATGCAAAAGGACTGAGGGGCTGTCACAGACCAGTAGCCAAATGAACACTGGTGGTGCAGCACCGTTAGAAAAAGCACAAACTACCATTGATCAGTAACACGGAATATGTAAAACACAAGTGGTAATTGCCGCTGGGCTCCTC
The DNA here is from genome assembly GCA_028565055.1 of Phoeniculus purpureus. Lineage (NCBI taxonomy): Eukaryota > Metazoa > Chordata > Aves > Bucerotiformes > Phoeniculidae > Phoeniculus > Phoeniculus purpureus. Next base: position 13,721,683 of record JAOXOE010000632.1, on the reverse strand, counting down.
TTCCGCCAAGGGATTTGCAGCAGATGTTGATGACTGCAGGTCTGCCACTCCAGTCCAGCCTCAGGTGCCACTCTAGGACTCGTCTGGGCTCGCAGCCCTTTGCTTTCTCTTTCTTTAAACTAGGCTGAATGTTCACAAGATTAAGTCTCTGGGATATTCTGAGCTCTGGATTCTTAATGATGTAAAAGTGCTTCTAACCAAGGCCAAGGTGTTGATGCTGCCAACTCCTGGTACATCCCTGGGTACTGAGTCGATCCCCTGTGCAGCTTGTAACAGCTCTGCCTCTGGGGACTTGAGGGTCCCCATTTTTACTTGATGTTCTCTCATTTTTACCTGAGAGATCACAGGATTTTCAATGGACAACTGAGAAACAACAGCAACTTCTTGGCCTGTGCTGCAGGTGCTTAGAACTTCTAGAAAACTATATGGATGTGTTCTTGTGTGACTTGGTCTAGGTGATCCTGCTGTGGGAGGGGGATTGGATTAGATGATCTTTCGAGATCCCTTCCAATCCCTAATGATTCTGTGATTCTTGCCACATATATGGCAGTATTCTGTTCTTGCCAGTATGGCGTCAAGATAGTTCAGTGAACAGCTCTATTTTGGCTTGTCTGCATCAGTAAGGCACTCACCTATCAGATTGGCCAGTACTGCTGTTTTTGCAGTCGTTCAAGGCAGTGTCAGAGCCTGAATGGTGTTGTCACAGCTTTTTTTTATGTTTGTGAAAATGATATTAATCCAGGTTTTCTTTGACTAAGTGTACAATGAAACTTGATTTAAGTTGTCTTAATGAATGTAAGAAACAATCCATTAAAAAGTGTCAATTTTTTTTCATGGCCCTACTGCAGCAAGGTTGAGAGACATCAAACAGGATTAAACACCTTTTGTATCTGACAATATACAAGCAAACAAGCTTTCCTGGAGGCACTTGAAATGGAGAATATTTAAATAGATCTTCATGTAGAAGATGTGCAAAACCCCATTTGCTGCAATGATGTAAGTATCTGAGTGTGAAGCACTTTCAGCATCTGGTATCATGAATCATGTAGTCAGACCAGTGTACAGCCTTATTTCCTACATTAATTACTCAGATCTTACTAGTTTTGTTTAGACCACCCCTACTGATCTACTTAAAACATCTCTATGGTCGTCACTGTTAAAGCCACAAGCTTCTAAAGTGCTTTGTTTCATGAGTGTCTTAAAGTCCTCCTGGTGAAGCCAGATCTCCTCCCTCCAAGTGTTTTCCTTCTCAATGCACTTAGATCTCAAGGAAGTCCTTTCAGTAAATTATGTAGAAAACCTAACAATTCTTCTAATAAGTTTTCAATGGGCAGCCCATCGTATCAACTATTAGATTTTTTTGCTTTAGTTCTGTGTTTAGCACTTTTAAGTTAAGTTTTAACTTAAAAGTGTTAAGCACTTTTAAGCTGAGGTATTATTTGGTACTGTCTATGTCAGTAACTCAGGTGACATGAATGTCACTGTCACTTATAATCTCATAACCTCAATAACCTTTTTTGTAAAGGTTTAGACTGAATTTTCAGGGATGTGAGCTGTTTCTCTGAGCAACACAGAATTTTTAGCATAAATTTCACCTGAATAGTTTGGTTTCTTTTCAGTTAACAGCTTGCTGTTGTTAGTATTTGCTAGTTCCAAAAAGGGAAGGACAAGATTTCACATTTAAGTTGCACAGATGGAAGTATTTATTCTGACAATGATAAATGCCAAAGTTGAGAACGGTCACCTCTCTGTTTTACTGCCAGAGTGGTTATGATTTATTTTTACAAAGACAAGAAAAGGCAGAAAAGAAAACTGCAGCTGCAACATCTTTGCTAGAAAGTTGGACAAGGGCGTATTTTCCTAACCAGTACATTCTGAGAATAAATATCGAGGTTTCAGTAATGTTTGTCCATGAAATCACAACCAGTCTCAGGCACATTATTCTAAACATTTTGACAATGTACTTCCCTGAAGCAGAAGAAACATATACCTACACTTTTTTATTGTTCCCAACATCAGGCCCTCATCAGTCTTACGTTAGTTTTGAAGAAAAGAAGTTACAAACAACAGGAAAGAGAAATTACAACAGACAAATGAGAACAACAGTTTATGAGATATACTGGCAAAGGAAATTTAAAGGAAGGGGAAGGGGAAGTGGAAGGGGAAGGAAAGGAGCAAGAAAAATATTCTCTATTTATTGATTGCATGGCATGCTCATGTTGTGTTAGCTTCCTGCCACACATCCAAAATCAAAATGTTGAAGAAAGAGAACGTAGCAGCATCTATACACTTTTATGCTAAGGTGAGCCCCGTGCTTGTTTTCTAGAGGAGACTATATTTGAGAAAGAGTTACCATGCTGAGCTGTCAATGTTTGCTTCTGCACTGGTCGATTTCTTGCGCTGCACTCCTTGACCTGTTTCAAGTTAGCAAACATCTGCTGTGCCAACAGACTCAGCAAGCATTAAGTCCTCTGGAGAGGGATGAATGATACAGGATTTAGTGCAGGGTCTTTCAACACAAACATTTTGATAGGTACAGTATGACTTCACTAAATCAACATGTGATGGGAAATTGTATTTCCTTAGCTGCTCTGATGATGTCTATTTTAACTTACCTCACAAACACAGAGCAAATATTTGAAACCTATACCCACTGATACATTATATACTTAGTGTGGAAGTATCAAACACAAATGCAAAAGGTCTCATGTTATAAAAGCTATTGCTGAGGGAAGAGGAAAATAAATCTGACAAATATTAATTAATTTTGGAGAGGAAAAAAGATCAAAGAAAAAAGTTCCCTTGCCTTTAAAAAAAAATCTGGAACACTTCTATGTAATAAAATACCAAGATGAGATCTGCTACTAAAGTACATTATCAAATGTGAACAAAAATATTTAACTTTAATAAGTGCCTAAAGAATGAGGGATGAGTCTCTTAGCATAGACTTTGAAATATACAGATATATCAATAGAGAGCCTAAATTACTCAAGGACAGGAAGTTAGTAAGCTGAGCCAGAAAACTGATTTGATTGTATTTATTGAAGCCTAATGGCAGGTGTAAAATTAATGTCTTGGGAGGGGGTGGGTGGAGGAAGAACAAATGTCAGCTTGTTATTCTTGACAATTGGCTATTTCTGCTGTCTGCACTAACATATTAGAATTTGTAAAATAGGATAACTGAAGCTGGATCAGTCCCTGTCTTCATGTATCATTATTTTAAATACATACAATAGATGTAGCCTTACAGAGTGGTAGGTGCTCTCTGCTTTCTTTCCCAGACACCAGGGATGGCAATGCGTCTAAAGCCTTCAAGGAAAGCACCTCATCAGATTCAGCTCAGCCCTGGAAAGGAGAATGTTATTCTAAGTGTGTCCTAATGAAAAGTTTTGAGTGAAAAGATTTTGGAGTTATCAGCTGCTTCATCTTGCCAAGGTTTCATGTTTTCCCTGCAATAGTACATAAATCCGTTTCTACAATGGTCAGTAAATTGACTTAAATTGGTTTGTCTCTTCAAAGCTAAGATTTCGAGAGTAAACACAGAGAATGGTTATATATGACCTTTGAGAAGGAAAGAGATTAGGTGATTAATTTTTAATGGACTGTGTGGGAATTTAAGGCACAGAGCAAAGCATGAGTCTAAAATCCTCCTTTCAGGTTGAAATGGGTAAGTGTAACTCACAAACGATCCTGCAGATCATCCACTGAGTACATTTAGAAAATCATGTTCCAGAAATATATTGAAAAGCTGTCAAGAAGAATGACTGATTTAATGAACTGTGTCAACACATTTGTGGGAAGCACCAGATTATAATTTTCTCTGCTTTAGTGACATTTTAAACAATTTATTCCTTTTTTCAGTGAGTGCTCAAGTGTACAGTGTTATCAGCTTTTAAGATATTAATCTATTTTGAACAAAATTTATCCAATTCCTATCTCCTTAGCTATACTTCAGACACTAGTTTTTAAAAATGTATTCACACAATGAGGAAATAATCTCCTTCCTCCTCATTTTGCCTTAATACTTTAACTTATTTGGATGTATGCTTGCCATTTCTACAGATATTTTTTTATCATTCTAGAGGAGTAAGTCACCTGAAGCTCAAGGTTCATGGACACTGTCTGGGTGGTTAAACTGGGGAAGATTTTCTTGTGAGTGGACAGTGAGTCAACTAGTAAAGTGTAGGAAAATACATGACGGAATAGGAAAACACCTTCAGCTTGATAATAGTCAAAGAACTGCCCAACTAGATCTCATCCTTGCCGTGTGAAACTTATTATCTTATCTTAATCTAATCAAGATGTGGGTGGAATGGAAAGCAAGCAACTGAACTTGCTGCCCCTGGTCTGTGCCTGCTGCACTTGTGACCGCAGGAGACTGCCCATACATTGTGTCAGGCACATCTGACCCCAGCCACACAATCTTGTGCATTTTAACGGTGGAACTCTGCCAATGCTGTCATGTATGATTGAAAAGCTGCTTTTAAGAATAGGTGATGCTAACAGAAAGGAAGATTTTATTCATTAAAAATTAGTAATTTTGTGAGCTTAAAATGCAAGCCTGAGTTGCTCTGGATTTACATTTCGGTAGTGCCCATGAGTATCAGGTTAATTTTTTTCTGATAGCTGGGTCCATGTTAGTTTTTTTTAATGCAGCTTTTGTGACTGTATGATGTGTGCTTATACCACAGCCTCTCTACTGCTGGGCAACACACACATTTCTTCTGCCTGGTGCACACTGAAATAAAACTTGCTTTTCCTACCTGCAAGGCCTTCCCTCATTCAGCTGTCACTGTCAATGGTTACTGACCCATCTGGGGTCAATGGTCCTCCTCTTATTTCCTCTCTTTCTCTAGGTCACCTGGCTTCTGTCTCTTGGAAATACAAGGGGACACTTGGGATCAGGTGTTCCTGTTTCTAAGCCTTACTGTCTATCACAAGGCATAATCTGCTAGCATCCCATGGGTGACTGACAATTCACTTAGTTTTCACCCCACTTGGAGGCAAGAATATGACTTAAAGGGTGGAGAAAGCTCACAAGTCCCAGAAATGAGTTAGTATCCAAGAGTTCAAGGAATCTGCAGCAAAAGCAAGTAATGCAAAGCAATGGGATTTTGTTGTTTTCAACATAATTGACAAGATTGCATATGAAATAGTGAATAAATGTAAAGCAATGCTAGATAAATATTAATAAATACAAAATTAATACATAAAAATGTAAACACTGTGATTCACGTTTAGGAGAGAGGAAGATCTGTTCGTGTGAGGATACAAAGAAAGAGGTCAGTCATGATCATGTCGTTGGGGACAGATTTTACAGGAGCAGCAGCAGCAGCAGCAGCCAGGGTTCTGCCGGACGCCGGTCTCTCAGCTCGCACATTTCCACAGCGGAGGCAGCGGCACTTCTGAATCAGCCGATCGCAGTGCAGACCTGCAAGCGAGCAGGGACTGTTACCCGGCTCCCACCGGTGAGAGTCGGAGGAGGGAGCAGTGGGGGTGGGAGGACGGAGCGGCTCCCCGCGTCCTCCGCCGCCGTCGCAGTAACGCGGCCGTGAGTGGGAGCGGGCAGTGGGCACGGAGGAGCGGCCGCCACCCCCGTCCATCTCTCTGCCCACGGGCTGGGGGCGATGGCTCCGTACTCAGCCCCGGGCTGCTCGGCGAGCGCTGTGGACGAGTCTGGCCGCTCCGGGGGAAGTTGAAGGCGGCCGCCCCCCCCCGCCCTGGGTCGCTCAGCCGGCTGCGAGGGGGTGGGCGGCGGCTGGTGCCCGAGGAGGAGCCCGAGCATCCCGGGCGGCGGAGAGATCGGGCGAGAGGGCGACGAAGCTTCATGGGTGGCTCATGCCAACATGGTCCTCGCCCTAAACGGGAGTCACCTCTACAGTAACCTCCGGCCCTCGGTGCTGGAAGATCCGCGGGCGCTGGGCGGCGGCAGGATGATCGCCGGCTCCTGGCCCCCGCGCAGCCTGGCCAAGCTCGGCCCGACGCCCCCGCCGTCGGCGCTGCCCACGGCGAGCCCGCTGCCCGCTAACGACTCGCAGTGCGGGGAGCAGATCCTCAGCTACGGCAACGTGGAGAAAGTTATCATCGGGGCCGTTCTCTCCCTCATCACCCTGCTGACCATCGCCGGTAACTGCCTAGTGGTCATCTCCGTGTGCTTCGTGAAGAAGCTGCGGCAACCCTCCAACTATCTCATCGTGTCGCTGGCCCTGGCCGACCTGTCGGTGGCCCTGGCTGTCATGCCCTTCGTCAGCGTCACCGACCTCATTGGCGGCGAGTGGATCTTCGGTCGCCTCTTCTGCAACGTCTTCATCGCTATGGATGTCATGTGCTGCACGGCCTCCATCATGACTCTCTGCGTGATAAGTATAGACAGGTGAGGGACGACCGGCCACCCGCGGCTCGCTCTGATCCCCGCCACTTTCGCACTCCGGTCGGCACCGGCAGCCCTTTCCCCTCCCTAGCCCGCCGGTGCTCTGCGCACCTGCCGGCGGCCTCTTTGGCATTTGGTCCCGTGGAAATGAGCTGAGTGCTAGAAGCAGGGCGAGACTTGCAGCCTCCCTGCTTCAGAGAAGTCTGCCTGCTGCTAGCCCAGCCCAGCGCCCCGGTACCCCTCAGGATGACTCTCCTTCTCTCATTACAGAGTGCCACATCAAAACTGTCTACATTTACTAGGGCTTTGTACAAATAATGGGGTATTTGCAACCACTTTGAAATTTGCAATGTCTTGTTTTAAACTGCTTTACACCGTAGCAAAATGTGAGCCGGTTCTTCCAAAGCTGATGGCAGTGTAACCTTCAGTGGAGTTTCACCTGGTCAGAAAAGACCCGAGTATTATACTTTATTAGCGTTTTATAATTATTGTTGAACAATCCCCAAATAGCTCAATTTCAGCTATGTTTGAAGGAATAATTCATTAAAAACAACATTCCTTCAAATGTTGTTTGAAGGAATAATTGCTTTTAAGTATCAGCTTTTTAAAAAAACCTTATTTTGCCCTCTTAAAACCCAAGCTATGCTCACTGGCATTTAGATTCCTCCAAAATATATAGGCACTGGAGCAAAAAAAAAAAAAAAGGGGATGTATAGAAAAAGGACCTAAGACATTCACTTCTGATTGTAAGGCAAGTGCAAGATCTCACGCTTGCCCATGTCTAAGCTTTCCTCTGCAGAGGAAGACTAACAGGTTCCTTTATTCTGTGTAGATTCCTTTATTGTAAGTTGCAGCCTGCAACTTCTGTCTTCCACAGCCTAAATCTCATTCCAAGAATTTTAGAATGTAAAGGGAGACTTTTTTCATTATAACCCAAAACAATTACTAGAAATTGAAGAACTTACTTTCTAAGTAGACTGTATAAATAGCTCATCAAGTTTAATATCAAGCAGTAGCTTGGCTGTCTACTTCAGACAGTGTTTGGAAAGAACTCTGCATTAGGTTTCTGCAAAGAAAAAACAGTTTCAGAACAGTTTCAAAACAGTTTCCCACAATAAATGAAATATTGTTATTTCATGACAATAAGCATCATGGTTTATATTAATTTCTAAACTTTAATTTCTTTATAAGCAGCCCCTGCTCCAATACTCTTTGTTACTTCTACAATGGCTAGCAGTTATCTGAATGCTGCGAAGTGTCTTGTAGTGATGAAATCCACATATAGCCTTGGAGTATCAAAGGCAGGGTTTTTGTTGTTGCCTTGAAATTTGCTGTCTTTAACTTAATTCTAGCATTCCAAGAAAATATGCATAGGCTTATCTACCTTCCCAATGTTACACTCTGGTTTTCTATCCTACCTATGTTGTCCTACCTAATGTTATTGATGTCTTTCTATCCTTCTTAAGACAATTGATTGCGTTTTTCCATTCATTCTTTGGTTGTTTGTGATATCTAGCTCTCAGCTCAGCACCTCCATTTCTAATAATATTTTAAAGACAGACTAACAGAATTAAGCTTTCTTACCCAAGTAAGGATGTCACACTGTAGCACTAGAGTAATTTAGTTTTACTCTTTCACATTTCTTAGCTTAATGTTTGAAGTCGCTGCTGATCAGGGGCTTTGGCTGAACTGATCACAGAGATGACTGCATCTCTTGCTGTCTTATTTCCATTCTCCCTCTACCACACTTTCACACCAAAATACTAACAAGAGATATAGGTATGTATTTAGAAATGAATATAACCTGTTGAGAATAACTGATTTTCATTAAGAAGTGCTGGTTCAAACCAAAATAATTATCCTCTTGTCTTTGCACTTCTGCTTCTGTAACTGGATGTTTCTTTACCATGATTACTTCGTAATGCATTATTCTGTTACCTAGTCTCTGCTTGAAATAAAAGTTATGGGAATCATAATGCTTTAGCTTCTATTATAGAGTTATTATAGAGTTAAGATAGATTGTATCATAAATGAAAAGAAACAAGCCAGCAATTAATTAGCAAAATGCCTGCACTTGGCAATGAAGAATTTTTTAAAATCTCCATGAGTTATAATCCTATTTTAAAATAAATAATCTTATACGTAACACTACTCAGTTGCGCCAAAGATTTGCTTGGAATATTAAATAACCTTTGAATAGTGAATATGTACAAAATATGCAAACCAGGGAGAAACAATGAAAAATAAATGTGAGTGCTGACATGTTGCCAGTCTAGCGTTGATTTTAACAGGGCTATCTTACCAGCAGTTTTCTTATGCTTATGTAGTCATGAAAGTCTTGGATGATCAGTGAGGGAGATTTATCTCTGAATAACATGACTAGACGAGTACTTCTGGATGAAGTGTTGTATGCGACACAGAAGCTTGCAAATCATGATGTATATTGCACAGACCACTTTCACAAGGACTATTTTTCCATGGGTTTGGTGGAAACACTTGCATCTTTAAAATTATCCAGAAGGAGAAGATCTTGATGATACAGCCTTATTATCTTGGTGCAAAGGCTACAAATACAAGGTGATCCAGGAAATACAGAAGCAGGGAAGCAGGGAATGAAATACACTGTTCTTCATCTTGGCCACTATCTTCAATTCTACTTAGATACTCTTAAACCCTGTGGCGCAATTAAGTGTCCTAGCGTCACATGGGAGCATTTGTTTAGGGAAAAGGGTTACTATAGGGCAAAAAGACACATTTCTGAAGTACAATGATGAATGGCACTCTCACCTAGCTCTTTAGGACAGTTTAGGAAGCTTTTGCTGTGATCCAATAAAGCCTCTCTTGAGGGAAAGATGAGGCTGCCACAAGCAGTGCAGAGACATATGTATAAATAGCCATTGTTAAATCTCTACGTTCTCCCTGAATCTGATATGAGAAACAATTAAAGGTAAGTAGCTGAAAGAATGTTACTATTGAATTAATCTTAAAACAAAAAAAAAACAAACCCCATTTTTAAAAGGGTTTGTTACAAACTGTTAGGCAAGTTTTGTAAGGAGTGGTAGTATCTTTTTTTGAATAAACAAGTATAGCTGCTAAAAAGTGGCTTTGAGGCCCTTCCAAACAGGATCAAATCAATAAATTGAAGAGGCTTGTTGATTTGTTTCCCTTGCTGTTCAGCTTATGCCACTGAGAGCCCTGAAATGCCAGCAGCTGGCAGACCTACTGCACAGAGATGTTTTGCTGCACAACAGCCCTTAGTGGCAGAAGCATTTTTCAGCAGAATTTATCATCTGGAAAGCTCTGAAAGACACAGACTAGCATGGAGTATACAAATGGGCTGGCTTCATTCAATTGAAAAAACAACAGTAGTACTTTCCTAGTCAGACACATCAAGCACTGCTTGGACTTTTAAAGTTGTTTCTGTCTAAGCTGTATAAATGTTAAGACTGCAAAGTAGATAATAGTATGTTATTATAAGGATCTCTAACTTTCAACAGGGTGCAGCATATTACCTTTACTAAACTTACCTTCCATGAGACGAGAAGCAGCTCTGTAGAGACTTGGACAGAATAATTGGACCACAGAGAATAGCGCTTCACTTAAGCATTCCTTATTAGTATCGCTCCACTGTTCTGTTCTGAATTAAATAAATTATACCACATTTAGATTCCTTTACATTTAAGAGTGAGTGAATACTGGCAGAGAATTATGAGGGATAGATGCAAACCACATCTTAGTGAGTGAATGAACATATAAAGGAAATTTATTGAATTTAAACTAGTAGTGTTTGTGTGCTGACTCATCATGTTCTTCTGACCCAAGATAGCTACAGAAATCCTGTTTTGGAAAGTATCCATAGGATAACTGCATAAGAAGCAATTTTAAATTTAATTTAAAAATAGCTGTTTGGCTTAGAAAGTGAAAAGTAACATAACTACTCAGATACAGTTGACGAATTATAGCACTTTTCCCACATGCACACTAGCAATGAAACACTTGTGGGGGAACTTTTCCAGTCTGTATCTTAGCCAACATTTCATGAATATTCCAGGTTTCCATTAAATTGATGAGGATTTACAATTTGTATGCAAATTATACCAATGTGGGACTTCCTGTCAACCCTGATATTTTTATACACAAGGATCAGTTTTCTCTCCGTCTCAGCTTGGTATCTTTTCCCATATTCCAAGTGTCTGAGGGCTTATGCTTTGCCTTAGAATATATCAGTCTCTAAAAGTTCACAAATTTCCAGTGCCCGTGGTGCATGCCTGGGAACTGAGGAGGCCCGAAAGTGCCTCACAGGAAGTACTAAACAAAGTGCTTAAATAACGATTTAAGTACTTTCTGTAGATTCCAGGTGTCTAAATTTTGTCTACATCCAAAACTGGTAACATCACTTGAAAACCCAGTCAGCGATATCCTAAGCCTAATGGCATCTGAGAGCCCACCATGGCTTCCAGTTTGGTATGAAACTGTCCTTCTACCTTCAGACCATGTGTAGAAAACCCAGTCAGCGATATCCTAAGCCTAATGGCATCTGAGAGCCCACCATGGCTTCCAGTTTGGTATGAAACTCTCCTTCTACCTTCAGACCATGTGTAGAAAACACTGTGGTCTGTTCTGCCAGCCCTGCTCAGTGCCTTCGGAAAATACATGAAGAAAAATGTATGTCTAGTCAGGTATGAAAAAATCCTGGTGTTCATATATTTTGTATCTGGAACAAATATAGTCACCCACCAGCTGTGCCCCGTGAGATTTTGTTCAGTGCATGTACCTACACAGAAATGACTGAGGAATCAGGAAAAACATAAAAGGAGCTATAGAAAAAGTGTGAGATGGAGTTACTGCAATTAATGCCTATTTTGCAGAAGAAAGTTTGGAGATCAGAATGGCAGCTAAACACAACTGTCATTAAAAAAGCCCTTCTTTCCACCGTTCAGTCTGATAAAGAACTGTACTTTCTCTGCAGTCTGTAGATAACTTGCTTAGCTTATGCAAGGCACAGACAGCATTGAAACACTGAAGTGGAAAAACCAGGTTTGTTCTTGTTCCTTTCCATGTAGTTTTAGTCCACTTAAAGAAGCGGAGGAAGCTCCGTTCCCTAAGAGGTTGTATTTTCTTTTTGCAGAGAATTCCTTGCTAAATACCGCTGCAATCTCTTCTCTTATTTACGTTTAAATACCATCTACAACAATTTTTTTCTCCCAAATGCTTAGGTGAAAAAGTTGACTTGGAAGTTGGATGCATTAAGTAGCATAAAGTCATGCATATCTATCTCTCACTCAGAGATGGTTTCAATGAAGCTGGGGTGTTTTGCTGTACTAACATGATCACTTTTCTCTAGATACATTTCCATGGCTTCTTCAGGAATCTTTTCCCATGTCATGTAGGCCACCTGCAGGAGATGCAGTAATTTACGCTGTAACCTGGTCTTGGGTATAGGAATTGCTTTGTTAGGTCCTTGCAGAGATATTACACTTCCTAACAGACTGCCAGATGCACAATAAGACAGGATGTAGCAAATAAAAGATATTTGATCAAACAGATGAACTGTTTTGTGAAGACTGAACGTAAGAGTGTTTTTTTACTACCAAAATGAGTGGAAAACAGCTGAATTTTGGTAGGTGTGCCCTGTGGTGTAGGTATGCACTGTAGGTGTGCACAGTAAAGCCTGACAATGTTTGGGAAGCTAGAAGACAGCATAGAAAACATTCTGTAGATTGATTATTCTATTGCCATTGTCTAATGGATGTGTTTAAGTAGTGATACTGAAAGGGTTTCAGAAGTGTGGAGATGCAAGGTAATTTGGAGGCAGCAGTGAAAAGGTGACTTCAATTGGTAGTGTTTCAAGGAATGCACAAACAGGGAATTATAGCAGTAATTCTGCTCAAGCAGTACCAAGAAATTTGCAATTACCTCACATTTACTTGAATGCCTTTTCTTGAAATTGAATGTTGGATTTTCCCCCCACATTTGAAACTAAGTTCTGTTTGCTCCTACCAGGGTTTAACACTGGATGAGTTTTCAGAAGTGAGTTTGGGGTCTCAAATTCTTAGGGGTTTATCCAGACATTTCAAAGGAACCTGATAGTCAGAGGTAAGGGAATGTTAATTCACATTTTTGCCAAGCAGAGCATCCTGGAGACATTTTAAAAGTGATTTTTTTTTTCTTTCAAGGTCAAAAAAATAGTTTCCATAAGTGAGGTTGGATTTGCTTCAATATTCACAAGAAAAACACAATTTTAGAAAGACTCATCATAGTTTTTCAAGGTAGCTTTCATTAATATTTATTTGCTAATATAACTCACAAAAATACAAATACATACCTTACTGGCATACTGGTGCAGTGTAACCTCCACTAGAAAGACTGGTATCAAACTCCCTCTTCCACACAGGGCTTTTGTTGAACTGAAAAAGAGTCATAGAATGAAACATGAAAGCATTTATAGTCATTACATCATGTTTGAATCAGTGGTAACACAATCTCACAAGCTTCTAGAGAAACAGAAATTATTTAAGGAATGTTCTTTGACTTTTCTGGAATAAATTTTTCTTAAACTTGTTCACAAAAATCCCTGTAAATTACATAAGGACAAGATCTTATTTCTTTACTAGAAATCCATTACTGATTTTAATATTGCTTTTGAGTCTGAAACATTTCTTTAGGAACTATTTGTGGCAACTTTTGAAACAGAACTGTTTCAAAACTGTTCTGTTTGAAGCAGAACATTTAATCTACAGCTGATACTGTATGTATGGCACTGCCTTGCAGCCACACACACCTTTTATTTTTCTCTCCCAGTACTTCACACAAAAATCTGGTCCTTTTCCTGTGCACTAGGAAAACCGACAAAAGAGCTGGCCATTTGTAGGTCTTGCATGAACACAAAAGAACTTGAGAAACATTTGAATTTCTCAGGGTAGAACTGTTATATAAGAGCAAAACTGCAGTTTCTGATATCTCAATGTTACTGTTTGTAAGGTGAGGATTCTTTCTTCCAATGGGAAACCTTGCAAGTTTCAGGTTTTCATGTTGTACTGGACAGCCAGCTATTTCTAAGGGGTTGATTCATAATATACCTATTCCTATGTATAGTGATTTAAGAAAAAACAGATGGTTTTTTGAGCAAACTCTGACTATGAAGGTTAAGTTTTCGTTTCCCAAAGGAAGAAATATTCAATAGGGAAAATTTGTTTCTATTCTGTTTGAACTAGCATAAAAAAATGGAGTGCAGCAGCTTTGATATTTTCTTGGACCCTGCTGTTTACTCAGGAGGATGTATGTAGAGCATCTAGATTATCAGATACATATGGGTAGTTCTGTACATACTAGCATGTATGCAAATCAGGTAGTGATTCACCTCTGATAGTAAACAAGCTTTCTGGGTAATGTAGAGACAAGAATGAAGTTTCACATAGTGCCAACTGCTCTAATAACATGCAGAACTGAGATGTACAGGGAAATCAAGTGAGTACTGAATATATTCTTCCTGTCTTTATCCTGGCCTGTGCCGTCAAATTGTGACATAACACAAGAGATTTTGAGTGGGGTTAAGATCATTATGGACAGCTATTTCACATCAAAATGGTCACGATTCTTAAAAAAAAAATATCCAAAACACGGAAGCAATGAGGGACACTACAAAATAGTAACTACTTTTAAAGTAAGGACAAACCAGGGCGAAGTCTGTTCTTAGAGGTACATTGTATTTTCTCTCAAAGAAAAAGCTGTCAGCAAAGATTTTTCCTGAGATATGCCAAGGAAATGAGTGGGGTTTTGGTACTGTCAAAAACTTGAAGTCAAATCTTTTAGCTAGTGGAGGAGTAAGTTAAAAGTATAACCACAAGAAAAGTTGTTTATTCATTTTTGTTTATAAAGTTTTATGTTTCTTCAAGGTGATTGTGGGAAGTAGAGGTAGAACCTTGTGAAAGGCAACTCTTCTCTCGCATTGGGAGCAATTTGTCCTGCAAGGTTTAGCAGGTTTAGGAGCAAGCAGCAGCTTGCCATATAGTGGTAGTGGAGGAAAAACTGGTCAGGGACCAGGGATGACAGGGCAGAGTTTGCTATATCTCAGACATTGATTTAATTGGGCAAAATCTGAACAGGAAGCCAAGAATGCTTTGATGAGTGTGATGAGTTTTCTATAGTTAAACAGATGAAATTTCTAGTTTTCTTTTAAACAGACTTTTTTTTTTTTAATTCGAAGAATCTCTAGTCTTTGGATAAGAGCTCGTTGTTTCAGATCTAGACAGAACATGTTATGAAGCCTCCTCCCAGTGAGCTGGCACGCAGCTTTTCTACCTTCAGTCCCACTGAAGTACACTGATAGTAACCTTGCTGGCATTGGAATAGTCATTTCTCATCAGCTACAGAAGCATCAGAAATATGGTCTGCTGTTGCTGCAAGTTAAATTGAGACACAGATACAGAGTTTTTTGATGAGAGATGTGCGATGTTATTCAACCAATGGTTTGCAAATCTCCAGAGAGGAACGTACAAGGTAGCTGCAAGAAAACCAAGTCTGTTTTTTAGTTAGGACTGTTCCCACACTAGAAAATTAGGGATATTTGAATTATAGTGTAGTATCATAGAAGATTTACTCTGGTGGGTGGTATTTAGAAACTGGTGATAGGCATAAAAATTAGAAGATGGAAATGGGAGGCACAGAGCACAGAAATCACTAGCGTATGCTATTATATTTGCTTATTATAGAATTTGCAACATAACTGACATCATGAACACAAACCATAAAAATACGTTGTGATTGTTATGAAATATTTCAGACACACAGTACCATTTGGCAGAACAATTTTCTGTAAGCAGTTCTTCATGTGGGTTGTTAAATTTTGTTGATTCGCTGTAGAAGTCGACATTTAGCAAACAGTTGAAATTCTAAATCCCTGAACAGTAAGAGTGTGTTGTCTGGCCACAAATTACTTGGAATTATTTATATTCATGACTCAAAACAGCTGCTGACTAGATGCAAAGCTTTTCTTTAATAGTTTAATAAGATGTTTTGAAGCTAAAAATAATGCAGCTTGGACTCTAAATAATTATTTTTGCATTGTTACGTACAGTGGCTTCCCTTTTACCTTAGGAGTCTGCATTCAGAGACTCACTTCTCAGCATAAGCAGTTTTAGCAACAATAGCAGTTGTAACTGTCAAGAGTTTATTGTCCCATATTAAGAAGCTATTTTTGATAAATGAATCTGGTCTTAACTTTTTTTCCAAAAATAACTAAAATGAAAATATTGTAATGGATTGTTTGCCCGTGAATTAATCAGCACAAAAAGGAGCTTCATGTTTTCAGTACCTGTCTCTTAACACAAAGCTCCAAGTGTTCAAATGGAGCATCTTACCCAATATCCCAAACCTCTGCAGTTTGCAGTGACCTCTCTGAGATGTCCATAGGCTGGTTTTCACGATTCGTCTCACCCTGAATCCAGATTTCTGCTCCTAAGTTGAAAACACCTTTGAAGTTGTCAGCCTGGCCATAAGAACTGAGACTACTGGAAGGTGTAGGCACAGCAATAAACCTTAGATACTTTAGTCTTCACCCACACAAAGTGGATGACACCACAATTTGCCAACTTGCTGCTGAGAAAAGTAAAGGAAAGCCATACTCACAGAAAGACGAGAAACAATCTCTTTCCCTGGAGGTATTCAGAATCTTCCTAGAGGCACTTCTACGTAATGTGCTGTGATTCTGTGATTTGATATAATGTACTTCTATGTAATGTGTTTCCCCGCTATCCTGATGTAGTGGGAATGGGGTGGAGGGTGGACTAGATGATCTCTAGAAGTCCTTTCCAATTGATGATTCAACTTTTCCACAGATCCAGTTTATTTCACTGCTTTTGTATGTGTTGTAGTATCTGTAAAACTGACAGAGAAAAGGGGTCTGGGATCCTTGATAATTTCCAAAGACCTAAAAACTTTGCAGGAGGATCTGTCATCACTCTAAAAACTTTGCAGGAGGATCTGTCATCAGCTGTATCTACATCAGCTGTTTTAGCATAAAACACACATACTGAGCTGGGCAAATGGCTATCTGTGGATATTCAGTAGTTGAATCTGGCCTCAGATGTTGTCATTCTGTACAGAAAGCCCAGGGAAAGGGCCAGAAATTCCTTTCTTGATAGGAGAAAAGTGGAAACTTCTTGTGGGCAGACCCTTATTCAACAAGAAAAAGGTGACACATTATCCTAGCTAATTTCCTTTTTCAGGTTTCCTGTCCAGCGATCTCTAACCTACTTGGAGCTGCCTTTGCAAAAGTAGACCTGGTGACATCTAAAATGGGGAGTATGGACTTCTGGATTGTACTAAATTCTACTGAAGCAGCAGGGTGGGAAAAGCCAGCTACATAGAACTGTCTGACAGGTCTAAGACAGACTTAGAAGGTTCAAAGTTCATTACAGTGGAAGAGTGGTTATCTAAAAGAGTAATGTACATTTTCTATTACTTTCTTCACTCCCAAGCCTTCTGGTAGCAATGAATAAATGTTATGACAAATGAATGATTAAATACTGTGGTTGTGAAGGGTTGAACATACCGGTTTACCCACCACGATGTGGGGGTTTGCTGCAGTTTCTTTTAACCATTACATGTTTCTTCAACCTTCTGTAGTTACAAGGTCTAGGTATTTAAGGATTCTGAAAGATTGCAAGGAGAAGAAATGTTTGAAGTGCAATACTAAAGTCTTAACAAATTTTCTATTTCCAGTTTATAGAGGAGAGCTTGATCTGACCAGTTTATTTATTGAAATTAGATTCCGAAGTATCACTGAATGAGCCATTTTCTGAGGAAAATGACAGCAGGTGGGAGGACTGCATGTGAAGGGAGAACTTAGGATCTGGTGTATAATGATGCTGTAAATAAAGATGTTAGTTAAAATGAGTGCTAAGAAATTAAATGACATATGGTTGCGAAAAGTGGTAGCTATAGTAGGCTTCATATTCATTGACATGATAGATGGTAAAACACGATAACCTCATTCTGTACCACATACTGAACAGACAACATACTGTTAAAATATCAATAAATGGCAAATAAACAGAACTTTGTATGTTACAGGGAAGGAATGACCTTGTTATTTTCTGATAAGTTCCCGTTGCAGAAGCTTCTGCTGGAAAGAACTGTGAATGGCAGTTTTCTAAAAGGTTCTTGTATTGCAGATACACAGTCTGATCCTGCCTTTCTTCTCTGATACCTTCCTGTCACACTGTGCTCTCTCCAGCCCACTGCCTCCTCTTCCCAACCAGGTTATGACTTCTTCCTGTGATAGAAGCTATTCATAACAGGACAGGAGCCATGTATTTTCTTACTGTAGAGGGCAAGCAACTCAGAGTCTGCATTTTTAAAAAATCTACTGGTATTGTAGGGGATCAGAATGGGGTGTTCTGTTATCAAAATACCTTATGAAATTGAGACAATTTTGCAGAAAAAATTATTTTAAAGTAACACATTTAGAGGGTTTCTTTTTTTTCCTGGTGATATCATTGGATATTTCAGAACAAGCTGCTTAAGTTTATCTGCTTGTGGGTGAAAAGCAGTATTCGGTACAACATTGTGTTTTGAACCTGTGAATTCAGGATAAAAAAACCTGTGGATATTTTTTCCATCCTAAAATTCAGAATGAAGGCCAATTTTAGCTCATTCCTGAAACACTGCGTGCTTCCTTGTGTTCTTCGTGCAGCACTGCTAGATACTTCCCTCTATGTGACTTTGAGCAGAGGTAGCTTATTCCAGTACTTTGATTAGAGTTGTACGTTGTTACTTCTACTGTGGAAATTTATCACAAATTCCCCAATTCATGTTTTTGCTTGTTTGGGTTTTAAATTGACTCTTTAACTGACTCTTTAATTGACTTTAAACAAATTATTTTCTTTGTTTGCTGCTATTCTCATCTAAAGCATCGCTGATTGAAGATAGTTAGGCAGAATATATTGGTGTTTGAGGAGACTTTTTGATTAAACACAATTATTCAGCTGCTTCAGTACCTCAGTTACAATATCAGAGCTTCCCTTTCTCACTTTCATTGTTAGTGCATTTTCTTCTTTGCATTATGAATTCCTTTATGAAAGGATTACAATAGTGAAAAGTGTATTTTATGTGGAACTACATTGACAGTATTTTAAAAATATTTTTCAGGAAAGGAGTGAGATTAAAACCCACAGTGCCCACTTCCTAGAAACAGCATATGCCTCTGGTTGACATTTCCACAGGTAACACAATAGAGAAACTCAGACTCTATACAAACTGTATGTAAGATGCTTTACACATCCCAAAGTTGTAGAAATAAGGCTTCTAATAGAACCTGCTTTAGACTTAGATTTTCCTATGTGTCTAGCACAGTTTAATGGTATACTGTGGGTTATTCCTTGCTGAGCTTGAGCAAAAACATTTACCATTTTTACAGCCTGATCCAGTGGAACATAGCAAAATCTTTGTGTGATTTTTTGACAAATTCAGATCTGCCTTCAGGCCAGTACTGCCATGGACAAAGCAACAAATGTCCAAATAGATTATTTCTTATTGAGATTCACCCATAATGATTATGTAGGTGTTCCTTCAGGCTCTTGCAAAATTACTATCATGGAGAAGCAAAAAGGAGGATTTGGACCAGGTCCTTCCAGTATATTTCCTGCCTCTTCAGAGAGAGGAAGAGAAAGAAGGGAGAGGACAGAAGAAGTGTTCTAGAGGGAATTGTTCCTTAACCTTTTTCTCCAGACATATTATTTTGAATTGTTTGTATTCAAGGAGGGAAGAGAGAAGACATAAATATCAGTACCTTTAAAGAGCTATTTCCTATTATTTGTTTTAATACAGAGGTGTTATCAGTTCAATGGGCCATGTTTTTTCATTTCATTCATTTCTTATACTGTGGAACCTTCTGAAATGCTTCATTTAATTGTACTAAAGACATCAGTCATGATTTTCTAGTTAAAGTTGTAGGAGGTTTTCATTTTGTGACACCATTATAACTTTCAAAATAATTCCTTTTAAGCTGATGTTTAGTGTCAATCCAAGCATGACTCATTTAGTGAAGTTGGAGAAAAATCACCTTAGCCATTTCTACTTGATGGGAGTCTGATTAGGGTATTTTTTTTAAAAAAAAGACAGTTTTCACAGCTCTGAAATGAAGTTGCCACATATTTTAGTTGAAAGTATTTGCTAGCTTACTTCAAACAACAAAAAACCTGGTTATGCAATTAAAGCAGCAACTTTGGCTTGTGATCAGTGAACAGCCTAGTATGCTCAGGGCAAACCGTGATACTCAAGGTTCCCTGAGCACCCAGAGCAGAGTTCCCTGCAGCTCTCTATGTGTTCACACTTCCTTTTGCAAAAAGTGTTTGGTACAGGAGGCCTGGGTCTGATGCCAATATGGTGCCAGAGAAGAGCCAGACACTCAGCTGGGCACAAGGACTTAGGACTTCTGTGATTCTGTGTTGTTGAACGGGACAGCCCTGCACTGGATTGTCAACCTTTTCCTCCTGAGAGCCATATAAAGACTTGGCATCCCATCCTTAATCTGAGTCTCCACCACCCATCCTAAGAAACTTTCCAGGCTGCCTCAGCTGCATCCACATAGACATCCCACCATGTGCAGATGTGGGCACTTCAGTACCCTCTCTGAAGGTCCTCTGGTTTCAGCTTATTTGTAGCACATACATCCTGAGACCCACCTTGCTGCCAGGAACAAAAGGGTCACCTGGTGAGAGTGTGTGTTATGTGCCTGCACATGCATGGGAGGAGAAGATGGTAGGCTGATACGCTGTCAAAATACAGACACAGATCCTATGGGCTATCAGCCTGCCTGTTTGTTCACCTAAGGGTTACTTGTGCTAACATCTGGTAGAGTACAGAACTGAGAGAAAACACCCCGTAGGTTTTATAACAGCCTGTTTGAGTGCTTGCACAGAACAGGATGGTCCCAAGACTGAGACATGTTTGGTGGCTGTCTCCTGGCATATCTCCTCCTCTAGCCTGATCGAAGCCAGCAGGCTGGCTGGAATAATGAGTGCTTGTCTTTGCCACAGGACAGCACCAGTCAGGATATGGGAGGGCAAGAGACCTAAGCTCTGTTAAGTTTGAGAAATAAAACCCTTTCAGAAGGCAGTAAGGGAGAAAAGGAATCCTAGACATACTGCAGATTCTACCAATACCTTAAATCTTCATTGTCATTGATAATACTCATGAGGTATAAGAGGTGTAAAGTACAGGGAAGTCTAAAGAAAAAAAATGAGGAATTTTCCAGTTCCTAATTCTCTTTTGCTCAGAAACAGAGTAAGAATTTCACCTCAGCTGGTGTTTCAAGAAACTGTATCTTTTCTTCAAGTTACTCTCCCTCACATGAAAGGCAAAGCCACAAATAAGCCTTTTCCTATCAGCAAATATCTACTATATCTTGTGCTTCTGCCTATCAGCTGGGCAACCTGGGTTATCCTGATAACATCCAAGTCTTGTGTGTTTCTGTATGGGTTAGATAAAGATAGGACTTGACCCTTATCTTCAGTTGTATAGATTGCTCAGGCTAATGAGCAAATAAATCATCTAAAGCTTTATATCCTCTAAAAATATAGACATTTGGCAAAAGCTCATGGTTAATGGCTGTCCTCACCACAGTGAGCTTTATTGTGAGAGACTAAGGATCAGGACATGAGATTAACTGCTCAGGAACTATGACCATCATAAAGATGACTTTTAGTGTTAAAGCATTCCTTCCCAAAGTCTTTATTAGAAAGAAGAAAAAGTATGTAATTTCTCCTCTAATGCTTTACCAGCATCCGGTGTTGTAGTAGTTCACCCAGTCAAATCACTTACTGTTCCAGATTCTCTAGAGTGATAAAAGGAGAGCAAATATCAGTAACTCTCAGTACATTTTTGGATATATTTTTCTCTCGTGAGTCCAATGTAACACCATAAACAGCATTCAAGTCAAGCCTCGTCTCTCCTCATTAGCCTTTGAACCATATGCATTCACAGTGAAGGTTGTGGTTGCTTCTCAAGCTTGCTGCCAGCAGCACTTCCCTCCAATCATGACAGATCACTTACCTCTCACCCTTTGATTAATTTTCCCTTTTCAGCTTTAACCAGTTCTCCTTTAGCTTACAAAAGGCCATACCATGAATTCCATGCAGAATTTTTCAATGCAGTGAGCCATTGCTTAAAAAGCCCGTGAAGTGCTTCTCTAGGGAATATTCCTGAGATGTTACTAATATGTACTGTGAATTGTACTGGATCCTGTAGTCAGGTGAATACAATTTGTTACTTTTGAAAAGGAAGAAAAAAATTAGAAAAAAAGCCTTCTTATTATCTTCTCAATCTTTTTTCTTTCGCACAAAGTAGATCAATGTTAAATAAAGGGAACTAGCAAATCTGTGGGGGAATGAAAGAGCAGAAGTGGGTAGTGTGTCTGTCCCTGGCACAGTTAAACTTTTTTTTTTTAAAGCATGAAATTATTTTTTTTCTTTGTCGTTGCACAGTGTCGAAGAGTGTAAAGAGAAAAATGGATTCTACCTATGTCTGACTTGTCCAGATTCAGAGAGCTTTTGAAGTGTTACAGATTATCTATCAAGAAGTGGAATGAAAAGCACTACTGAGCCCAGTTAATTCAATTGCACTAGTAAGAAAACCACAGAAAAACAGAGATGATGGATCCCACAAAGCTGAAGTTCAGACATTCTGAAAAAAATTTTAAAAGGGCAGTCTTCCATTACAGTGTGACTTAATTTTAAATATTTCCTTATCAAAACCTTTTCAGTTTGCAAGTCTAGATTACAGGAGGCTTGATGAAAGCTGGAATGGGCTGAAATTCATTTATCTTTCTGTCATTATTGAAGACAGATAGCTTGGGCAAATGCAAAACATTGCACAGGAATACATACTCTCTAACATTCAGGAAGTGTTTTTTGATAAACATTGGCAAACTACATGTTGGGATCTTTTCTTCCAAACAGCATGTTGCGGTTTGGAAGATGCAGTTTTGAAACCAAAGGCTACCAAGGCATTTTGTCAGGAAGCTGAGAGCAAGGCAGCGATTGCGGACAAATACTTCAACAGTCATGCAGGGACATGTCTGTTACCTTACAGTCTAAGGCAAAGAGTGAGGACAGGTAAAAGAAATTTACCAAAGTTTGAAAGGAAACAGGAATATGGTTTCAGAGATTATTGTTAAGATAATGGAAGTCTTAAGAAAACACATTGCATGTCTCTTTCTATCGGTAGAGTTGTTATGAGAATGAAAATGAGAATGAAAGCAGAACACATCCTCCCATCTATAGGATGGATGTCTTAGATCAGTAGGCAGGAGTTAAGAAGGAAAAATACAGGGCAAGAAAGTTAAATAAAAATAGAATAAGTGAAATGAAAGATTGAAATTGAGCAAAAATAAATAAGAAAAATTTGAAACTGTAAAGTTATGCAGTATGAGAAAAATATGCATTAAAGTACTGAGAAACTGAAAGGCAAGAGAGTGGAACATAATCTTGTGCTATGCAAATTGCATTCCTTTATAATGAACAGATATTTAATTTTGATTGACTTAATTCTCCCCCACTGCCAGGAAAGCCTACACTTCATAAACTTCATAAAAAAAAAACCCCTACAATAATTTTTAAGCAAAAGAAAAATCAAGGCAGAGCATTGAACTAGGTACAATAAAAGTATAGTACTGCATTTAGTGTGCACCCACTTTAACAGTAGAAATAGAAGTCTTCCTTTTGTAAGAAGAACTTAAGAATATACATTTAACTGAAAGGAAGAAGGGACCTAATGGAAAGTGTTAGCCTTGCTGAAAGCAAAACAACTATTTCATTCTTATCCTTCCAAGTGTCAAAATTAAAGTATCACTGATTCAATAATAAGAATAAAATTCAAATTGTTGAAAAATGAAGCATAAGCATCTAAAATAATAGATATCAAAACATACATTTAAGATCTTCCAGATCATTGCATTCACCATCAAATGAGAAAGATAAATTTGGGCTTAAATAATTTCTAGGAAATGCAGTTAAGTTGTGGAAGCTGGATACTGTGCTAAGACTTTTTATAAACTAATTCACTAGATAGAAAAGATGCAACACTTCACTAGCTTGAGTAGAGGACTAGTTGAACCAGTCTATTTTTCTTGATTTTGTTAGTTCTGCTGTCTCACTCTAATATTGTTTAGGTTTTAAAGTGATCTAATTTGTGTTCTGTAAGCTGTCCTACAGGCAACAAAATCAAGAAATTTGCTGACTTCTGGGAAGGAGAAAAGTGTTTTACTGGTCTGAACCACTCTCCTCTTCCCAGACAAGAAACCGGCAGTTATCACGATGTGATTATGAGGCCAGTGTATATTGCAGAAAGGCAGGTACCAACCCTGTCATACAATAATTAACAGGGTTACTTTTCCCGTTGTAACACTTCAGATGTGTGCTGTTCTGCTCGTGTCTTGGCAATTCAGTCTTTTTATATTTCTGTCCCTTTACTTTCATTTAAATAAGTTAAATGTGTGATGGGAATAGTGTTTCCCTGATCAGTTTGTATACCTTACTCTATTTAGACTGTGTCTGACTAGGGCAGAGTAAAGGGGGAGGAGAACCTCCCTTGATCTGCTGGACACACTCTTCTAGTCATGACAGAAATAATATATTTGATCATTTTCTAATTCTTATATTTACTGTTTAATGTATCAAAGTATTAAAAAATATTAGATCAAGAACTATACTGGGGAGAACATTTCTGAACACTGTACAGCTTTTAAGAATGGCATTGTGCTCCTGTTCTTGTATAAGTGTCTGTTAGTGTTACAGTGAATTATTAACAGAAAAATTATGAAGTAGAAGAGAATCACAGTCACCAAAGGAAGATCAGCAGATCAGCATTATTCTTCAGAATAAGTTATTATTGCAAGTGAATCATTAGACAGGAAACTAGTACAAAGAATACAGTACTGAAGCTGAAAAGCTGCTATACTAGAAAAAGAGCACAAAAGCAAAGAAGGAAGCATTTTTGTGTCTTTGAAATAAAACAGTTTTATGACTCCTTTAAAATACAAAAACAGGAAAAACTGAAAGAAGCTCAGGTTAGGCACAACTCCTAGTCAAATGCTAAGTGGTACCAGAATAATATGTCAAGATTCTTACCAGAAATAGTTACAAAGCACATCTCTGTAATTTCCAGAGCAAGGTTTCAAGTCCTACTCCATAACAATTCAATCCACCTCAGAAAAGCAGACAGTGAAAGTCAGTGAAATATGCTAATCCGATTCTGGAATAATTGCCTGTTAGATCAGTCAGTGAATTCTGAGAAACTACTGTGGACTAATTAGAGTGGAATTCTACCTGCCTACATGTAGACCAGAATAATGGAATTAAATGTGTGTAAAACAGCCATCACAACAAGCAAATAGCTAAGACAAACATAAACGGGGAGAAGGAATGTAGATGCATAGAGGTAAAATGATGAGCCAGGAAGAAGTTTTAGGGTCTGTGGATGCCTCTTCCCTCTGACATTCATCATTCCACTTCCCATATATGTGTCATCCTAACACTTGCTGTTACATTTACTACATTGAGCCCACTGTAATAAGAAATGTCTCTGTGATCTATAGTTTGAGTGACAATGGAGACCTTTTCTTTTAGCTCTGTAGGACAAAAACTATTCTGTGTGGTTGCTGTAATCCAACAGTATTAAAAAAGCTGGAATGACAAAAGCCACAAACTGGGAACAGTCCTATACAGTTGTAATGGTTTTGCATTAAATTGTCTATAATGATTGCCTGTCACTAAATGATAAGCATTTAGAGGTACTGGAAAAGAATATTGGATCACAGGGAGACAGATTTTTATTAAGCAAAAAGGAAAAAAGGACTTATTAATTTATCTTTTCCATTGTTCCAGTTCTTTTTGTGAACATGGCAAATGGCTATAGCTGATGATAGCACCCCATGAATGAGGAAGATTTTTACCTCCTGCCTAAGTTTGAACAGAGCACCAGAAGGAGGATGAGAAGAAACATCTTTTTCCCTAGAGCTCCTGTGTTTGCCTCAAAACTGAATGGGACTGTGGCACAGGACCCAGTTACTGATCCTCTAGTGGTGAAGAGGAAACACTGAAGAAATCACAAGAAACCAAATGAGAATGGGATGTCCTTGTGTTTGTAAACGTTCATTTAAACAAGAAATTAATTCTGTCCCTCACCATTTACCTTCTCTTTTAGTCTGTTTGCTCCTAAGATTTGATCTCTGAGCAAGGGGCTGTCTTCCAGATTTCAGTGATGTTTATACTAAAAAGGTTTCCTTTGTCTTTTGTCTTAATTCTTGCATCCTCTATACTATCCCCAGGTTCTTCCTTCTCATGTTTCTCCACTTGCCCAGCATCCTTTCTTCTTGGAATGGCAGCAGGACTGACCAGGCATTGCGATTCTCAATGTTGTCCTACAGGCTTTTTTTTGCTGTAGCACCCTGCACTTTGATGTTCTCCATACAGCTTCAGTGAGAAATGCCAGTATCGGTTTATAAGAAATAAGAGTCACACATCTGCCATACTGTGCTTTTGGGGAGTAACCTAGCCATAGTCCTCACTGTGCTGGGTGTAATACAAATAGATGCCCTGACTGGCAAAACATTAGAGTCAAGAAATTCAGAGGAAGATCATCAGGAGAAGCATTGCGCTTCCTGAGATGAAAGGAGTAAGAGCTGAGGCACAGTTTCTTCCCCACCAGGATCAAACATATGTGACACATACAAGAAACAAATCTCAGAATAACAAGTCT
This sequence comes from Phoeniculus purpureus, assembly GCA_028565055.1. Lineage (NCBI taxonomy): Eukaryota > Metazoa > Chordata > Aves > Bucerotiformes > Phoeniculidae > Phoeniculus > Phoeniculus purpureus. The sequence goes on along the minus strand of JAOXOE010000632.1, from coordinate 13,695,555 downwards.
GAGACACTTCTTTCTTGTGGGGAATAGCTAAGACATCAAAATGGCTTTTTAGGGAGTTAAACTTTCTTTCCAGCACTATGACCTAAAGATGCTACATATTTATGAATATTTTGAAGGTATTAAATTCCACTGATACTCCTTTAGTCTCTGGGTTTGTTGGGAGGTTTTTTTTGGATGGTAGTAATTAAAGATTAAGCATTACAAAGCATATTTTTGCCATGAATTTGACACAAAACTTTTAAAGTTCCTAACTCTATTAAATCTTGGATGCCAAGTGTATTAGACGGCAGTACTGATTTACATTGTTTTGAAGATGCAAGTAAATTTTCAAGGATAATACATTTCAAACAGAGATAACATTTCTTCATTTATGCCTGCTGACATCCTTTCCCTACCATACTACATTTAGCAAAATGGATAAGGCAAAAAAGATGCTGGTGTATTTTTATGTTAATTACTCTATTTTAATTTTAAATAGTGTTTTTGAAGCTCATATACTTTCCAAAAGAGTGGTGCCAGGGCAAAACTAATGAATTTTAATTCTTTTCAGTATACTTCTGCTTTCATGAATTCTTTTTGTTATATTCTGATGCATGAGAATGCATCAGTAGGCACTCAGAGCATGCAGCCCACAGATCTGATTTTTACAGAAACCCAATGCAACTCTTTTAGCTACACAATAAAGCTCGCTCATAAGTGTGTTATTTTTAATGACCACTTAGATAATAGTTAGAAAATAAACACTTCAGGAAGGGGGACCAAGATTTTCTTTTTAAACAACACATTTTAAGTGACAAATAATCTTTCTGCAGGAAGGCTCTGTTTAACTATTCTGTAGCTAAAGCATGCTATTCTCAGATAGATGTTGGTGTGCTACTCTTGTCCCAGCTGTTAACTTGCCCATGCTGCGGTTACATTATTTAAAGCAGTATGATGCATTGCAGGTAGTTAAACTCTGAAAGTTCATTGCATTGATCTGGCTCTTCTACATCTTGGAGTGCCTTGGAAAGCTGTCAGCTCCTTGGGAGAACAAACAGCTTTAGCTGTGATGCTGTAAACCAGAAATGTGCATTGACAGTGTGCCCATGACCACTAGAGCTGGTCCAAGCACTATAATGCTGATGGAGAGGGGCACAACAAACAGCCTTTTTTTAACAGCACAGTCAATGTATTGCAGTGCTCTAATTAATCCCAGGTAGTTTTCGTAACTATTCTTAGCTTACGGTGCCACAAAGCACAGCTTCACTGACAAAATACTGGCCTAGTGAAATTTACTTGCGTGTGCTGTGGAGAATAGGACACAATAAAAGTTCTGCCTTTGTGGAACACTTGACATAGAAGTGATGTAAAAACAATGAGTTTGTTGCGAAAAGATGTTGTTTCTCTTCAGAACTGATAATGAAAAAATGGGTTTTTTCTTCCAAAACTGTACCATACCTGGATGCTTGTATAAAGCAGCAGCAATGGCCATTATTTACTGCATTGCAGTAAAATCAACAATGCAGCATCCCATTGGGGCGGGTAAATATCTGTATTTGAATTTGCTAGATGAATAGAGAGGAAAAATGCCCCTCACCTCCCAATATTTTTACCACGTTACTACATTTCTCATTTGTAAGCCTCCAAAATGTTCACTATGTAACTAAACACCGATGTTCCTTGAAATCAAAATGTTGTTCTGAAACTTGGTTTGAAACCGTTTATTTTACAAGTAACAACGTGAATCACATTTGTTTTTCTTAAAGTTCTTTCTATTGTGGGGAGGATAAAAAGAACTGTTTGAGACATCAGTGGTAACTCTTAGGTAAGTTCCAGTTGAGCAGAAACCAAATTTCAAAGTAAAATATGTTAGGTGTAGAAGCAAGCATTTATTTCTATCTAAGAGAAACTTCCCATGGCTAGAGAGAAAACAAAGACATTTTCTGTACTTGAGAGTAAACACAAAGTCAGGATATGGCTGATTAGCTGTTTTAGGCCATAGTGATGTAGTATGTGTCTTAATTAGAATAAGCACATTGTTTAAGCTGTCACAGTATAGGAAATATGGAACCTGGCAGCAAACTTCTTTTTTTTATTATTATTAAAACTTGACACATTATAAACATCCTTCTTGTCTGTTTACAACTTACCACCTGAAACTTAGCTTCTGGTAAAACTGTTTTTTCCCCAGGTGAACTAACAGTATTCTAGATTGTTATTTTGTTGGGAAAAGTTTGAAGGTTGAATAAATGCAGCTTCTAATTCTGATAAAAATAGTTATTGTATTGCTGAAACAATCTGTTCTTGGGTTGAGTTTGAGTTTGTGAAACATAAAGGTAAGAAAGACAACTCATATCCCAGTTTAGTAGCAGGGATCTTCATAACTGCTGAGTTATGTAAGAAGAATGAAGATAAATGCATGCTTCAGTTTTAAGTTAACCATACACTCGGTACAAAAAGTGGTTGGTTTGTGGAATGAGCATTCATGTCTGCTTCAAGATTTTATATTAGTCAAATTTAGGTTTCAGAATTTCTGTAAAAGCCAAAAAGTTAGTTATCTGCATGATGACTGTACACATACATTAAATTCACAGCCCATTATGGCAAATGGGCAATTTCCTTCTACATTAAAAGGTCTTTTATACAGAATATCAGCACTATACATTTTAATGTGAAAGACACATGCATTTACAAATTTGAAATACATGCAAAGAGAGAACTGGTAAGTGTAAAGTAGAAACCTTCTATTTTAGGGCAGACTACATGAAATAACTTGTATCAGTTAACCACTGCACTATACAGTAACTCTACATTATTGTTCTAGGTACCTGGGAATAACGAGACCTCTTACATATCCTGTAAGGCAGAATGGGAAGTGCATGGCCAAAATGATCCTGTGTGTATGGCTCTTATCTGCCTCTATCACTATACCTCCGCTCTTTGGTTGGGCTCAAAATGTAAATGATGAAAAAGTTTGTTTGATCAGTCAAGACTTCGGCTACACCATTTACTCCACAGCAGTTGCTTTTTATATTCCAATGTCAGTGATGCTTTTTATGTACTATCAGATTTACAAAGCTGCCAAGAGGAGTGCTGCTAAACACAAGTTTGCTGCTTTTCCCCGGACAGAAGAAATAGAAGGAATTTCTATGAATGGAATTGTAAAACTGCACAAGGAATCTGAAGAATGTACTAATTTTTCACGACTCCTGAAGCATGACAAGAAAAACATCTCTATCTTTAAAAGAGAACAGAAAGCTGCAACTACGCTTGGGATTATTGTTGGGGCTTTCACTGTTTGCTGGCTGCCCTTCTTCCTCCTCTCAACTGCCAGGCCCTTCATCTGTGGTACAGCATGCAGCTGTATCCCTCTATGGGTTGAGAGAACATTTCTATGGTTGGGTTATGCAAACTCTCTCATTAACCCTTTTATATATGCCTTCTTCAATCGTGATCTGAGGACAACTTATCGCAATCTCCTGCAATGCAGATATAGGAATATCAACCGGAAACTCTCAGCTGCAGGGATGCATGAGGCTCTCAAGCTTGCAGAAAAGACAGAATTTGTTCTGTAAGGTCACTCACCTTTTACTATGATAATTTATTGTTTCATCATATTAGATTTTTCCACACAGGCTTGAAAGAAAAGTTGTGGGAAGAACCAGTCTTCTTGAATACTGTTAATGCAGTCATCAAGAAACTGGAAGAAAGCAACATGAATTCTGCCACAGCCCACCAGTGCTGGTGGAAACAGGAATACCATCTAAAGAACCTGGGTGTAGGAGGAGTCCCAGAAAGCAGAAGAGCAAAAGGTGGTGCAGTTGCTAGTGGAGAAAGAGCAAAGTTGGCTTAACCTATTTAGGTCTGAATCACAGAATCACAGAATGTTACAGATTGTAAGGGACTTCAAAAGATCATCTAGTCCAATCCCCCCACCACAGCAGGATCACCTAGATCCAGTCGCACAGGAACATATCCAGACAGGTTTTAAATGTCTCCAGAGAAGGAGACTCTACAACTCCCCTGGGCAGCCCCTTCCAGTGCTCTGTCACCCTTACTGTGAAGAATTTCCTTCTTATATTGATGTGGAACCTCCTATGCTCCAGCTTACACCCACTGCCCTTTGTCCTATCATTGAATGCCACTGAGAATAGCCTGGCTCCATCCTCCTGACACCCACCTTTCACATATTTATAAACATTTATGAGGTCACCCATCAGTCTCCTTTTCTCCAAGCTCAAGTCACCCAGCTCCCTCAGCCTTTCCTCATAACGGAGGTATTCAATTTCATTCATCATCTTAGTAGCTCTGCACTGGAATCTCTCAAGCAGTTCTGTGTCCTTCTTGAACAGAGTGGCTCAGAATTTGACACAATATTCTAGATGTGGGCTCACTAGGGTAGAGGGGAAGTAGAACTTCTCTTGGTCTATTAAGCACACTCCTGATCCAATCCAGGATGCTGTTTGCCTTCTTGGCCACAAGGGCACAGTGCTGGCTCATGGTCATCCTGCTGTCCACCAGGACACCCAGGTCTCTTTTCTCCCACACGGCTTTCCAGCAGGTCAGTCCCCAGCCTATACTGGTACCTGTTCTTGCCCAGATGCAAGACTCTACACTTGTTATAGCTCACGAAATTTATCCCCGCCCAGCTCTCCAGACTATCCAGGATCCTGTTGAAAGGCAGCACAGCCTGCTGAGGTGTCAGCCACTCCTCCCAGCTTTGCGTCATCAAAAAACTTGCTGACTGTGCACTCTAATCCTTCATCCAAGTCATTAATGAACATATTGAACAGCACCGTTCCCAGTACTGACCCTTTGGGGACTCCACTAGATACAGGCCTCCAACTGGACTCTGTCCCATTGACCACTACTCTCTGGCTTCTATCCTGCAGCC
>JAOXOE010000632.1:13671524-13686466 GCA_028565055.1 Phoeniculus purpureus | reverse complement strand
ACCCATATCTACTGCTGCATACAGTCATGCAGCACAATTAGCAGCAGTGCTGCTATGCCAAGTACACCAGGTAAAGTTCTTGTACTAATATTTCTAGCAAAATATTTCTAGCTATGTCTGATGAGTTTATTCCAGGAGCTGTCTGGACTTTATTTTTTCTTGTTTTAATTCTCTTGGCTTTTTCAGTTGAGCACTTCTCTAATCTAGATGGAGACTCTGCCTGTGCTCAAGCCATTATTGTTGATGTATGGCTAGTCCTTGTTGAATTCAGTAGTTAATTTACCCCTGCTCTGAAAGCTTTTTCAGGTTCTTAGTATTTCTTTTCTTTCTAAAATCAGTAAGGAAAAAAGGTAGGACTTTATGACGTTCAGAGACATCTGGACTTTATCCTCACAAACTGATATTGGTCACCACTTCTTAAAATAATTTAAAGCCTTTATATGTAGAAGCATCAAGATAATTTACTCTTTCTAGTTCTAATCTTTTTCCCCACCAGTGCAGGGGGGAAGTATGTGAATCTACTTCTCCAGAATTTGGTAACAAGCTCTTCCCTCAGCGGAGCAGGATCGGATATAAAAATATTTGTATTTAATAACAATACAAATGCATTTATTATATTAATATGTTAGTGGTAATGTATTAATATAAAATGCACTGTTTATGTTATATATTACTATAATAATCTACAATAATAATAAACTTAACTCTTAAGGACAAGATGCCTTTTCTGGATTGAGTTTGCAGTGCATACTCTGTTCCAGATGAAGCATAGGGTATATTAGTGAACAAAGACTTTCAGAATTTGATCTAGTTTCTCAGCCATCAGGACACTAATGAGGAGATATGTTCATTATCAGATTGCCTCAGCAGCAAATCACACTTCAGGCTAACTTCTGTCCTCACTTTCCCAAGTATGAAGGCAGAATTCATAAAGGAATTCAGTGATGTTAATTTGAACAGTCACTACTGAACTAGTGAGAAGCTTGTGCCAGATGCCTTGTTCAAAGCTGAGTCTATTGCAAACACTTTATCTTCTAAGTGGCAGGTACACAAGACCTGAATGGATACGCTGAGCTGTGTGTACTGAAACAAGTCTAAGCCATCTTAGATTAATTTGTACACTAGAATACATAGAGTAGGAAGTACGTATTTGCATCATTTTTAAAGAAGTACCATAGTTTTGTAATAGAAAATAGTAATTGAGATAGTAAATTGTAATTGAGATAGGCTATATCTCAACTTCAAACACATTTCCTGAAGAAGTCACAAATTGATTAAGAACAATATTTTTAACTATTCCAAAAGTAAGAATACTTTTGCAGAAAGACAAGAAGACCTAGAATATCCACAAGCTCTGTATTATGCAGTAGAGCTCATGTTAACTCAAACATATTTTCCATATTTGACACAAAATTAATGTTTCTGACTTTGTTATCTATCGGAATAGCATTTTTTGAGTTCCTAGCATGAGGAGCTTTCACAGACTTTTTGTAAATTTTTTTCCTGATCTGAGGATGTACAAGATAATATACAGATAAATTTGTCTGTGAAGAGTCCGAGTGGGATTATAAAACTCTGAAGTTAATTTTTGAAATCTAGGCAGAAGTTTCAACCATATTTATTCTGCAGAGAAGTCTGAGAAGTTGTGTTTCCTACAAATGAAATACATGTCATATGAGTCAGGCATTGACATTTGCCCAACTGTCACCTCAGGCAAATGCTTTCCTCAGGGAGAGCATCCTGCAGGCCTCCAGCTCTCCTCTACCATCTGTTTCATAGATTCATAAGAATCCATGAAAACACAAGAGTTGTTATGGGATGTTTGTCAAACTTCAAAATTTTTAGATGTAAACCTTTCATCTCTAGATATATTTGGAAAGAAAAACAGGTTCCTTTGTGCAGCTGAGAAAGAATGGAGCTATGTGGAAAATGGAAGTTGTTGTTAGATGGAGCTGTACTGAAAAGTAAAAGTCAAGATGATTAGAAGATTGGGAAAATTCCTATTACTCAAATATGAGGGTTAAACAAGGTATTGAGAAGAGGAGAGAGCTTTCGTAGAGAAAGAGGCTTCGATTAGAAGCACAAGGAAAAAATTGCTTGAGTTCAAGAACAGGACTTCGTAGTTTTTTAAAAGAGCAATACAACTGCTTCATAATTCTTAACCACAGCACTGTGTCTTTTTGTTAGATAACACACTATGCATCTAACAAAGAATAACATGAATAGGTGAATGTGGAGCCTACATCATCATGTGAGCAGTCTGGTACATGCTAGTACCAAACCCTAGAAGAGTTCACATTCTTGGTGTGTGCCTTTTCACATGTTTCTAGGAGAAAGAAAAAGGGGGTGAATCAGATAGAGTTGTGAAAAAAAGTGGTAATAAAAATCTGAGTTAATTATACAGAGTCAAATTAGTAACTGTTGCTCAGAGGTCCTCACATGTTACAGGTGACCTTGTTTCTTCATTGCCAACACTTCTGACAACTGCCTTTATAAATGCCCTGTTAGACTTCTGTAAACCATTCTCCCATTTCACAGTGGCAGTTAAGTTGCAGAAGTACCTGTCAATAGCCAGTCAAGCACCAGTCAATAGTTGAAATAAAACTCAAAGTTTTGTTAGCAAGACACTGTGCAAATTGTCCTCCCCTTGCTCATTAGTACTGCTTTTTGGATGGAAACCAACTGTGATAGAAGCCTGAGTTCCTAATATTTTGTTTCAGCTCCAACAGTCTACGGGGCTGTAGGTTTAATATTGCAGCAATGAATTAAACTCTGCTGTTTAGCAAGAGTCTTATTGGGTAATAACAGAAATGGCAGAGTAGTAAAATGTGAATTTATGGTATCTCATTATTATATATCTATTGCTTCATATTTCTGGTTCTTGAGAAGAAAAGCAATGTTTCTCACTCTCTGTTCAGATGATTTATGAGCTAACATCACCTGCAGAAAGATATATCAACAGTGGGAAATAAATTTATTACTATGAGTCATAGAGAGAGCAGTTATTTATCAAATTAGTAAGTACTGCAGATAGAATCCATTCACATCCTCCCCTGCTGCTTCATACCAGGAAAATGGATTTCCAGGCAGCCCCTGCTCCAGACAGGGGATGGGGTCAACTCAGTGTCCGTTATCAAGGTAAGTTTAGGAATTGCTGACCAAGGCACTGTAGGATCAGAATTGGAAGGAGTTTTGAAAAAAGCCATTTGTTCTGCTGCTTTCACCTAGATAGTAACTTAGTCTTCCATATTATTTTTGTTGTCTTTCAGGAAAAACTATTCAAAGTATAGTATTTTGGACAAGCATACAACCTGCTGGATAAAGCACTGGCTGAACAGACAGACACAAAGAGTGGTAGTCAATGGAGTTAAATCCAGCTGGCAGCCTCTTACAAGTGGTGTTCCTCAGGGTTAAGTGTTGGGACCATTTCTGTTTAATGTGTTTATTGATGACCTCAATAAGGACGCAAAGTGCAAGTTTGCACATGACATCAAGTTAGGTGGGAGTGTTCATCTGCAAGAGGGTAGAGAGACTCTTCAGAAAGACTTGGATAAGTTGGATTGATGGGCCAACGTTAATGGCATGAGCTTCAACAAGGCCAAGTGCCAGATCCGGCACTTGGATCAAACAATCTAATGCAAAGCTACTTGTGGAGGCGTGGCTGGAGAGCCATCTGGCAGAAGGGGACATGAGGGTTCTAATCAACATGCAGTGTAATATGAGCCAGGTGCTCAGGTGGCCAAGAAAGCCAGTGGCATCCTGGCTTGTGTTAGAAATAGTGTGATGAGCAGGAGCAGAGAGGTAATTGTCCTCCTTTGTTTGGCACTGGTGAGACCACATCTTGAGTACTGTGTCCAGTTTTGGGCGCTTCAATACAAGAGAGATATCAAGGTGCTGGAGAGAGTGCAGAGGAGGGCAATGAAGCTGGTGAAGAGTCTAGAGAATAAATCTTATGGTGAGTGATTGGAAGAGCTGGGGCTCTTTAGTTTGAAGAAGAGGAGGCTGAGAGGAGGCATCATCACTCACTACAACTATCTGAAACGACATTGTGGAGAGGTTGGCACTGCTCTCTTCTCACAAACAATTAGTGATAGAACAAAAAGGAATGGGTGCAAACTACAACAGCTTAGGTTTAGTCTTGATATTAGGATTTTTTTTTTTCACAGAAAGAGTGGTCAGGTGCTGGAATAGGCTTCCCAGGGAGATAGTGAAGTCACCATCTCTGGATGTGTTTAAAGATTTAGACATGGTATTGACGGATATGGTTTGAGAGTGAACTTTGTAGAGTGGAGTTGATGGTTGGACTTGATAATCTTTTCCAAGCTTGAGGTCTTTTTCAACCAGAGTGATTCTGTGATCTCAGAAAATGTGTAAGATCGGTGTGTCACAAAATCTTTTTCATAGTTTGCGTAAGAATAATTTCTCATGTTTTAGAACATTCCTCAGGAAAATGCAGGAAGAGAGAAGGGAGAAAATTCAGAGACATGGGGATTAGTGCACAATCATTAATATATGGGCACAGAAGACACTCACCCTTTATTTCAAAGGGTGAGGAGGTAGAAATTATGAGGAATAGATTTGTTTATTTAAAAGTAGGGCTCAAGTAAATAAATAAAAATACAAGAAGACCAATCTTTGCAAAGTGTGAGAAACACAAACTTTTAGTCTTAGTTTACCTGTTTACTGATTTTAATCTCTGAAGTAGTTGTTGCCACTGAAGAGGGGGCTCAGCATAAGTTTGACTTGAATTAAGACTTTTTTTGAAATACCAGCTTTCTAAACATTCTGCCAAATAGGCCTGTCATTCCCCACACTCGCTATTCTGGCGTTCCTTTCAGCTCCTCTGCTGCACTGCCAATCCTGTCCTCATGCAGTAGTATTTCCAATGGGGCAATATGGCTTTTACTTACTGAAAACTAAAAGATGCTTATGATTCCCAGATTAATATTCCTTTGTTTCAAGAAAAAAAACCCCAACCCACTGACATACTGCATTTTTCTAAAGATATCAATGTATGGTTACTGCAGGGGATAGTACTTTGATAATTTTAACTTTGTATCTTACTGATTAAAGTTATTATTTCTGTCATTTGTGATCTTTCATATAGAACTGGTCAAGTTAGTTCAGCAGAAAAATGCATATAGATGCATCAAAGTTTCCAAAAGAGACTAATGTGCTTTCATAAATCCATTTGCTTTTAGTTTTTTATTTACTGAGTCAAAAGCAACATTTCATGAGTTCAGTAGCTGTGTGGTCGTACTAGTTCCAGAAAGCCATGTTTGTAATGTACTTATTTTTACTTCCTGTGAGAGAGCAGAAAGCGAGCCACAGTCATGTACTTAGTTCAGCCCTTCTGGAAAATCTGCTTTAACCTGGAACCACACAGCACAGTACATCTGGATAAACTTACTAATGTCTCAGAAAATTTTGCCTCTTGGACTAATCTAAGCAAGATTTCAGCATGTCTGTGATGGAAGAGCAGTCAAAGTTACCGTCCAGAAGACGGTTGCAAGGATAAGATAAAAATAGGCAAACCAAATGAACATTCACTTTCAAACAATAGTTGCAGGAGCAAAACAAACCCACTCAATAAGTAAAAAACAACAATGATATTTCTGTAATCTCAATACTTAAACAGCACAATCATGAAGTGTTGCAGCTGCTTCATAGAACTATGGAAATAAATACCTTAGTAATGTGTGTTTCCAAAAGCTATGAACTACTTTCCAACAAATTTCCTTGCATTTGTAATTAATAGAGACTTCCATGGAGGAGTGCTGGAGCAAGTTGCTGTGGTTTATGCAGTCTAGTAAAATAACTTTACCTTGGAAAGTGTTTTCTGTAAGGACGATGCACATCTTCTGTATACTGATGTATTATCAAGGATCCATTCAAGGCACCTATTGCCTCTCCAGGTGAAAGGCATTAAAGAAGTCCAAATATTTATCCTTACGGAGCATTAGAGCAGGCTGCCCAGAGAGGCTGTGGAAATTTCCTTCTCTGGAGTCTTTCAAACCCCAGCTGGATTTGTTCCTGTGCAATTTTCTCTAGGTGGTCTGTCTCCAGCAGGTGAGTTGGACTAGATAAACTCCAAAGGCACTTTCCAACACCTTCCTCTTGCATGCATGAGCTCTCCATGAGCAGTGACAAACATAGCCTTGTGCTACCACCAGCGACTGGAAGGCTGAGTGAGATGTGGGGCTCTCAGTGAGACCAGTTATGTATTCTGAAGTGATTTTGGGCTTATGCCACTGAATTGTGTGAAATAGACTGGGAACTTCCTTACTTCTCACAATAAACCAAAATATGATCAGCAGAAAGCATTGGGAAACCACCAGAATCCTATTTTCCCTTAGCTTATTTCTATATATGGAACCTCTGAGAATTATCTCTTTAGCCATGATGTTTCCATTTATTTCAGTGGTATCTGGATCGGGACATTTTTAATCTAATTCATCCACTTTTTTAAAAACAGGAGAAGTTCTGATTTCTCCAGGGAAAAAGAGTCTTGATCGTATGTGCATCAAAGCAGCCAGAAAAAGCCAAGCTAGAATTGGAAGAAAAATGAAGAGCTGGCTTCTGAAGAGTTGGATAGGTCTATGAAATGTACTGCATCTTCTCTTGATGGGAATGTGCTAAAAACGCTCAATGAGTGCAATACATTGCACTAAATAAATTTCTATTGGAAGTAGTCACGTCTTGTTTGTTATGGAGAAAAGTGTTGTCACATACGAGTAAAAATAGTTTTTTGCCGGAGAAAGCCGAATCATCTCAGCAATAAGAGTTTGGCACATACAGTGGGAGTAAAAAAACCGGCAACTAAAACCTAAAACACTGTACAGATTTCCACCACATTGAACTACGTAGAATAGCATTTATTGATGCTTACCATGATTGTGGTTCACAACACTGGTATCAATATTCAGGGATCATCAGTGATACTGAATGTATTTTCTGTTGTGCTACAAAAAGAGGTTTTCAAGCAAATGGTGGCTCTGTGAATGCTTTCAGGGCTCATGTTAGTGATGCTGTGCACCTGGAATAGGATTGAGAAAGGCAATAATAAAAGACCAATTTTTAAAAAGCATTCTGTTGTACTAAGTAAATGTCTGTGTACTTGTTAACGTACACATGGTTTGCTCTCCCTAACCTTTTAAAAATTCTGTCTTCAGCTATGCTCTGATAAAAGTTAAGGGGCAAAATTTGTATAAGGGGCAGTGGACATACTCTGGTTTTTAAGCATTATTGTCTCACTTGAATGTCCATTTCACAAGAGCAACAAAACAATTTTACTTCAATGAATTGCACTGTCACTTTATTTGTTCAAAATGTTGCATTCACTTAACTTCAAATGAAATGGAAAAATTATACATCATATGAATAATTTGAATGGTTCAAGAATCCTAAATGAATAAATAAATGCTAACAGTAAATCTTTCTGTGAAAATTCATGGAGCTTTTAAATGCTGTTATCTTAAGCTTAAGTGAAAATTTATGTTTTAGGAGAAATATAGTGGAGTAGAAAAGAGTCAGAAAGAGCTTTTGACTGTTAGGTCTATATGATTCTAGATAGATATAAGTATATACGTATATAACACACATTCATGCCTCATATTTCAGAATGGTACTGCCCCATGAGTAACAAATACATTATTATCTAATGAACATTTGCTTCTTTTAATATCTACTACATTCCCAGAATGTTGTTCAAATTATGAGAATATTTTAGAACACGTTGCAGCACCATAGACCTGTAAAGTTGCAGTTCTGCCCAATTTTCTCATGAGAAGCTTTTCATCCAGGAGTTCTCAGGCACATAACACAAAGAACATTGGGAGGTACAAAATACTGATACTTTGTCACACGAGATGAAGCTCAATTTTCCTACTGTAAACTGTCACATTTGTCACCTCTCAAACCAACGCACAAAGACATGCAATAACTAGAAGCGTCATTCACGTCTAAGTACACATTAAAGAAGAGCAAATGCTGCATGCAATATTTTAGAGGATTAGAGAAAACACAGAGCTGGTCAAAGGAAGTTAAGAGATTAGACAGCCTACTGGCATAACAAGTTGAGATTTCAATAGCTTCTGTAGCCAGTAGTACAAAAGCAACACTTGGACCTGCCTTACACCGAGATAATCCAAGTCTCCGGGCTGTAGATACCAGCCCAGCAGTAAGAATACTGTCAGAAACAAGGCTCGTATTGCCAAGGCTCGTAATGGCAGAGACAAGAACTCCTAGTTCTGAATTTATGGAAGATACCTTTCTAGCTCTGAGATGTGACAACGAGCAGTTTGCATTTTCACGGGGTGGCCTTACGATAGTTATCACTGCATTTGTCAATTTTAATTAATAAAACTATTTTTCCATATGTTTTGAAAACCTCTTGATGTTTGACTATGCACCCCAGCCAGTCTTGTTCTCTATATGTATTCTTGGAGTCAACAGACAGCTGAGTTATTTGGTGGACCAGTGTACTACACCTTTATTATGTATTTCCTGTCTTGCCCTCATTGTCTGCTTTTTTTGCCCAGATCAGTTTGTTCTTTACAACGTTTTCCTAGCTGACCTCTCAATTCTAGTGTAAATTTCTTTCTCAGTTAGCTAGTTTTAGTCATATTAAGTGACTAATTTGCTTCAGACCTGAGTATAAACCAAATGTGATGATAAAAGAAGGAAGATACAGGAAAACATGAAAAACCGTATCTACATCTAATATGAAAATAGTCGGATGTTCTTGATAATTTTAGTAGATAAAAGTGAATTTTATATATTATTTCAATCAGGCCTGAATGCAAAAGTCCCCATAGAATTGAGCTGGAACCCTATGTATTTTAAGTTATATATTTTTCTTTGATGAGATCTGGTAAAACAAAGGCAGTTAACATTTGAGATTATCAATGCTTACCAAGAAATACAAACACAAGGAAATTAAGCTCTTGAAGTTGTAAGTGGCCTATGCTAAAAATATTGAATGTCTTTGGTTGTAATAAGAGACATATTTGTAAAAATAGGACTGCTACCACTTGCATTAGAAATTATTCAAATTTACACAGCAGACTAATTTTGTGAAGAAGGAAATAGGGTTCTTCTGTGTTAGGATCCAAGTTATATTATGCTTTTAGAATGTATAACTCCAGAGGGATATTAAAATGTTAATTTGGACAATATTTAAAAGGTAATTACTTTTATACAATAAAATAAGAAGTCTGCTGAATGCTAATGTCTGTGTCATGCGCTTTCTTTGAATTAATGGTGTACAGAAAATAAAGAATCCATTTATTTAAGTGATTTTAATTTAGATTCATAGAAGACACCCTCATTTACTAAAAACATCAGATTTTTTTCAGCTTGACTAATTTAAAATCCTTACTGTGTCAAAAATAAAGTTAAAAAAAGGTACCTACACTTGCTGGATAGCACTGAACAGAAAGAATGAGAGATGAGGAATTTTAAAGACTTTCCTGATGAAAGGATGTTTGGCACAAGCTCGGCTTGTTCAGCACAAGCATTGCTACAAGGAGTACTGGCTCAGACCACACTGAGCATGTTAAGATTGAATCATTCCTAAGCAAAAGCTTATTTTATTTATTCAAGCTTTTCAAGCAAAGAGCAAATGGTCAAAAATTTCAGCTCAGAGGAGATTGCTCAGACTAGAAATTATATTTTGTCTAATTTCTTGTATAACATGATGTACATATGGATTTGAAATTGTAGTTCTATTTAAGGAATCACGTAGCATAGTGTCTAGGAAATCCTCTGACATTAGTCTGGTTTAGTAAAAACGGATGACCTAACTATTCTTGGCTAGTGTAATCAAAACTATCTGCATTTAGAAAGAAATAATTTTGTATCCTATTCTAATTCACAGCCATTTTATTTTTTTGTCTTGCAGGGATGCATATACGAATAGGATATAGGGTTTTTTCCCCTCTTTAAACATATTTTTCCCATAATTTGCAGACAATTTTCATAGCTTTTACTTTCATATTTGTACAGGCGTACTTGTACAGAACATTGATCTACAGCCTCTCAACTCAAAGGTATTTAGATAAAACATAATTTTAAAGTACATACTTGACATTTATGTTATGCTTGTGATTACCTATTGAATACACAAAGAGCATCCATCTTGGGACACTCACAGAAATACAATTCAGATATCTTATGTTCTGTTTACACAAGTGTTTTCCCTTTTTCTCTGTTGCGTTGATGCGTATTTCTCTGGCCAACATCTTCTGTAACTGACCACCTACTCAATACCATGTATCTAAGTCCGGTATTTACTCAGATAAGCAGAGATTATTCCCAGCTGTACCAAAATAAACCAAGAGCCACAGATGATAATTTGCGCATTTTTTTCAGCATATCACATGTTGAAACTGCTCTCAAAAAACCAGTTTTATGTATAACCACTGCAGTCCTGAGCAAACTGCACCACTTACAGCTTCAACTACCAGATTCAGAAAAGATGAAAGGCACAAACAGGAGCACAAACCAAGGTGGGCGGTGAAATAAGTACTTGAGACAGTAAACTTGTGTATGCAGTTCTCCAGAGCAGAGGGAAACTGAACAGGCAGGTTGTACCCCTGTTCTCATTCTAGGATTAGTTCCCAGTGCCTGAATCCAGAGGTAAGCCAGGGTGTAGGCCATACATACGGTCTGAGCACAGGTTTCCTCCAAAACCTGTTCCCTGTCCTGCGTCCGTAAGGAGGGAACCAGGGTGTGTGGATGCAGAGAGAAGGGCATAAGAGAGAAGGGCGTGTGTGATAACATGCCCTGGTCAGGTCTGGAGCACATTACATGGCATGTCTGACCCCCAAAGCATAAATTGCTGAGAAGCAAGAGGTCAGTAAGGTCTAGAGACTCTCAGCCAAAGTCAAGCCACCAAATGATTTCCCAGGACACGCCGGGGCACAATGAACCCTCTCTTTTTTGAGAATTGTCCCTTGTGAAAGGTCTCACCCAGGTCCCTCTGAGGAGGTATTAGGTGGCAATGAAGCAGAGCCAAGAAGCCTCACCTTTCCGTTTCCCATTGCTGAGTCCACTGAATGGAAAGGAATCCTGGTGTTGTCCCAGATCTAAATTTATTATTGCCAAGCTGAATGTCTATTAATCATTATTTAATTTTTAGCAGGAATATCAAAGCTCTTCTTACACTGTTTCTGGTGAAGCTACAGCTAGCACCGATGAACTTTGTAATGTTCCTTCACATGGTGAAACATTGGTTGATCTATCCTTAAAATGAAAACCACCAAGAATCAATCTGTTCTCCAAGTCCATTTACATATGCCCACTCTAGAGTCATTAGTTTGACATCCAGTGCTCTTATTCTGTCAGCAGAATGTTAATTTGATTTTCACTCTCCCTATTATAATGTCATAGGTATAATAGCAACTTGAACGGTGCAGTAGACTTACAGAATGCATACATTATGATTTCTGAGGAGTATGCTACTGGTAGGAGACAACATTTTAATAAACCTTACAACTAGATAGCAATTAACCAAACCAAGTTATTTCTTTCATTATCATAATTTACAGGAGAATCATTGGATAAAAATATACAAGTAGATTTTTTCTCCATAGAATGCACCCAGTTGCCCCAACAATGAAAATAGAGAGGTGTCTGAGAATGTTCAAGGAAAAAAGCATAGATACCCATCTCTAGGAATGAATCCAAAAAATAGTAGGCAGATTTCACTTCCACAAATGAGGTTAAAGTACAACACAGAGAATTACATTGGGTAGCTGAGGAAAGCTTTATAGCTCTTGGATGCCAGTCCGAGGCCCACAGCCCCTCCTCAAATGCTGCAGAAGTCTACATACTTAGCATAGACACTGGCATTTCATTCTGCGCATCCATCACCTAAGAAGTTAAGCACTACTTTGGATTTGATACAATTATATTCAAACCATGCTGGCATAAAAATGTGGATGAAGTAATGGGTATGATATTACCAACTGTAATTAACTAAAAGGAAACATATACTATTCTCTCAGAGGATCGACTAAGATGTAATGAAAATTATGAAGTCGGCAGAGCTACTGTGCAGCTAGTACAGGGATAAAAAGGTTATTTTATGGTGAGTGATTATATTCATTAATAGAGCTTACCAGAGAGTGACTTAAACCTTCATTTGCAGCTTTCCCTTTTCATGCATTTGAACTAATTCCTTTGTTATGATGCATTTTGGAGAAAAAATCCCTAGTGCTACTGGTAATTTGCATATAGAGAGTGAACCTGTGTAAGATAAAAACCCAAATCAACCAATGTGTAAATTTAAGTAATTTATCTAAAGCCTTTAATTCTATGTTCATCTTTCTGCTTGAATTACAAGTTCATATTTGCTTTTCAAAGGCTTTAGTGCTTTATGTCCACTGACTCTTCATACACAATACTCACTGGATACAAAAGTTTTGATCCATGATGACTGTATTGATCCATTTTTGATTACTCAACTGAAAAAAATAATTTCAGGAAATTCAAAGCCGTGGTAAGATAGTCAGTAACTATTTGTTACTACACACATTGCTCTGCAACTCAGAGCAAGCCAACAGATGATAATACATGCCTTTCCTAATATAATTTTATCCTATGTGAATGTACATATTCCATTCAGAAAGCTAACTTAATTGACTTGACAGATCATTTCTTCACAATGTTCCTCAGTGTGTTTTTGCATGGTTATTTTCTAACCATAAAATATTGATGTTTCTTATAAAAGTCTCCTATCTTCTAAGACTGTCTTGGAAATGCATTGTCTAGATTGATTGCTTCACTGTATTTGTAAGTTCTCCTTATACCCCTCAGATCTTCCTTTCCAGGCCACACATCCAAATACTCCATTCAGCTTTGCCAGCATAAAGCCAGAGTCTGTAAGATGGGACATCTTCCCTTATGCTGCAGTGTGTTCACTCTCTCTTTGTCTGTGATCAGCCATTGGCAATTGCCATGCAAAAGTAACCAGGCATTTATTTTAAAAATGACCTTACTTAAGATTATTTATCAATTCAACTCAACCTTAGCTAGACTAAGATCACTCTATCCTATATGCTATGTGCCAATTTCCTGCTAAAAAGTGTGGTGTGAAGTGAAGTTGCAGTAACAAAGTCTGCAAGGAGGAAAGCAGGACAGGTAAACCAAATGATGGAGCCAAGAGGAAGTCCCTTTAGAGAGGGATGAGACTTTATCTTGGTGCTCTGATTTAGTACAGTGTGTCTGTGCTCTGATTTACAAATACACTATCAAAATGCAAAAGTGGAGTTCGTGTGCAACTAAGTGACAGCTGAAACTTCACAAAGAAAACACTGTTTAGTAAGAAAACACTGATATTTTGTCCATTAATGAAAAACTGAGCAAGTGCTAGGAATATGCATTAGGCATAACAAGAAAAATATTATTTACAGAGAGGGCTTCAGACCAAATGGCACTTATTCAGACATTACATTAATACTGGTGTGACATTACTTGCTTCAGTAAGGCCTCAAGGAGAACATTCTGCATCCTAAGATCTGGCATTTGGAACTCACAACAGAACCTGGGCAATCTCTGTTATTTGGACTTGTCCTAGAGAATTTATCCGATTTAGACGTCAAATTCTTATCTGCAAGTTACACTCTGCACAGTCTAAAGTATGGGTTAGTGAAAAAATGGTAGAAAAGACTAAGTTCTGATTTATAGCTATCCTGAGAAGATTACATGGCAAAAATTCACCGAGAATAACCAATGCTAAAGTATCACCTGCTGTATATTAGATATTAATATTTCATGTAGTATAATCATGGATTTGGAAGGGTAAGCCAAGGTAACAACTCCACAAATATCAAAAGACAATATTGAAATTTGACAATTGATAGCGACTTTTACAAATGTGCAGCCTCTTATTCTTTCTGCTCTTTCTGGGTTAAAGTTCTTCAGACTGTTAAGCATAAAACTTTTATATCAAAGCAAGTTTTTAAGTGCTATTCAAAATCATTCTGTTGCTGTAAAGGAACACTATAGCCTTTAAAATATTCTTTTTAGAACTGTCCCAGATAATTGGCAAGCTGAAAAAACATTGTTTGGTTTGTTAAATTATCACATAGAGAGGCTGTAAACAGACAATTTTTTTTTTCCATTTCCATGAATTGGTCTACCTAATTATCTGGTTAAATTGCACAGCATCTTGCAAAATGCATGTCTAGAAAAAACCTAACATGAATGAGCTCAAAAACATCTTACTCTCTATCTGCTATAATTCCATAAACTGCAACTCATACAGATACACCTTTTCCCATTTAGACTTCAAATTCTTATCTGCGAGTTACAGTCTGCACAGTCTAAAGTATGGGTTAGTGAAAAAAGGAGTTGGAAAGACTGACTAAGTTTGATAAAACAGAGAAAGATTAAGCCTTTGAGAAAATGTTCCTGAGATTACTTGGAATGCAAACTCATACAGATATCTCTATCCTCTAAACAACGTTTGATAAATATGTCAATATTCTTTATTTGTAGGACAGAATTTTACTTCTTGGTTAGCAAAGACTTTGAAAGAAACTGGAGCATATCAAGCCTTTTTGGATTAAAGTGGAAAAAACCCATCTGTGTCCTTTTCTGATGCCACACAAATACATCTGCTTTGCGGTGAATTTAAATCCACAAAGCAAAATTTTTCTAATTGTTATTTGCTGGAAGATGTAGGATTCATTTTCTTCCCCTTTTAAGAGAAGACACCCAGACCACACATTTTTAAATTACGGATTTGTTCAGCATGTAAGCAGCTCAAGGTGATGAACCTGTGATTGATAAAATCAACTCTGGTGAGACCCCACCTGGAGTACTGCATCCAGTTCTGGAGCCCTTATTACAAGAGAGATATGGACATGCTGGAGCATGTCCAGAGGAGGGCCACGAGGATGATCAGAGGGCTGGAGCACCTCTCCTATGAGGACAGA
>JAOXOE010000632.1:13625512-13671424 GCA_028565055.1 Phoeniculus purpureus | reverse complement strand
ACGCCCCCCCCCCCCCCCCGCACTGCTTCCTGGCCCCACAAGCGCCTCCACCCAATTCCGTCCAGTCCCGTCCTCGCACGCACTCCCACTTTCTCTTCACTACCCACGCATCCTCACCCCCAAAACCGCAGCGCTGAGGCCTGCCGCTCCGACCTCGTCGGGATCACGCAGAGCCGCGGCCGCCTTTCAAATCCGACCAATGGCAGCGCACGGAGCCCAGCGGCCTCTAGGGAGCGCGTGCGGGCACGCCGGCGGTGCAAGGCCCGACGGGAAGCGCAGTCCTGCAGCGTTGCCCGGCTCGGCCCTGTGTGGCCGCGTGCGCTGCCACACCTAGAGCTGCCCAGGTCAAGGTCTGGGCCCCTGCGCCGCAGCGGGACCCCGGCTACGATGGGAAGGCGCCCTCGCCCCGCCGGCTGCCCCGGGGTTCCATTCTCTCCGTTTCCCTTCCTTCCACGCCGACTGATGTGCCCGGGGCCACCGGGCCCAGGATGTGTGTAAGTGTCAGCCTGACTGTCCTCGGAGTGATTCCGTAATGCCGCTTCCAGCGGCGTCTTGCAGTGTGAGAGGGAAACTGGGGCGTTGCAACCTGCGTATAAACAGGATAGCCGCTGTTTTCAGGGAGATAAAGGGAGGAGGCCGATTGACCTGCGGGGGCCGCAGGTGCTGCGGTGAAAAGTCGAGTTGGAAGACTTCGGATCTGAGTTCTGTGTCTTGAGTTGCAAAGTGACATCTGTAGAAAATGCTTGGGTACTTTGGTTTAAAACCTTCCGCACATGGAAATTATTGTTTGGTACCAGGCTTACACGAGAGGTGTTTAATTTCTTAAAGAAGAGAGAGAGATGTCATTTGGCTATACTTTCAAAATTGCCATAATGCCAAACAGATCATCCTATTGTAGAACATCAGGTATTGAAACGTACAGGATATGGTAACTAAAATCACCACAACTTTTTTCTTTAGACTCTTGAACTTTAATAAGAAATGTGTGCCTTGTTTAAATTGACATGAAAGGAAAAGTAACTTCAAAGTAGTCAGTAGTTCTCCAAATGTTTGTCTTTTGTTGGAAGAAAAGAATGCCAGCTCTTAAAAGCAGTTCTGTAAAAGAATAATTCTGTGCAAATCCTATATCAGCTGCTTTACTGTGGTTTTAAAATTAAATCCCATCTTCCTTTAAACGGAATCTATGGTATCAGAAAAAGATGTGTCTTTGATTTCAGTTTGGATGCAAGCTACATTGCAAGAGTTGGTCTGTTTTAACGGGAGAAAATTATGTAAGTTGAAATAAGATACTTTTTGCCAAACAAAACTGAAAAGCTCTTTTTTAGGATTTATATTAATTTTTATTAAAGTATCTTCGCTTTTATTCTGAACAGAACAGTGATGCCCAACTGCTGAGCTAACCTCATGCCACACCACTTTTTTCATGCCAGGAGGGGACTGAGAATGGCCATCAAAAAAAGGAGGTGTTAGCTGCTGGGACCAAACCTGGAAGTTGTTCTGTTCCATTTGCTGGAAAGGAAAAATTAAGACCTTCTCATATAATTTTGCAAGGTATATGCCTAAAAAGCTAGGAAGTATTTCCTGCAGAAAACTGTTTTTGCTAAGTTGGGGCATAACAAAGCTCATAGTAAAAGTAATATTTTGGTTTTCTTTTGAGTAAATTAGATTTTCTGAAACTGTTTGTACAACAGTGCGCATGCAGCATAATTTAAACTAGTATCACAAGGGAGATCAGCATACTAAAAGAGCAAACTGAAGCACCATGTAACATGTGCTTCTAGCCTCACACAAACCATGATAAGAAAACGTTAGATCAGTATAACCCACCCAGTCTGCTTTGGAGTGGGAAGTGATGAAGTAAATAATCTTTATGGCTTTCCACCAATCTATTCTTCAGATGTTTTGTGCTGGGACAGCCAGTTGTGACACAAAATGTCTACTGCCAAAGCTATTAATCCCTGAAGAAAATCATTATGTTTCTTTTAAGATTTTCTATAACTTGTGGAACAAGTTTGCTACCCTCCATGGGCAAAAGAATTACTATAAACAACTTGTTGTGACTCTCATCATTACCTTTCAAACAGGATTTAAAAGCTGTGGATAGTCTAATCATCTGAGTGATAAGAAGATGCCCTATGAGGCACCATATGCCAGCTAGCTTTTGTCTTACTATCAGAAGTACAGTCTATGCTTCTGAGACTTGGACCAGCATCCTTCAGCACATCAGAGCAGCAACCAAACCAGAACTGGCTTCAGCTTCTTTTACATTCAACTTGTCCAGGAAATTAACAAAGCACTTTAGTTTGCCCTCAAACTCCTGGTTCTGTTGTGCTTCCTCGTGCCCTGATGACATTGCCTTCCTGTACTAGTTGGAGGCAAAGTCCTTCTGCGTGGTTCACTTAGAGCCAAGTGACATAGAAGGCTCTCATTCCTTGTCATGGAGAGAGGTACCTTGGAGGAAAACAATGCATTGCATTATCTTCTTCATAGTTTGCTATGTCAGCCCCTTTCCACCCCTACCCTTTTAGGGCATTGCCCATCATTTATCTTGTTGTTTGCACAATCCTGTGAATGCATTTCACATGTTCTTTAATTTGGAGCTATAGAGTAGTGCCCTCACTGTCTTCCTCCAATCAGTTGTCTTCAGATGACGTTATTTCTAATGCATATATAGCTGATACTGTGAACTCATCACCTTGCAGGCTGTTCATTTGCTTACTTTCCCTTAGTAATACAGTTAAGTTTTCCTTTATCATCTCTTTTAAGCAGTGAGCTACTTCTTAAGTATCACATTGCATTCAGTGTAATTTTTCTATGGCTGACATTTGATTCTTGATCTATTTGTTTCCTGTTCATCCTTCCTAAAATAGCTCCTTTTCATTTTCAATGAAAGTTGCTATAATGTTATCTAAGATAGCAATACTATCACAAACTTAGAAGAAAAATGGCTTGGGTTAATCAGTCTAATTTTTGTGCTTTAGCATGCATGTATTCAAGCTTTCTTTCCCTTGAACCCAGCAGCACAATCACCTGAGAGCAAACAAATTCCTGTTGCCATCTAGTGTTAAGTTGATTAGCACAATATTTCTTCCTTAAGATGTGAATGTGTGTCAGAGTGATTATGGCAGATAAGGTGATGTGGCCCAGGAGGGCTGTGAGGCTTGCAGTAATATCTGTAATCAAGACATCATCCCCACTGCAAAGGCCCCACAGTGCTGGCAAATCTACCTTGACAAGGAATGAGACCACAGCTGTCCTTCTGCCATCCTGACCCTGCCTTATCTCTGCCCAGCTCCCAGCAGAGGGCAGTCATAGGTGCTCTCCACCCTGGGAAGCTTTGACCCAGAGGCAGATTGTGGCATCAGGACCCAGGAGATTGCAGCACGGTTGGGCAACCAAGGGTGGTTGGCCAGTGCATCAGAGCCTTTCCCTGAAGGGGCAGGGGCCTTCTGCCAGCCTGCAAACACTGTATGTTTTGTGGTTAATTTGGTTAACTGTGGAATTTGTGATTTTGGGTGTGGTGGGAAGAAACCATCACTGGAATGACTTTGCAGATGGTGGTGCGGTTGCTCCCTTGAAGTGCTCTGGGAGCATCAAATACAGTCTGGAAAATTAATCCTAGACCTACTAGTAAAGAAGGGGCTTGAGGAACACATGCCAGTTAGACAGCCAGGAGCCTTGGGAGAAAGGAGGGGATCACTGACCGGCAGCTGCAGGCAAGCTGTAGCACCTGATGCTGGACTTGGGCCTCAGTGCTTGGCTTCTGGCCATTTCCTAGAGTCAGGGCTAGTTGCTCCAGTAAGGTGTGGTTGTATGTGCTCTGTGGTTGTAGTCTTTGGCCACGAGAATGAGCAGGAGTGCTCCATCCCTCTGATATAGGACAGGCTGAAAGAGTTGGAGCTGTTAAGCCAGAAGGCAGCTCCAGGGTTACCTTATTTTGGCCTTTCAGTACTAAAAGAGGAGTTGTAAGGAAGTTAGGGACAGACTTTTTTAGCAGGGCCTGTTGTGCTAGGACAAGGGGCTATGATTTTAAACTAAAAGAAGATAGAAATATTTTACAACAATGGTGGTGAAACACTGGAATGTGTTGTCAGAGAGGTGATGGAGGCCCCATTGCTGAATTCATTAAAGATCGGGTTGGATGTGGCTCTGGAAGACCTGACCTAGTTGGAGATGTCCCTGCAGAATGCAGGGAGTTTGAACTAGGTGGCCTTTGAATGTCGCTTCCAACCTATGACTATGGTTGTTTCAAAAACTTGTTCATCAAGGACCGAAGAGACTGGGAGCTCACAACTAGAGACAGAGTTGTGTTAAGTTTTGTTTAGGTACTGCTTTATGTGTGCTTCTCACAGATGCAGTGAGGCCACCTGGTCATAAGTCTGTTTTGTGTAATGAAAGTGTGCAACATGTACTCAGCGTATGTGGTTTCAGTTTTCATAATTTCATCTGCAAATCTGCATGGCAAACACAGTTCCCTGAAATGACCCCTCTGTTTTTCCTTTTTCTTATTTTCCATTTGTTTAGAAACCTTTGCCTAAGTTCTTCAAATATTATTGTAGTGTCTTTTTAGATCCAAGCCTGGGACTAGGTCTGTTTCCACTTTTTGCCATACATGATGTTAATTATTCTCTTTGCAGACGGTATGTGAAACTGTAGCCTCCAGGTTAAGAGCTGAGGATGAATTCAAAGTCGTATTAGTAAAACTTTATGTAAAACCCCATGTGTTGTTGATTCTTTTTCAATTATCCACAGAGCGGTATAAATACCAATATGGGTAACCATAATTTAAAAGTAAAATTTCAGGACTGACTTTCCTAAAGTGAAACATGTGTTTGAGGTTTGTTTTTCAGTTCAGGCTGCTCATAGAAATTCTTCACAGTGTAAGAAATTAAAGCTTTAATCCTTAGGATTACTTTTTTGTGAATACTGTTTCTTCTCTTCAGTGTCACATAAATACAGGCTGTAAATAGCTGTCTAATGATCCCAGAGTCCTCAGAACAGCCCCAGAAAATGTTACCAAAGGCTTTCTGTTAATCATTCTCAACCGTTGCTCTGTCATTTTATTAGAAACTTAACAAGAGAAATAAATTGGAACATGAAGTAAATACATACCTAGAATTATGCAATTTTGAAAGAGGGAAACTGGCTAAGATACCAAGATTTATCTAAGTATCTGTCAGATATGTAGCTGATAGTTGAAGTACTTGAAAGATTTCCATTAAACATTTGTAACATTCTGCATAGAAATCAGAAGATGGGACACTTCTGTGTCTCCAAAATATACCTCAAAAACATGTGGTTCAAGAGCAAGAACCTGACTGGTAGTGTAACACAGGCTACATCCAAGGAGCAGGATATGTTACAGTGTAGTAGCCATTACAGTGTTTCAGGGTAGTATTACTCCTCTTTCTGGTTCTGACACCTAAGACAGAGCATCCTCTATTCGAAGTGTCAACTGTTGATATCAAAAACTAGTGCCATTCTCTGACATTATGTACTATTGCTTGGAATGTCTTCATGTCTTTGGTCATGTGAGGTGTCACCCTGTTCTCACGTGAATATTCAACTGGAGCAGCATAGTCATGCCACTGACCTTCAGGTGTTTTAACTTGGGCTTCCTGTAGAGCCAGCAATGAGAAACACTCAGAATATTCTGTTTCAGGCTTACATTAAATTCTTGTTCTGGAAGGGCAGTTGTGCTATATGGTACAGCAATACAACCAGGACCTGAACTGTCTTCTGGAAGAACCTTGCTTTCTTCACTAACCTCTTAACCTAGATACCAAAACTGATGTCTAGTATTGGGTAACACAACTATCCTACAGCATGCTAAAAGGACAAGGAATATGCATGTAGAAACCAAATTTCTTAACCAGGGACTTATCTTTAAAGGACTTGAAAATAATGGCTCTTTGACAGTAGCAAATGGGCCAGGGCATTTCCTGTTTTGCTCTGTGCCCCTCTGTGGTTTTTAGTTTTCATCTTTTCTGTTTTCCTTTATTTTTACTTTAAGCTTATATTTTATTAATATTTCAGGCTGGACATTGCCCATCCTGTAAGAAAAACAGAAAGGAGGTAGCTTAATACGCAACACTACATAGAATGAAGTAATACTTCTGAAAAGAAGAACCAGTATTTATGCCATACAATTGGACTGTGGTGCTCTTTGCAATGATTTAATGGTTTAGGTTGGAAGGGACCTTAAAGATCATGTAGTTGCAACCACCCCTTCTATGGGCAGGAACACCTTCTGGCCTTGAGCATATCCAGGGAGGGGCCATTCACAGCCTTTCTGGGCAACCAGTTTCAGTGTTTCACTACCTTCATTGTAAAAAATGTATTCCTAATATCTAATCTAAATCTATCCTCTTTCATTTTGAAACTTACTCCCTGTCCTGTCATTGTACTCTGTGATAAGGAATCACTCTCATCTTTCCTAGAGGCCTCCTTGAAATACTGCAAAGCCACAATAAGAATGATCTCTTCTCCAGGCTGAACAACCCCAACTGTCTCAGCCTGCTACTGTAGGTTCCCATCTCACCTTCATCACCCACCTCTGGACCTGCTTGAATAGGTCCATGTCTTTCTTATGCTGGAGGGCCCTTGAAGAGAAAAACAATCTTATTCCCTGAAAATAGACTAGTAGATGGAAGATGATGAAAACTCATGAATCCTCTGTTGCTTTCTCAAAGGGTGGATTAATGATCAGCTAATTTTTAAAACACATTGTTTTTAGCTGTATCAACAAGCAGATCATTGTGGCCAAACAGGCGCTGGGACAGCAGAAGAGCAGGCAGAAATGATGGTGGCACAATAAGGTAGGGCCACTTCTCTTCTGTTAGGCATTCTTAGATTGGCTAAGTTGCTTGTGAAATTGCATCTTTGGCAGTTCTTCAGCAGGGAGTCAAATGTGTAGGTGGCTGGCTGGATTTCAGTCTTTGGGCATATCTAAACTTGCAGAGTTCGAGTATTTCCAAACATAGTTGAACGTACGGTTCAGTGTGATGTCACAACATGTTGCAGCCCTGGTTAAGCAGAGTTTTGAAACAGGCCAAGCCTATTTATTAGAAGTTTGCTTACAGCTGAAAGCAGAATGAAATTATATGTTTCCAATGAATTGATAAGCATTACCAAGCATGGTCTGTTCCAACCCTTTTTTGTCAGAATAAAACCCTGTTTTGCAAAAACTGGGGTGTAAATGGTGAAATTCTGCTATTAGTAATTCACTTTTGTGCATCTGAGTTTCCCTTTCCTATTCCAACAGATTATGGGATCTGACTTTTTGTAGTGTTGCCAAGTGCTGTCACTACCACGCTTCATCATACGTGTGGGTACACTGAAGAATATACACACATTCTGGGTGGGTGGAATTACAAAAAGAGGATAATTATTCCAGCAATTAGTCAAAATATTATCTATAAACTAGAATTGGGAATTGTGAAATGAACTAAAATGAGCAATAATTTAAGGGTAAGGGAGGAATCCTTTTATTGAAAAGATAATATTAGTATAAAGGTAGAAATTAGTCATTCTCTTAACTTATTTCTAAATGGATGACTCACTCTTGGCAAATTAATTATCTAAGACAAGTGACTCAGACATCGATGCTATAGTGATGTTATTGTTTTAGTCAGATGACTGTTGTTACAAATAAACACAAAACTTGATTTCAGGGATAACAAATGTAGCTATACCCTGCAAATTTTGCCACAACGCTGCTTGAGGGTGTGTAGTGCATAACAATTCTTTTTATCTGATGTTTTGTTTCCAGTTTGAGGTGGATATTGTCCAAAGCAGCCATGGCCACCCAGAATCTCAGCAGTGAACTTGGACAAGGAAAATCTAATGTGGTATGTATTTCTTTCCATCCAGGAACTGTGATTTAATAAAGCTTCATCACAGGAAGATTCCGCTGAATAAATTTCACCTCGGAATTCTTAACACATTGACAAATATTGACAACATTGTTATGGGAATGATTGAGAGACCTGTGCCATCTTTGCTTGGGATGTATCTAATACTAATTGTTGTCCATAACTCTGTTTTGTTTCTTTTTCTCCCCACTGTCCTCTGTCCTCCTCGGCTGTGTTTTCTAAGGTAGTATCACAATGCAGGTCTGATTTGATGAAATGGCAACTTATGCTAATGCCTGCCGGAGATGGGAAGAGACAGACCACAAACTTGGGATTTCTTTTTATTTTTGATAATTTTCTCTTTTCCCCACCAGTTCCCTTTGTTCCTGTCCTTTCTCTGTATCATTAACTCATATTGAAGTTTTGTGTCACTGATGCTAGAAACCCAGTTATGTACATACACTCTTCCCTGAAGAAGTCAGAGGTTACCTCCATGCTGGACTTTCATCATGCAATAAAAATACGGAACACTATTGTAATTGTTCTGAATGATTTTCAACTGAAGTAATGAAGAGGAAAGTCTGGCACATTTTAGTGCTATGTTTGTGTTTAAGTTTCAAGTAATAGATGTTATTTATGGTAATTGCAGGTACCAAATACATTATTACTTTTTAAAAGCAAGCCATTTTCTAGTATAGCTGAAATTATTCCTGTCCTGAGACAGGAGAATGTCTTAAGAAAACTGCATTGAATAGTAGTTTCTACTGTTTATATTTTGCTCACTTGTTAAGTGTAGTGTACCGTACAAGAAATACCTATTGACGTAGAGAATAACACAATTTATGTCAAACGAGGACTTCGAACTGTGCGTTTGGAGGTCAGTAACCCATGTGCCTAGAACTTTGATCAGACCTGCAATGGCCAAATGACGTAACATGTGTGGATGTGTGAGCAAAGATAAACAAGTAGTTTTTCACTGAATTTTACAAGCAGAAATCTTTCAGATTTTGTTTTTGGCACTGATTCTGCCTAAGCAAATCTGTTAATCTGAGAATGCGTCTGGAATGCTGCAAATAAATTTTGTATTTGGGGATTATAAACACTGATTTCTGTTTTAGGTCAAAAATAAATATGGATTTCAGTTTGGAGGTCAGACCTGTCTGCAAGTTCTTTCTCAGCTCACTCACTACTTTTTGTGTTAGCATTGTTGCTTTTTGCTCTTAAATGAGAGGTTAGAATCATAGAATCATAGAGGTTGGAAGGGCCCTCGAAAGATCATCTAGTCCAACCCCTCTGCCAGAGCAGGGTCACAGAGAAGAGCAGTTGTCCACAGTTTGTAATGCATCTGAATATTTGTGGGTACGCAGCACTATATAAGTGCAAAGTATTTGAATTCAGAGCTGTGTTTCGTCCTTTTTCTTTATACAAGTCTGTGCTGGGACTGAAATAAATTCTAAACTTGGTTGGTGAATAAGGGTGGGGAATTTGGGCTTGTTTTGCTTTAACCAGTCTTGGTGTTTGCTGAAACTGGGGTTCAGCCAGATCTCTGTCTCTTTATTTTTTTGAGATGTTTTATTTGATTAGGTAATCTTTGCTGATTCTGTAAGGGCAGTCATGATGTGTCACTCCAGCTGCGTCAAAGTGCTGTGTGCTTTTGCTTCAAAATGTGGGAATTAATTTGGTCTATAAAAATGACTCGGTTCACATACACTTTGTTTAGTTCTGGGAGGATCTAAGATCTGAAAACTGGCAATAATAATGAGGTCATAAATCGAGCAGCTTTTCCCAGTTTAGGATTTTAGGTCAGGCACATAAATTCCTGTTTATACTAGACTGCAATTGTGCCTGTGAATGGATCATGTAATGTAATTTGTGGGGATTATTTTATAGGCAATCCATGACCACTGGTGCCTCTGCTGCAGTGTTTTCCTCATACCTTCATCTGATGGGGTAGGTATACTTCCCTTGTGTGTTCTCTTTCTTTTTTTTTTTCTTCTAAGAGGAAATGGAATGAAAATAAGATACATGTCTCCTTTGGAATTTGAAGTACATTTTATATATGAAGGGAAATCAAATCAGTTGGTATTTGCTACTTTGAGTAGTCAGGCAGAAGGTATGAGGGTTCATATTTTGTCCTATCAGTTCTGTTTTCAGTGGATACGTAGAGGTTTTGTAAACAAAAAAGGTATCTTTGTCTCCTGAAGATACACAGTACTTTTTTTTTCTCCGTGGTGAAATGGCTGACACCAAAAGTAACTGTAGCTTCTTTATCTGACTTCTGTGTCGAAATTAATGATAAATACAACAAATTTGTTAATGAGATCAAGGAGTCTGATTTACCATTCCAGGTTAAAAAAAAATAATTGTGTATAATTAGTACTTTATATAGGAGTGTCAAAATAGTTTTGGTCCCAGGGTGTTCAGTCACATGTTATGAGGTAATAGAAAATCTCTTGTGTATCTGAGTAGCACATATGTTGCTTAGACCTTTTCAGTCAATTATTGTTTCAGAGAACTTGTTTTGATGACCCAGATGGTCTCTTTGAGTCTTAAATTCCCATTAGACTAAGTGTGTGTATTGTATTAGTTTTATTGCAAGAAAACAACTATTTTGATGGTGCTGAGGTTCCTTCAGTGAATTACAAGTTGCCTTCTATGCAGGAGAGACCTTGGAAGTTACTTTTTATTGTGGGTCTTTTTTCACAGTGTATCAAGTGGTAAGACAGAAGTTTATAATTCTAGTTCTGTTTTTATTTTTTTGTGTACATATACATAGTTTGTATTGACCATGTGGAAATCTGAAAGCTCTAAACTGGCCTTTTGAACAAAACAAAATGCATTGCAAAGAACAGACTATTCACTGTAATATTTACCCTGAAAGGTCACCAGTCCAAGAGATACCAGAGCCTATAACAATGGCAAACCAACGTTAATGTAATGTTTGGTTGTTTCCCTTCTTTATTGCTGAGTAGTTGGAGCCTTTAGGAACAATTTATAACACAGCCTAGTCTTAAATGGGACTCTTATTTGCAAACAAGGCTAAAAAAGGTAATTTAAATAAAATTAACATTTGAGTTATATTGTCTCTGGTTTTAGCTTTATGTCATAAGGGCATATTAAATGGTTTTTGAGCATCAAAAGTGTAAGGAAATCTTTAGTTTGTCTATCTGAAAACAAATCATATTGTTCAAGCACTGAAGTTTCAAACCCAGATTAATCTTGGTGTTTGGGCTTATCCCTGTGCTTAAATGGTCTTTCAGTTATACGTTTATTCCGCTGCTGAAGGTGAGAAGAGATACCAAAGATGTGGTGTATTTCCATTTTGCACTGATTGCCATCTATGGACTAGTTTGAAAGAAGGAAAATAAAAGCTCTGTGTCCTTTCCACCCTCTGATGGGCAATGTGTTTGCTCCCAGTTTGAAGGAGTGAGCCAGTTTTGTCTGGTTTGGTGGTATGTATGTCTAGGTAGAACAGTTCTTCCACATACCAGGCATAGAAAGTCTGATTTCCTATTGTTACATGATTTGTCATCATTATATCCATGGGAATTTCATGTCAGCATTTAATCTTTGGGAATATAGCTCATGCAAATTAAAATTCTTCATGCAATGGAGTATTAACAGGAGAGCCACTGTCTCCTCTTCAGATGTGGCAGTGCTGAATGAAGCCAATGACAATTACAAATCTTTTGTAATTGTCAGCCATTCTGTTGTCTTTCAAAGTGTGTGTTTCAAAACTGTCACTTCCCTTCTGATGGCATTGAGAAGGACCATATAAAAATGCTGACTTGAAAAAAGTGAAGGCACTGTGCCAAGGAAAACACTATGTATCTATTCATGAGGGTAATTGTCTATGGGGGAGCAATCAGGAGTGAAGGCTATTTTTTTTTTTTTCTCTACCAAATGCTCTGCCACTTGTTGCAATCTTTTTATGATGATGAACAGTGTTTCTCAATCACCGTGTCTTGAACTTACATGTTTTCCAATTACATTGTTTATATTTGATAGTTAAAAGATAAGCAGCAGTACACTGAGCCAAGCTAGAGAGTGGATGGAGGCAAAGGAGAGTGTATTTGAAATGAGATGTTTAGCTTTTTACATATGTAATAGTTGGAACTGATTACCTGTCTTTTCCTTCTTTACAAACTGTCAGCAGAATGGCATGGCACTGAAAGTTTTGCTTCTGATAAAGGGTGGGCACCAACAGCTCTGCTGGCAATCACTTGACGTTGTGGAGAGTAAATGCATAAACAAATTAACTTGTAATTGATAAGTTGGTCACAGAAACGGGTATTGTTAGGGAAAACTTTAGGAAAAAAGTGATACTTGCTGTTTTGTGACTTCTGGATGGGTTTTTTTCCAGTTGGGATGAAAGACGGCAGTCAGAGTCCTTAACCTCGTCTCAGAAACGCCAGAGGATAACGGTAGAAACCATCTGGACTGCTGCAAAATCTAGCCACGATGATGAGCAAGCTGGTAAGACCAGACTACACCTATGTACTCTTCTGACTGTTTTTCCCTAGTCTTGGCTATTGTTAAATATGTAAGTCATTTCCTAGTCCACACAAGTTTTTCCAGGTGGCACTCATATTGCCTTGCCTGGACTCAGCTTGGTCCTTAGGCCATCTATGTACTGTTTGTAATCAATGAAGTGAAACTGCATTCCTTTTGAGGGATGTTCAGACTTGCCAAAGCTAAGCTGCTGCAGTCAAAGTGCCTTTCTGCATCTTTTTATCCCTCAGTGAAAGTGTAAATGAACTTGAGTTCTGTACAAGGGAACAGAGCTTTTCTTCATTTTGCGTGTTACAGAAGGTGTAATTGAAAGGGGCTTGTACCAGGAGGTACATGGGGAGGGAAGGAACTGATAGTGTTAATATAATCTTTCTTGGCCTCAGTCTGGCAAAGATTTAGGCTTGTGATTTAATTTCTGTCCCTCACTTCCTCTGCCGCCTGCAGTTTCCCATCTCAGGTGTGTTTGTGTTTGGCAAAAGCAGAACGGTCTGCTAGTTAGCTGTTGTCATAGTAAGGCTGAGCTTTCCTGTGAGCACACTGAGAATACTAGAGGTCTTTGGATCCCTTTTTAAATAATGTCATTGCATTTTCCTGATAAAACTCTAAATGTTTTTAGAGCTGTTTTGTCACATATATTTTACACATCTATCATTTGTCAGTATATAGTTGTGGTTTACTGTTGGTCTTCTATAGTCTTGCAATTAAAGTAGAGGAAAAAGAGCATTATAACATGCTTTAAACATATGTCTACCAAAGACCCTGCATAAACCAAGGAAAGATTGGGTTTCTTCTCAGATCTGAAAAGAAATTATGAAGAAATCCTGGACTCCTAGGCATGGAACTTTCTTTTAAATACATGTCATATGTGAATATACCTAAAATAAATTGGCGTTATCAGATTTTTTGCAAGGAATGGTTGTGATATTTTTATGTAAATTTTTAAAGCCATACTGTATTTGTTTTATTTTCAAAGGGGAAAAAAAAGAATAAGAGTTAGTATGACTTTCCTGCAATACAGAAACAGGATAAACACAAAAGTATTCTGAATAGAAATATAAACAAGAAAGGCAGAGTGCCAACAATCCCTTCAACATAAATCTGCAAGCAGCTATGCCAGAAGTCTGTTTCATTACATGTTTTACATTGCTCAATACAGTTTGTGTAAACTGAGATGAGGTCTGAAAGCTCATTATCATTTCTCTCCAAAATATGACCAAAGCTTTGTAGATATCAGGATTTGATTTAGAATGGCACTAGTGGAGCTCTGTAAGACCATTTGGGGTGGGGGAGGCTCTTGGGTAATGGATTTACATGTGGACTGCACCTGTTTGTTGCTTATTTTAACATCATCTCAGACCAGGGATATGTGAGCCTCACAGAATGAGGGAGGAGGAGCTAACCTCCCCCCCCCACCCCGGCTCCTAAAAACATCAGGCCAGGTTGCCTGATTATAACATACCTGAAAGAGTGTTCTGGTTTGGTTTTATGTGATTTTTCGGTTGGGTTCTTTGTTGCTTTATTTTTAGTTCCATTGGTTTTGTAATTGTGAGGGCTAGAGCACAGCAC
The DNA here is from genome assembly GCA_028565055.1 of Phoeniculus purpureus. Lineage (NCBI taxonomy): Eukaryota > Metazoa > Chordata > Aves > Bucerotiformes > Phoeniculidae > Phoeniculus > Phoeniculus purpureus. The sequence goes on along the minus strand of JAOXOE010000632.1, from coordinate 13,657,493 downwards.
TTCTGAAATTGTGGCAAAGAAACTGAAGCACAAGGGTATTTATTAGTTTACTGAACTGCTTACAGACAGAATTTCAGCCTGGCTTTCTGCTCGTTAAAAAATGAAGTGTATCTGCGGCATAGGTGGGTCTGGAGGAACAAATGTTGTGCTGTGCTACCTCTGTCTCATGGCTGACATACATTGGGATGAACAGCTTGTCTGCTCACATGTGAGGACATGAGGTTCCTTTATTTAAACACTTCTAGATGATCACATAATGCATTAAACACTCTAGTTTTATTCCATTTGTCTTAGTTTGTATTGCAGAGGAGCTGAAGAATTCTAAAATCAAAACTAAAAAGAGAGGTTTTAAAACCTTTTTAAAAGTTCATTCCAAAACTAAACAAGTGTAAACGAAAGTAATATTAAAAGGGTTAGATTTTTTCAGTGCAGAAATCACTTTTATGTGATATTAATCGGTACAAGAGTTGGAATTTTTCTAAGGCATTAGTTTGAAACTTCATCTATCCAGAACAGCACAAAAACTTTGGAAATTGTTTTCCTCCGTTCCTACTGGGGAGTTTACAAGGTAAGGGAAACTTGCACACTTAGAAGTCAATCTGCCCCTCTATATAAAACATTTCCATTGCTTTGGATCATCTTAACTTTTTCTCCATTTTTGTATTTTCTCCAGCATTACCTGAGGTGACGTTTGTTGTTGTTATATGTCATTGATCTACACTGCCCTGAACTTGTCAGTGGTTTGGATCATATCTGAACTGTGTTTTCCTGACCTACTTCTAGTCAGCACAGTTTAGGCCTCTTCTATCCTGAGCATAATTATGCTATATTTGCAGCAAACTATTAGGGAAATATTTAATTAGATTTGAGAGCACCTCAGAAAGGTGTCAAGGCCACACCTTCTGCTTACTCTGAAGTCAGGGTCAGTTTTACCTAGACTGTTCTTCACAGATGTTTCAGTCTTCCTTAAAACTTGCAGCAATGGGCAGTTCAGTCTTTCTGTGGAGTCAGTTCTTGTCTAACTTCATCCTAGGAAATGCCTCAAGTCGTAAGTCAATTTCCCTTACTGCAGTTACCATTTTCTTGTTTCTCAGCAACTGTACTATATCTTGTTTGCTGTTACCTTTTCCAGATTTGAATATCCCTTCAAATCTTTGATTTCCCAAAACTCATCACTGTCATTTAATTGTTAGTTATCCAGAATTTTAGAACCTAGAATTTGGTCCAGTACTTGAAAGAGGTACTATATTCCACAACAGTGTCAGTGAAAGGACTGTGATCCTAACACAAGGAAATGTAAGCATGCAATTAAAGGTTGGATTAAGGTAAAAAGCTGCCACCTCCCAGATGCCATACCTACCTGTGTGTCTGCTCCCAATTATGCAGAGAAAAATGGATTTGCAAGAGTGATCTGTTCTGTATCAGGATGATTGTATGAGCAGCCAGTTTCTGTGTCAGGGATGGAGATGAGAAACAACCACTGTCAGCTGGAGACAGTGAGAACAAGGATTCCTCATGCCCTGAGAGATCCAAATGAACAAGGAAAATTTGTAAGTATAACCAGCAAGCTGCCTAAAACTGCCAGCAAGTGGGATGAAAGACCCTGCCAGCCCAAGCAGCAGCATTCTGGATTTAAAATACAATTCAGTAAGTTATCGACTTCTCCAAGAATTTCAGAGTTTTAGAAGCACTACAGCTTCTTCTAGCAGTAATACATAGCGGGCCTTCCTTCCTACACAGTTAGTTTTTCTTTTTTTATGCCTTAGGGTAACGAGCAAAACTTTGTACGTTCTTCTTCAGAGCGGTTACTGTTTTTTAGCAGGAAAACGTTACCTGTCTTTTTGTTCTGGTATCCTTTCTGGAGGCAGTTTGAACAGCTCTTCATTCTTTGTAGGTATTTGGCAGTGGAGGGCCTGTGTCCTGTACTAATTTTAGGTGTAAGAATTAGTAAGGACTAGCCATTATGTGACCTGTTTTTCCTTTAAAGACAATAGTCCATGTAGTGACTGGCAGCTTGTATAAAAAAATGACCTTCATGTGCAGAGTGTAACTCAGTGTTCCATTTCAAGCACACACACGACTGACAGCCCAGTTCATCCAGTTTTATGTTCACCTGATATTTAATACATTTTAGTCAGAAAATGTGTTACTACGCTTGGATGTCTCACGGGTCAGGGAGTAAATCACAGTCACCAGGGAAGGCCAAGATACTAAAAAAGCGAGAGGTCAATCGCGTTCAAGGTCACTCTTGTCCCTCCGAGCTGCTGAGGAAACACGTGACGGTGCAGACAAAAACTTGACGGCGGGTGCCGAGCGCACATCGCTGGGTGCGCAGTAAGAGTCGTACTGGCTGCCACCCGAGTCATGAGGCGGGGGGGAGGGCACCTTGAAACGAAAACGGCATCGCACCCGGTTACCTGCTGCCAGTAGGGAACCGCCGCGCTCCCGCGACAGCCTGCACAGCCTCGCAGGTGCCGGGCGCGGCAGCGCGCACGCTCGCGGGGGGAGGGGGGCGGTGGCCTCCCCTCTGCAGCGCTCTGCGGGCAGGGCGCGTGCGCCGCTGCTGCCGGCGGGGTGTGTGGGGCACCCAGCCGCATCTCGGCGCTCGGAGCTGCAGGCATGACGCCGGCATGAGCGGAGGCTGCACCGCGCCCTGCCGCAGCTGAGCCGGGGGACAAAGCGTTGAGGCCGCCGACATGGGGGAGCAGCTCCGCGCCCGGCCAGCTGCCCCGGCGGGGCCGCCGCCCGCCGCCTCCTGTTCGCGGCTGAGCGGGCGGCTGCAGAACGGCTTCCACCCCGCAGGACAGCCACGCGGGGACGCACCGCATCCGGTGCTGCTCCGTCCGGAGCTGCCGCCGCTCGGTCACGGCTCCCCAGCGAAGAAATGTCGCCTGCGCCGGCGGGTGGACTCGGGTCGGCGGCACAGGCCACGTAAGTAACGAACGCGGCGGCACTGTGTGGGGGGCTGCTCCGGATCCCCTCTCCCCTTTCCCGACCCGGCGGTTCTGGAATGGGCCCAGGGTGGGGCGGCCGCGGGCTCTGCGCCACCTCCCGTGGTGGAGCGCTCCTGCGACCCCGGCGTTCCACCGCCACTACCAATCCTAACCCAACTCGGCGGGCGGAGCGAGGACCCCCGGTGCCGGCCAATGCGGCGGCTTTACCCGGGCACGGCCCTGCTGCCGCGTGGGCCGGGCCCGCCCTGCGCCAATAGGGCGACGGCGGGCGGGGAGCGGCGGCCCAGCACGAACGCGCGGGGCAGCTCCTCACCGAGCTCCGGTTCCGCCAGCCTCTGCTGCTTCCCGGCCGCGCCCATGAAACTGATCCTGCCCAAGCAGTCTTGTGAGTACCGGCTGGGGAGGGGATGGCCCGGCCTGAGCCACGCTGGGATGACCCTGTTCTTTCCCCAAACATCGTTATAATGAAAGACAAAAGTGCTCCTGGGGGGCTTGGTGCAATGTGTTCTAACTGGGGGTGTGGTGGAAAGAGCCTATGGCAAACACCACTGGTCTTCTGAGCGTCTGGCTCTTAGTTGGTTTGGAAGGTGTCGAGGATGTCTGCACCAGGTGTTCGTTTAAGGCTGTGAGTCTTGTTTCATAGTTGTACTTAACTGTGTGTGGTTTGTTGATTAGTGGTATGTTTTACTTGTTTCATCAACTTCTTACAGGGAGGTATGGTGCTATTGAATAATGCCATGGTAAATTCTACAAGTAAAACATACCAGTGTGGAAAGTGCTCTACTTCGTTGAACTCTCCCTTTGCTCTTCCTTCCAATAGAGCCAGAAAAGCTTTTCTTGTTTGTTAGAAGTTCAACAGATAAAAGGGTAATCAAGGATAGCCAGGGTCACAACTACCAGCTGCCAAAACTTAGAAGATGTTTCTACTCAGTAGGACACAGCATACATTCAGCTACTCTGCATTTTTTAGTGTTATTCCGAAATTAATGATTACAACTTCTCTCTATAAGCAGAACAAGACACTCAGAAACAATCTTGAAGAGCTACAGTTTTTACAAGGCTACTTATTAGCCGGTGCCTTCTTCAGCTTTTAAACTATTTTTGCTGAGCTGCACATATCACCTTACCTTAAAATGATCTCTGCAGGTAATCATGTCATGCTTACAGTCATACATATGCTATGTCATACATAGCATTACAGCTAATTTAGTCTTCTATCAAGTTTAACATATTAACAACCAAATAATTCTCTGTCACAAATGGATTTTGTAGTCTTTGTCCAGCTTTACATTATCACTTGGGAACACAGACTGCAGAACTTGGACTAAGTTACATTTCAGTGTGGTGAAGATTCAGCACTTCCGTACTCTTCCTAATATTAAAAAAATTGAAGCAAAGAATTAGACATTTAAGGATTAGTATATTCACTTGAATAAGAAAGAATGAGGAACTCAGGATTTTCTTCCTATCTTGAGGGGGAAGAAGAGCCCATCAAGAGTAAAGACCATAGGTAGCTGATTTTGTTGCCCAAGGCTTAGGACAACAATCTTGATTTATAGGGTTTTAATGAAATGAGGCTTTAATGAAAACAGCAGGCAAAGGTAGTGCTTTAGAACTATTTTATGGACAGTTTCTTTGCTACACAAAATACATTATTGCGTTTTAATTTATATGGTTTATTTTGTACAAGAATAAATGTGCGGTTAAGTCTCACAGGAAAATGTGATAGCATGTTTCACCAGCTTAAAAAGGTCATTAAATTCTACTCAGATTCTTCTAATACTACATAGCTTTCCACTCTATTTGGGTGTCTCTAGTGAATGCTGCACAGGCTGTTTTGCTGTTTCTTGTATTTAACCCTGGCCTTTGCAGATGTTTGTTCTGCTCTTAAGGACACATTGCAAAATGAAATGCAGTTGCCTCATGGTTTGTAAGACCAATATTGATTGTGGGGTTTGCGTTGCATGGCAGAAAAGATAGTAACATTACTAGCATGTCCCAGTATTGCAACAAATGACACCTATCTTTCTGCAATAGTGAATCCTTTAAATGCATACAAATTATATGCCTTCTTGATTGTTTTAGCTTTTTGACCAAGTGAGGTAGGCTTTTAGATTCCCAAGTCTTTTTTCCCTCCCAGAAGTAAAGATTCCGTATGAAAGCAGAGAGCTTTCCCACTTAGCCTGTGGTGAGAGAGGATCTGGGGACTAAACTTGCTTTTGACTCATCTGCTGATGCTTCTGTTGAAAACTTGTCTTTGTGTTGTTCTTGCTTTGGCTGAACAAAGTGAGTTGTCAGGGATATTATTAGGCTTATGTCAACTTTCTGGTTCAAATCGCAGACCCATTGTGAGACTGGGGTTCACATTAACTTTCTGTATCAGAGCACAGTGTTACGTTAAGACACCTTGTGCTGTGAAGTGCTTGAGATACAGAAAAATATGAATTCTGCAAATTTAAGAAGCCTGCTAAAGTGTCATGTTGTTTGGTTTAAATGTGGTCCTTGAACAGGAGGAAAAAAAATTTAAATACCTATGTGGATTGCTGTGAAACAACCTTGCAGCCAGGTAAAGACAAAGATTTTGGCATGGCAGTTAAGTGGACTGGTGCTTCACAGCATTATTCTACATCAGACACAGAGAAGACACTAGCTGGACATCTTAATTGTATCAGTTTTCTTAAGATAAAGCTTTGGGGTGACATTCAAGAGGCTGGTTTCAAAAAAACCACAAGTCATCTGGTATTTGTTAGGAGTCAAAGAATTCGTGTTTTGAGGCAATGTGACTGTTTAGCCACGGTAGCTGTAATGCTTGTTAATTGTAATTTCTAAACACTTAAAGTTGTAGCTTCAGAGTAACTCCTCTGGCCAATATTTAGGTTGTTACACCTGTCATAATTGTCTGCATGATCAGGTAGTGTTAGTTAAAGCCAGGTGGAAAACCATGATTATATAGTATATTTTGTTGAAGAACATGGGAGTGGAAATGGATTTGGACTTGCCATTGTTTGACAGGAGTCATATAAGTACATTATTGGTTACTGAAATTTTGTCCAAAGTACTGCAATATCCCACCATCTTTTAAAATAGCTTTGGGTTTTGTGCTGCTTGAAGTTAGTTTCCCGCTGATTTTTAAGGGTTACCTAAGGAGCAAGACTAGTCATAACTGAACTATTTGGTGTGTTATACTCCAGCATCTGATGAGTTAAAACCGCATGTTGGCCTTACCAACAAAATAACAGTTGCCAACAGGAATGAAAAACATGCAAATCACTTCCATCAGGCTGTGTGCTGTCAGATCAAAGAACGAGATCTGTGATAGCTAATCATTCTGCCTGCAGCTTTGCAAATTTTGCTTTTACTTGTTAGGTTGGGTTTTTTAATGAAGCTATTCAGGGTAGGTAATGACCTAGTCTCCCAGCTGTATCTTCAGAGATGAGTTAGTGATAATATGACTACACATGTATGAATGGCCACACCTGTTTAACAAACAGCTCTGTCTTTTGGGTTTGATGTTTCTTGGTTTGAGGGTTGATTGGTTTAGGGGTCTTTTTTCTTTAATTTTCCGCTGAGTTCAGTAAGGTCTTGTGGCTGAAAATGAGCAGGAATGCTTTGCTTGATATATCTGCATTATTTATTTAGCTCTAGCTTTGTAAGGCTTGAAAAAAGCTTCCATTACTGAACACATATAATTAATTTTTTAAGCTACATATTTTGTTCAAAGGAAAGCAAATGCTTCCATTTTGTAATGGCTGAATTGCTCAAACTATCTGTGTAAAGTAAGAAAAAAATACTTGAAAAATATATGTGACCTATTATCAGCTTTTTTAATAGGAAGCAGCTTTCCAGAGTTGTGAGACTGCTGTCTTGTCTTATGTGTGGTTCATTTTTATTTCTTTTTTTACTGTTCCAATTTTTGGCATGTTGTTCCTTTTAGTCCCAGTTCAAACGAGTTCTTACATCATCAAAGCATCAAGCAATGCAAATTAAATGTAAATGAAAAATGTAAATTTAAATAATAGGATTTCATCATACATATGTCCAGGAAGAAAAGTAGCTGAACCTAAGATGTTTCATGCTTAAGATACCAGACTACTGATGCTGCCATTCAAATTACTGATAAGAAGTTGAGATACTGTATCTGTGTGTGAGGAAATACAGGTATTGTAAGAGAGATGTATAAGCCAAAACAGGTTTGAAAGAAGAAATTGATACAAATTGCTCGTGGATAAATCTAGGTTCCAGGTAGCGAGAAGAAACTCCTGACCAGCAGGATTCAGTTTAGGAGTGAAAAGATACAGCTAATTTTATGTGGTTGCTGCTTATGTTACTTAGCTTTATGTTACTTAGCTGCCCAGGAGTTCCCTTTGATTACTGCTTCTCCTGAGCTCTTCTCCATATTGTGATTTGGTACTTACCTTTCACACCTCCTCATCATATTGTATGTTAAGCACAGGATTTTTAAAAGCCAAGTGTGTTCCATTCTGAATATAATGTGCCTTATAGGAATAGTCTTTATAGCTTCACAGTGTCCAAAGTCTGAGCAGAAACTAGGTAAAATGTGTCATGGAATTTCTCGTGAGTGAACCTTTCCCCCAGATAGCACAGCTGTTGGCGTGTGTCAGGTTACTGAATTATGCAATACTGTAGATACCTTCTGTTTGCATTGTCACATGCTTCTGCAGCTAAATTTTGGCATAATGGAGATGTTTATCAAGATAACAAACCAGTAAGTAGTTGGTGTAGATTATTATCTTAAGAAAATTAATTGACTTTATGTTAAATGGAGTCTTTGATTTATGGTAGGCTTTTAAGTAAACATGATTCCTCTTTGCAATTTCTGTATCAGTTCTGTGGGTCCTGGAACTAGGTTTTATAAGGTAGGGTTTTTTTAAGATCTACAGCAGTGTATCAGTACAGTAGAATAGTTCTGTTTTCTCCACAATAATAGAATATATTGATCCAATAGGTATATTGCATACTGACGCTGCTGAGAGAAATTAGCTCATAAGTCTTACCAGACAATTTTAGATAAGAAGTGCATTTTTTTACACTGTGAAAGCATTTCTGCAACATATCCATTGTTTTTATATTTCATAGTATATCATACAATTTTGAATTACTATTATTACCTGAAGAAACTATGTGGTTACTTTCACGTTCCCCTCCCTGCTTTCCTGACTTTTATTAACTCAAGAAGCTGAACATTTATTGAAGTTGTCTATGAAATACTGGATTTCCAGTTTGAAACAAACCAACCCCAAACAAGACAAAAAAGCTGGTTGTAGCGGTGAGGGCCCTAATAATTTTGGTGGCTTCTGAATGGTCTTTGTGTATTTAGGGAGGCAGAAGAACCCAGCAGGACCTTACTGTAATGCCTCCCATTAGCATGCCATTCATTGGTGTCAGGAAAGTTGAGGTGCATGGGTACCAGCTAAGGTAAGATATCTAGGTACCGAGAAGACTGACGGTGATGCATTTATTTTGGAACATAGAATGAATAATTTGTTTAAAATAAGCACTGGAATAACAAAATGTTTTCACTGTCACTCCAGTTGTACAAAAGCTGTATGAATTTGGGAAGGACTTGTCGGGAACTTTGAGGCTGGTTTTTTTTTTTCACCTAATTGGTCAGTCAGTCAAACTACTTGCCATCTTTATTGCAAGTAATTCCAGCAGATAGTTGGTGTTAGCAGCTCTGAAGAAAGCTAAGCTGCTGTTACATGTAACTGAAGTATCATTGTGGAGTGATCTTGTGCTCTTTATTTGTGCCAAAGAAAACGACTGTTCTTTCTGCAACCCTCTGTTTAGCTCAAAACTGTATGGAAGGGACTCTGAGAACACAGACTAAACTAAAAAAAAAAACAAACCGCAAATCTTGGTGTTTCTGCTTGTTCTTCAAATGTCAGCATTATGTGTACCTAGCCCAAGAACTATACAGACTTGAAAAAACTTCATAGTTCTTTTCTGCCATACTTACTTCTCATTAATGATTTAGTTATGAGTCTTCAGAATGTGGAGATATGACAGTAAATGCCTGGGTAGTCATTTGTGAAAAACTCAGCTTTTGCTGCTGGACTTGTATTTAATAGGAGAATGGAATGGTACTCTCCAGTAAATCTTCACTATACCTTCAAAGCAACTGTTGCTGCAAGTAGATTATAGCAGACTTTATGCCCTTAATGTAAATATTGGATGTTGATTTATATGTAGCTACAGGCTGGTTCTGTATCACACATGTCCAGTCCTGTTGCTTTTAAAATTAAACTTACTGCTCCATAGTTAAGATTCATCCAAGGAAAAGACATGACTGTTCCAGTGGGACAGGTAATTAAGTTCTCAGTAGCTTAAATAAAGATTTGTGTAAGTCACTAATGGATTGATGTCCTGAGCTCCACTGCATTGTAGAGTTACACAGTATAGACACTTCTTAAATATTTACCTTGTGCTTTCATAACTGTTTGAGTTATAGGTTATTGTATACTTCTCTTTGAAGTAATGCCTATTTTCAAAACACTTGTTTTGAATTCCTCCAGTTTTTGGGAGCTCTCATGCATCTGCATAAGATATATCTTCGCAAACATCAAAATATTTTAGAGCCTTTGTGTCTTGCAGCTTTTAGGGCACAGAAACAGAAATCAAAACTTTACAACAGGTAACAGTGGGTGCTTCTAAAACAACTGCAAGGTACTTCATGAGAGTTCATACATTATTCCTACCTTGCTGTTAGTGAAAGCAGGGAAAAACTGATAATTCAATTATTTGGCAAACAGCAAAGGAGCAAAATAACTATGTAAAATATCTGGCATGCAAAGGATTGGTTGGGAAGGCAGAGTATGTTAAAAGTTGTGAAACTTAGACTTTCCTTATGGTGAGAAGTAAAAGATTAAGCTCTTTTCAGCCTGAAGTTGAGTAACTTAATTCTGAGCACTGGTTATGATAGATAGAAATTGAGACGCAAATAGTGGCATTTTTAGTATAGTCATATGATAAGCTAGACATACACCAGTGGAGGGAGCCTGTGCTCAAAGAAAAGGAATGGCAACAGCTCATTCTCTTAATATATGCAGGTGGTATAGTTCCAGCAGAGCTGCTGGTTCTAGTTAGCTGAAGTCTGGAGACTCACAACATAATGGCAGAGTTATATATTGCTGTTCTTCAGACAGAGCCTTGTGACTGAAAATTCTGCCTAGCCTTGGAAAGCCACTTCTAGATACTACACAGTGGAAATGTGACTGGAGAAATATTCTCTCTTTGCTTACTTTCTCCTACTCTCCTTATTCTGTTTTGAGACCTGGTGCCAGTAGTCCTACTGGGTGAAATGCAGTAATTGTGTTCTGTCAAGAGGTGCTGACTGAAGAATAAAATGTTTTCCTCAGAAAAAGTATATTTAATTTATTAAAACTTGCTTCTCCAGAGAATATAGTTTTGAGATTTTCTTTATACTTAACTGAAGCTTTACTTAGATGTGTCTAATGCATGTAAATTGGACACATAAGTGACCACCAGCTTTCAAATGCTGCTGCTGTAAGGGAACTGAATTGTTGCTCAGCAAGTATTTTATGTGGTATGGCTAATCTGTATATCTGTAGTGACTTTGTCTTTCTTCCTTTCCAACCCCCTTTTCCTTAGCATTTCCATGGTTTGGAATGGATATTGGTGGAACGTTGGTTAAACTGGTCTACTTTGAACCTAAGGACATTACCGCAGAAGAGGAACAGGAGGAGGTGGAAAATCTGAAAAGCATTAGGAAATACTTGACCTCCAATACAGCCTATGGTAAAACTGGCATTCGCGATGTCCACCTAGAACTGAAAAATCTGACTATGTGTGGACGCAAAGGAAACCTGCACTTCATCCGCTTTCCCAGCTGTGCCATGCACAGGTTCATACAAATGGGTAGTGAGAAGAACTTCTCCAGTTTGCACACTTCGCTCTGTGCCACAGGAGGTGGAGCTTACAAGTTTGAGGAGGACTTTAGAACGGTATGTGAACTGTTCATACGGGTTTCAGTAGGAAGTACTTAAAGAAAACATCATGGGAGTCCATCTATTAAAACTTGCAGAGAAAACAATTTTAGCTTATCCTAACTGGTTAAGTCTGTCAGAATCAATTCACATGCGTTAATTGGTGTAATTGCTAACAAAGTGGAAAGACAGGGAATGGTCTTAGAATCATAGAATCATCAATCTTGGAGAAGACCTTCAAGATCATCAAGTCTAGCTGTCTGCCTTACAACCCCTAACAGCTAAACCGTTCCCCGAAACATGATCTGGAGGGTGGGGGGTGACTGCTGGATATGACAAGTTACATCAGTTGGTTTTGTGTCTACTTCAGCCTAGGGAGCTATCATGCTGATTTACCAACTACTGTTAACTACAGTCCTTGGATTAGTGTGCTTCATTTTTAACTCTCATCATCCATTCCTACAGTGTAAGAGGTTTTTTTGTTTCTCAGTACCCCTCACCTACCCAGATGACTAAGATCCTCAGGGGGAAAGAGAATGCTATAAGAGATCAACACTAATTCCAACTGTTAGACTGTTAACCTGATCATTATCAGTAAATGCTGGACATGGAAGCACAGCTAGCCTAGTGAAGGACTATCAAGTTTCATTTGCTGTAGTAGTCCACTACTAATATAAATTTCTTGGACTTTAAGCTGATTGCAAGTCCCTTATGTATTTAGGTCTACTGATGATTAAGTCTTCAAAAGTTTAGGTTGTCTCACATCATGTAAGGATTGGGCACTACAGTAGGAGGTGAGTTCTAGTGGTAGTCATTGTGACCTCAGTTCAGGTTTTTGAGCTTCCTCCTGTGAGTCCAGGGGAGATTCAGCTCATGTTCTCCAATGGGAAGTCACTCTGAGTTTTGTGAAGGCTGTCTTTGGAATGGTTAGTCTTCGCAGATTCATCTCTGCATCATGTAAGAGCAGCTGGAGTTGCTTAATAAGAAAATTCACATCCCTTGTTCCTTCAGTCTTAGAACTGAACTGGAAGTTAGTGACTTGCTGGCTACCACAGAGAGAAGCATTTCTTTCATGGCTTTGGCTTTATCTGGTGTAAAGGGACCAATCTCTGTCTTGGCTGCAGTGCAGTGTTGGTAGCCATAGTTAAAGTTTGGGCCATTTGGCTAGCTATTGTGCAAAAATATGATGCCACATAACAAATTCCTGGGGAACATGGACCTAAAATTCCATGTCTCTGCACTGTTAGTTGACATTCTGTGTGGTGCCACTCTTGCAGGTAGTTTAATAAAAACACTGTAAAAGCTGTCTGGGGTGTCTTGTAGCAATTAATGAATCAGGTGCTTTCATACCTGAGTGCCTGCTTTGGACATCTCTTAGAGCTATCCAGTTCCACACCTTCTCTTATAGCAAGGATTTCTTGGCAAAGTGTTGTATCCATCATAGAGTATCACAGAAGCAAAGCACTGTTACATGAAGATTTGCTTGCTTAATCTCTCTCAAAGGGCTGAGTGCCCTCGGTACTGGCCCTTAAACTGCCACACTTCATTAGCGTTATACCAGCAGCTGGCTACCTCAGTGCACTCTGCTGACTGTAAATTGACAAAAGCTTCGGGATTGCATTCAAAGCTATTGAAATGTCTGCTTCAAATACTTGATTGCTGATGCACTTGTAGAAGTAGAGAACCTGTGCCAAGTCTAGTACCATGTTGTGGCAGGATTCAGTGTTGTGAAATGCTTTACATAGAGGAGGCTTTAAATATTTCTCTTGTTAGAAGCAATGGAGACAAACTAAAGTATGTTAGAATGTTGTTGATTTCATCAGAAATATCTAGCTAAAGGCTAGGAAATTAATGAAACTGATATAAGTAACATGCTTTTGTTCTGTCCTTGTGTACACGCTTTATGATACGAAAGGTTTTTTGCTTTCATGGCTTTTCTAAATGCTTATGGGACTTTCAGGATTGCATAGATTTAGGGCAAAAGATCCAACATAATACAACACAGAATTCAAATCTCAAATCTTTGTAAGATTACAGCTGCTTTTTCTCCTTAAAATAGACAAGAAAACCACCCTGTTGTTTTCCCATTCCAGTGTCTAATTCTGAATTTATATCCTTGTTACTTTCATGTTTTAAAAAATAAAATTAATTTGGAAAACATCTTCTGTTTATGTTAGACTTGGTCTGACCATCAGTTGAATATGAGCCCGCAGTGTGCTCAGGTGGCCAAGGCGGCCAGTGTTATCCTAGCTTGTATTGGAAATAGTGTAGCCAGCAGGAGTAGGGGAGTGTGCTTGGCTTTGGTGAGGCCACATTTGTAGTCTGAAGAAAATGAAGCCAAGGGGAGACTTTATTGCTATCTACAAACTACCTGAAAGGAGGTTGTAGAGAGGTGGGTGTTGGTCTTTTCTCTCAAGTAATGAGTGATAAAACAAGAGGAAATGGTCTCAGATTGTGCTAGGGGAAGTTTAGATTAGACATTGGGAAAAATTCTTACTTGAAACGGTCATCAGGAAATGGAACAGGCTGCCCAGGGAGGTAGTTCAGTTGCCATCCCTGAACATGTTTAAAAGTAGTATAGACATGGAGCTTTATGGTCAGGGTTTAGCAGTGGGCTTTGTACAGGTAGCTAACCTACTTAAAGACTTTTCCAACCTAAATGTTTCTGTGATTCTGTGGCATGGAAAGGCAAGTAAATATACGAAGCCAGCTATCTGATTTCCTTCTCATGTGATCCCTTATGGTGGCTAGGAGGAGGGCTGGAGAAATCTCCATAGACTGCTTGGTAACTGCCAGCAGTAACAGCAGTATCATTTGATTTAAGTCCTGCAATCCTAATGCTTCCCCTGGAAGTAGGAAATCAAGACTATTCATTAAACTAGCCCACAGAAATAACTCCTAACCATATGGTTGTACTTAATGTTCATTGAACTGCATCAGTAAATAATTCACTAAAAGAGCTGTTTTCAGCTTATTTTATGCTTGGATTATTTTTTTCCCTTTTCTGTATGACTGATCTCTGTGGCTTGCTGACTTTATTTAGAGGTAACAGTGGGGTTAAATCATGGATGAATCTGTTACCTAATTCTTACAGTCCTGTTCCCAACTACCTACCTCTTACCTTCTGTAAATGCTCAAGTTAAGATCACCACTGCAAAAACCAAGGAGTACATAGACTTACTTGCCTGTGTACCCATGACATAAATCTCTTTATGCTCTGAGGCTCCTGCATGGGAGCACACACACATTATTTACACAGAACTGTGCTCTTAATATAACAAAGAATAGATTGATTCTTCAGTCGTTCACTCAGTTTTGTAAAGGAACTCAATGCGAAGAATACAGTGGGGATGGGGGGAAGAGAGGGCTATTCAAATTCTTGTCTAAAACCTGCTTTATTGCAAAATTCCTGTCAACTACAGTGGCTACAAGTTGGGATCTTTATATTCTGTTCCTGAACCTATGGCACCCAACTTCTCTTGATAGTAATTTTACTGTGGCCTTCAGCAGATGCGGGACCTGGACCAAAAACCAATCACCTGATAAAAAACATTGGGGGCATTGGAGAAAGGAAATGTTACCAACACAAACTCAGACTTTCCCTGTAATTAGTAACACAATTGCTTGACTTTCCCTGTAATTAGTAACAAAAGTGTTTTAAAAGTAAGCTTGGCTGTTGGAGAGTGATTTCTTTGTGCTGGTTAGGAGCTGGTTTAAAGGCCTGGCTTTGTGGTATGAAACTAATGCCTGTGGATTATTTGTAGTCTGTCTTTATCTTAGAACAAATGAACTCACTATACCCGGCTGTAGGATGAGTAAGCCATATACATTAGAGTAAGGTGCTCAAAAGTGTCATTGCACCTCACTTGCTTTAGGAGGCTGGATACTGCTTCTTGGGCTATAGGTGCTGGTCTGCGATGTGTACTCTAAGCTGGAATTGAAAATTGCATCCAGAGTAAGGCAGAAGTAACCATGATACCTTCTGTACATACCAACTCCGCGAGAATCTAGGTGGTTTTTGAAAGAGAATAGGGAGAAGCAATGTACATCTCTTTCCTGTCAAGAGAGGGGAGAGATCCTTACAGCTTCCTGGGCGGCAAGAGGAAAGATTGTTTGCAGAGGATCCCAAAATAGTGCTTTTTATGCCCAGACCTGTTGCACAGTCTGTATTTTATTCAGTCTCAGCTAGTGTTGAGCTTACCCTTTATTTGTGTTGGACTTGGTCTTGTTTGAATGACATTGGGTATTTCCCAACCAGGGAGAAATTCCTCATTAGAGCTCAAAAGGAACAGGCTTAGGGGTTGAGATGATTATAATCAAAATATAAGAGAGGTTAAGTATGTCTCTATGGAAATGGAGGAGATGTAATGGGAGGGGAGATGAAAGAAAAAGCTTACACTGTAAATTATTATAAGAAATCAAAAATGGAACAATGCCCAGAAGACATTTCAAAGACAGTGTGATGCAGAAAATGAGGCT
Source organism: Phoeniculus purpureus (assembly GCA_028565055.1). NCBI lineage: Eukaryota > Metazoa > Chordata > Aves > Bucerotiformes > Phoeniculidae > Phoeniculus > Phoeniculus purpureus. Next base: position 13,642,096 of record JAOXOE010000632.1, on the reverse strand, counting down.
GATGCAGTTGATTAAAACTTGCAAGAAATTACATTCCTAAATGTTTCTTATAAAATAAAATTTGTGTTTCGTTTAACAGTCCAAGACACACATAATGTCCTAACTGGACATTCCTGTTCTTGCCAGAACTGTGTGAAAAATCAAACTGAGTGAAATCTTTCACAAGCTGGAGTTTTCATTTTAAAATGTATTTGCACACTGACCGTTATGCTTTAACCCTGCTGCATATGTCTTGCTTGCCCTCAGCTTGCTGGTAGAGGACTGTGCAGGTTCATGTTTTCCTTGCTGAGGTGGAAATATTTACCTATCCATAAAGAAACAAACACAAACCAAGTCTTTGACTTCTGTATCCTTGAAATCAGCTGAGTTTCAGGAGTGTGTTTGTAAGGTGTGAACCTTCATTGAGAGGTGTTCGCTACTTTGTTTCTCTGTTGCACCTGCTTGTAACCACTGTTAAAGCCCTGAGTCCCTCCTTCTGTTGGTTCTGAAGAGTTCTTTGTTGTCCAAAGTGTTTTTGTTGCCTCACCTAGGATTTAAAGAATGCTCTAAAACAAAGAAGAATTTCTGCAGTCTGGTTATAATGCAGAAAAATTGTTGTTTTTAAAAATGTACTATGGTTTCCCCATAACCATCATAAAGTTTCCCTCCAGAGTTGCATATACAGAGTTGCAATGCAGAGTTGCATTGTTTGGCAGTTCTTCCCCTTATAGCACAACTTCCTGACAACACATTTGTGGAGATTCACTGTGCTCAATATAGTCACAGGAATGCAGAGAAGGATAATTTGACCATTATATTGTCTCCCTTTACATTGGAATTATGATGGGCTGGAAACCTGATTTGTTTTGAAAGGTGAGAACGTGTAGAGTGATGTAGGTCAAGTGATGTTTGCATACTCATACATGTGAATTAGGATGTTTGCAGGCACATTTATTTTGTGATGCAGTTTTGCTGCTTGAGTCATTGAGCAGATGGAGAAATGTCAGTTCTGTAATAGGTAAAGAGACTGGGGATTGTGACCCTGGCTGTGTCATTGCTTATTGTACAAGACTGGGTTCTTACATTTCTTGTGACTGTGCTCTTATTTGTGTTCAGAAAAGAGAACAGTGGTGGCACACTGGACTCCTGGGAGCCTCGGATGTCTAGTGGCTGCAGAACTTGCAGTTCTCTGAATGAAGGTGGATTGATGTGAAATACTGATGTCAGTTTTGCTCCTTGCAAAATTAAGTCTGCTGCAACAAGGCAGGACAATAGCTTTTCAGTCTGCAATGAATATCATACATGAAAGAATGTGATAACAGGGCTTTTCTGCTTGCAGTACATCAGCTGTTAAATATGGCATAGGGCTATAAAAAGCAGAACAAATTCTAGTGTGTCTTTTATGTGTGGAGTGCTGGGCCTGATATAACTTCTATGCTTAGTGCTTGAAAAAGAGCCTTTGATTAGTTTCTTTTATTCTGTCTTTACAAAATTGGTGGGATGACTTGAGAGTTTGTAGAAACAAGGATTTTGTCTGTGTTTTTCACTGATGACAGTGAAAGAATTACTCTCAGATTTATTTCACTTGCTTGTCTTTCAAAGTCCCTCACTGATGCATACCTATTTATAAAAGTAACGTGGATGACACAAGATCAGCTTGTGGCTGGGTATTTGACTAATGAGAGAAGAGATATTTTGACAGTAGGGAGCATAAATCTAATGACTTGTCTTTGTATTGGCTTCTGGTTCATAGCATGTTTGTGCATACAGTGTCTGTGTTAGGTCATCTTTGATCATGCAGCACCAAGCTTAGTAAGATGATCTTTCGAGGTCCCTTCCAATCCCTAATGATTCTTATGCAGACACTGAGACTGTATAGTGCATAAGCTATGAAAAGGCCATGATTAATACAGAATCTTGATTGTTGACTAGCTTTGGGCAACACGAGTTAGGTTTGATTTGGTGGGTTCCAGAGCCCAAAAGAGTAAGTGAAGCACTTATCTTAATGCCTCATATATCTCGATTGGAGCTTTTTCTGTAAGATTAACAAGAAATTTTTGCCAAAGGAACCTCAAGACTTGCAACACATCTTTAAAAACCTTTTATTCCAACTTGCATTTATTCTTTATTTTTTTTTGGCTAAATGGTTCAAGTCTTTTATGCTGCATTTCTGTAATTGTAATTTGTGTAGCCATGTGGTAACCAAGAAAAAAAGGGATTGTGGAAGTTACAGGAGGAAATACTTAAACAGAAAATATGGTCTCTACCTGTCTCTGTTGGCCTGTGAATAATAACTAGATCTCTACTGAGTTCTTTAAGACTGCTGATTTGGTGGTTTTGGTCGTCTTTTCTATGGATGCAGGATTTGAGGTCTAGGAAGTATAACAAAAGGACAGACCCAAATTTTAGGATGGCTTTCAGTTATGGAAAATCAGTGCTATGTACAAGTAGTGAAAAAAATTTAGGGGCAGAGATTTAAATAGCTCAAAAATGTGTAACCTTTTGGCCTAGCCTGTTCCACGGAAATATCTTTCTTCTTTATAGTGACTTAGTACAGCTTCCAAACAAACAAGTGGTAGTTAGCCCTGTAAGTTTTCTCCATTAACTGTTATTAAAAAATCGTACAATATGCAAATGTTTGAGAATCAGCTCTGTACTGTATAACTACCTCTTGTTTCTAATACCCTGTTGCTTTTTCTGCTAGAAGGTGGAGTTAGAGAAGAGCTACTTTGCAGATGTGAGGATGCAAAGAGTTTGGAGGGGCAACTTCACTATTTCATTTGTTTTCTGCTTTCCCTAACACAAGCCTAACCTCAATATCACCTCAAAAGGAGGCTTTCTAAAGATTGTCATTTCTGAATCTAGTTGACAGAACACTATGGCAAGTAGATATGTCTGGTTTAGTACAGTCTTGGGTGACTTGTGAAATCTTAGAGGAACAGCATAGAAAGGATTTTTCCTCTGCCTGCTGTTGCAGTTACATTTTTCTGAACATTTTGTTAGGGGCATGGGCCTGACAATGTTTTTGTTTGGATTTTTTTATATTGGTTTTCACCAAACATTGGGAATACCCTGATTTTCATAGGCATTTTAAAGTGCTCATGTTAATTTAAAGAAATAACTCTCTCAGATTACTGCTGACATAGAGTAATAAAGCAAATCTTTTAGGCATAATCTGCTGCATATTTAATATGTATTAACATAAACGTGCACTTTATAATGCCTCTGTTGACTATTTTGTTTTATTGCTGGGACATGTAGTTGGATAATGAGTTAAAGTACTTTGCATCCTGACAAATGGTGCTGTGTGGGCACAGACACTGTCCAGAAGCTGCAGAACGCTGCTCCTTTTGGGATGGGGATAGAAATTTGTCATTTCAGAATACTGAGGAGGGGGGAAATGTTTCCTGCTTGCAGAGCAGGAAATATCTCAAAGGTAAAGGAACTAAACCGCACATCATTGATTGTGGGGTTATCTGTTGTCAAGTAGATGGCAAGCATTTTGTTTTGAACTTCATGCTTAGACAGGTCTTTGTACTGTTTAAATAACATAATGTGTTACTATTAAAGTTATCAAAGTGCTTCAGTGGAGCCTTTTGTCCTTCATAGTGTTGCATTGTACTGGCAAGTATTCGTTTATTAATTTCTTGTTCTTTTCCAGATTGCTGATCTACAACTCCATAAACTGGATGAATTGGACTGTTTGATCCAGGGCCTCCTTTATGTTGATTCTGTTGGTTTTAATGGCCAACCAGAGTGCTATTATTTTGAAAATCCTACAGATCCTCAACAGTGCCAGAAAAAGCCTTATTGCCTTGATAATCCATATCCTATGCTGCTGGTTAACATAGGCTCAGGGGTCAGCATCCTAGCTGTGTACTCTAAGGACAACTATAAGAGAGTCACAGGATCCAGGTAAATTTAATTCTATGTGTTCTGAATTCTATTTTGTCCTTAGTAATTGAAGAGAGAACCAATGTAGCTACTAGGTGCAGCTCCAAGCTGTTGACATTCCATTTCTAGCAAGGCTTTAAATACCTTAGTTTTCCTTCAGAGAGGGATGGGTTGAAGAAATGACTGATCCATTCAACTTCAGAACGGCCATAGTCTCTTGGTGTGCTCACCTACTTCCTGTCTCTTGCTGTGAATTACCAAAATAATGCTGACCCAGAAAATGAATTTTTTCTCTGCTTTGATTCCCCAGAACAGCCAGAGCAGTTAAATAAGTGTTTGAGCTGAACAAAAACTTTTTGCTTACTCATAAGGATATATCCAGGATACAAGAAAACTTTGTAGATTTACCTGCTTCTGGTGAATTTTGGCAGAGGAATCTCATTAGATCAGTTTCCTTACTGATTGCACTGGTCTTTGGATCATACTGATAAGTTATGGAACGCCAGTGTGTAAAGACTAGAATCTGATTCGCTGTATCCTTACTTAGTCCTCAGTGTGATTTCAGCCTTGGTTGAATCATCTGAAATGACTTGTAGGGTACAGCTGAGTTGACAAGGTCTCTGGCCTGTGTTCATGAAGAGGCTTAGATAAGACTACCATGTTCAGAAATACTCAGATGTGAGTGCTGTGTTCAGGAATTCCGTAGTGTGGATGCAGAATTTTGTTCTCAAGGCCAAAAAACAGCCTGAGGCGTGTTTAATTTTACTCTGTCAATGTGGCAGCAGTGCATACAGGGAACCACTTTAGTTACATGTGTCCATGCATACTAGTAGTAAAATTAGCAATATCCTGCTTTTTCCCCTTATATGCAAACTAAATTTACATAATTCATCTCTAGTAATCTTGAAGTCTTAAAAAGAGAAACAAACAGGTAAACCACCAAAACAGAAACCTAAAATTCCCCTTTCAGAAAAACAAATAAGTTTTTCAGATTTGCTCTAGTACCTTTCAAAGCTTTATTCTGTTTCTCAGTGGATGTACTGTGCAGTTTTCCCCTGTATACTTTACATGACTGTATGTGTGTCTTCTGTTGTCTTACCTAGGGCATATCTTTGCCACAATGGTAGCCACGAGCCATTTTTCTGTATACAGTACTGATGAACACAATTTGAATGGAAGACATGTTTGGTTTCTTGCATTTCAAGTTGTTTTTCAACCATAAGCCATTTAATATCTATAGATATGCTTCTGATCTTTCCCACTACAGAAGGATAAACATGACTGCAGTAGGTTGCTGACTTGTTATAGATGATTAAATCAATCCTGTCTTGTGGCTGCTGTGCAGCTTCCTGCTGCTCAGATACTGAATATATTACAGTGAGTTAGAAGTGTCCTGAAAAACTCTCCAAATAATCCAGGAGCACTGACTGAATGGTGTTCCTCTCTGATCTGCTGTGCTTTTTCATGATGGGCAAGTGTGGTGTCTTGCTGATCCTCTTGTTTACTGTGGCTTCAGTCAGTGTGACTGCAATCAGGGCCAATAAGCTAACTTTCTCAAGGGTTAAGAAAGAATGAAGAAGGATGTAGAGGTTAGGAAGTTGAAGTTCATGTCTGTTAATAGAAGAATCCAAGTTAGAATGTTAATGAAATGAGTTAACAACCTACTATGCGCAATTGAATACTCCCTGCCAGATTTTTACAGTCTGTAAATTGCAGGATTTTCAAGTGACTGATCCTTGCTGTGAGTTCTTTGGAGGGCTGAGACATTCAGGGCCAGTACTAGCCTTGTCTTGAACAAGAACCAGCCAGGCTGCTTTGTGCCGCTGGCTCAGGTGACAAGATCGGTCTTGGCCACCTGCACCTGCATAGATACTTAGCTTTGATCACTGTTTATTCTTTCATCACCAAGGAAAACTTGCTAGAGTGTTACAAATAACAAACTGACATCTGCTGTGTTGAATTGGACCTTATTCTCAGCTAACCCTTTATTTGGCATCATTTTAAATTTTAAAAACTTGAGCTGTTCAATTAAAACCATACTAGATAATATTTGTTTTAAATAGAAACTCAATTTATGATGTTTGTCTTTACTCTTCTGAGGGAATAGTTGCAAATACAGCTGGTGGCTGTGTAGACAACGTTGAAAATGGTAGAGCTGTGGTAAAACTGTTTCAAGCTGCTACTTCTTTTCTAGTCTTGGAGGAGGAACATTCCTGGGCCTGTGCTGTCTGCTGACTGGCTGTGAGACATTTGAAGAAGCACTAGAAATGGCTGCAAAAGGAGACAGCACCAATGTGGATAAGCTGGTGAAAGATATTTATGGAGGAGACTATGAGCGTTTTGGCCTTCAAGGGTCAGCTGTAGCTTCGAGGTATGTGTTGATTTAACTGTTTTTAAGGAATTCCTTGGGAAAGTTACCGTGCATGCTGAACTGAGTGCGTAATCCCTGGACAATATGCAATGTCCATGTGGAAATGTCACTGAATGTATTTTGTGGTTTGTCTTAGGTCTCCCGCTTAATCTTCTTTTTTTTTTTTTTAAATGTAGTTTGCTTCCGTGTACAGTAGTTATTTTAGAAGTGTCTTAACTCGTCGTTTTGTCTTTCCAATGAGATCCCATTTCAGATCTGTTACAAATCAGTGGGTATTAAGTCTTTAAATCCAATGAAATCTCATTAAAAGATAAAATTTGTAAGACCTTTTAGCACTTCTAAGTAACTCATATTAAAAGGAATAATCTTCTTCATGCAGCTTTGGCCACATGATGAGTAAAGAAAAGAGAGATTCCATCAGTAAAGAGGACTTGGCCAGAGCTACTTTGGTCACCATCACCAACAACATAGGTTCTATTGCTCGCATGTGTGCATTGAATGAGGTAAGATAGCCTATTTAGTATGAGCGTAAAACCTCTATAAACAACCAGATAAGATAATCAGAATGCAAACATGCAATTGCTGATGCAGTAGATATGTAACTGGTCTTGCTAAATACGCATTTATTGCGGTGTCCTGGCTCTTGTGATTGAAGTTGTTTGTGTTTTGATAACTGCAAGGTACTTTGAGCTTCAAAGGTAAAGAAGAGTTGACTGTAAAGATCTCCTTGAACCAGTGATGCCTAGTTGTTCATTTGCTCTCAAGTTGTAATAACATAAGTGTTATTGCCTTAGTAATCCAAATTAACACTTGTACTTACCTTGTAATTATTAATAAATTTACCATGGCAGTTGAGGATTTTTTTAAATATTTTGCTTAGGTTGTTTTGATAGATTGGTTTGAATCAGGTGTTGAATATTTTGATAGGTATAAAATCCATTTAATAGTGTCAGAGAAGAAAAATCAAGTTTATTTTCTGCCTAAAACTCCTATAAAATGCTTGTAACATTCTTTGAGCGTAACAACTATTATTCCATTTATATACGTTTCTAGCAGCTTAACAACAAACAAACAAAAAGCTACAAAAAAACCTAGACATTGTTCTGTGCTACAAAATGCATTCCTTACTATTACATGGTAACTCTTTTATCTGATTTCAGTGGATTGGCTTATTCTGTTTTTAATACATGGAAGTTTTTTTAGCTCCATAGCTTTTTTTTAAAAAAATGCTTTTTTAATTTTTCAATCAACAACACACCCACACAGACCAAAACTCCTCAGCAAAACAAAACCAAAAAACTTACCAGACTGTGATGATGATTGGCTTCTGTCTAGTTATTTTACAGTGTGAGAAATAGCAAATGATCACTAGTTCATTTAGTGTTTTGGCTTTTTTTTTTTTTAAACCGTTACCATATGTCCTCCTTGATCTTTCTAACAGAGCAAGTTTCTAATACTTTGTCTCCTGCAGGAGAAGAGATCCTTTGTGTAACTTTTCTACTGTTTCATTTTGTCTTCTAAATCTTTTTATGGTTCTCATTTTGAGGTTGAGTTATCAGATCTTCATGCACTATTCCGAGTATGGTTGCACAATGAATTTATATGATGGCATATTGATAAATTATGTGTTCAGAGTTCTTTTACTAACAGTTCTTTAATATTTTAATTTTTTGAGCATGCATCTCTTTTTAAGAAACCATCCATAGTCTCTCCACAGTCTTTGAGTTGTGGTGGTTCATTGGTCTGTTCTCCCTTCTGTTTGTGTCACTTTAGTTTTTAAATTTAAACTTCATCTGCCATTTCAGTCAGTGCGTGTAACTCTCATCAGCACTGTTATGCTGTTAATATTTTATTCTGATTCTCCTGAATAACTTTGTATGTTACGTTTCTTGCTAATATCTCTGTAGAGTGCAGGTCTTAGTGTATGCGTCTAGCAGATGCTGTTGATACCCTTCGTTGTGAAAAGTGACTACAGACTTTTTTTAGGAGGGAGGCAATTTGGCTTTCAGACAGGATGATTCTCTTTCAGTCTTCTCTTTGCTTTCAGCTTCTTTACAGTGTTGCCTTGTGGCATGGAGTTCAAGCAGCATTGTACAGGGCTATCAAAGCATAGAGAGTTGCAGCAGGGAACCACATAAGATGCATTCAGAGGAAATAGGCTACTAATGAAAGTAATGCTTCAAGTTGCTGTGAAAACGTTCTAACATCTTTGTTTTGTAGGCAGGCTTACTTAAAAACTCTATAAGGTCATATACATTTTTGGAGGAATGTGGGTTGATACGTAAAATTCATTTCACAGACAATGTCAAACTAGAATTTTTCCAACGCTCCAACTAAATTATTTTGTAGCTTTAGAGAATGAAAATGTAGTAGTTTTACATACTATTAAATCAAAAGTGATGTATCACTCCAAGTAAGCAGTGATCTCCAGACAGCTTGCTCTCAGGGGAAAAAGAAGTAATGTTATTACTGCAGAATAATCTAGACTCCTAGGTTGCCTTTGGGAGATACAGTTTTGACTGTCACCAGAGCTTATTAATGAAATGCCCTAATAACTTTTTAAAAAACAATTGAATATGCCATATTCTGTTGGTGAGTTTGTGTGTATTAGATTAGGGCTATGGTGAGGGTTACTTTTAGGTTCTTTTACAAAACCAGTTTATGCCCTAAAACATGAGTTTTGATAAGTTTGTTTTGTTTCAATGATTGCAGCTTCAATATTGTATTGAAAATTACTTGCACATGTGCAGGAAAAAATTAAACTGGGGAATAAATGAAATATTCTGTCTGCAGAACTTCAAAGCAAAGTTTGCTTGCACAGAGTTGGCAGTGGGACAGAAAAATTCCATAGTCTCGAACCATTTGGCTACACATCATTTGAAACAGTCTGTCCCAGGCACAGCACAGCTGCATAGAGGAAAGCAGTCTCCCTTTTCATAGTAGCAGAACATGTAAGTTGCATCTGAATGAGGCTTGCAAAAATATGTACAGGGTCTTTTATTGCATCTTGATATAGATTCCCCTATTCAATTATATTGGCAAATATGTGCTACACTGAAACTGTTCTGTGGGGTTTTGCTGCAGAGTAAATGAACAACTCAGCAAATTTCCACAGAAGAAAGAGCACATAACTTTTCCAGAATGTTGTCATTTTGTTAGTTTAAGCGTTTCATCACCTTCGTCAGCCTAAGGCTTCTGTCTTTAAGCTTTGAATTTTTCAGCGGTGAACAATTTATTTTTTAAATTGTCAGGACTCTCTTAAGAGATAAAAGTAACATTTCTTCATTTTCTGACTCCTGAAGAATGCTAAAGTTAGTTTTGCTCAGCTCAAAAATGTAGGCAACTTTGCATCTTTAGCATAAGTTTTAACCTTGTCAAGTCAAAGAATATTGGAAAATAAAATTGATAAATTTGTATGTGGATATACACTACTGTTCTGGTAGGTATGACTAGTATTTTTAGAATTTTAATTTTTAGTGATTTTTTTTCTTATACTCAGTGTTATGTAGTGCTTGCTTGAATTTCTGCTAACGGTAGTTTTGTGTGTATATTCAGGAGAAAAAATAATTCCATTAAAATGAAAGTAAAATGTAGATTCTAATCAATTTGGTGGTATTGCATTACAGGAAATCAGTTACATGTTTGTCCCTCATTGGTCAGAAATGTCTTCTGAGCAAAATGCCTTGTCAGAGGATGCAGAGTGCTCTTGGCCATGTTTAATAGCAGCCTTTGGAAATTTAAGATGTTTTTATTTTTCAACCATTTAAGTTGCTAGGAATGAGTATGAATGCACACTGATGTGACTGCAGACTCTAAAGGCATAGACAGCTGCAAGCTTGAATTGCTTAAATTAAAGCTTGTGTTGATATGTTTGATTTGAGGGCAGTCAGACCTGCAATAGAGTCAGTCATTGGAGACTGAATAAATACTGCATCTGGGTATCAGCACTGTCCAATACTGAGCATTCGGGTGAGGATGTTCTTTGTGATTTGTCACATACAGCACTGGGCACATCCAAACCCTAGTCTGTAGCACGGTAATTGCTGCAGAACCAAGTGTTGGGTGTTCGAGGGCTGTGTGATTATGGAGAGGTAACACTTGATAATTCCAGTCTCTTTGTAGATATTTGCTAGTAATTTTCAGCAGAGGACTCATGAAGATAGATATCTAGACTCCTTTAAAAGCTTATGTGTTCAGGATTACTCCAGGAGTATTCAGGGATGCAATGAGGAAAGCTAAGGTCCACTTGAAATGAAACCTTGCAAAGATGTCAAGGACAACAAGAAAGGCTTCTTCAATTACATCAGCAGCAAAAGGAAAACTACAGAAAATGTGGGTAGCCGCCAAATGAGACAGAAGGTGGAGTTACTGAATGCCTTCTTTGCTTCAGTCTTTACTGCTAAAGCCAGAGCTTGGAGGTACAGGAGATGATCCAGGTAGACTTTCCTTTGGTGAGGGAGGGTCAGGTTAGAGACAAACTGGACACCTGCAAATCATAGAAAGGTTTAAGTGGGAAGAGGCCTCGGAAATCATCTAATTCCAGTTCCCCTGCCATGGGTAGGGTCACATCTCTCTAGACCAAATTGCTCGGAGTCCCATCCAATCTGGCCTTGGAAGCTTCCAGGGAGAAGAGCAGTCACAACTTCTACGGTTGTCCTCATGAGATGTTGCTTGTTCCAGCGCCCTGATGGGATGCACCAGTGAGTGCTGAGCTGGTAATCATCATTGGTAGGCTACTCTTGTCTTCCAAAGGCCATGGGTAGCAGGAAAGGTGCCTGAGGGCTAGAAAAAAATCCAGTGTTACTCCAGCTGTCAAAAAAAGGCAAGAAGGAGGACTTAGGAAACTACACACCAGTCAGCTTCAACTCTGTCCCTGAAGAGATGATGGAGCATCTCATTCAGGATCACTAAGCATGTGGAGGAGAAGGTAGTCAGCATGGATTCACCAAGGGGATATCACACTTGATTAATCTGATAGCTGTCTGTGACTACATGACTGAGTGGATAGGTGAAGCGAAGGTAATGGTGTTTACCTCAACTTGAGCAAGGCATTTGACACTGTCTCCTATTACAGCCTCATAAAGAAGCTTAGGAAGTGTCAGTTAGATGAGTGGATAGTGGATTGACAACTAGTTGTATGACAGAGCTCAGAGGGTTTTGATTGGTGGTGCAGTCTTGGAGGATTTTAGCTAGTGGTGTTGTCCAAGGGTCAATATTGGGTCCAGTCTTGTTCAACATACTCATCAGTGACCTGGATGAAGGGACAGAGTACCCTCAACAAGTTTACTGATGATACAGAACTGAGAGGAGTGGTGGACACACCAGAAGATTATGCTGCCATTCAGCAAGACCTGGACAGGCTGGAGAGTTGTGTTGAGAATAACCTAACAAAGTTCAATAATGACAAGTGTAAGGTCCTGCATCTGAGGAGGGATAAAGAGGAGGGATTCACCAGTACAGGTTGAGGATTGACCTGCTGGAAAGTAGCTCTGTGGAAGAGGATCTGGTAGTACTGGCGGATAACAGGTTACCCATAAGCCAACAACGTGTCTATGTGGTGAAGAAGGCCAGTGGCATCCCAGGATGCATTAAAAGGAACGTGATGAGCAGTGAGGCTACGTCTGGAATCTCATGTCCAGTTGTGGGTTCTCCAGTTCAAGAGAGACAGGGAACTACTGGAGAGAGTACAGCAAAGGGCTGCAGCAATTGTTAGGGGACTGGAACATCTCAAGAGCAGAAAGGCTAAGGATCTTTGGTACTTTTAGCTTAAAGAAGACTGAGGAGAGATCTTGTCATTGCTTATGAGTGTCTGGAGGACAGATGTTAGGAGGATGGTTCTAGTCTTTTTTCAGTTGTGCCCAGTGACAGGAAAAGGGACAGTGGGTGCAAACTGGATCACGTCAAGTTCCATCTAAACATGAAATATGTGATCTGCTTTAGCGAGAGCGTTGCACTAGATGATCTCCAGAGGTGCCTTTCAACCCATATCATTCAGTGATTCCATGAGGAGGAACTTTTTTACATTGAGGGTGAAACACTGCCCAGAGAGGTGATGGTGTCTCCTTCTCTGGAGACTTTCAAAACCTGTGTGGACATGATATGTTGCAACCTGCTGTAGGTGATCCTGCTTTTGGCAGGGGTGTTGGACTAGATGATCTCCAGAGGTCACTTCCAACCCCTACCATTCTGTGATTCAGTATGGTTCTGTAATTTTCTAGACCGATTCTAGTGTACAGCAATCATTGTAGGTTCTGTATCTGTGTGCATAAGAAGCAAAACCAGGTTCGGTAAGATATTTACTGCAGGCACTGCTTAAGCACCAGAGCAGTTGCCTACATGCACAGAGGCACACAGAAGTAAGGATGGTGGGTGGCTTTCTCACTGACATCAGAGTGTGCATTGTTCAAAAATCTTAAGTTTTCCTTTGAAAACAGGGTTCAAATGGCCTTTGAAAGAAAGGAGTGTAGTACATCATGTTGACTACATTTTGATTACTTTTTGAAAATGAAACCAGGATCCAGAAAATAATGCAAGATCCTACTTCCCACCTCTAACATAATCTTTCTCAGATCCCCTTTAGAGGTTGTCCATCTGAATTTAATAATTGTAGTGATCTCTGGAAAATTGCTTAATTTAACGGGGTAGGGTGGCGGGAGATGTCCTGCATGCAGCTACATCATACAAAGTTAGAAACAAAGCAACAGAACACTCATAATCTTGTTCACGTTGGGAAGGTCCTAGACTGTTAAGCAAATATTTACCATCTGTGATACCAACCTCTCTTGCAACATCTCTACTTTTAGCAGTCAGTAACTGCAAATCTAAATTTTATTTTATTTTAGTTTTGGTATGGAGAATGTAAATGTAACCCAAAGTTCCTGATTAGCATTATGTTTGAGTCAGACATACATATGGAATTGAGGCAAATAGTGTGTCTGAATATAATTTATTGCTGGTCTGCTTTTCAATTTTACAGAACATCGACAAGGTGGTGTTTGTTGGCAACTTTCTCAGAATTAATATGGTTTCTATGAAGGTGCTAGCATATGCTATGGATTATTGGTCCAAGGGACAGCTAAAAGCTCTGTTTTTGGAACATGAGGTAAGGAAATACATGTTGAACTTGTATTTGTAAGTACAAAAATGTTGCCATTTTTGAAATGACGAAGTTTAAAGGGAGAATTTCAGTGCCATTGCTTTGAAGTGAAGGCACAAATTTAGTTCTGCACATATAGAATCTAATTACAAATTCATGTGAAAATAACCCCTGCTAACTCCCTGGCTTGATCACTAATGTTGTGCTATTTGTTGCTCAATGTTGTTACTCTTGCATTGAGACCCTAGAACCAATAAAGCTCAACTGGATGTAACTTTTGTAAGCATGAGCAAGGTGGCTGTAACATGGGCGTGTTCATAATGGAAACTGCCCGTCCTTTCCCAATACAGCATCATCACCGTGGTTCTGTAATGTCATCTCTTTTGACAGTTTGTGAGAATTGTGTAAGACTTCTCCAGGGTGTAGGGCACTTTCTTGGACCTAAACAAAAATCACATGAAATAATTAAATCATAACAATACAACAAATACTTGGCACAGCAGAGATCATCTGACAAGAAAGGTCTCTTAATTGCCTTGGCAGAACTGAAGACTACGTGCTCGTGCTTGTGTCTTATTTTACAATGTAATTGATTTTATTTTGTCTCTGCCTCTTTTAAAGGGTTATTTTGGAGCTGTTGGGGCTCTCCTAGAATTGCTTAAAATGACGGATGATCAATGATGAAGCTGTCTGAAGAGATTCCTAATGCAGATGCTGCTGGTTAAGAGTGAAAATCGCTACAAGGATGGAAATGAAGCCATGGTAGTTCTACCTGCTGGATTTGTAAATAGTTCTTTTAGCTAATCTTTAACTTTGGGGTTTTGAGCTTATATTTCAAAATTCATACCAGGAATAACAAGATTTCTTTTTCTGTATACTGTATTTTTTAGGGGAAAATGTGCGAAGTGGCCAAACATACAGATTGTATGGATTTATTTTAAAAAGCGGATACTGTTTAATGTAGGACCTGTGGTATGAGGCATCTGCTTTTCTTCTGGGGTTTACTGATTAGTGTGGTAAATTTAACTTCATTTAGTAATAACTCTAGGAGATTTTTTTAATCTTATTTTCATGACGTTTCATGATTTGTTCTTGGTTTCAAATGAAACTACAAACCTGATGCGTTTTACTGTGAGATTAGTCATTGTTTTTTTGCATTTCCTCATTAGATGAGACACGTTTATTTAACATTTCCCTACCCCTCAAAAAAAAAACTGGAAAAGCTTTCTGTGACTACATGGGTTTCTTGGCAAGACTGCAGGGAAACTGGGGAGAGGGATTTAGTGTTGTAATTTTTCACTAATCATGACTTGAAAAAGGAGCAGGCTTCTAACTGGTTTTGCAGGACTAACTGTATGAAACTTTTGAACAAGTTACAGACTCAAATTTTAATTGACGTGTAAATGCAATCCTGTTTCTGTTAAAGAACTCTGGTCTGTATGAAGAGTTCTGTAGTACAGATGTTATTTATGTGGTACGTACTTTGCTTTAGATGACTAAGGGAGGAGATTCTTCTAAAAGTCTTCAAAATCTTGTGAAGATTTTTCTGTAGTCTGCCATTTTAAACTTTATTTTAATCAATACCAACTGGTAGCTGCTTTATTCAAAGCCCAGTTTCTAAAATTAGAAAAACACTGACTAATGTATTATTTGGCTGATGTTAACTTTCCCCTCAGAACACTAAGATTTGAGTGTTTATTCCAATACAGTATTTTCTACCTTTTTTGTTGTTTGATTTGTTTCCAATTGAATTTAGACTCCTTTGAATCTATGTACTTGGATTGCTGCACAGTGTGTGTAAACATGCTTGTCTTTAGACACAAGACTCACAATCAGGCTGAAAAACGGTCCATAAATTGTTTTGTCTTGCAGAACTGTATGTGATCTCGCATAATGTGAAGGGCTCATCAGAAGGACAGTGTAAAATTCAGACACTTGTATTATCCATTATACTTTTGAATTGGGGTTTATTTCACTTTTTAAAATATTCATTAATTTCTGTATCTCCCAAATGTTGAACGAAATTGTTGTTAACTCAAGTGTTAACTTGTCTGATGGAAGAAATAAAGACCACTACTGTTTTGGCAGTTTTAATGTGTTTGTGGAACTCCCTTCTTGAAATCAGTGATGTGAGATGTTTTGTGACATGTGACTAGTTATTGCTATGATAATTCTTTGATTCTTGATGGGTTTTTTACTAGTTGCTATTTGTTTTGATTGTTGAAGCTTTCTCCTGCTTGAAGTTGACTTTTTCATAGACTGTAAACTGCAACGTAAGAAAATTAGCATGTTGTAGGTTGACATTTCATGTAATGCGGAGATTGAGGTAAGTGAGGATAGTACTGCTGAGTGCCTCTCACTTTTCATGAACTAAGTGACACTTTAATGGACAAAATGCAGCTTTGATTAAGCTTATTTGCTAGATATTGTCTGCAAGTAAAGATTGATCTGTGTGTTCATTTAAAACCTGCCTGGATATGTTCCTGTGCAACTTAGTCTAGGTGATACTGCTGTGGCAGGGGAATTGGACTAGATGATCTTTTGAGGTCACTTGCAATCCCTAATGATTCTATGATTCTGTGATAACAGGTGTCTAGGGCTCCATGGGGTCTAGAGGGCATAGTGTTGTCTATAGATCTCTGGATATTTATAAGGAGTCTCTGTGGTCTATAGGGCTCATTGGGGTAACCCTAATGGCCCAGATGGGATGCATCCACAAGTGCTGACGGAGATGGTGGAAGTCATTGCTAAGCCACTCTCCATCATCTTTTCTAAGTCATAGGGATCAGGAGAGGTGCCTGGGGAGTGGAGGACAGCAAATGTCACTCCAATCTTCAAACAGGGAAAGGAGGAGGACCCAGGTAACTATGGACCAGTCAGCCTCACCTCCATCCCAGGAAAGGTGATAGAACAATTTGTCCTGGACGCTGTCTCCAGGCACATCAAGGACAAGGAGGGTCATTAGGGACAGTCAGCATGGCTTCACAAAAAAGAGAAAGTCATGCTTGACCAACTTTTATGAGGACGTAACCAGTTGCATAGATGATGGCAGAGCAGTGGATGTGGTCTATCTTGACTTCAGTAAGCCATTTGACACAGTCTCACATAGCATCCTCACAGCCAAACTGAGGCAGTGTGGTCTAGATGACCAGGTAGTGATGTGGATTGTGAACTGGCTGCAGGATAGAAGCCAGAGAGTGGTGGTCAATGGGACAGAGTCTAGTTGGAGGCCTGTATCTAGTGG
>JAOXOE010000632.1:13605215-13615440 GCA_028565055.1 Phoeniculus purpureus | reverse complement strand
GTGTTTTGTAAGGCTGGTTTTCCCCGCTTTTTTGGCAGAAAACCAAAAAAATCGTTGAGCTGTATCTTTGGTACCCAAGTTCTTTAAGACAAAACGACCCTAAAAAACAGGATCCAGGAACGCAAGGGGGTCACACAGCACCACTTGTACCAAGTGATGTATCACTGTATCAAAACAAGGGGATGCTATGAAAATGTCAGCGATTTTTCAGTAAAAATCTCAATGATTTCTAAATAATAATTTCTGTTCTTGACACACTCCTGCTCTATCAGTGTCTCTTTTTTATCCGGTGTCTGTATTATTCTGAGGATATTTCTACGGCCCTAGACATAGTAACGTGAATATTTATATTAGAGGATTGAATTACGGTGAAGGTTTTGCAAGCCTGTCCACACGTCCTCTGACCACAGGCACGCTGCTCTGGGAGATTACGGATCTGCAATGCAGTGCCAGTTAGTTGCCTCAGAGCGTGAAGATAAAATAGGTTTGCAAGGAGCTGTGACGATAACAGGCACTGTTGTGCTTGTGTGTAACCGAAGCCCATTGGTATTTATTAGATATGCTTAGACTATGCTCAAAAAGGACGGCTAGCCGCTCTGCTTGTGTAACAGCGAATTCTGACAAGGCGCTACAGCCCTGGCAAAGCAGCGCCCCTTCGGGAGGTTCCCGTGAGAAGCAGACGCAGAAGAGCGGAGAAGGGCTGGGAAGCAAGACGGGAGCTGGGTGGGTTGCACACGGAGATCCGTGGGGACCGCTGGCTCACACCGAGTCACACAGCCCAAAGCTGCGCAGACCGGGAGGGGCGGGCGGGGGCAGCAGCGGCCGCGCAAAGCTCGGCGGCCGCCGCACTGGGCAAGCTGGGGACGGGGGCGGGCTGCTCCCGCCGCCGCCGATAGGCCGCACCGCATGGCCTGAGCGGCCCGATTCCAGCGCCCTCCTGCCGCCGTCGCCGCCCCGCCCCGCCCCTGTGACGCGGTTCGGTGCCGGTGGCCGCGCCCGGCGGAGGCGGTGCGAAGGCTCTGCGGAGCTCGGGTTCTGCTTTGCTGGGCCCTACCGGATCCGTCCCGCAGCGCAGGATGCGGAGCCTGCTGGTGGCCGCGGTCCTGCTGCAGAGCGTCGCCGCGTCGGGCGCGCTCGCCGTATCGCGGAGGAATGTGGACCCCGAGACCAACATGAACATCGTGAGCGGCGGGGCGCGGCGGGGCGGGGGCAGCGGCGGGAGCCGGGGACGGGCGTGGAGCGGGGCTGTAACGGGACGGGTGTTCTGGGGCCGTGCGGCCGCTCGGGCTCGGCGGGCGCTGCCTGGCGTCTTCCACCGCCGTGAGAGCTTTGGGGGCTTCAGGCACTGGTCAGCGGCCGGACTTAAAACCCCTCTGGAACGTTGCTGTCGCTGCGGGGGATCAGAGACGTGTTGGAAAGAAACAGCGTGTTCGGCTAAATGCTGCTTCTCTTCCTCGCCCCGCAGCCTAAGAGCAGAACCTGGATCATGTCTTATGATTCTTCCGTTCTCTCAAGGCACAGCTGGTGTCATAAAGCCATTTAGATAACAAATTATCTGTCTTCCTGATGGATTTGGATCAAATAAAGCCAGAGACATGAAAGATGGGAGATAAACCCATAGATGAAATGACAGTGTTAAAGAACATTTTTGGTTATTTATGTTTGACCTGGCAGCAGTCACTTAAGAACTCGGCAGCAGACATAGGGCTAGAGGAGAAAGTCAGAAAAGGCCCTTGAAACGGCGAGCCGAGGTTGCAATGTCAGTAGCTCCCACGTGCGAACAGCATGACTGTAGGGTTTTAAAGGTGCTGTGTTTGTGGTTCGTTTCATTATGGAGGACAAGAGGAAATGTTGCACCCGGTGAAGTTTAGGTTAGACATTAGGAAAAACTTTATTGAAAGGTGTTTAAAAGTCGTGTAGACATAGAGCTTGGTGATGTGGTTTAGCAGTGGGCTTAGTACAGTTAGAATAATGGTTGGACTTGATGATCTTAAAGGTCTTTTCTAACCTAAATGATTTCATGATCTGATGCATGATCATGCCCCCTCTGTAACAGAGAATTTGTCGTAAAGTTCAAATACAAATCCAAAATATTTCTGAAGAAGCCTTTCCCTTCAAGACAGCTGAACCACTGTACTATGTGTAGCTCTTCTGTATGCCACTGTAGTGTCAGTGGCTTTCTGCTACCTCACTTGTTTGTTATTGTTATTTCCTTGAAAGCAGATAGTTTACTTTTTGTCAGACAAATCAATGTCTCTGTGTTTTGCCCAGTTGCTGTAATCCTTTCAACACTCAGTCTTCTTTATCACTGTAAGCAGTGTCTTGGTAACTATGACAGTGGATCATGCCACAGGCCAGGAAGTCCTCCCAAACTCCATGGACAGGGTTTATGTTCTGGCCACAAACTGGTTTTTGTTCCTTATACAAACTGGGACACATCTCAGAAGAAAATTTGCATCAAATAGCCAGGTAGCAGGGCACCTCAGCATCCTTTAATTTCATGTTGTGGTCTTTGGAGAGAATCCAGTGTCCTCTCACATGTTAATGAACTGAGGAGGCTGGCAGTCTGAGTCCAAGGCGGTTTCTTCTATTTCTTCAGAGTCAAATTATTACCTTCAGGGGATACCCTAGTGAGGAGTACGAAGTGACAACAGAAGATGGGTATATCCTTTCTATTAACAGAATTCCCTATGGAAGAAGATGCTGTGAGAGGAGCAAAGGTAAGATGTCTGCTTGGAAAAATGGGGAGTTTTGAGAAAGCTGTCTTTGCTTATGAAATAATCAAATTTCTCCCATAATAATCCAGAAGTAGTTAAAGACTATGACCTACACTGTTAGAGTGCTTTACTGGTGAGTGTAATGGCCAGAATAGATTAGGCTTATGTAGAGTGAGTATAGGAAAAGAGGAGGATTTAGAAAGCTCTGTTTTCCTGGCATTGCATTTTTGTGACATCAATACAAGCCCTTCATTGTTGCTTGATTTTCTGAGTGGCTGAAGCCTGGATTTTCTAGGAAGTGTAAATAAGCATTGAGATTTGTTGGGTTTTTTAAGCAGTAAAGTCTTGAAAAGGGTTTGATTGTAACACTGTTGGGTTGTTTCCTTTCCGTTTAAAAAAATGCTACGTTATTGACTTTTGATCAAATACAACTAAACTACAAGAGTTCCCACTAAATAAAACTAAATAAAATAAATATTGCCTAATTTCTGTATAAAATACAAATTTGTATTTTAATTTTAACCTTTCTGAAGCTTCTGTTGCAATAAAGTACCAGCCACACACTGAGTGGGGGGGGATGTTATAGTATTTTGCTTCAGCCCATCTTGAAATTCAAAAAGACATTTCAAGTTAGCATATGCAATAGATAGTTGACAATAGTCAGCCCAGACCAGGTTGTTTTATGGGTGTGATTTGATGGGGGATAAGGAGGAGCACTGTTGTCTGACAGCAGAGCACTGTTAGAGGCTGTGAGAATTGCTGTGAGAGCTGCTGTAGCATCACTGAGGGAATGCAGGGGGATGCACAAGTGAGGAGGTGGTGGAGAGGAAGGATAGGGGGAATCTAAGCTGAAACTTAAGGGAGTAATATGGGCAAGTTTTTGCAAGGACTGAATAGTGGAATGCTTTAAAAATGAGACATACAGATATGAAAGGGGAGAGACACTTTTGACTTCCTATCCGGGTTAACTATGTACGGAATTAGCAGTGTGTTTGAACCTCAGTAACTGGATTAGATATCAGTCTTGTCACCACCCCTTATTAAAGATCCTGCAGACAGTCGCATGCATAAGAGCAGATATTCTAAGGACTGCCTCAGAACCCTATGGACTGAAAAAAAACTAGGGTGAGTGGTAAAAACATGGAGTTCACAGAAGGAATCAGGGGTTGTCCTATAGCCTTGGGTGTGAACAAGACCTGTGGTAAGTCCCTCTCTGCTGAAAGCCAAGCAACAGTCTTCCTGCCCTTATCTGTTGGTTTTTATGAGTTAGGATGTTTGCACTGTCCGCTGTCTCACGAGCTGAGTTTCATAGATCAGTGCATGGTCGAGGACAGTCAAGCCTGGCAGGTGTCTTGGTACTTAAGAATTTCAGAGAAGCCTATTGGCATCCGTGGAAGGGAAATGACAGGATGCCTTTGTACCTGTTGATTTTGTCGAATCTTTGATCAATGACAGAAGCAAACAGAAGTTTCCTGACCTGTGGGAATTGTTCACATTCCCATTGCCACACCCTCGACCCCAAGTTCATGTTTTGCAAAGTGCTTTAATTTTAAAAACAAGGATTACTGAGCACATTTGGGGAAGTATGGTCTTGTAGAAGAATGTAGATTTCAAAGTTCATGTTGATCTTAAGTTTTTATAGACTTGGTATCTTTTCTCAGAAAGATACCAATGATGTGTTACTGCTGACTTAGCGTATATGTGCTATAATTCTTTTGCAATACCTGCATATTGTGAATAGGATTCCTTGGAATCATGTATCACATGATGTTTTGGAACACAGCTTAGAGTTTTTAAGCTAAGTAATACAAAATGAAATGTCCAGAGAACCTGAAAGAAAACATCAGTGTTTTTTTTGTTTTAGGATTAACTAAAAATCTAAACCAACTTCATAGCATGTGTAAGAAGGGCATGGAAATAAGGTGTTTCTGACTTACTGGGAGTGCAATGGAGAGAACAGAATGTTCTGTAGATGAAAGGGTATTGTAAGGGTTTTTAGGATCAAAGGTGACACAAAATTGTTGTTGTCCATGTGAATTTGTCATATGATTGTATAACTGATGTGCGTGATAAAGTGAAAAAGGAAGTGGCAGAAATGGGAGGCTAATAAAAGGACAGAATTAAAGCAGCAAACAGTCTTCCCCTATGTTATGAAATATGCAAGTGGCAGCTTGAGGAAAGCCTGTTCTTCAAAAATCAGAAGTTGGTTGATCTGACTTTAGTAAAAGGGAAGAAGGGATCAAAGCTAAAACTAAATTTAATTTTAGCCTTGAGAAGTCTGCACACTGTTCATGAGGCAGTGAAGTACTACTGAAGCAGTGTGAACAGTGATGCTGAACTGTACTTTCCCAGTGCTGGTTTGGCACTGCTGGAGATTTGCTCTGGCTGCAGGGACAGTGTGCCACAACATGTTTTTTTTTTAAACAAACTGAGAAAAGCAGGCACTGAAAAGATATAAAGGGTTGCCAGGAGAGAGATATATTGTTGATTTGGTTTTTGGAACTCATAGCAAAGATTTATGGACATGACCTGGAACAGAAGGTGTAGGTGACGGAAGCAGTTGTGATTTGTCTGTTTCTGCTGAAAGATCCAAGTCTAAATTGTCAGTGGAGGAAGTATTGCATGAGCTAGAATTGTAGTAGGACTGTGTGTCACTGAAGGAGGTAAATTCCTGAGTAATCTCTTGCATTGAGCTAAAGCCGCTGTGTTATCAGATTTCAGTTATTAAAACAGAAAAAACCCCAAACACTTGTGCTACTGTGAGGTCCAGAGACCAGTCTTTTGGGTTTCTGCAGGTCATATTCTTGCTAACATTATGTTAATTTATTTTCCTTCTGTAGAAGCAGGAACCTGAAATCATTTTTAAAAAAATGTATTACATATACAAATGTTATTCCCTTTTCAGGGTAAGGAAGTCAGGAGACAGGTTACTTGGATTTCACCTGGGAAAAGGATTGTGGTCCTTTTAATTACTGAAGTCAAGGAGAGAAAGTATCTTGAAAGTTCTGCCAGAGCTTTGGTTGTGGGAGTGAGTTGCATGGAGATAACATCAGTACCGATAGCAGAGATTTCCACAGCTCAGCTCCCTAGTTTGGCATTGCCTTAATTGGAAGGCAAAGATCTCAGTAGCACATACATGCCTTCCCCAAGTTTAGGGACAAGACCATGGTCATAAGTAGTTTAGCTGTCTTGTGTGTTTGGGCCAATCTTGCTGAGTATTTGTGAGCTTGAAACAGTTGTAAGGGCTACCTGTATTTTTTTTGTAGCTCATACTTTTTCTTATGTTTGTTCATTGCACATTTGCTGTCTGTTTTGAACTTCAGGAGTCTTTTGTGCTAGTTAGAAAACAAGTGAATATATATGGCACTATAAATATTATACAAATTGCTAATCAGAGTGGATTAAGTCAGTAGATAAGTATTCAACGTGCAAATCTAAAGGAGACTTCAATAACTCATTTGAGTTATTTTTAGATGCTCAGTTCCTGATGAATGGGAAGCTTTAATAAATGCTTAATTTTTTCAGGTCCGAGGCCTGCTGTGTTTCTGCAGCATGGTTTGCTTGCAGATGCCAGCAATTGGATCACAAACTTGGATTACAACAGCCTTGGCTTTATGCTGGCAGATGCTGGCTATGATGTATGGCTGGGGAACAGCAGAGGGAACACCTGGTCCAGGAAGCATACACACTTCACAGTGAAGCAAGAAGAATTCTGGACTTTCAGGTATCCTTGTCTTGCTAGAGAAACTAGAAAAACTGCTCAGGAGCCTTGTGACCAGGCTTCTCTTCTTCTTCTGGCCCATCATCTCAGTTCAGGCACAATTCCTAATGTTCTAGGTAATTTTTTCTGGTTACGTGTGCTGTCACATGTAGGGACAATAAAAGGGGGGTTTCGTAGTCAGTATAGCGTCTTGAGACAGTGGTCATATGTGGCCAGTAGAACATTAATTCATTCACTGCTGTGTGGAGTGAAGATCACCAGAGCGTTCTGCATCATCCAAAGGTAGCTTTTCTTTTAGTCCAGACAGCTGCACTGCAGCGCGGTAAAGCTCCGTGCAGTTGTTCCATACTCATAACTTTCTTTGCACACACAACTGACTTCTAGTCTTTGCTTTGCAGCTTTGATGAAATGGCCAAGTATGACATTCCAGCCTCAGTGGACTTTATTTTGAAGAAGACTGGCCAGGAACAGGTTTTTTACATTGGCCATTCGCAGGGCACTACAATGGGTATGTGAACAGAGGCATTTCCTACAATATCTTGTGTTTGAAAAGGGATCAAGTTCCACATACATGGTTTAATGATAAAAAAGCAGGGTTTCTGAAATGTAACTAATTTGGGATTTCAGTTGCTTCCTGGAATATTCATTAACATTAAAATGAAAAGATTTAACCGCCCTGTGTTTACTTAAAGTGGGAAGCTGTGAAATGATAAATTGAAGTCACAAGTAGCCACTGGTATGGTTTCTATTAAAATAAATTAACTGTGCTTAATAAAACTAGAATCATCAGATGTGTTGAATAAAGCTTCCCATTTCAGAATATTTTACTGGGTGTAAGGCCTGGTGCTTTTAGATCTGCAGACAGAAAGAGGTGAAATAGTGTTGGGTCAGTTTTCCAAAAGAAATCCTTCTGATTTGCATAATTTAACTGGTATTGCATAGTAACTAGGTTAATTTTAGACAACAATCAAATGATTAGTCTACAAATACTTGTGCACACTCAACATATCTTAGACTTTTTAGAATCACTGCCAAGCAAAATTCTTACCTAACTTGTGTCAGTGAAGTTTGTTAATTATTCTTATGTTATTTACAGCTTTCATTGCTTTTTCAACTTTGCCACAGCTGGCTAAGAAAATCAAGATGTTCTTTGCCTTGGCACCAGTAGCTACAGTCAAGTTTGCTACTAGCCCTCTGGTAAAATTGGGAGTGTTCCCTGACCTGCTACTCAAGGTATGTATCTGAGTGTAAAAGTTTTAAGCCAAATGAAGTGTCCCCTTTGCTAGTTGAAGACAGCAGAGCAAGGAATGTTAAGAGATATAACTAGATTAACGTGTCTGTCAAGAACACTGGGCCAGCTTTTCAATAGTAATGTGATGGAAATGAGCAGTGGCTCCTCTGGCTTTACTGCTGTCTAGTGAGACAACCTGCATCAGTTTAGAGTAGTATTTTACAACTTCATAGGTGGAATGAAATTACGTCTTTCCATTTACATGTTTCTAGAAGTTGCACTACAGAAATCACACGAACAATTAAATTGTTGGTCTGGTTTAAAAGAGTCATGTAATAGCTTTATACAGAACTGTCATAAATTTTAGCAGAGTTGTTTCACTATCAGACATCTACTATAGGAAAAGGATCCTTAGAAAGTGACTAAGAGCAGCAGCTTTGTTTAGGTGCTGTGAGTTATCCTCTGGAGGAGTTTACCTTTGCCGATTAACATAGAAGGGAGTGTAGGCAGACTGGCAGGCTGCAGTAAGTGCCTGAAGTCAGACATGAACACCCTGCTGCGTCATTTTTAACCATCACTTTTCTTTCCACCGCCTATGGTGATTCCCACACAGAGCTGTATGTTCTGTGAAGTAAACCCTTCTGTGCCGTCCCTCATACACATTTAATATTTGTCTGTTGCGTTACTGGTTCCCCAGTAAAACAGATACAAGTAAGTGATATTAAAGATTCTCAATTGAAAGATCCTAAGGAATCTGATGTTCCTCGTGTAATGAACTTTGTCTGCTGAGGATAGCAGCTAATCAGTGCAGTTGTCCAAGCTGTACTGAGGAACTTGATTCTCATGGTGACTTGCATAAAAATTGGAGTGCAGAAGTACATGACAGCTATAAAACCACCGGCCGGTTGTATCTTTAAAAAGCTGTGTTTCTTTTAAGGAAGTGCCTAGGGGGAAAGGGCAAATCCTTGGACGTTTTAAGGAAGTGGTCACCACAGCTCATGCAACCCGTTTTTCTTACATGTTTTGATGAGAGAAAGTTGCAAGTGTGAAGCTCTTTAACATTAGTAGATGGGAGTTAAAATATTTTAGACTTCAACAAATCTGATGATAAGAAGCTGTGTAGTAGTTCTGTAAAGTATTGAATTGAAAACTGGTTAGAACTTGGGGGTAAGTTGGAATACTTTAAAGATGGTCTCAGTTCCCATTTACTTTTTGTAGATGTAATGACTGCATCATTTAAAGCAGAAGCACTAACTGTGACCTTCCTGTTGGACTGTAAAGAAGGTTGATAAGGACATAATCATTTTGGCACACATCATGTGGCACACCTACTGCCAGTGCAAATGGAAATAATTACCTCAAGCATATTGTAGTATGAAAACTAAGCCCAGGTACTTGAATGAAGGAAGATTTAGATTAGATGTAAGGAGGAAGTTCTTCACTGTGAGGGTGATGAGACACTGGAATAGGTTGCCCAGGGAATCTGTGGGTGGTCCGTCACTGGATGTGTTTAAGACCGGGTTGGATGGGGCTTTGAGCAACCTGGTGTAGTGAGAGGTGTCTCTGCCCAAGGCAAGGGAGTTGGAACTGCGTGATCTTTGATGTACCTTCCAATTCAAACCATTCTATAATTCTATGCAAATACATGTTTGTCCTGTGCGTTTGTTGTTTTGCAGGACATGCTTGGAAAGAAACAATTCCTTCCTCAGAATTCTTTACTGAAGTGGCTTGCTACCCATGTTTGCACCCACAGAATACTTGATGACCTTTGTGGGAATATATTCTTTCTTCTGTGTGGTTTTAATGAGAGAAACCTGAATATGGTATGTTTTGGTACCTTTTAACAGCTGAGTTACTGTGAACTCCAATGCGTTATTGACTGTGTATCACTGTGCTGGTTGTTCTTTACACGTAGTTAGAAAAAACCTATCGCTGCCTTCAGCACTGAGTTTGGTAGAATAACTTTCCTTAGTATAGATGTAGTTGCCCAGCTTGAGCAGACAGAATTAACCTTCTAAATTGTCACTGGAAAGCTAAAATAAATTATCTTAGATCTTTTGAAGAAGTGGGTAGGAGAAGTGAATTGATATACTGGTGCAGATATTTTATTCCTTTTGCAAGGAAGTGAGGAATGCAGTTTTCAGTTGTTTTCAAGAGAACTGTTGGAGTTTTCTGGACTCTTGGTGGCAATGTGCAGTCAAACTGAGTCAGTGTGGTCTGGATGATAGGGTAGTGAGGTGGATCGTGAACTAGCTGCAGGAGAGAGTAGTGGTCAATGGGACAGAGTCTGGTTGGAGGCCTGTATCTAGAAGAGTCCCCTGAGGGTCGGTACTGGGACCAGACCTAATCAATATGTTCATTAAAGACTTGGATGAGGGATTAGAGTGCACTGTCAGCAAATTTTCTGATTACACAAAGCTGAGAGGAGTTCCCAACACCCCAGCAGGCTGTGCTGCCATTCAGCGGGACTTGGATAGGCTGGAGAGCTGGGCAGGGAGAAATGTAATGAAGTATAACAAGGGCAAGTGTAGAGTCTTGCATCTGGGCAAGAACAAC
>JAOXOE010000632.1:13579348-13605115 GCA_028565055.1 Phoeniculus purpureus | reverse complement strand
AGAATCACAGAACATTAGGGATTGGAAGGGACCTTGAAAGATCATCTAGTCCAATCCCCCTGCCACAGCAGGATCAACTACACCAAGTTGCACAGGAACATGTCCAGGCAGGTTTTAAACATCTCCAGAGAAGGAGACTCCACAATCCCACTGTGCAGCCAGTTCCACTGCTCTGTCACCCTCACTGGGAAGAAGTTCCTTCTGATATTCATATGTTCCAGCTTACACCCATTGCCCCTTGTCCTATCTCTAGATGACATTGAGAAAAGCCTGGCTCCATCCTCCTGACATCCACTCTTTACATATGTATAGACATTAATGACGTCACCCCTCAGTCTACATTTCTCCAACCTAAAGAGCCCCAGCTCTCTCAGCCTTTCCTCATAAGGGAGGTGTTCTACTTCCTTCATCATCTTTGTTGCTCTGAAGACTTCCACGTAAGTCACTGCATCTCGGTTCTCTTCATCATTTATTGCTATTTATCTCATTATCTTCATCTTCATGACAAGTATCTACTGGGCAATAATTATACTGCGAGAAAAACCTGCGAAGGAACCTGTTTCTACCAGATGCATTTCTACCTGGAGAGGACACCTGCCTTATCTCAACTGTTACCTTCATTGAGTTGTCTAAAGGAAAAGATAAATCTCAAGATGATTAAAAAAAAGGTTGAAGTAACTAAAAGAGAAGGCAAAGTGAATTAACAGTGAGCACAAACATTATCATATGTTAACACAGAGAGAAGATTAGTGACAGGATTTGGATCATAAACAAGAGAAACTGGATTAGCTGATTCACAAGTACAAGCTTGACCTAATCGATCTTATCACAGAATCACCCTGGTTGGAAAAGACCCTGGGATCAGAGTCCAACCATCTACCCCTAACTTACAAGTTCACCCCTAAACCACACCCCTCAATGCCTCCTCCAAATGATCTTTAAACATATCCAGGGATGGCGACTCGACTACCTCCCTGGGAAGCCCATTCCAGTGCCTGACCACCCTTTCTGGGAAAAAATTCTTCCTAATATCTAGTCCAAACCTATCCTTTTGTAACTTGAACCCATTCCCTCTTGTCCTATCTTGTCACTAATTGCTTGTGAGAAGAGACCAGCACCAACCTATCCACAACACAGTTGTAGAGACTGATCAGGTCTCCTCTCAGCCTCCTCTTCTTCAATCTAAAGAGCCCCAGCTCTTTGTGTCTTTCCTCGTAAGATTTATTTTCTAGGCCCTTCACCAGCTTAGTTGCCCTCCTCTGCACCTGCTACAGCACCTCCACTTCTCTCTTGTATTGAGGTGCCCAAAACTGGACACAATACTCAAGATATGGCCTCACCAGTGCCAAATACAGGGGGACGATAACGTCCCTACTGCTGCTGGCCACTCTATTTCTAATACAAGTCAGGATGCCATTGGCCTTCTTGGCCACATGGGCACACTGCTGGCTCATATTCATCTTCCTGCCAATTAGAACCCCCAGTTTAGGTTCCTTTCTGCCAGACCTCCCCAAGCCTGTAGCGCTGCAGGGGGTTGTTGTGGCACAAGTGCAGGACCTGACACTTAGCTTTACTGAAGCTCATGCCATTAACACTGGCTCATTGCTCCAATCTACCCAAGTCTCTCTGAAGAGCCTGTCTACCCTCTTGCAAATGAACACTCCCACCTAACTTGGTGTCATCTGCAAACTTACTAACGATACACTCTATGTCCTTATTGAGATCATCAAGATGTTAAACAGAGATGGTTCCAACACCAAACCCTGAGGCACACCACTTGTGACAGGCCGTCAGCTGGATTTAACTCCATTAACCACCACTCTTTGAGCCCGTCCATTCAACCAGTGTTTTATCGAGCAGATTGTGTGCTTGCCCAAGCCATAAGCAGCCAGTTTATCAAGGAGAATTCTATGGGGAACAGTGTCAAAGGCTTTTTGAAAGTCCAGGTAAACAATATCCACAGCCTTTCCCTCATCCAACAGTTGGGTCATCCTGTCATAGAAGGAGATCAGGTGCATCAGGCAGCACCTGCCTTTAATAAACCCAAGTTGACTG
Organism: Phoeniculus purpureus; assembly: GCA_028565055.1. Lineage (NCBI taxonomy): Eukaryota > Metazoa > Chordata > Aves > Bucerotiformes > Phoeniculidae > Phoeniculus > Phoeniculus purpureus. The sequence goes on along the minus strand of JAOXOE010000632.1, from coordinate 13,603,060 downwards.
GGCCTGATCCCCTGGTTGTCCTGTATGTGAAATGAGATGGCACTTGAGATGATGTGTTCCATATTATTTGTATCTGGCAGGAAGATTTCTGAAACTGCAAAGCTGGAAGAGATCAATTCTATTGGTCTGATCAGGAAAGAGAGACTTAAAAGCACTCCTCCTTTTTGGAAAAGAAGCCACATGACACACTCATATAATAGAATGAAAAGCTTTGCAATCCCACAGCTGAGAAGAAAGCTCAGCAGCAGATGAAAATCTGTAGTGGTTATAAATATTAGCTAAAAGGTAAATGAACTCTAGTTTGTTTGTAAAGTGATGCATTCAAATAGCCAAGAATAAAACAAGGTTTTTTAAAAAACCCCATGTCTGACATTTACACATCTACAACATGTTCTCTTTTGGGAACACTTGCACTTCTTGAATGAGGCATTCACAGAATGGTTTAGGTTGGAAGGGACCTCAGAGATCATCTAGCTCCAACTTAGGGGGCTTTGACTAGATGATCTTTCAAGGTCAATTCCAATCCCTAATAATTCTACAATTCTATGATTCTTTGAAATGTGAAAAAACAGTATTCAAACCTTTTTTCTCATGCAAGTTTGCTGCAAGGGAATTAGAGGTTTATCTTAAAATACTGTCCAGAAACATATTAATTGTAGCACTGAGGGCATGATTTTGGGGTGACTTTGCAGTACTGTGTTGAAGGTTGGACTTAACAATCTTAAAGGTCTCATCCGACCAAAGGAATTACGTGATTCTCTAATGGAATTTAAAAATCCCACATGCACCAGCAAGAATAAGCAACTTGAATTAGTAAAGTTTAATAAGAGAGTAAACCCTGTCTCCCAATTAGTTTATGTTCTCAAGTGTATCTCCATTTGTAAATCAGGTTTCTAGTATTACACTGATAAGCCACGATTCAGCTGCATCACATGAATGCGCGCACACACACACAGATACATTTCCTTCACTGTCATGCAACTGGAAAAATCAACTTACTTTTTCCTTGGTCCTTAATTCATTGAATATCTGCTGAATTTCCAATTTCCAGTCATCTTGCATGGAATGGAAAGACTCTTGAGGCATTTCAGTCATAACTGCCCCTTCGATGGCAGTAAGCTGTTCAAGAATTAAGGCAAACGATGGTCGGATATGAGGGTCCTGCTCCCAGCATTCTAGAATTTATTAAAATCCCATCAGTTTTTAATAATACATAGAATCTTTTCAAGAACTACATTTCAAGTTACTTGCTATGGTACTTCAAGCTCCAACGTTCCCTTTTACCTGTGAGGCTTCATTTGCTCCTTTTTCTGTTTACAGAAGTGACAACTACCTACTTGCTCTTAGAGGACTGGTTTTTTGTATTAATTGGCAATTTTTTTCATTTCTATCGTTAGGATCTGAAACAGCAAAACTAGCAGCACAGCACACAAGGTATAAATGTAAAAGGTAAAGAAACTCATGGGACACAAGGGAACAGCCATTAGCAAGCAGTTTATGTCCCTCTTTTTAACACTCACATTAGAAAATAATGAGAAAAAAAGGCATTTGCAGCTCATTCCCTTGGGATTTTATCTTGAGCTGTAGAACCTCCTGCAGCTTATGCCAATTATTGCAATTAGAGAAATAAATAAAAGCTGAGCAAAACTGTACAAATTCCTCAGAAATACATTCAACTGTCTGCAACACCTAATTGCTGTGTAAAAAGAAGCCAAATTCTTTGCACACAGCACACTACACGGTAGTTTTTTTGCAACCTTTTGACTATTACAGGCAAAGATGCACCCCCAAGACAAAAGTAAATACACAGGAAGAAACAACATAGATACCTTTCATTAGTTTTGCAAACGGTTCAGGGCACGTGGATGGAATGGGCAAAGTGAGCTTATTGACGGCAACTCCATAAGCCACAGCAAGGCCATCAATGCCACGGTAAGGAACTTCTCCTGTAAGCAGTTCCCACAGCAACACTCCGTAACTACAAAAGGGAAATTTTGGACAGTTATTTTCTGAATAGTGACACATCATTTACTCTAGAATGAAGAAGTACTTGTGTCCAACCACACACTGTCATTAGTGAGGGTTTCCTATGTCAAAGGTCAGTGCCTTTAGCAGTTGGCTCTACTTTGGTCAACTTGCACCTTTCCATGACTTGCTGTTTAGTCTGAAGTAAAGGTGGCTGAGGGGAGAATTTCTCACTGTCTACAACTACCTGAAAGGAGGTTGTAGGAGGTTTGGGGGGGTGGTCTATTCTCACAAGTACCAAGTGACAGGACAAGAGGAAATGGCCTCAAATTGCACGCAGGGAAGTTTAGGTTGGACATGAGGAAAAGGTTCTTCACTGAAAAGGTCATCAGTCCTTGGAACAGGCTGCCCAGGGAGGAGCCTGAATCGTCAGCCTTGGATGTATTTAAAGGTCATGTAGATCTGGAGCTTAGAGACAGGGTTTAGTGGTGGCCTTGGGACAGTTGCATTAATGATTGGACTTCATGATCCTGAAGGTCTTTTCCAATCTGAGTGAGTCCATGAATCTATAATCAAATCGAATGCAAATCTAACCGCTGGCCCTTGTTCAAAATGAAGTCACTTTTACCTAAGGACTTTTAGCGTGTAAATCTCTCTTAGAATCACAAATGTGAATTACACAAAACCACCAAACTTCCCTCCAACAAAATACAAAACCAAAAGAAAACCTCCTCAGAATATTCAGGCCATTGCCATTTCCAGGTATTTAGCAACAATTTACCTAGATGTAGGTGCTAACTTTCTTAAAAAGGATTAGCAATTAAAACCACCTGAAAAGCCCCAGCTTTGCTTGCAAGTTTGCATTTCTAATTCCTTTGTGTGTTATATAAAGGCCTGTTGACTTTTCACTTTCCACAAAAAATGCAACAAGTTTGAGAAATAATTACACACAAACAACTAATTTCTCCAGACTAGGAAAAAAAACCCAAACCAACAGTGTTTCCAGTGAGAGGTGCTGGCCTCAAGAGATCTTTACTCAGCATGAGGGATAGAAATCAAGAATCAGAGGAATTTCTGTTGCAGCCACATTAATCGTAAGAATTTCTGATATGCTCCCCACTCTAGAAGAGGAGCTGGGTGTAGCTTTTACCTTCTCTGGGTATGGGTTTGACTTGCTTAAGTGATCCAAGGCCCTACAGAGAGCTGGGACAGCACATTCACTGTTATTGCTCCAGAGCTCCTATTCCACCACCCCACCTTTGAAATGCACAGCTTGCAGAGTTGGTTTTTTTAGAAGCAGGAACGACTTCTTTTAGAACGTAAGCCTAAATTAGTAAACTTTAAGATTGAGTTTGGGCTTTGTGTATGGTCCCTGCCTTCTTGAAGGTTGGACTCCACGACCCTGGAGGTCCTTTCCAGCCGTGTTGATTCTGTGATTCTCTTCCTGCCAGGTCTGAGGATACAAAGGACACACAACCTATTGCTGATTTTGAATAGTAAAAGTGAGCAGGCAAAGGGAAAAAAACTGAATAAAAAAATACTGTTCTTGGCCTTTCTCTCCAGCTGTGTGAAGAGAGTACCTGCAAGTTCTCCTACACAAGGCGAAATACATCCAGCACTGGGGAGGTAAGAGCTGTGCACCCCTTCCCGTACTAGGTACTCTTAGTACTAGGAATAGCACCTCAACTGCAGCAAATGTGACCAGCAACACAGATGTGTTCTCAGATGTGAATACACACCACTTAAATTTTTCTGACTCTTTTCTTAATGAGAAAACGTAATTCAGTATTATACTAGACCACACAATATTACTTTAATAAACAGTAAAGCACCAAGCTATGCAATATCAGCACAGATATCAGCAGTATTTTGATTACATTCTGTTATCTAAGCAATATTGTCTAGCATAAATATCGTAGAAAACAGATAAACTTACAGTGCTAAGAGTTAATCAAAAGCTGAGGAATATGGGCTATTCCATCCTTTAAAAGCAAATAGAAAATAAAATAGAAGTCTTGGGGTTCTTAATAGTGTCCCCCCAACTTTTTTCCAGCCTAATCTCTTTTGTATGCTCAAAGAAGGATTAATTCAATTAGTTCAATTAATTAATTCAATTAATTAATTCAAATTTGTTTTAAAATCAGTGTAACTGCTGGCAATAATGAATTCAACTCTTCCATTTTATGCTTGATGGAGGCATTCTAATGAACTACATCTCATCTGTGTGCTTACAGAAAGCATAAAAATAATGTCGTGCTCTCTCAGCAGGCATACACTGTTCTTAATTCAAAGAATTCCCTTGTTCAGATGCTTTTATCCATATTTTAGCATAAGCTCTGAAGTTAAGTAGGAAAATAAATTTAACTAAAAAGAAAGAATCTTTTATAAAAAGCCGTATCACACTACTGGCTTTAGTTGTGTTTACAATTCAAGGTTTTTAAACCTAAATAGTTCCCAACAGTGCCAAGAAGGTGGTTGTAAAATTTTAAACAGACCAACAGAGTAATAGCCTGAAAACATCTCTTTTAATGAAAGCAGTCTTAATACCGAGTACCAAGAGCCAGCGCTGTGGGGTGAAAACTGTGGGAAGGAACATTCTAGTCCGGCCACCCTGGAGTTTTTGGGAGGTACTAATCTATCATCATCTAGGACAACTACTTATTAACTCTCTCAACTACAGAAGTTGCTTCTTTGTATATTAAATTTCACCAGCCCACATACAGCTGTCCTATGTACACAGTCAGAGCTTCTAAGAAATAACCTTTAAAAAAAAAGAAACAAAAAAGCCACGTCTTATTCCATCTTCAGCAAAAGGCAAAGAACACAAGCATAATCTGCTTGAACTACACATTTTTTAAAATGTTAGAACTAATACACTTTCAAAAAAATGTTCTTTTAAGTATTTTCATTCTTAAAAATTACTCCCCTGTGACAAACGTCACTTGAGCCTTCCTATGTCTCACCCCAGCAACAACTTTGTTATTACACATCCTAAAAGTCGATAAAAATGAAGGTAATTAGGGTTCTCTATGTTTATTTTACTCTACAGTCCACCTTCTAAAGCAGAGGGTACTAAGCATTGCTACATGAATTACTTCAAAACCATATGAATGTGCCAGGCAAAGGCAGCTACTATTTCTGCTGTACAGTAAATGCTTCACAGCTCTGACAAGAGCTTGGAAGTTGCTACAAGGACCACTAGTAAAGCAAACCACCAGCTCTTGAACAACTGTGGGCATATTTGCACCTCCAGGCTCCATACACAACACTACAAGTGACACACCACTAACAAATGTGTGATGATCAGTGGAAGGGTTGGAAGAGTGGAATTCTTGTTTGGGAACTTGGAAGCACGTGCCAAAGGATAACAAACGCCGCAGTTGTAACTCTGGTTTGGGAAGCAAAAGGTTACATGTGCAGGACCTGAAAAGCACCAGTTCTGCTGTCTTGGATGATACCTGAGAACATGCAGCCTGGAAGGCTCTGCATGAAGATACTCCACCTTTTCTGACCACTTGCTAATGCTGGAGGAGTAGCTGTGACTACACTTGAGCATCCTCAACTGCTTATTTATTTGTTGTTTGGGTTTTTTTTGGTGCAAATAATATGAGGTCTGCAGTTTTCTTTTCGAGATCAGCACTCTGGGTGTTTAGCTGCAGTTTAAAACCATTGAAACATACCGTGTTCTTGTCTTAAGAGAGACCCATGCTTATATTTGTAACCGGAATACTCCTATAACCAGGGTATTTTTTACTTGCTTTGCTTTTAGAGAAAGAGTAAAGATAAGCAACAGAATAGATCAAGGTGCAGTAAGCAGAAATTCTTCAGAAGCCAAGAAAGCCTGAACTATACTGTACAACACAGCCTTTCTACTTAAAAACCTCTCCTGTTAGACGTCCAGCATCAAGCTAAATACTTACATTTTTACAAGAGAGGCGTGCAGGAGAGAAGGCGAAGAAGAGAAATACTGTAGGTTCCAAAAATGTAAACTAATGTTGCAGCAGAATATAAAATAATTGCACCAAAGCATACCCCCTCAGATACCTAAAATCACAGCAACAAGACTGGACAGGACCTGTAATTAAGCATGGAATAGAGCTGATTAGGGAAATGCCTACACCCAACCTCCACCCGCAAAAGAAAAAAAAAGAAAGAAAAAAGAAAGAAAGAATAGGAAAAAAAAAGAATGAAGCCAAAAGATGTTTCTCAATGGGGCATCAACTTAGGCTGATGTAAACAAAATGCTGAAAATCAATTCCAAACATGAGACAAACTGGAGTCACTAAAGAGCAGTGCAGATACAGAATCATCCAGAGAATACTGAAAGCATTACTTCATAGTGTGGAATACCAGGCATCTAAGCAAAACAGGACCCTACTTAAGAATTATACAACACAGAACATGCATAAGGGGGCATGAGATTAATGTCCTCCCCTCCTTCCCCAAGTGGCTATCTTGCATCCTTTGGAGAGAAAACAGTTCAAAAAGCAAGGAAATGTGGACTTTTCAGGGTGAGGCACAAGCAGCTTTTAGAGCCTATTGTGCAATCACTGCTTCTGCCCACTCACAAACCAGAACTAAATTAAAACTGAAGTTTAAATTATCTTTCTACAATACACCAGTCAAATACAGCACTAGTATTGAGAGCCAGATTATTTATAAGAGCTACAATGTCTTTAAGGAAATATTCACAAATTTACCATAAGGTGTTCCCCACCTTTAAAATTAGCAAGGTAAACCAATTTTGTGCTCAATAGTCTCTCCTCACTTCATCTACTATAGATGTAAAAGTTTAGATCTGATGTTCACTTTTATACACATTCAAGATTCCCAAAAACAGTACTAATTCAATATTGTCAAAGTTCGGTTTGCCCCTTGTTTTTATTTACAAGGTAGTAACTGACCAGTCCAACAAAAAAAAACCCTGTTACTTTCCCTCTCTCTCCTCCAATTTCTAGGTCATAAATAACTAAAGTCAGATCAAATGGAGTGGATGATGTGAAATGAATATACTTCTTAGAACAGCTACACTTGACTCGTGTTGAGACAATAACCCAGGAAATCACACACACAAAAATCAAATAAAAGTTCATGAAATAGACTCTTGAATGTAGTTCTGCTGAGCATGGTCTTCAGCAGAAAAACTTCTTACCTCCAAATATCACTTCCTTTAGAAAACATGGAGGACTTGATAACTTCAGGAGCCATCCACGCGTAAGTCCCTGCTGCGCTCATTTTGGTTGTCCTGTGCCACTCTCTAGCCAGACCAAAGTCTGTAATCTTCAGAGTTTTATTACAAATGTCATCATGTTCCATCTTCTCTAGCAACAAAACTGCAAAACATCAAGTGTGTGAATTAATGCAATGGGAATCAAATAAAAATATCCAGTCTTCCATTAACTTAACATACAACTAGTGCGGCACAGGTAATTGTGCACTTTAAATGTCGTGAAATGTTCTGAAGTCACAAAAATAGCAGTAGCAGTAAATCAAAACCAAATGTTAAAGAATTCTTAGAAAACAAAGCAGGACAGTTATGTCACTGTATAAAATCCACCTTGAATACTGCACCAAAACCTGGCTCCTACTCATCTCAAAGGTGTGTAACAGAACTGAAAGAGGCACTCAAAACAGCGTATGCACAGCTGCAAGCAATGTTTCATAGACAGTAAGTCTTCCTCAGGAAAAGAAACATCTGAGAACAGAATCTGTAACACCATCTATGGAATGAAGAAAGCTCTAGGTAACAATTGCTCACTATTTCTCAACACAAGTAATGGAAATCACTGAGCAAAATTAGCAGATAAGAATCACATGTTTGGCAGTCACACACATAGGAAGGTGAACTTTGTAATTCTTGGTACAGTCTTTGAATAATATAAAATAATATCACGGAACAGTGGGGGTTGGAAAGGACCTCTGGAGAACACCTAATCCAACCCCTCCGCCAGAGCAGGAACACCTTGAGCAGATTACACAGGAACATGTCCAGGTCAGTTCGGAATGTTTTCAGAGACTCCACAACCCCTCTGGGTGAGACATGTATAACAGATCCTACACAAACCCAAAGATTTGAGTTACTGGGTTAGAGCTCCCAATGTGTCAGACTCTGATTAGCAACAACTGGAATGGCTCAAGTATAATGATCAGGACACAAGAGCATGGGCAGGAGGCCCAGCACCTGGGGAAGAGATAAGTGCTCTGCAGTGGGAGCACAACAAGCAGGCCCTGAGATGCTGCTGCTTGATCTACAGAAGTGTGTTTATGCAGTCAGAACATGATGAGTTACCATCTCATGAATTTACTCACCGCTGTTCTCTCCAAGTTTCTGAAAACAGAGTCCTCTTATATCACTAGGGGTGAAGAAAACACCCCTGGCAGCAAAGGACAAAACAAACAATTCAAACAGTGTTGGGATGGTCAACACTACCCCTAGCCTGAGACCATGCTGACAGACTGCAAAGGGACTGTCCAAGACACCAAAATCCTGCAAAGCTGAGGAAGCAAAGAGGGACCAGTCACCTATCATCAGCCCATCCTTGAAAACAACTACACTGAGAAACTGATTAAGATGATGGCCAGACAAACTGAGGAATTTTCCAGAGATCTACAGAGCCATGGAGTGAGGTGAAAGCCGGAGCCTTCCAGACACCACTGCAGTCTGGAGTGGCAATCTAACCTCTTATCTGTCTTCTCATTTTTCCCTTTTCCTCTTCTCTACTCTCTTGAGTTCAGCATCTGGTAACTTTAGTAAACTTGATTCCTGTGCAGGCCTATGGTGTAAGTCTCCTTAATGTGACCTGAGCAAATCCACAAACCTGAGTCACTCCCTTCTCCGATCAACTGGGACATAACACAAGGGGAAAGACAACAGATATGAAAGAATCACTATTAACACTCCATACTTTTAATTGCATATTCACTTCCCTTGTCACTGTCTGTGGTAAGAACAGTTAGCTTTGTTTCTCCTTTAAAGTGATCTCATGGGACAAAGATCAAAGGGAAGAATCATAAACACACATTTTCCAACGTGATGTGCAGCAAAACACAGCACAGGGAACCCAATAAGAAGGCGGCATTTTTATCTTACTGAAGAGAAACTTGTGACCTTGTAGCTGCAATACATAATTTGTACTAGTACAGATTAATTACTATCTTACAAATATTTCAAAAATCACATAAAATCCTGATGAAAGAGAATCCACATTCCATTTTCAGTAAGCCTCTTAACACAGAGCAGGAGAAATTAAAGCCAGGACAGTACAAATGAAGAGCTCACCAGTCAGCACCACTGAAACACTTCAAATTTCATGCAAGAGCTTTTATACCTTTATAGCTGAATCAAAGACCTATTGTTTACTATTCCATTTCAAACACGTTCAGCAGAATTCCTCACATTCCTTGTCAGTCAATGTGACCGAAACCAAAAACAGTCAAGTCTTGCAAAAGGTAATAACTGGCACATGACCAAGTTTCATCCTGCGAAAGGACAACCGTTTCTTAGCAGTTCAAACTTCCCCTTCCTGTCAGTAGCCAGCAAAGCAGCAATACTATACCCAGATTACTTAGTAGCTGGGTAGTAAAAATGCTCAGCATAGCTGAGTAGTGCTCCCCAAGTGCTTCCCTCACGGTTTCCTAGCAACCTTCTGCCACAATAGTATCCTTCAGCTACTTCCCTTGTTAACCTGTGAGAAGTCATTTTACAATCTTATGCTTAGCCTGCTCACTCAGCCCCCACCCTGCTTCTTTCTCAAATCTTTTAAATTGTCTTTTCAGGCCCCCATACAACTGCAATGTTAAGTTGGGTAGCAGTCAGTTTCATAAATCAGAGTGGTCTAGTTTGGAAGGGACCTTAAAGATCATCTAGTTCCAACTCCTCTGCCATAGGCAGGGACACACACCAGTTTAGTCTCCCCTTAGATTTTTAATCATTCAGAAACTGTTGTAGTCTCTAGTTTTGTTTATGTCAAAACAAATGAAGTGGATATAGGATTCCTAGTCTAATTGAGTTATTCTGTGATAGGTATGGATTTATTTTCAAATAGACTTAAATATTTGGGGCTGTATTTGCCAAGAGTGAAGCACTACTGTAACTATCAACTTTGCTCTTTGTGGACAATAACAAGTCTGAAAAATGTTATATCAAACCAAAAAGTAATAAAAAGACAAGAGGAAATGGTTTCAAGTTAAAGAGAGATTTAGATTAAATCTTACTAAGAAATTTCTTACTCTGAGGGCAGTGAGGCACTGAAAAGGTTGCCCAGGGAGGTTGTGGCTGCTCCATCCTTGGAAGTATTGAAGGCCAGGTTGGATGTGGCTCTGGGTAACCTGGTCTGGTGAGACGTGTCCCTACCCCTGGCGAGAGGGTTGGAACTAGATGATCTCTGAGGCCCCTTCCAACCTAAACCATTCTATGATTCCACGACCCTGTGCAGTAAAGTGGTATTGAAGGTGGTAGATGTGATACTGTATATATCCTAAGAATTCAAGGCACTTCTCACAGTGTACAAGTGTACATGAAGATTCTAACAGCACCTGTAACAAAGACACTGCTACCTAACATACCGATGAAAAAAGCCCTTACACTAAAGTTCTTCTGAAACTAAACTTCCTAAAACATAGCAACCTTATACTCTTCAGCCAAGTTCTGGCTGAAAAATGGAAAACTAACACAGTCATACATGCAGCTCTCATGCTCACGCAGTTCTAAAGGGCACTTAAGACTTTTAAAAAGTAGAAACAGGGAAGTATAAATAGAATTGTACAATGTTTAAGACCTCATATGAAATACTGGATGGCTGGAACTGTATGTGTTCAACAACAAGAACCTAAACTGAAGCAGATAGAGATAACAGAATAGGATTCTGTAATGTCTTTTATTTAGATAAAACTGGAAGAGCTTGTCCTTTTTGCTAGACTAAACAAAGATTGAGAGACATTATAAAAGTAGAAATCAGCCACATCTAGAAACTGGAAGCAGACCTACAGCACTGCTGCACTTACCGATAAAATATTTGTCTAGATGGCCTGGCTGACCCATCTTACAGGCAATGCTTGTGATTATTTTCTCCATCATCTTTTTTTTTTTGTGATATATTCTCCATCATCTTTTCTAAGTCATGGGGATCAGGAGAGGTGCCTAGGGACTGGACAACAGCAAATGTCACTCCAATCTTCAAAAAGGGTAAGAAGGAGGAGCTGCATAACTATAGACCAGTCAGCCTCACCTCCATCCCAGGAAAGGTGATGGAACAATTTGTCCTGGATGTGGTCTCCAGGCACATCAAGGACAAGCATTAGGGACAGTCAGCATGGCTTCACCAAAGGGAAGTCGTGCTTGACCAACCTGATAGCCTTTTATAAGGGCATAAGCAGGTGGATAGATGATGGCAGAGCAGTGGATGTGGTCTGTCTTGACTTCAGTAAGGCATCTGACACAGTTTCCAACAACATCCTCACAGCCAAACTGAGACAGTGTGGACTGGATTTGATTAGTGAGGTGGATTGTGAACTAGCTGCAGGATAGAAGCCAGAGAGTAGAGATCAATGGAACAGAGTCTAGTTGGAGGCCTGTATCTAGTGCAGTCCCCCAAGGGTCAGTACTAGGACCAGTCCTATTCAATCTATTCATTGATGACTTGAATGAGGGATTAGGGTGCACTGTCAGCAAATTTGCTGATGACACAAAGCTGGGTGGTGTCGCCGACACCCCAGCAGGCTGGGCTGCCATTCAGCTGAACCTGGACAGGCTGGAGAGCTGGGCAGAGAGAAATTTAATGACATACAACAAAGGTAAGTGTAGAGTCTTGCATCTGGGCAAGAACAACCCCAGGTACCAGTATAGGTTGGGGACTGACCTGCTGGAGAGCAATGTAGGAGAAAGGTACCTGGGGGTCTTGGTGGACAGCAGGATGACCATGAGCCAGCAATGCACCCTTGTGGCCAAGGCGGCTGATGGCATCCTGGGATGGATCAGAATGGGGGTGGTTAGCAGATGGAGAGATGTTCTCCTCCCCCTCTACTTTGCCCTGGTGAGATCACATCTGGAGTATTGTGTCCAGTTCTGGGACCCTCAGTTCAAGGAGGACACAGAACTGCTGGAGAGAGTCCAGCTCAGAGCCACAAAGATTATTAAGGGAGTGGAACATCCCCCTGATGAGGAAAGGCTGAGGGAGCTGGGTCTGTTTAGCTTGGAGGAGACTGAGGGATGACCTCATTAATGTTTATAAATATGTGAGGGGTGAGTGTGAGGAGGATGGAGCCAGGCTCTTCTCAGTCTCATCTAATGATAGGAAAAGGGGCAGTGGGTGTAAGCTGGAACGTAGGAGGTTCCACATAAACATGAGAAGCAACTTCTTCACAGTGAGGGTGACAGAGCACTGGAAGGGGCTGCCCAGGGTGGTTGTGGAGGCTCCTTAGCTGGAGATGTTTAAAACCCACCTGGGTATGTTCCTGTGTGACTTGATCTAGGTGATCCTGCTGTGGCAGGAGGACTGGATGATGATCTTTCGAGGTACCTTCCAATCCCTAATGTTCTGTGATTATTTTGTCTGGGACCAATTTCTGACTGTGTTGATGGCTTTTTCTGTGGTTCTGTTTCCAAAGGACTTGTTCATAGGACTTGCTTTTTATCTAAAGGAAATTAATTGCAACTGGCGTGATACTGTCTTCTTTCATAGTGCTGCTTCTTAACTCCCTTTAGAAGCTGGTTTCAGTTTACCCACAGGTGGATGAAGGCTGAGGATGTTTTTACTGGAGTGAGATAGAATTAGCATTATTTTTTTCACCATTCTGTGTGCAAAAATGTACAGTGTTTGTAGCATGTATCAAGCTGAAAGTGCATTTTCTGATGTTTCCATGCCCAGCCCAGCTCATGCAGTTTTAATGGTTTTAATGGAAAGTATTTTTTTGTCTGCTTACCAGTTAATGGTAAGTAACCCTCAAAACATTTGAACCTTCAACATCATTTGTGTATACGGCTGCAGTTAAATGCTGTTCATAACAGTTTTAAAAGCAAAGTTAGTTGTTCAAGAAGCAATAATATTTGCACTGTTGTGCTCTGAGGAGTAAACGTGTTCGATATCTTTTTGTAGAGCCGAGTGGACGTGTATTCAACACACTGCCCTGCCGGGACATCCGTGCAAAACATGATCCACTGGAGCCAGGTAGGGTTTCCAAAATCTAAAATGTCTGCCACTCTATCTGCTTTGTAGAATACGGATGTCTCTAATATTTAAATGGAAGAAAAGAGGGACTCATGTGACAGGACAAAAGGGAGTGGTTTCAAGCTATAAAAGGGTAGATTTATATTAGATCTTAAGAAGAATTTCCTCTCTGTGAGGGTGGTGAGGCACTTGAATAGGTTGCCAGGGAGCCTGTGGACGTCCCCTCCCTGGAATTGTTCAAAGCCAGGTTGGACAGTACTCTGGGCAAGCTAGTCTGGTGACAAGAGTCCCTGCTTATTTCAGGGGAGTTGGAACTACATAATCTCTGAGATCACTTCCAACCTAAGCCATTCTGTGGTTCTATAGAAGTGTCTAATATATGTATGTAGTATAATGCGAGTGAAATTCTAGTACTGCCAGTTGTCAGAATAGCAACTGTTCATTGCAGCTTCTTTGATGATCTTGACTTGCTGTGGCTCACCTTTTTCCCCTGTTTCTTGAAGTTAGATTAACTGTGGGTGCTTCGGGCCAACAAACAATACAATGAGATAACAGCTCAGAGGGGTACTGTAACGAATATTTGCTCCCCTTTCAGCAAACCCTGTTTTGATTACAAGTTCCATATGTTTGCTATATATAATTTATATATATATATTCTGTTTAGCTTAATTTTCTATTTTATTGTTGTATTTTTAATACAGCAGGCTGACAAATAGGAGAATGCATTTGCCATGGAAGCAGTGGTCAGTGCTACTTGTGATCTTGTAACTGAGCTTGGTCCATCTATTTAGAAGCCACATTTTCTGCTGTACATAGCTGTTCAAGTGTTGGCTTGGAAAATAAGTTGTGAAGTTTTGTGGGGATTTTTTCCAGATCATTGTTAACACAGACTTCTGCTTCTGAAAAAGAGGTGGTAGACTTTCTAGGAAAGCTTCTTGCTTTGTTCATATACTTTTAGACAGCAAAGTAGATATTTCAGAAGTAAGCATGGAGCTGCCATATCCTGGTTTTGAGCACACTAAACTCTTTTCCTTAGTCTTTCCCACTGTTAATATGGAAGAGTGTGAAATCTTAAGCGACGAAGTCTAATAGCATTGAATGTTAATGTTTCCCACTTGTGGAAAACACTGGGCAAAGCAGTGACACTTGTTAATACTTGGCATTTCACTGTTTGTTATGTCAGTTGCCTTGTCTTTTGACCTCCACTTCTTTATTCCTGCAGGAAAAGTGTTCATTTCTTTTTTTTTTTATGTGTGAATATTTGTTTATTCCTAGGCTGTGAAAACTGGGGAGCTGAAGGCTTATGACTGGGGAAGCAAGGCTGCAAATATGGCTCACTACAATGAGGTAGACACATCTTTTATGGATATGCTGTAATTCTTGAGTGTCACAAAAAAAGTCCTTGGGCACTTCTCTGGGTGCTGTGGTTATGCTGCATGCTAAAGAGCATGTTGCCCAGTAAGCAGCTGGAGACCTGTCTATTAATAAAATAAAAAGACAGACTATAGAGGTCTGAAGAAGTCCTAAGTCAGTATGGAGTGCACACTTGGATATGAAGCTGTGATGGCACACTTTCTTGAAGGGCAGTCCTGCTTGCCTAGTTCTTGGGTTCCCTCTGCCCTTCTCACAATAAGGCATAGACCATCAGTTCATGTGTATTGCTTATCTTCAGCCTGTTTACTCTCCATGTATGTTTGTTTCTAAATTCCTGTGTGCAATACTAAAAATATGTTGCCCTCCTTGTCACTTTAATTACTAGGAAAGGTTGTATTATCACAGTTTCAGAGTAGCAGACACTGCTAGTGGTAGATTATGGTTGAGAAATTGCTTAAATGGATGAGCTCTCTGAGACTTTTACTACCTTACTGTCTTGTAAACACCTCAAACCACATCTTCACTGCTAGCCTTGGTGTAATACTGCAGGACTCTTGGAGATAGATTTGTTGAGTCAGGATTCCTTCCAATTCTAGCTGCCCTGTAGAGGAAGACAAAATGAGAATGTGAGAATGTGACACATCCTTCTTGCATTTGCTAGTAAGTTTCACTACAGCACTGTATCACACTGAAGACTTGTTCTTTGTAACGCTTTTGTTTTCGCTTTCCTCCTCCTCAGTCTACTCCCCCTTTCTACAAAATAAAGAAGATGACTGTACCAACCGCGGTGTGGACTGGTGGACAGGACTGGCTGGCAGATGCAAAGGATGTTGCTATGCTGCTCACTCAGATCACAAACTTGGTTTACCACAAAAACATACCAGAATGGGAACATTTGGATTTCATCTGGGGCCTTGATGCACCTCACCGCATGTATAATGAAATAATTAACATGATTAGGAAGAATCTCTAAACTGTCATGATATTTCAGAGTATTAGTTCACCAGGAGTTTGTCTTTTTGGAACATGTGCTTTTCTGGCAGTAATGCGACACTGTTTATTTATGATGCATTTTTAAAATGCCTGCAATGACGAATTGTATTCTTACTCGGTTTGTTTTTCTCAGTATTATCTCTCTCTCCTGCAGAAACCTTATTGTATCCTGCTGTTTTGCACACAGTGGCACAGTACTTAAGAAACAACTCTTCTTTTGCACAAAGGTGTATGTCACGTGCATGTAAATTTCGTGACACGTCTGAAAGACGAGTTAGTCCATTCAGCACCTCAGGTGCTTTAGCATTAACACAGTGAGCATTTCACTGCCTAAAAACCACTGCACTTCTCAGTACAGTACCACTTTTGAGTACTTCTCAGGGGTACTCCTTGTTATTGCAGTGACCGGTTTGGTGCTGGTACTTTAAAAAGCACTTACTGATTTTTTTATTTTTGCTGTGTTCCACTTTTAGCCATCACGTACATGCTAACTACATGACTTTCTCAATGTTGCCCAGAACTGTCATGAATCCAGAGATCACCTCTGAAGTTGCTTATTTTGGGACTCATATTTGTTGATTTAATGGTGTTCTTGAAGCCTTTCATGTTTCACATACCAGCTGTGCATAAGGATTGTTCTTTATCCTTGCAGATTCCTGGTACAAGATAAGCAGTTAGAGGAAATACCACTTTTAGTTATCTTCTTCAATAGCGTTTGCCTTTCAGGGAGGTTGATGTAACATACTCATGTTGTGTTTTCTTTGCACTGACCACTAGGAAGAAAGCTCCCCCAGTGTACCACTGGTGAGAGAAGAGCCAAAGGATTAATTCTATAGCTTGAGTGGCTTAATTTGCTTGAACTTTTCCCCTTAATCATCTGCTGTTTTGAAGATCTGTCTACTTCTTAGCTGCTCATGTGGTGCCTGCCAGCATCGTGCTTAGGAACTGCACAACACCCTCATAAAGCCTGGCAGTATTAATGACAGTTGCCATTTGTCTTAGTCACTACAAAATGTGGCTAAGCCACTGTTTAACAGAGGGGAGAGAATTCCCATCAGTTTTAGTGATCTGACTTTGGAGCTATAATTGTCTGTAGTCTAGGTGCCTTGCTCTTCCCATTGACTATGCAGAGGTCTTTGGCTCCTGTGAATTGCACAAGCGTTCCATGCCAAACAGAGATGTATGAACAATCTCCAGAGTCTGTTGCCTCAGTCGAGATGATAATTTCTGTGCCATGGTTTGATTCAACCCAGATTTCCACGGGTAATCCCAACAGGATAAAAGGCCTTTTCTACATGGCATAGAAGATACTGTATTTTAAAGTGAGGCAAACTTTTTGTTATTTAAAAAACAAAACTGCAAAAAGATGCATAAGCCATCAGTTAGGGTTTGTTGGTGTGGGTTTTTTATTCCTAGTTCAGACTCAGGGAATACTCCAGCTTTGTTAAGAAAAAAGTGGTTTGGAGTATTTCAGTTGCAATTCCTAGCAGGACCTTTATGTCCACTTTATATTTGTAGCAGCCATATTTACTTCTTGCTGTGCTGAAAGGAGGTTTCAGCAGGAATCCAAAGTGACTAACCTAGCAGTTGTACGGGTATGTGATACAGCAAGAGCCATGTGCATTGTGCTTATTAAGCTTGAGATGTTTCAATAAACATGAGATCTGCTTAGAGTTCAGAGCTGTGTGTTGTGTTTCACTTCTTATTTCATGAAAGCATGTGCATCTTTGGGACAGAAGCTAGGAAACTGAGTCTGTTTTTCACAGCTGGTCATCCACAGGAAAAGTACGGTAAAAATGCCAAGTAAGCTTTCATTTTACGCCTTTGTCCTGGAAGAGGCTTTTCCTAAGCCTAAAAGGCCATTCCTGTTGTTTTGGGGTACTTTTCTGAGACTTTCAAGTACGGTACCCATTGTAAGTAACTTCTCACAAGGCGGAGTCATTTTCTCTGCCTTCGGGCGGGCTCCTTTGAAACCACTGACAGTGGAAAGCTTGTGTCACATTCATAAACCTTGTCTGACTGGGTTGCTTACTGGGCTGTCTGGTAATCACATACATAGTGAGGCATAGAAACTGATGCATAGATAAGGCATAGTAAGGCAGGGAACTAGTCTTTGCCATGGTATGTTTGATGTAGCATTTTACCTTTGTCATCTTCAATAATAAATATGCTCAGGCTGTACCTTTCTGTACTTTGTGAATACAGTACATGTACAGGGTGTATTAAATCCTCTATGTTGCCAGCTTTGTCAGTTGATGAACCCTCTGCGTGCCAGAACACTGTAATCTTTGCATGAAAGTCATTAGGAAGATTCTCTACTTCATTGGAGCAAGGATGGCTATGGGAACTGTGAGCTGCTGTGCTCTCCCTGGCTAGCTAGTTACAAGCACCATGTGACACAATCTGGGAGAGATGTCAGTGAAAAGAAATACACCAAATAAAGACACCCTGAACATAAAAGAGGAGATCAAGAAGCTTGGTCTGAATAAGAATAAGCAGTGATGAGTGGTGTGTTTTTCAAAGCAGATCTTACATTGTTCCACAGATGACTTTATCTTACGTGTGTGTATATATATGATGTTGATTGAAGGTTGGCTGAATGCCATGTTTGGGAGATATAAAAGCATACTAGTACAACAGAGGGTATCAGACACTTTCTGCTGACTTAGTTTCAGCATTTAGTGACGTGATCAAACTACACTAAAAAGCCAGAAGATAGTCCCTGTTCGGCAGAAGGCTCAGACCTGAGTGCATCTGGAGTGATGCATGATAAAGGGATTTCAAGAGAAATACTGCTGTCCAGTTGCACATACGAGGGCTTACACAGATGTAGAGGCACCTGGGTTTGTCCACATGTCCATCTACATTCTCCAGTAATTTAGTTCATGCTTTTTGGCTTAGCCACCAAAAAGCACACAATCACATATCTCCCCTCTGCTAACTTAGGTTTTCTTGTCAACACAAGAGACAGAGTGAAGAAAAGACAAAGTACTCATAAATCTGTTTGGCACTTACTGAGGTGCCCCAAACTGGACCCAGTACTCAAAGTGTGGCCTCACCAGTGCTGAGTACAGGGGGACAATCACCTCCCTACTCCTGCTGGGGACACAGTTTCCAATACAGGCCAGAATACCATTGGCTGCCTTGGCTACTTGGGCACACTGCTGGCTCATAGTCAGCCTTCCGTCAATTAGAACCCCCAAGTCCTTTTCTGCCAGACTGCTTTCCAGGCACACTTCCCCAAGCCTATAGCGCTGCATGGCGCTGTTGTGACCAAAATGCAGGACCCCCACACAATTACCCTCCACCAAGCGATGCAGTCTGCCAAGCTTGGTTGAGAAGATTTTTAATTCCATTAAGAAAAGTCTTCTGTGTTTAGGCTGAAGTTTTTAATCAGAACTGAATAGGAACCTGTGTTCTTCATCCTCAAGCCCTCAGCATACCCACGGGCTCTGTGTTTGAACTGCTCAGCTGCTCGGCAAGGAGCTTTGGGTTTAGGTCCCGGGGTTGATTCCCGTTACACCTAAACGTGAAGAGCTCCTTCTCCTCCTCCCACCCTGATGCGTCCTGTGCTTCCAGCTTTTCGTCCTGCTGCAAAACCGGACTATTTAACATGGAGCGCACACGGGCTTCGGAGGCAGCTGCGCGCTGCCGGCGCCGGGGGGAGCTGCTGCCCGCGGAGCCGCCGCGACAGCCGGCGCGGGGGGAGCGCGGAGCTGGCAAAGAGCAGCACCTTGGCAGAGCTGCTGTGAGCACTGTGGAGCAGTGTGTGTGTCCTTGCGCTCGGCCCTTGGAGGAAGGTGAGTTACGATGAGAGGACATCAGGGGTACTGTATTTTTTTGCAGCATGGCAACAATTTCTTTTGAAATGAGAGAAGGGGCTGTCTCTGCCGTTCTTTGCTCTGGTTACTATCCTGCCTCCCCGCTGCTGACCTGAACAAGTGATCAGCTCCGGCACCCTTCTTCTGGTAGAAAGCTCAGTGTGCACAGGGATGCTGTCCCATCTCTGGTACAACAGTAATCCTACCATGTGGAGGGAGAGGAGAGGTGGAGAGAAAGAAAACTTTGCCTTTGTTGCTGTGGCACTGATCTCAGAATGTTGGTCCCGGTTTCCCTTCCTGCTAACTTTTGCTCGTTTTCCTACCCACTCTCTGTTTACCTCACAGCTTGTACCTCACAGCAGAGCCTGGGTAGGTGCTTGTGTCTTGCGCTCATGTGGAATCTATTTAGGACCCTTTGTGGGGCCTCATTCCAAACTATGTGCCCTTCAACCTAAACTCTGTAGCAGGAGTCTTGATTTTTTAAGAGAGCCGTTTAGATTCTTGTAACACACGGGAGAGTTCAGCAGCGTTGTCGGTTGAGCAAAAGAAGTTGGCGTTGCACTGCTGAATTAAGTACCAGATTTATGAGTAGTTTGTCTTTTCTTCACTCTGTCTCTTGTGTAGACAAGAAAACCTAAGTCAGCAGAGGGGAGATATGTGATTGTGTGCTTTGTGGTGGCTAAGCCAAAAAGCATGCACTAAATTACTGGAGAGTGTCGGTTTATCCTCTCTGATTCATTCTTGTGAGCATTCTCCTTTGCAGAGCCTGCTGTGGTGGCCAGCAGGCTCATCCTGCACAGTGCCAGCAGGCAGGGTGCTGAGCTCGGGGAAGTTCTGCTTGCCTTGTGCTTCGCTTGGGCTTTATGTAGCAGGGTGTACTGGTAATAACAATGCAGCGTTCCATTATTTTTCCTTAAGGGACTTAAGACTATTTGTCTATGACCTAATCATCAGACAAAATGCCTATTCTTTATATTTTAACTTACAGGTAGCAATGGTTCTTCACATGGCTATTAAGGATTAGCTGGAAGAATGTCTTTAGGCTAGTGGAGCATTTTCTGTCAGTCTCCCTGTAGGCATATTTGGAATTCATTATACAATAATTTTAGTGCTCAAATCGTTCTAATTAAGAAGACAAACACTTATGCCATCTAATTTCTTAATTTCTGATGTAACTACATAAAGACAATATTTAAAGACATAGATAATGTGATTGAATTACAAATGAAATTTTCAAGTCCTTATTGTGAAATGGAGGTCAGGATAAAAAAACAATCAGAAAATTGAGATGAAGTTCTTGGATATAGATTCTTATGCATTAAGTTAGGGTTTTAGTTTCACTACATTCAGCAATCTGAATTGATTGAGTTCAATAGAATAGTCACAACAGTCTGAGTCTGAGTATTTCTAGAATGTATATGCAACAGGTAGTCTTTGAAAACCTCCCTGTGCCTGTCTCCAACAAAGAACTACTTACTGCCTGAATGGTAGCACAGGTGATGTTGCTCCTCAGTAAACTCTAAGGAGATAGCAAAATCTGCTCTTTCTTAAGAACAGAATCTCTTAAAACCTGTTGAGACTGAAAGCAAACTGCAGTAACAGAAATCCATGCCTAGTTCAGAAAGGTCACTGCTAATTAATCATTCTTAATTATAGCGAAGGAAGGAAATTCAGTCTCCCATTCCCCCCATCAGATTCTTTTTCTGAATAGCAAAGAATGAACATCGTCTGAACAAGCTAATAAAGTCATTGAGGAAGTTGAGCTCATTTCCAATATTAAAATAAATGCTGTACCTAGAAAAGAAGTGAGTTCATAGGAAGCTGCTGATTTCCCTCAATGTTCAAAGCTATTTTTTGGTCTCTTTCTAAAAGCACAATGGAAGTGATGTCTTACTGATTAAATCAAAACCTCCACCATTATCCCTACATCACTTGTAGCAGATTAAAAATGTTGAAAGTCAAGCCTGCTGGCTTCTGTGTGCTTGTCTGTGGTCATAAGAAGATCCTTGAAAGGACAAGTCTAACCAGTGGATCTTCTAATTGCGTAAGAAGCTTTGATACTTGGGTAAAGCATGATTTCCATATCATATCATTCAAAGAGCTGTTGAGAATGGAGTGAATATTGTAATAAGGCATTAATGGTTGTCATTAAGTACCTGTTTGGGATCATGGTGAGATTTTACCTTGTGTTCTTCCCAGGAACTGGGAATGTGCTATTCTTCAACAGTTGTTGGCATCTAGTCAAGTCAGGTGGATTTTGCCATGTCAAGCTGGCATAGGAGTGTAAAGGAGAACATGGCCTCAAAAGTGGATGGAGAAAATTCACAGCCATCACATTCAGACTGCATCATAGTGTAGATCTCCTTAAGGTTATGACTTGTCCTGTCGTGTGCCCAAGGGATCATTAAAAGAATGTGTGTTTGCACACATCCACTACTCACCAAACTCTGGGAGGTTAAACCCGGGGTGCAGGTACGCATAGCTCTTTGGGAGCAATCACATAAACTAATCCATGCTAGTTTGTATTTCCTCAATGTTAAAGGCAGATACCCTTCTAAGTTGGTAATGGGCAGCAGTTTTTCAGGTGTGTGCTGTGTGTGGAAGAACTTCCTACCCTCTTTCTCTGAATTCCAGTGTTAGCGTTCTGCATTTCTGCTGCTTTTTCCTATTGTGCAAGCCTCTTCTAGTGCTCCAGTGATTATCCTGGCCAGCGAAGTCTGTTCTAAGATTGTAATGCATTATACCACTTTTGTGTAACAGGAAAGGGAACTTCCTCTTTAAAGCTACGTATTACTAAATAAGGAGGATTTCTGATGGGCGGAGTTTTTCCTTGAGCGAGCTAGATAAAGGCTTGCGGGATTTACAGACCTCTCAAACTGCAGCCAGCATGAACTGCAGCCTGCCAGATCGAGTGCTGCTCAGCTATGCCATGACTGGTCAGCGGGACAGGTTGTGCCTGCAATGTCTTTGGGACTTTGTCACAGCCAAGGAGCCATTCGTCAAGTCACCACTTTTTCCAGTGCTGTTTTCTTTCACAGCATACATGGCTTTCTGTCTTCCATACATTGCACTGGACTTTTTAAGCACTAGACTACCGAACTTGAGAAAATATAAAATCCAGCCACAGAACTATCCAACTCTTGGAATGATGGTGCCTTGCATTATTCAAAGCGTGTATCACCACGTTGTTTTCATCTTTCCGGCGACGTTTCTCCATTGGTACTGGAGACCAGTGAATCTACCAGCGATAGCTCCAGAGCTGCCTGAGGTCTTGATTGGAGTAGGAGTTTGTCTGCTTCTCTTTGATTTTGAGTACTTCCTGTGGCATTTGCTTCATCACAAGGTGCCTTGGCTCTACAAGACCTTCCACAAGGTGCATCACAAGCATGTGTCAACGTTTGCTCTTACAACTCAGTATTCCAGTGTATGGGAATTGCTCTCACTGGGGTTTTTTGCTGCTATCAACCCACTGCTCCTTGGATGCCATCCTTTGACAGAAATGATTTTCTTCCTTGTAAACATTTGGTTGTCTGTGGAGGACCATTCAGGATATGACCTTCCATGGTCAACTCACAGACTTATGCCTTTTGGTTTGTATGGAGGAGCACCACACCATGATCTCCATCATCTGAAATTCAAATCAAACTATGCTCCTTACTTCACCCACTGGGACAAGCTCTTTGGGACCTTCATGGAGTCACATTCTAATTAAAGATATTTACCTGTGGATGAACTCTTATTTTTTATGGACTAAACTGGGACACTAATTTTTCAAAGACATACAGAGGATTGTATATTTGCAGCTCCCTATAAAAGCAATAGCTATTTATAACAAATGCTCTTAATATATGTGTGCTTGTATGTACTTGGAAGGTAAATGACTCCAAATGGGATGGTAAATATCTTTTGCTTAAATTTGCTTAAGTCAGAGGTGTAAGGGAAGCATCAAGAGACATTTATCTTCGTTCGATCTTTTCAGCTTTCATAAAGCGTGTGTTGCAATGATGTTTTATACGTACACCAGAACAATTGCCTTACTGTTGTGGGATGATCTGTGATGCAAACAGGAAAGGTACACACCGCAGACTTTGTGGAATTCAATTTGCCAGATCTTATTATTGCACAACGATATTGTAAAATATTGCTGCAAATCAAAGATACTTGGCTAATTGCAATAATTCTGATATTTATAATTTAAACATTGATGTTCTATTTTTGATAGAAAATAAAGATGTTCACTCCTTTAAATTATATTCTGTTTGGTTTTATTAATGCCTTTGTTCATATTAGGAACAGTATGACTCCTGTAGGTGTCACTTCATAGAATCATTAGGGATTGGAAGGGACCTCGAAAGATCATCTAGTCCAATCCCCCTGCCACAGCAGGATCACCT
>JAOXOE010000632.1:13557458-13579248 GCA_028565055.1 Phoeniculus purpureus | reverse complement strand
CCACAACGAGCGCTGTCCCCCAAGCCCCGCCCGCCCGCGGAAGCAGCCTGGCCCGGCGGCCCCTCCCATGTTGGTAAACACGGCGGGGGGGCTGGTGGAGCGGGCGGGGCTGCCCCTTGCTGCCCCTTGCTGCCCCGCGTCGTTCTGCTTGGGATAGGCGGTTTTGCTCACGAGCAGCCCCTGCTCTCGGCGCTCACCTGTGGAAAGGAACGGCAGCTCTTTCGGGTGCTCACCACGGGCACTTTGAGGGTTTGAGCTGAGCAGGGTCGGGTGCCCAGCTGGGAAGGCTGTGAGTGCCGGGAATGCCTTGATGTCACCAGCAGTGGACTTTGGGCTTGGCGTTAGGCATTTGGTCTCTGTGCTTTAGCTGCCGGGAAGAGCAGTTGCTTTCCCGTCAAGGGTAGAAACTCCACTGTTGTGGTATTTGCCAGTACAAGTTTGGGCAGGGTGCTGCAGATCTGTAGGACTGAGCAGCTGCTCACAACAATCTCAGTTCACTGCAGCAGGACACACAACACTGCCTTGTGCTGCTCTATGGAAACCCTGTGCCTTTTTTTGTAGCTATTTCCAGTCATTCTTTGTGTTTTCCCTGTAAACTTCCAGTGGTCTGAGATGCTTGTAGTCTGGTCTCCTTTATAGTGTTAGAAATGGTGTGATGTCAGGTCTCGATACACATTTTGATTTTTCAGGTTTTAACATGATGCTGTTGCCTTGGGAAGCAGATTGATTTGGAATTGAGATGGCATTTTCATTTTAAGCACCGTTCTTACGTGTTTTATGACTCAGATTTTCAGAAACCTTTCTGATTTGCTGCTGGCCTAGCTCTTAGCTGCAATACAGATAATATGGGCTCATAAAACCATCAGAAAGTGGCTGCTTTTTTAAATGTTTCAGGCTTTTTAACCACTTCCGGATAAAATGAAATGTACTGCTGATGTGTTTTAAAGATGCTGCCTTTGGAGTATCCTTTAACGATCAACTGTGAGCCTTCCCAGTATGATGAACGAGGGGCATCTCTCTTGGGTGCAGTCGCCAGTGTTACACGTGTGCAGTTTCTACTGGACAACCCCAAATCTACATGTACCCGAGGCTGTTAATTTTAGTGGTAATTTGTGTGCGGGTAGGGGTGGAGCAGGGACTGCAAGCTGCACTGTCTGAATCTGGATGGCTGCTGCAGCAGAAAGCTCAGTAGGGGTTTTTCCCAGTTTAGGAGGGTTGTGGTTTGTCCCCCAGTTGAGTTGGGCCCTCAGCAGCCATGTCTCAGCATTCAATAAGACCTCAGTGTGCTTCTCGCCCTAATTATAAAAAATCTTCCACAAATGTAAGTAACATCTATTAGGCATATGTGGTTTACGCTCTTCTGCAGCACCCCGGAGGTGTGATGACCGCGAGTGTGTATCTGCTTTGCGGAGGAGTGTTTTTGTCTTGGTAGGGAGCTTTGAGAGACATTTCAGAAGCTACCAGATTTTTGTCAAAACACTAGTGTTTGCAAATGACTTGGAGTCATACTTCATGGAGTTAATAACTGTAGCCGTTAGTGGGGCTTTTTTTAACATACGTAATAGATGCAAGCTGAGAGACAGCAATGTGTTTGGAGCACTTTCTTTGTTGGCTGTCATGAGTTGGTGCCCGTGAGCACCGGAAGGCCAGGGTGTTCATCTTTGCACAAAGTAAACTTTGTGATGCAGCAGCTTTTTGGGGCTCGAGAAGGGGCAACCTTGACGATTTTCTTTATCTCACCTTTACCTAAAGCTTAATGATTCAAAGCTTAATTCAGGTGTCAATTGGGTGCTGAGCAGACGGAACCACTGCACTATTTTTCTTAACCAGCAGATGGCCTTGCATCCTCCCTAAGATGGAAAAAAAAAGTAGTCAGACCGGTGGCGAGACCAAACTCCAGAAACAGTTAACCCACAGAAGCTGACTTTTTCAGTTCCTTTGGAGTTATAACTTAAAAAATTAAGCTTATGATTAATTTACTGTGTTATTTTGGGTATTTTTCTTTCTTGTTATCTGGTGTCCACATGCATACACTGGTCAAAGGAGGCTTTGTTTGGGAAAGCTGCAAAAACCCTCAAGGAATAATTTTGGATGCACAGGACTGCAGTGTTCTGGCCTTGAGAGTCACTGAGTTGGAATCTGTATTCATGCCCTAACTGGCATCAAACCTTTTCTTCCCTCTCCAGATACCTACTAGCAGCTATCGACACTGACTCAGTGAGGGTATTATGATCTATGAATTGCTGTGTTTTAAGAAGACTAACTTGTCTCTCCAAGCAAAGAAAATTTTCTCAAGGTGAAATGAAACATGATTGGGAGCCTAGAGGTCTCCTCAAAAATTGTTGAATCCACATTTACATTCCAAAAGGAAGATAATGGAGATAAGGGTAAGATCTGACTTGCTTTCTACTTTTCTTTGTTAAATTGTTACAGATTTTAAAATACAATAATTAAACCCCAAACCCACAAACTTGATTTAATTTGTTTTTGGCGTATTTGGGAATTATTTAGCAGTTCTTTTGTAATAAGATTGGGCAATTAGATTAATGTAGAGTAACATAACCAAAGTAGTTCCATCAAACTTAAACTCTTCTTTGACTTACAATACACGTCAGAAAATTACTGCTGCACAGAGAACTTACACTGGGATACCTTCACATAAAAAATAAAGGAGCTGCTGAATTTTAGAGGAGTTATGAACTCCTCCCTACAGGTGTGCTCCTGTTAGCTTTGTGTTTTATTGGTTTGTATATGTTGACTTATTCCCATGTCTGTTAGTGTTTGATTTGAACAAAGACAAAGTTTGTAAGACAGTAAGTTTGTCTGACAATGTGGATTAGGGGACACAGCTGTTGTATTTGGACATGATTTGGCTGCAAAGGTGAAAAAATAGGAGACAATACAGAATGTGTGCTTTGGACATAGTTGAAATCAGAAAAACCAACACTTACATTTTGCAAATAATGAGAAGTTTAAATGAAAGGGGGGTAAAGCTCAAGCCATGAATAATTTGGCCCACCATAATTTTAACTTTTTGTCTGCTTTTTGTTGTGCTTTTCTGTTTTGCTTCTCCCCTCCTTCATGTACATTCTGAACAGCCTGATTCTGATTGTTGTTTCAATACTAGACTAAGTTACCAAGTTATATTACTCACGCAGCTCTACCACATCTTCATTCTTGGTTCAGGCCCGGCCAGTTATGTGACTCTTGTCACAAGCATCAGATAATGCTATTGGGAAATTATCTGAGAGGCATCAGTCCTCCAATTATCACCTCTGACTGAATGCAGTCTAATGCTGTAATGCTTTGCCTTCTGTTTTCCAAATCTTAAGTGAAACATAAAAATGGTGACCTTGCTGCAACCCTTTGCTCCACTGTCTAGTGCATCAGAAATTACCTGCTGACTGTTTTGTTGCAGTGTGAAATGGCTAGATTATTACAATTCTAGGTGAGCCTTTCTAAGGCACTAAGAATTGCCTGGTTTAATGGTATAGTGAAAGGTTCTGGATCAGATGGTGTGGTAGTGAGGCAATGTACTGGCCCAAATACCCAGTTTTGCAAGTGGAGAAGCTGATATGACAGTGTAGAAGTGGGAAAGCAGTGTGTGACAGGAGAGATTTTTTAACACCCTGTGGGGTTTTTTGTAAGGTGTGACATCAGATCAGGGATTTTTGAAATGCATTGTGTTCCTGTTAGAAATAATTGTGGTTTGATCTGTGGTGGTGACACGCATGGTGGCGTTGAGTGCATCCTCAGCAAGTTTGCCGACAGCACCAAGCTGTGTGGTGTGGTCAACATGCTGGAGGGAATGGAGTCTATCCGGAGGGACCTTATCAGGCTTGAGAATTGGGCCTGCACAAACTGCATGAGGGACAAGTCCAAGTGCAAGGTCCTGCATCTGGGTTAGGGCAATTCCAAATACATGCTGTGTGGTTAAAGGGTTGAGAGCAGTCCTGAGGAGAAGGACTTTGGGTTGTTGGCAGATGAGTTGACAGTGAGCTGCAATGTGAGTGCAGCCCAGAACACCAACAGTATCCTGGGTTTTATCAAAAGAAGCGTCACCAGACGTTTAAATGAGGTGATTCTACCCCTCTGCCTTTGTGAGACCTCACTTGAAGTACTGAATCAAGTTCTGGAGTCCCTAGTATAAAAAGGACATGGAACTGCTTGTGTAAGTCCAGAGGAGACCCACAAGGATGGAACTGGATGAACTCTCCTATGAGAACAGGCTGAGGGAACTAGGACTGTGTTCAACCTGGAGAAGAGAAGGCTCCAGGGGGACCTTATAGAAACCTTCTGGAATGGGAAGGCTGGAGAGGCAATTTTTATGAGGGACTCTAGTGATAGGACAAGCAGGAATGCTACCTAAAAGAGGGGAAATTTAGACTGGATTTTAGGCAGAAATTCCTCACTACAAGGGTGCTGAGGCACTGGAACAGGTTGCCCAAAGGGGTTGTGGATACTCCATCTCTAGAATTGTTCAAGGCCAAGTTGGACAGGACTCTGAGCAACCTGGTCTAGTGTGATGTGCCTCTGCAGATGGCAAGGGGTTGGATGTAGATTATCTCTGAGGTCCCCTCTAACCTAGACCATTCTGTAATACACAGGCCTGTGGAGCCATAGATACTCATTTTTATCTAACAAAACCCACACTAGCAACAGAACAGGGTGGAATAAAACAGTGACAACCAAAATTTTTAGCAAGTTACTCATCCCCTTTAGCAATTCTCCTCTGGAGAAGGTGATAAAGGAGAATTTGAGTAGTTCCTGTCACTCTAAAGGAAAGCTGAAACAGATGCATGTCCTTTCTGTTTTATTTCAACTCCTTGACACAACCCTAACTCCATGCATTTCTTCAACAGACCCAGCTTGTGACGTCAATGCATTCTTCACAGCAGGAAAAAAAAAGCAAATTCAAACAAACTGAGCATTTCCTTAGACTGGAAAAGTAAATTGGCCAGATGCCTGGTGTCTCCTACAGCCAATCAGTATAACCTTACCATAAATGTAGATATGTTTCTATCTTGGGTAGATTATTGACTTTATTTTAGCCTTGGGACCATGCTGTCCCAGTCGTCTGTGCGTGCACTTCGCCAGTGAGTGCTGAGATCCTAAATACTGCATTATTTAGCAAGTATTTCCCACATCCCATGGGCTCACTTAAAATCTTACATTGTGATCTGATATATTGTAAATGTATTTCTCTTTAAGTGTTTTGCAGAGCCAAACACTTGCAGCAGGCATCTTAGCTTCAGAGCTGGTGCTCTATTTTCAGGCTATTTGCTCCTAGCTAGTTTTTTGAGGATGGGATTACTAGGACCGAGATTATGCTTTAGACTTGCAACACTTGCTCAGTGTACAGCAAATGCTGTCAAATGTGGAACATGAGCTGTAAAAATTCTCCAGAGGCTAGTGAGGAAATGCTCAAAGCTTTTCCCTTCAGATGCTGCCTGGACAGAGCATGGACTGGCTAATGCAGTCTCTGAGCAGTATTAGTTCCCTTCATTGGTGAGTTAATCCAAGGCTGGAGGCAAGGACTTTAGAGAAATGGCTGGATTTAAAAGCTAAATGTAAGCAGAAGGAGATCTTTGGTTCTGCCTTTAACCTTTCATCTGAAGATCACACATCACATGGCTTTATTTCCGATGTTGAGTAAGTGACACCCAAACAGTCACCCTTTGTGGAAAAAAGTTTTCATAATATTTTTTAACTAAGACAAGTTTCATTAAAGGTAGTGGTGGGGAGGAGAAGCTGAAGGAAGTCTTTTAAAAGATCTTGGCATACTGTAGTTGATCAGAATTTACTTAACAGTAAGAAATACTATGTCTTTTGGGTTTTAGTTCCACTAGTTTGCTTTGCTCTTTCAGGGATACCAGCTAAAAAGTGATACTAGTATACTTAGAGAAAGCAATGCCTTGTGGCTGAGACCCCAAACTGTCCTGGGTTTCTGGGGATATTGATTAACCTTTGACATTTGAGATGGGTCCGGGGGATGGGCAGTGATGTGAAAGTTTTTTTCCTCCCACATTTCAGATGCTGTTTGGCATCCTCTGCAAGGTCAATGTTCTTCAGAGCGAGAATAGGATTCAGTGCCTTGCTCTGAATGTTTGTCTTCTGGGCACTCCTGTGTGCTTTTAAGCCTCTGCTTCAGGTGGTAAATCGACAGCTATATTCTGGTAGTGAGGGGCTGTTTTGATAGGAGCAAGGTTTGGAGGAGGTGAGGGCATCACTGTTGCCTGCCTTAACATAATCACCCACTTTCACCGCACATCTGGATAGCTGCTCGTGCAACTACAGGCGTGTCATATCTCCTCTGCTCAGCTGCAGAGCCTGCTGCATAGTTAAGCTTTTATGAACTTGAAGCAAATGAAATGGATGTGTAATACATAATAAATGATATTTCTATCAAAATGCAGCTAATCGTTTTGTATCTGTGGGTCTCATCAGCAATAAAATGGTGGGCTTAGAAAGTCATGTGTCTCCAGAGGTGGTCTTAACAAGAAGGGATACTGTCTGAAGTTCCCAGATAAGATGTTAGTGGTATTTTTCAGCTCAATTATTTGCCAAATACCTCTTGGAAGCCAAATATTTCAGAAGAGTAATCTTTTCCTAGTGCTGCCTAGTAGCTGCTTCTCCTTCTGTCAGCCAGCTCACATGCAGGAATGAGGGACCGGGTGAGGGATGAACAGCAGAGCATGCATTTCTGGTTCCCTGGGAGGGGCAGCTTTAACAGCCACAGGTTTTCCATGTGTTTCTTCCAGCTCAGGGTTGCTCAGAAATCCCTCTGTCTGCAGAAGGAGGGTAGTTCCTTAATTTTGTGTGAGAAATTAAGACAGACTTCCATCTCTTTGCTGTAATAGTATGAGGAAATTGTCTTACTTTCATGAAGTAGAGATTTTGGACTGCATTCTCAGCTGTCATGAATCACTTCATTGAGCCATGATTTTACTTGAGGTCAATGCTAAGTTTGATGTTGTCTTGAGCTACAGGTGCATAAAGTGGATGTAAAAGTATGTTATATGAGTAACTAGGGACTTTCCTCGCTCTGGGCAGCAGAGCTGGCTGCCAGTCCTTCTCCATGTTAGGGCTAGGGTTAGCGTGGTCTGCCCTGAACTTTCTGCATCACAGAGCCCTGGAGCATCTTGTCTTGGTGCAGAGAAAAGCTGTGGCTTCATGGAGCCTGTGCTTTGCTTTTTCAGCTACTGTGGCACTATTCTTGAGTGACCTGGTACAAAAGCCATGTTTTATTTTCAGGGGGCTTACCTGGAAATGGGATCTGACAAAAAAAAAGAAGTCTGCAGCAGAATAACTGTATGTTATTAAAATAAAGGTAATAGGGAATAATGGAAACAGTAGCTTATATTATGTAAGCAGAAAAAAAGAAAACAGGTGCTAGTCCTTTTTCCTGAGTGTGGTTGTTCCCTGTTTTTTCCAGCCCATTTTTCTACAAAGGCCCAGTTGTTTGCACTGCAAGTGGCACTGAGTTTTTAATACTATCAAATACTACAGCAACACTGGTTTACTTAAACACAATTAAAAAAGATGGACACATTCATGCTGAAGACCTGCTAATTTAATAGTTTTCTTCTATTATTAAACAATGTGTTCATGCTGTGTAACACAGACTAACCAGAGTTACAAGCAAATGATTTATAGTGTGTTGAAGAGGTCTGAGCATTTGACCCTGTAAGTGAATTCCCAGAGACAGCCGAAGACAATGCAGTAAGTAACAGACTCCAGCGTGCAGTTCTGGTATCCTGATGCAGCAACTATCTTGGCATTTTCAAGATTCTTGGGCAACGGTGGTTTGCCATTGTGCAAGGAATTACTACGTCTATTCAAGAAGTTACTAGCAAGGAACTGAAAGAAAGAGAAACTCCTAAGTACTTACAGGACTGACAACTTAGTAGGAACCGCAGCACTGAGACACAGATATCTAAAGACTTGTCTTTTATTTAGAGCTGTTACTGACTTGTGAGAAGAATAGAATATGAATCAACAGGATTTAGCATTTTAGCAGAAGACTTCAGATCACAGGGTACTTGGGATATTCTTGAAAGCATGAAAACCACAGTGAAGCCAAGGCTGATGTCAGCCTTGCATGGGGAGCTGTGTGCAGTGAGAGCTCTATCTTGCTCTGGTCTTATGCACACACTACATGTGTGTGCAGTACAGAATAATGTCTGTGATCTCATCCTGGTTAACAAATAGATCAAAAAGCAGTTGAGATTGAAGAACTCTCTAGCTGGGCTATAGGCAGGTTAGATCAAAGTCCTAAGTTTTCACTCTCTAGGAAGCCATGGGTGCAACAATTGATCTTGAAATGAGCTGGAATGAGTGCATGTTTTGCAGAATTCGGTGTTTGTCTTTATTTCTGAAGAATGGTTGTACTTGTTTTCAGAAATGTGTATCTAAGGTACAGTCTTAAAAAAAACACTGGTATTTGATCTGACAGGGAATCTGAGCAAATAGTTCAAGGTGGGCACATAAAACACATGCAGTGAAGGAGGAAAAAAAAGCTAAGTTTGGCTGGGAAATGCTGGCACATTTTCAGAAACCCAAACAAATTATTAAACAAAACCAGCATGTTATCTGGACTTTTCAGTAGTTCTTATGGCTGTAACAAAGAGGAAAAAGAAACTACATTAGGTAATTAAGATGCATCTGCAAAGCAAAGGCAAACAACCTGCTTGCTTCACAATATTTTAAGACCTGAATACCCTTTGGGTAGAGGTTTAAGCACTAAATGTGCTAAAGCATGAGTAATAGCCGTGTGCTAAGTTCCTCTTGGATGAAGGATGTATATGTCCATACCTTGTTTTCATCAAACAGAATAACATTCAGCAAAAATGTGATGGATGTGGGTGGGAATCCTTTTGCAAAGGTCAGAGATGCAAAGACTTTTCTCAAGACTTCATATTACAAACAGGATTCTGCTTTATAAACCGAATTCAGTTTTATCCTAGATCTATATTGTATGATGTAGCAAGTTATAAACACACACAGATTTTATTCGTGACATTTATCTGTAACTTATTGTTCAGATCACTCACAAAGGCCTCAAGGTTCATAGCTAATGATGGTTGGAGAAGGCCCCACTGAATCGCGCCCCCTCAGCCCTGATTTCCCTGCTGTTGAGCTGTGGTGGTGTGCTGTGAGACTTCAACAGTTCTCATGCATAGGTTGATTTTGCAGTCACCTTATTTTTAATTATATAATGATTTAGAAAAAAGGCTTTAGAGAGCTTTTACAAATCAATTTCTATTATTTCTAAAGACGTTTCTATGAGAAGTCATTTCTATATAGCCTTATCTGTCAGCATTTATTATTTTATGTCCTTTTACTTCTTATGATTTGAATTCTATATTGACAGTTTGGCTTAGAGCAGTGTGTTCACCTGGCAAGTTTGTAATGAGCTACTTTTTGCCCTAATGTTTATGAATTTTTTGTTAAACTGCCTTCCTTTCTCTTTTGGGTAAACTCCTTCACCATTTTTAAGGACGAATAAGAAGAAATGTTAGTTGTTCTGGAGGCACTTTGTCCTGTTCTCTGGAACATCTGGGTGGATGCAGACTTCCAAATATGCTGCACTGTGCATGACTAACTTTGTTTTTTCCACAGCCTCCTGCACTCCTGCAGAAAACCCTAAGCTGTTTTATAATCCTTTGAATCAACATCTGGCTTTTACCTGGTACAGAAAATGCGTAAGTATGCAAATGTGTTTGCATTTGCCACACTGGTTTTGACAATTCCTTTATAACAGCATATACTTCCATATTATAGTTTACCAATTCCAAAAGTACTTTTCCTCCTTATTCTAAGGTATTTCTAAAACTATGTGTTCGCTTCAGTCACACCCATTGTAGTTTTCCCCTTGAATTTTTCTGCATCCTTCAGTTTATTGCCACGTCGTGCTCATTCCTTTACTGTGATACAATTGTTCTTGGGTAGGTTTAAAAAAACATTTCAGCTATGCTCTCAGGAGTTGTTTGTTTATTGGTTGTGCTGCGTGGCCCATACAGAAGATGAGGAAGTTGCAGCAGGTTC
The DNA here is from genome assembly GCA_028565055.1 of Phoeniculus purpureus. Classification (NCBI taxonomy): domain Eukaryota; kingdom Metazoa; phylum Chordata; class Aves; order Bucerotiformes; family Phoeniculidae; genus Phoeniculus; species Phoeniculus purpureus. The sequence goes on along the minus strand of JAOXOE010000632.1, from coordinate 13,569,201 downwards.
ATGTCTCCTTGTCCTGCCCAGCAGTAACACCTGACTGGTCCCAGTTGCACCTAGCTAGGTGACAAGAGATAGAGACCAAGACTGGGCCACCTGGAGAGGAAGGTACCTTGACATTTGTGGTGAGAGAGACTCCACAGTTTATCACCTCAGAGCCCACAAAGAAACAGTGTTAGTCACCAAAAGTCACCACTGACACTACAGAAAACTTAAATTCTGTAGTGAAAGGAACTACCCTGTAGAGGTCCTTTTCCTCACTGTTTGCTACAGGGCCAGCCAAATTGTCTGATACAGGTGCTTGAGCTTGTGAAGCTATGTGATGTAACTAGTCCATGCAGGAGTCCACAGGTTTAATCTGTAAGTAGTAGCCTTCTGAAACCTGCTTCCAGCAAATTTGTCTTGCGGGAGTGATGTGATTTCTTACAGTGTGCAACTTACCTTGAAACCTTTTGTTTGGTTAAATAACAGAGCAACTAATTCCCAACGTGTGGTGGGAACTTGGTCATTGCTATCAGACTGGGAATACATCGGTTGGGGAGACTGGAAGTTACTGTGAAGTGAGGCCCCTGTGCTCTGCCTGTGCCGTGCACGTGCTGCACAGTTCTGACTTCTTGAGGAGTGCAGGGGTTGTGTTCACAATGATGTGGTGATTTACATTTTTACAAACTTAGGTATCATACTACTGGAGGATTCAAATAGTTGTCTGGAGACATCAGTTCTCTCTTAATTCTTTGGAGATGTAAGATTAATGTGAAGCCTTGTCGCAATGTCATTTAGGACAGGTATGTCTGCATGAACTGTGAACAAGCTACTGAGGTGCTGCTAAGAGTTTATGCATGGTGAGGCAGAACTCAGGCTTGGTCAGTAGCCTGAGCCCTTATCTAGGATCTCTGGTGGATTTTCAGCTCTTGATATAAAGGCAGTGTTCCTTTGACTATGCTGCTGATATAAACAATGTTTTCTTTCTAATATTAGACGTTTTTACATCAGCTGGAGCATGAGCTATGAATGCTGCCTTGTAGATAAAATGTAGGGCTTATTTCCACAAAAAAGAGTATAGTAAGAAAATGATCCTTCCTAAGCATCTGCTATCAGGAAATCTCGGAGACAGGATACCAAGCTAGATGGGTACCTGCTTGACCAAGCAGGGCTTGCTCTTATATTCTATTTATTTATCTAAGGAGAACGGAGAGGGAGCCATCAGCTCATTTTTACTTTGAGTACATTCCTTTGAGTTTGAATGAGGGATAACTGACATTACCATAGAGGAAGATAACTTGTCAAGAAGATAAAGGACGGTTGTGAACTAATGTGCTTCATCACCTTGCACAAGAGGCCCAGGAGGCAAACATATATCTTCTTGTGCTTGAGCAGCACTGGTATTTTTCAAACTTTGTATATTGAAACCTGCCATATTTGACAACGATTAGAGCAATTTTTATCTTAGCTGTTAGAGAGACCACTGCAAGAGCCTGATGATTGTAGGGAAAGCTAGCCTGTGGGTCTGGCAGCATATGGTTGACCTGACACTTTACAGACACACCCTGTGTGACAGCTGCAATGAATTGTGTTGTTACAGAGACTTTCTGCTCCCTAAGCTTATTATTTTCTCAAAACGGAATGGAGAAGTGTAAAGCCTATCAATGAGATAGGACCTGAAGCCAGACAAACCAAAACATTTAGCAATTCTGCTAATGCTGTGAAGACGAAAGGAATCCCCAAATAAAAAGAAGCCAGAGACATATTTAGCAGAGCTTCATTCCTCAGCAGCCAATTGGATGTAGGCAGGAAGGTCTCCATGAGTGTCTCAGAAGTTGTTTTCCCTTATAAAGTAATGGCTTGCGATGCTATGAGCAAAAGGGTTACTTTATTCCCAGTTTTCTGTAGCAGTTGGGGTAAGACTGCAGCTTCTGCCCTCCTTTACCAATAAAGTATGGCCTCTATGAAACTGGTACATGACCACTGAGCTGCATTCTTGGGGCCAGCTGAAACCCATTTCCTGGACGTGGTGGCTGTCCAGCTCCTGCTGTCCCAAGCACATTTTGTGTTCATAGGAAAATCTGCACAAGTTTCTGAAAAATGGAATTCACTGATGTACTGGAAGATGCTTGAAGTCAATGGGGAAGTTCCCAGTGTGCATGGGAGCTTTGCTAGTGTCACTGTGAAGAGATCAAGAAAAAGGGTATGAAAAAAGATGACAAAATTATTGTTCTGCTTATTTTCCTTTCTCTGATCATACTCTGGACATGCTGCTGTGAGGGAGACTGCAACAGGGTTTAGCATGGACGAACACAGATGTTCTTAGGGAAAGACAGATAAAACCCATAGGTTTTGGCTATGAATGCAGTTGAAGAACTAGAACCTTGGGGTATAGACACACCAGGTAAATTGTGCTGTAGTGGTTTCTTTATAAAATGAGTGGCTAAGTACTGAAAGATGGGCGGAAGAAAGTAGTGAAGGGTTTGGCTTCCAGTCGGAAAGCTAAACCACTTTCAGGAGTGGTGTGTTCTCATGCAAAAAAACCCAAACCCCATTTGGGCTAAGCTGGTACATGTTCATTGCCACAGAGGAGGGTTCCACAGTTTGATCCCCAGTATATAGACTTGGTTCTCAGAAGTCTTGTTCAGTTCTTTTCAGGTTGTTATTCCTGTCTCATGCCGAGTACATTCTCCCCTTCCCTCCAACCTCTTTGGCAATGTCCTGTGTTGCTAAGAAGAAAGGTGTAAACTACTGACGTCATTTTTACCAGGTTTTTTTGTTATATGTGGTAATATCTGTGTGATCATAGATCCAGCGTGAAATCACTAAAAGAAAATAAATACCTGTATTCTATAATGTCCCTTGAGCTGGACTGACCTAATTTCCTTGCATAGTTCACCTGTTTGCCTTCCTTCCTTCCTGCCCTGGGCCCTTCCATAACGTAAAGCCCCAGAGACAAGCTGCCTGCTGAGCACTGGCTCTCCATTGTGTGCTAGTTGTGCAGCATCTTTACATTTTTCCTGTGCTGTTCCCGTGCATCCATCACTACTGCTCAGTCTCACTTCAGGCTTTACTTCTCTATTCATGCATAGCCAGGTGTCTAAAAAATATCTTTCATATGGTAGGTCCCTCCAAACAACTGCTGTTTTATCTTTATTAGCATATTAACAGCTGCCTGCTCTGAATGAGACTGGCAGTTGCATTTTTTTTAGTGAGCATCCTGAAACCTGGGATTCCCACATTTTTGGTGCCCATGACAGGTAAGATGATATGTGAGCCCACTCGAGTAACCATCCCTCACAGCAGCCAAGGAGCTGCTGCTGCCACTACTGGTAATTGTGGTACATTCCGGGCCACATTTACAGGAACTGTGATAACACCAAGCACAGATGTCTGTGGTAACTGCATGGCCACTATCTCCTGTAATAACCACAGAAGGCTCTTGTAAGAAGCTGTTGCCTGTATTCCTTGTTATGCTGAGGTGCAGTGTGAATGGCGTACCAGTTCTACTGAAGGGTTGTTTACTTGGCTTCACAATCTCATACGTGTTGTATTGGTTATCACATCACCAGCAAGCATTTTTGGGAGTGTGAACCTCTTCTCATTAAGGTGAAGAATTTGGATGGAATTAAATCTAGCGTGTATCTGATCACAAGTTGTATTCTCCAGACTTCAGTACTGGGGCCTGTTCTCTTTAATATCTTTACCTATGATCTGTCTGAGGGCGTTGAGTGCACCCTCAGTAAGTTTGCAGATAACACCAAGTTAGGTGGGTGTGTCAATCTGCTGGAAGGTAGGGATGCTGAACAGAGGGATGTAGACAGGCTGGATTGATGGGCCGAAGCTATTTATATGAGGTTCAACAAGGCTAGGTGTCAGGTCCTGCACTTGGGTCATAAAAACCCCATGGTGGGTTACAGACTTGGGCATGTGTGCTTGGAAAGCTGCACATCAGAAAAGGACCTAGGGGTATTGGTTGACAGTCATTTGAACATGAGCCAGCAGTGTGTCCAGGTGGCCAAGGCAAATGGCTTCCTGGCCTACATCACAAATAGTGTGACCATCAGGAATAGGGAGGTTTACTCCCTGCCTGTACTTGGCACTGGTGAGTGCACACCCCAAATACTGTTTTAAGTCCTGGGCCGCTCACTACAAGAACAATATAGAAGAGCTGGGGCATGTCCAGAGAAGGGCAACGATGCTTGTGAAGAGAGTGAAACACAAGTCTTACAAGGAGCAGCTGAGGGAACGGGGATCGTTTATCCTAGAGAAAAGCAGGCTCAGGGGAGACTTTATTGCTCCCTACAACTACCTGAAAGGAGATTGGAGCAATGAGGGGCTCGGACTCTTCTCCTTGGTGGAAAGCAATAGGACCAGAGGAAATAGTTGCAAGCTGCTCCAAGGGAGATTGAGGCTGGATGTTAGGAAGACTTCTTCGGCCAAAAGGTTATCAAACATTGGAATAGGCTGCCAGGCCAGCGGTGGACTCACTTCCCATGGTGGAAGGTATGATGTGTGGACCTGGTGCTTAGGGAAATGATTTAGTGATGACCTGGCAGTGTTGAGTTGAAGGTTGGACTTAATGATCTTAAAGATCTCTTTAACCAAAGATATTCTGTCATATTTGTCTCCATCTTGGTATTTCTAACGAGTAGTAGTAGATGATACTTCTGAAAACCTTGAATTATGTTTCCACTAATCTAAGACGTGATCGTTGTTTGTATCAAAATCAGCCTTGATACTGCAGTGCAGACATGATACCACCGTGTGAAATTCTCATTCCCCCTTGACTTGAGTTCCCTGATCCGATGCCGTATGTTCAGTATGGGGTGTGTAATTTTTCTCAGCTATGTTTTCAAGTGTAGTTTGAAAAAAAAACAACCCTAAAAAGTATTTTGTTTGGGCTGTCCTTTGAGTGTCACCTGCAGACAAGCAGAAAAGGATCTGTCTGTATCCTCTGTTCTAGGTTGCTTACCTTGGAGGGTTTTTTTACTCTTTTTAAGTATCTTTTATCTGTTGCTCCCATACTGGAAGTGAAATAATAAATAGCTTTTGCATGGCTCATGTTTCAATGCTTGCTAGCTTCTCTTTCTGACTCTCAAAGGCAGTTGCATTCCTTGAAAGTTTCTTTCCTTAAAAGTTAAATTCCTTTTGGTCTTCAATCCATGTCTGCCTATCTGCTATCTCTACAAGTGGCCTAATCCTTAAATCTCTACATCAGAAAAAACTCCCACTGTGGTTTTATGGGAATTTTTCTTGCATTAAGACTACTCAGGCAGCAAACATTCTGTAGGCAAACACGTGACACCCCTCCCCGTTGTATAAAGACTTTAAGGGCCTCAACTGGATTCTCACTTCTTCCATGGCTTATGTGTGTAGAGCCATTTTGCACTTGTATTGGTTTAGTATAGAGGTTTAGAGCTGCTGATTTCTGGTCTTTATTTTGTCATTAAGTTTGTAGTATTGTTGACTATAGAAGGGCTGCTTCACCAGAATCAGCCTGTGCAAATAACAGCTGGCTACAGTTGTAGAAATCCAGTCCTGTGCTGAAAATAACCTATACGGTGAGAACCCCTGATTTATTTGCTGGAAGTGTGTTCAATGGAAAAGCTAGCTGGAGATTACAGAATTAAGCAATTTTATTATTATGAACAATTTGAGATGTAAGTTTATGACAGTCCAGACTTGTGGCCATCAATGGAGTAGCACTAGGGCAAGGTTGGCCTGCAGGTCCTAGGGCTTTGAAAATAAAACCAGAATGGACTCTAATATGCTGCAGGCCAGAGGGAATCCTGACAATCTTTTAACAGAACATTTTCACAACCTGCACTGACTTTTTAAGTTAGTTTTTTCAGGTAGTTTTTTCCTGTGGGCAATATGTAGCATACAAATGTAATGTCAAAGTTTTATAGCAAAATTTCAGCAACAGTTTAGCTTGCCAGGAGTGTTAGCATTGCTTTTGTTAAAATCTTTAATAAAGGCAGAGTGTTTCTTTAAAAACACGTTCCCTGTTACAAATCACAGTTCTTCTAGTTTCTCATTCTGCCTTCTGCCTGGACCTCTCTTGTTTGCGTCTCCTGCCAGAAGGTGACTATTGTGGGCACACTCCATCTCCCTGTATTTTACAACTCTCCTGGAGTTTTGAAGTGTTTATTTTACACAGCTGAAAGTCTCCTCCTGTTTCATGAGCTCTACGCTGGAATGCAATGGAAGAGACCCAGGGCCTGTGGCCACCCAAATTAGAAGTTTTTGTAATAAGGTCCCTATATGGTTTAGTTAGAGACTTCAACTCTGTCTCTACTCCTTGTTTGGGAGGCTAGTGGGAGGAGAAGATCTGAAGTGGCTATAAAACCTCAGAGCTTTCAGACACCGAGTGCACCATCCCAGAGCAGCTATCCCCAGTCAAACACTGTCAAGGTAAGTGGCACTGAACCAACAGCATGATTTACAGATTGCTAGAGGACTTCAATTCAAACAGGAGCTGTTCAGAAGACCATGCTGTGCTGCAGTTTGCTTAAGCAAACTTACTTTTTAGAATGGAATCTGTAAAACACTTGTGTTATCTGTACTGAGTCGTCTTTATTTTATAGCACTTCTGAAAAGGAAAGAAAAACTCTCCCTGATTATTTTGCTGATTCCACTAGCACTCCAGCAATTAGATAAAGAGGCAGTTTGTGTAATGCCGTAACTGGAATTGCAACTATATTCTTGCTTAAATGAATCCATGTGGCCTTGGGGATGCTAGTTTGGGACAGAACAGAACTCATGAAGGGACATAGTAGTGTTTCTCAGCAGATTTGCTTCAGTGTAGGGTGAAGTGAGTGTTATGGGGAATGTTAACGTAAGGAGGGCTGGAAGTGTTAAAATTAGCAGTGTCTAACAGGATACTATCAGGATGTGTGTGTATTGATCGTTGTCTCTATGTATATATTCTGTAAAGTGGCAAACACTTCATTATGGAAAGGGCTACACAGAATATTTCTTGTGGGGATGGAGTTCTCTCAATAGTTTGGGGAGACTGATGAAGTGATTGGTTATCTCTAGACGTACACCGGGTAGAAGAGGCCAGATACTGATTAATTACTTGGGAGAAAAATTTCCTTTATTTCACAGTGCTGAGTGCCATTTGCTGTTTTAAGACACTGTTACTGCATGCCATGGCAGTCCTGAGATGTAACTCTCTGGTTGGCAGCTGTGCACGCTGTCTGAAATCCTTCAGCTTTGATTTTTCAACTTTTTATGCTTTATTACTAAATATGGTTTTCATTTGGAGTCCACTAAGCTCAGAAACAGCCTTTCCTGCCCTCTTCTTTCCCCTCCCCCAAGTGATTTTTGGCATTGCATTAGCTGATTTGGTTTGAGCAAAACCCCTGACCTCGAACTCTGTTCCAAAAACAGACAGTCAAAAAGCCTATTTCCTAATTAGGAAATGGTTTGTCCAAACCAGTTTGTTCATTCATGTTAGATAACAATTGTGTCCCATTCAGTGAATGCTTGAATGTAAAGAGCCTGTTCTCTCAAGAGTTTAAAAAAAGCAAAAATTTGAACCTACTTTCCTTTTCCAATAATAATGGTAACATGTCTGGGGTACATTTAGTTAGCATTTCCCTATCGTTATCTTTTAATGAGTGCTATGCTCACGCAGGCAGCAGGAACAGGGCTGCAGCCATGTCTTTTGGTTTCCTGGCTGGGGAAAGCTGAAGGGTTCAAAAATAAGGATTTGGGAGAACTGTGTGTGCTTGTTCCACCCACTGTAGAGGCTAAACTGATTGTGGTCTCCTTTGCTCATCAGCCATGGCTCTTGCTGACCCTATTCCTCCTCCATCCTATGTTTCCATTACTCCTGTGGCAGAAGGTTTTGGAGGCTGCATGCAGAGCCATCTGGTCTGTGGATGACATTTGTCTCCTTTAGCTGTTAACACATTGCAATTTGTTGAACTCTGCATGGAAGCCAAGGCTCAAAGCTAGCCAAGTGATTCCTGATCATGCTATAAACCGTGACCATTTGGTTCTCAAAGTTCTTCTTGAGTCCTGCTGTTCAGTGCTTGTTTCTGTAATTGACTTTAATACAGAGCCTTCAAAGCAATTTTATTATTCATATTATCTTCCTTTTGCCAGAGGAGGAAAAGAGTTTCTTTTAACTGAAACAAGGAGCCAACATAAATTACTCTGCTACTCTACAAATGCAGTTTATTAGCTGCCTGGAAATGAAGACTGAGCATATGCTATGGTCTGTTTTTAAAACACATACTGGCCCTGGCTTAATTTGGAAGGCAAGTTATGTTTTTCTGAGTGACTAGGGGAGGGCTGGAAAAGGCTTTTTTATTTTCTTTCTTAATGTGGAATCTCTCTTCTCTTTGAAATATAAACTAAAGTGGCTATCTTCACTCAGTTGAGTGCCTGATACCTGCATCAGGAAAATAACCCATGCACATTTAATGCTGTTAGTTACTGGGAATCCCAAGACCAAATTGGGAAGGCTGAAGTGGTCTTCTCTGGCCTTTGACAGCTTTCCACGTGTTGGGATTTTGTCAGAGTGACAATCAGGGGAGTTGTGCTGAAGGGATCTTAGTGTTTGCAGCTCTCAGTCCTGTGGTCTCTTTTATCTTCTTTTCACCCCCAGCTATAGATTTCTGTGACCAAATTTAGATAAACATCTGCTGCTCCCTGATCTGTCTGCCCATGCCGCAGGACTGGAAGCCTCCTCTGGAATCCACTGGACAATCTGTGGTGCATATAGCCCTCTGGCAGATGTGGTTGAACCCTCTTGTGCTTTCAAAAGGCAGCCCCTTCACTCCTGTATAGCCCTGTAGCCCTTGTGATTGCCAAATTGGTGCCACGCCTCTCTTTGTTGGTGCTGGTGGCTTTCATACAACCCCTCTCTTCAAGGGTGGGTCGGCTACTCAAGTTTGTGCTGGTTGCTTTCATACAGCCATCTCTGTCTTCAAGGGTATGTTTTTATTTTGGTGGTCTGTTTTTCCTTTAAATTCTTTCCTGCTCTTTCCATAGGGGTCATTTTTTGTTTGGAGGGCCCGAGGACGTTGGCATAGAAGATGTGTGAGGAAGAAGACAGTACTGCCCTTGTTTGTGACAATGGGTCAGGGCTCTGTAAAGCTGGCTTCGCTGGAGACGATGCTCCAAGAGCAGTGTTCCCTTCCATTGTGGGGCGTCCCAGGCATCAGGTGATGAACTGCTTTGATTTTTCCATACCATGTCTGTAGAAGCCTTTGCTGCTCCATCTTCAGCTCTCCATCCCTGGACCACTTTTTCCTGTGTTGGGGGCTAGCCAAACCCTGGATGATCTATGTAACACACTATTTCCAGGCAAAATGTGTCCAGCAGTACATGCAGCTGAGACAAAACAGGTCTCTTGCCTTATGAGATGAATCCTTCTATAATTCTTTACTCCCTTCTATGGCCTCTTTTCTTTGCCCCTTAATTTTGGATCACTCAGAGAACTTAGTGAGTAAAGGTAGTTTAGAAACAAAACAAATAAGACCAACAGAGAAGTATCTGGAAATTTTGATGGCTTTAAAAGATTATGATGGGTGATGTGTAAAACACTAAAAAAGGAGGCAGATGTTTTCAGTCAGCTTTCTATTGCCCTTCCTGACTTTATTAATTCAGCTGTATCACAAATGGGGACCTGTCGGGTTGATTTTCTTTAGCTTCCTGGTTTACATCTGAGTATGTGATTAATTCCACCCAATTCTATTCATTTGAAAAATACATTTATTATCTGAGATGATAAATATAGAGATTAATGAGCCATATTAGCGTTGGCATGAACTAGGGCAGCTTGGCTAGGCAACAAGAAACTAATCCACCTAATTAGCAGATCCACCTAATTGCTTCTATGCTTAAGGCCCCGGTGAAGAGGTACACCCATTATAGAAGTATTTTAAGTTCTTCAAGGCTTGAGAAATATTTGGCTTGCAGTACAGCAGTTAGGGCTGGAGGTCTAACCAAGGCCTTTGGCCATTACTAGAAATAAAAATGTATGTTCCAGTGCCAGCCCTGTAGGTTATATGAATGGTATTAATTGCTTAAAATAAAGGCATGCAATCACAGAAGAAACAAACAGAGATTTTAGGACTCTCTGTTTCTTGGTCACATATCACAGATAGGATCAGGGGACTAATACTATCAAAAACTGAAAATCCAGATTGCCTGCTTTTAAGACAGAGAGAGATGCTAAGGTTTGGAGTCTGTAATGACTAAGTTCTGACATGAGTATCATGTACTCAAAGCATCTTAGTATTACTATTTTTTTACAGCATTTCTGACTTCAGCATAGAGACTAGTGTATGTCCAGAGTAGTTTGCAGCTGCTGGTTCATTTCTACAGGATTCCTGAAAATACCTAAAAAGATGCCTGTACCAGCAGATGTAAATTTTCTCTCTCTACTAATATTATACTGTTTAAGAATACTAAAAAATACTGACATTTAAACTTTGGGAAATATAAACTGCGTGTTGGTCCATCTTGGCCCTTAAATGGCACAACATCCCTTTCTGCTTTAATTCCACTTTATCATAGTTGAACAGATAGTTCAGAATAATAATTAACATTAAGATAACCCCATTTCCCCCACTTTATCATGATGAACTTAACATTGTATTTGTTATATTTACTTAAACTGTAGTGGAAACATGAACTCCAGAGATTTAAGTGAACCAAAGATTTAATTTTGGCAAATAAAGAGCAATGAGCAATTCTCCACTCATTAGTATTCATACAGTATTTTGTAACTAGTATAACTGGCAGCTGCATTTATTTCACAGCTCATGTTCTATCTACTCTGTGACAGCTTTCCCTGAGAGACTAACACTATTTGTATTCTTTCATAGGGTGTTATGGTTGGTATGGGTCAAAAAGACAGCTACGTAGGTGATGAGGCTCAAAGCAAGAGAGGAATCCTGACCTTGAAGTATCCCATAGAACATGGCATCATCACAAACTGGGATGACATGGAGAAGGTATTTTGGCTTTGAAAAGTTGCTTACGTAATATCCACTAAATTTTAGAGGAAAGCATCATGCGATCAAGTATGGTTTAATGAGAGGTTCATTTTGACACCAAAGGTTAACTTGCATCTAAAACTTGCATCTAAAACTGAAGTATCACTAAGAATACATGAAAATAGTTATTGGCAGTTTTTTCACCCTAGTCTGATGTATAAATATTTGCTAGTTACTGGATGTGGCGGGGGTTGGGGGTCAGGGAGAAGGAGAGGAAAGGAGTATTCTCAGTGTGGTAATAAAGAAATAGAATTTAAGATATCTGTTTTGGCAAAACTGCAAAGCTTGTATGTAGTTCTGATGTGAAGGGAACCTTTACAGACACACTTTTTAATGCGTGACAGATTAGCAATATTGCAGTGAAACACATCTGTTTCAGAGGTATTATTTGGATGAAAGGCTTGCAGAACCATGTCTGTCAGTTCATAGTCTGTCTGGTTGATAAGAATCTCTAAGAGATTGTTGACTTAGAGCTATTTGGAACAGTTTGGGCATCACAATGCACTGAGACCGGAGTGAAATCCAGTTGGCGACCAGTTACAAGCGGTGTCCCTCAGGGCTCAGTTTTGGGACCTGCCTTGTTTAATCTCTTTATCAATGATCTGGATGAGGGAATCAAATGCACCCTCAGTAAATTTGCGGATGACACAAAATTAAGCACAAGTGCCAATCTGCTGGAGGGTAGGGAGGCTCTGCAGCGGGATCTGGATAGGCTGGAGCGATGGGCTGAGCTCAATTGTATGAGG
>JAOXOE010000632.1:13523250-13557358 GCA_028565055.1 Phoeniculus purpureus | reverse complement strand
CAGAATCACAGAACATTAGGGATGGGAAGGGACCTTGAAAGATCATCTAGTCCAATCCCCCTGCCAGAGCAGGATCAGCTAGACCAAGTCACTAAGAATCTTCACAAAGCACTATCAAAGTTGTCCTTTGTTGTAAAGACAGAATGAGACTTAAAAAGTGAGTCACTCTTAATTTCTGTGTAATGAGCCAGAAATGATGTGGAATTGCAGATGATTACTCAAAGTCTCTTATGTTAGACTTCTTTAAAAAAGGCTGTTTGAATTGCAAGTTGTGCTCGGTGTCTCCTGCTGAATATGGAGAGTCCTGGATGCAGAGAAGAGGTGCATAGAGGTGAAGTCGTCTGAATTCCTGGGATTCAGTGTGTCCTGGAGTAGAAGTGTGATGAGCTGTGGATGACGAGGTCGAAATGTATTTGTTTACATAAACATATTTTGAAGAATTGAAAAGCACCAATCGAGGTACTTGAAAAGAACTGAATCACGACCTCAGTTGCCCTCGTCCTGCAGCTTGTAAAGGAGTGTCATAAAGTAGTCTGCAAAGTGTAGGATGTCACAGATGTTTTCTGTAAAGCAGGCAAAATACTGCTTTCCAAGGAGATCCTTGGAACTTAAGGCTAGGTGTGAATTTTATTAAGGACTGAAGCTCGCATTAAAAATCTCCTGGTCAAATCTGACCTATGTAGTGTAGCAGATCTTACACACGAGAGTCTTGGTCTGAGGAGAGAACGTGCATGCAAAAGGTCCAGTTTTGGGCACCTCAGTACAAGAGACATGTGGACGTGCAGAGGAGGACAACTCAGCTGGTGAAGGGGCTGGAAAACAATCTTATGAGGAAAGACTGAAAGAGCTGGGGCTCATCAGTTTGAAGAGGAGGAGGCTGAGAGGAGACCTCATCACTCTGTACAACTACCTGAAAGAACGTTGTGGAGAGGTTGGTGCTGGTCTCTTCTCACAAGCAGTTAGTGATGTAACTTGAACCCATTCTCTCTTGTTCTAAGTAGGTTTAGACTTGAAATTAGGAAAATTTTCTTCACAGAAAGGGTGGTCAGGCACTGGAATGGACTTCCCAGGGAGGTGGTTGAGTTGCCATCCCTGGATTTGTTTAAAGATTGTTTGGATGAGGTGTTGAGGGATGTGGTTTAGGGGTGACCTTGTAAAGTAGGGTAGATGGTTGGACTCGATGGTCCCAGGGGGTGTTTTCCAACCAGACTGATTCTGTGAGAAGATCTGGATAATTTCAGCAGTCTGGAGTATCATCAAATGGTGACAGCTACAGTCATGCCTGTGCTGAGTCTGATGTCTTTTTCCACATCTAAAGGGCATGTGACCGGAAAATGATCTAGCTCTGATGGTGGGTCACTAACCCTGCAGTGGTTGCAGAACAGGCATCCATCACTGGGAATAACCCAGTCAAGCAGCTTTGCCATATATAGACATACTAGCGTTTCATGTCAAGGAAAAATCCTTTAAATGAGTTTCTGAAGGGAAATTGCTTATACATTGTTGGTTTTGGTATAGTATATTCCCTCTCACCAGGAGCCTGTTGTACTACTAGGATCTACATGCCCGTCACACTGTTAGGACCTGAGTCCAAGAGAAGTGAGCACCCAAAACTGTATTAGGACCATTTTAAGTTTGTTCTTTTTGTAGTGGACTTGCTGTTGTGAGGAATGTTGTCTCATCTTGAACTTGAAATTGGAGTAGATCAGGAACATGTAGTGAATCATGATCCACATGGGAGTTCCTCCTTGCAGATCCATCTAAAGGTTACACAGGGCAAGGCTGGTAAAAATAACGTGCAGGGCAGCTCAGCCACTAATTGTTTGGTTAAAGCTGGTATATGTGGCAAGTGTATTCTGCGTGTTATTTGCCTACATGGGTTGCACAATGAGTGTTCTGATAGTTATTAAGTGTCTTATGGATCACAGATAACTCCTAAGAACTCCTAAAGGTACCAAATGCCTATGGTGTGGTAGTGATGTTTCTTCCCCTCATGGTATCATCTGCAAAAATCTCATGGTACTGATGTAATGGGATGCTAACTATGTGTGGCTTGTCTTTTATTTTTTTATCTTTCTTTTACATTCTATGATTTGGTGATTCTATGGTTTTGAATTATGTTTAGTAACAAAGAGACCAAGACAAAAATAGGTTTGTTGCTTGGGTTTTGTTTTGTTGGAGTGTTTTTGCTTTTGTTTTGCTTGTTGTTTTGGTTTTAATCGGCATGCAGCATCTTTTTGTAGATAAGAAAGATTTAAGTGAAAAAAGTCAGTGCATGAGGGAAAGACTTATGCAGCCTCGGTCTTAGTGACACTAGAAATAAGCATGGAGGTATCTAGGAATAAGTGGATGGCTTCTTAGATAAATAGCATCAAGTGACATTTTAAGCTACTTGAAGGAGTAGCTGCTCACTACTCACCATAGGGAAACACATTAGGTTCTGTGCTCTTGCTCTCAGAATGTCACTTGTTCACTTGTTAGTTTTGCTGGACTGGTCTTGTTTTTATCAGGTTTGAACTGAAAACAGACTGTGGCTTCCTAATGAGGTACCTCAGAAAAATAAATATAACCTCTGTCTGACCTCATGAACAGATTTCTTCCAGCCCACTCTGCACTAACCTCTTCTATTGTTGTTTCTTCTGAAGCAAGAAGACCTTCTTAGGGTGCCAAAAGTACATGTTTTTAAAGCTAGTGAGAAGCTTTTAAGTTATCCTTTGCCCTTGTGTTATTGTGAGGGTCACTGAAGAGATGCTTCAGGCAGAGTATTCAGCGGTAATGAGGTTAAATGGAATAATGGACTTTAAGGGCACTCTTAAGTCTTGGAAATTAATCTTATGAGGAAAAGGGAGGGTAAATAAATGCTGCTGATGTTGACAAATCTCCTCCTTGCAAGCATACCAGGAGGAGCTTTATCTATAGTTCTTCTAAAACCTAGACTGTTCCTCTAAATACAGAAAGGAACTTTTCTCAGCAGTTGGACTCGTCCAAAAGCACAGTTAAAGTTAAGAGTGAAGGCAGTCAAAATTATTGCAGCTCTATCATGTCTTCCTGTGCAACCAGATGACCCATTAACAAGTTCAGCGAAGATCTGCTAACACTAATCCACAGCGTACTTCTCTTGTGGTGATCTTCACTATAACTGCAAAACCTTGTTTGTATCTGGTGTGTTTGGTTGGGTTGGCATCCAGAGAGTACTTTCTCTTTCCCTGACATAGCACTTTCACTTCTTTTGACCAGTTGGGCTTGCTTTGTCTGAGACATCTAGATATGGAGAGCACTGGGGTGGTTAGTATGTCAAATATGAGCTGCAGGGATGTGCAGTGCTGGGAGCTCGTTGAACTCGGCCGTTTAAGCCAACTCAGCTATTTTGCCTGGTGTGTGGATCAGGAAATACTCAATTACTTCAGACAGCAGAGCTGCAGTTTGAAAACTCAGGAACCAGGGTGTATGAGATCCAGTTTTGACAGCTAACAATGCCACTGCTTGTAAAATCCGGTGCTTACCCCACAGTCCGTGGTCTTACGTCAACTGTGTCACATGCCTGAACCATCTTGTGTTCACCTGCGCAGTTGTTTATCCTTCAGAAGAAGAGGAAGGAGAGCAGATCGCATTTCTATCTCTTGCAGGGAGCCAACAGAATGCGAGGCCGCCTGGGAAGCGTGGATAGCTTTGAGCGCTGCAACAGCCTCGCTTCTGACAAAGTACGTAAGTAGCTCAGTTGAAATTGGCACCTTTTCCTGCACAGGCGTTAATGAAGCGTAAATACGGCTCGCTCCTTCGAGTCGAGGGAAGTAGCCCAAAGCACATCGCTTCACAAAACCCAGTAAGAGTTTCCACTGGGAGGCAGAGGGCGTGAAGAAGGCTGGCATACGTGATGACTTGGAGCTCCGGCGTTCGTCTGTTGGTTGATTGCCAATCGGGCTTGTTTTTTTTTCTATACTTCCCTTGCCGTTACGACGAGCCGGGAATAACTGGCCAGCTTCTGTCTTGTTTCACTGAAGTAATTAGAAAAGGTCATATCTCGACAAAAGGAAGTGCTCTGAAGGTGAAGAACCCTTCCTGTGAGTAGCAGTCGCTTTAGGGAAGTAGGAGGTTTTGACCTGGAATCAGCTGTTGGGGATGCTGTGCGGGGGGCGCGCGGGCAGAACTCTGGTCACTTTATTTCCTGTTTTCGGTGTTTCTCTTCATGCCATGATTGGTTGCTGGTTCTCCCAGGAGGTGAAGGTTCTGTTATGGTTTTCCTGCTGCAGTCACTTGTAAACTGGCTGTGTAGTAACAGTCTCTCTTCCAGGATATCGCTATGACGGTGCAGGAAGTGTGCTCGCGATATGTCGAGGAAACTAGCTAAAGGCAGCTTCCCTAGTTTTTTCAATTCCTGTGTTTTCCTGAAAGAGCCAGAACTCCAGTCCCTGTGAGAGGACACCTAGAGTAATTAGGGTGGTGTTTGCATCCTACCTACACTTTATTCCAGCCTCCCTTTTTTTTCCTGCTAGCAGGACACTGCTAGTTTGGGGTAAACTATCAAAGGATGTCTGGGTTTGGTGATAATTAGCATACAATAGGCTGTGACCAAGAAAGGGGAGAGGCTTTGGTGGCTGGATGAGGCGGGCAGCCTGTGGGGTTAGGTGCGAGCTCTCGCAGGGTGCGGGGCGTCAGGCCTCACTCCGACAGCACTTCCTTCTAGGACGCTTCGCCGGGTGATTCCCCGCCAGCTACTCCTCCGGCATCCCCCGTGTCCTCAGCCTGGCAGCCATTTCCAGAGGAAGACTCGGACTCCCCCCAGTTCAGGAGGCGTGCGCACACCTTCAGCCACCCCCCGTCCAGTGCCAGGCGGAGGATAACCTTCCAGAACGGGAGGTCCCAAAGCGTCCGCTCCCCGCTGCTGCGGCAGAACTGCGTTGAAGCGACGAGGTGAGTCAGAGCGCGCCGCACCGCGCGTCCGCTGTGTCCCGTGGGTTCAGCGTGCAGGCTTCGTCCGAGTTCCTTATCTCGCTGAAGCTGTTTCTGCACTGCTCAGGGTTCTGTTTGTTTGTTTTCAGCCTGTCTTCTCTGCCTCTGAGTAGTTTGGCTCTTTGCAGTAACTCGCTAATCCCTGAATTAGCGATTCGAGGGAAGCATCAATCCAGCAAACCGATCATCAGGGGGGATGCTGGTGCTTATCTGTTTATTTGTTCATCACCTCTGAGCTGAGCCTTTTTGGCTCAGGCCCTTTGGAGAAGAGGTTCTCACTGCTTTTCACTGCAGGGGCAGACAGTAGCTGGATGTTTTTATGCCAGGATGAAAAAGTCGCTTCAAATGTCTGTCACCAAAGCCCACAGAGAGGAGGTCCATAATTAAAAGTGGTGAGGAGCCTCACAAGAGGACTTGAGGATTAAACACATGTGATGTGTTTGAACAGGCATGTGATTCCCCTGTTTGCGTGTCTCCAGAGCTTCCCTCTGTGTCTTCTTTCCCCTTCCTTTTTGGAGACTCTCCAGCTGTTAACGAGGGAACACTCTTCCTTCATTCAGTCAGAAGAGGTCCCCACAGTTCATTGTGGGCCCTTCTGGTTGCAATTTCTTTCTCTGGCTCTGTCTTGACTATCTGCACTAATTACAAGACTTAGACCCAGGTGTGCTGGGTTTTTTTTCCTATTGGAGGGAGGATGTTCTCCAAACTACTCTTCTGTTTCCCTGCTTGCTGAAGTTGTGTGTTTTGTGGCTCTTTCTAATCATGGCTTCATATTTTTTCACCTGGTAGATGTTTAGATTAAAGCATCGACGAGAACGCCGCAGCAGCTTGCAGATAAAGAACACAATGTTCCTGCTGTTTAAGGGAGTGGAAAGGAGTGAAGAAACTAGCCTTGAAGTAGCTTTGTGACTTTGTTTCTGAAGAGATAATGGTGTGGGTTTCACTGATAAACTTGGGTTGTTTGTTTTGGTTTTTTTTATCGCTGTCCATGTTTTGTGCAAACAGGAAACCCCGACGGTCCAAACTGAAGAATGTGGAACTTGCTGACTTCGGTTCTCTGTAGGAACTTGGAAGAAGTCACTGATTAAGTGGAGTCATCAGCAGATTTTCAGTCAAAACAATTTGTAGCAAACTTGGTTCTAGGCTGACATTTTCCCTCCTCTCCTATAGAGGATTAATCCAAAAAGTAGAAGGGACTGAATTAATTTTGATGTTCCTGCTGCTTGTGACTGTTAAGTAACGTTTAGCTGTGTAGCAGGACTGTCTTTCTTTGCGTTGGCTGTTTTTTGGTGAGGTGTTTAAAAGCATTGCCTTCCAATAATCTCGACTTCCTAATGTGTCCTAGCAATACATGTTATTTACAACAGCACGAGAAAGCTGAATGGAAGAAACAAGGGGGTTCGTGCTGTTGGAAGCGGGTTCCTCTAAGGGTATCCTCTGACTATTTCAGAGATTCTTGTTCTGAATTTGCTTTGAGTAAGGCTCAAGAAATAAGATGGTCTCGCATGTTCTGCAATGTCATTGGAATATTTCTTAGAAGAAACAACTGTATGAGCAAAGTAGATGTATGGATTGCCCAGGGAGGTGGTGGTGTCACCATCCCTGGACGTGTTTAAACACGAGTGGACGTGACACTTAGGGATCTGGTCTAGCAGTTAGATAATAGGATAAAGGTTGGACTCGATGACCCTGGAGGTCTTTTCCAGCCATGATGATTGTGTGACTCTGAAACTTCCTGAACCTCGTATCATTTTAGGTTTTATTTGGAAGTAAAACCTTTCAGATGCTGGACATATCAACCAGTCCCTAATCAACACCAGCTTGAAAATAAGCTTAGAAAAAACTTCCTGGCCTTTAGAAAGTCTCTGCTGTTTCTACTTAAGGGAGTATTAACCTTCTCATTGCAGTTCAGTTGTGCACAGATTTTTATTGCTGGTAGGAATGAGTCACGTGAACGTGATATACACAAGTTGAATTTCAGCCTCACACAGCATTTACTTTCATTTATTTTTATAAATTCTTGGGTTGTCCTCTACAAACCAAAAGATTAAACTATCTTAAAGAGACTAGATATCTATTGAACTTCACTTCTTAGGTCTGCATGTGTTCTAGGGTTGTTCTGGACCTGTTTCACTTTCAATCTGAATATTGATGGAACCAGTCTGTCATGCTCTGTCTTTTCTACTGTAAGAATAATGTATTTATTTTCGTTGTGTTCTTAAAATTAGTTGCACATTACTATCAGTAAAAATATGGGGATGAGGTTTTCCTTCCACAGGTACTTTGGCCATCATAGAATCATCATGGCTGGAAAGGACCTCCAAGATCATCAAGTCCAGCCCTCATCCCAACACCTCCCTAACCCCTAGACAATGGTCTTAAGTGCTATATCTACTCATTTTTTAAATACCTCCAGGGAAGGTGACTCTACCACCTCCCTGGGCAGTGGAATCTTACTGTCTTTACAAAGACAGTAAGAAAACTGCATAAGAAACATTACTAGCTTTTTATAGTGGTGTAAGCAGGATGCTGGAGCATAATACCTGTCTGGAAGTGATTCGGAGCTGCTGGCTGATGGTGTTTCTTTTCTTTGGCTTCTCCCATTGTCTTCAGATCTGGCATCACTCTTTCTATAATGAGCTTCGTGTTGCACCTGAAGAACATCCGACTCTGCTGACTGAAGCACCACTGAATCCAAAGGCCAACCGAGAGAAAATGACCCAGGTAAATTTACAGGAATGCTATGGAGTAAGTCAGCTTAGTGAATTGAACCGGATTTGACCATCATTTCAGTGAGTCATGCTGTTCAGTAGTCTAACTGTCTTAGTTATGGAAGATGGAAAGTGCATAGTGATCTCCTGTCATATTTGCGTATTATGCCATTTATTTTAGACAATCAGTGCACCCACTTCGTGTGTGAGCACTTCAGTCTGTTCAAGCTCTGTGCTGTCTTAATCTGTTGCTATTGCCAAGCCTATTACAAAATGATCTTTAACATAAGCACGTGCACATATTAAAGATGTGGGCCAGTTGCAAGGAGCTGTCTTGTAGGACAATTTTTTTTAATTTAGCTTTTGTTTTTCCTTCCTTGTTTTTGACAACCATTAAGAGACATGAAAAGCTTGTCTTTTCCCTCTCTTTCAGTAAATTGCTTCAACTCAGATAAAACCCCCAGTGATAAGGCAATTGTTTTCACTGCATTTCAGATAATGTTCGAGACTTTCAATGTGCCAGCCATGTACGTAGCTATTCAAGCTGTTTTGTCCCTCTATGCTTCTGGACGTACCACAGGTAGGCCTCTGGAGTACATGACTTAGATTCTTGAAAATACTTCAGTGTGCTGATGTGCATCTGGGATTGAATCACGTTGTATTTTCTCAAAGGGATTGTGCTTGACTCTGGGGATGGTGTCACCCACAATGTGCCAATTTATGAAGGCTATGCCCTGCCACATGCCATTATGCGTCTGGACCTGGCTGGCCGTGACCTGACAGACTACCTCATGAAAATCCTGACAGAACGGGGCTACTCCTTCGTGACCACTGGTAAGGATATGCTGCTGGCTGAGGATGAGAATAGTTTAATGCGCAATATTTCTACTGGCTTTAGGAGGACTAGCAGTGGTTCTGCAATTGAATAGACACAAGAAAGAATCTAACCAGAAAGTCCCTTGCAAGACTAGCAGAGGACTGGTTTAAAACATGGGAGGGGTGTTAGATAATGACAAGGAACAACCAGTCAGTGTGTCTCAGTCCTTCCTGAATGCTATACTAAAGAGTGAATCCTCTTGACAGCGGAGCGTGAAATTGTGCGTGACATCAAGGAGAAGCTGTGTTACGTGGCCCTGGACTTTGAAAATGAGATGGCCACTGCTGCTTCCTCTTCCTCTCTGGAAAAAAGCTATGAGCTTCCTGATGGCCAGGTGATCACTATTGGAAATGAACGTTTCCGCTGCCCAGAGACCCTCTTCCAGCCATCTTTCATTGGTAGGTTGTATGATTGCTCAGCCTTGGTAAACTGTATGTAAATCCCAAGTCCCTTTTCTGTTGGGTGTGTCCTATTGCTAACTCACTCAAACCTATTAATGAGTATCATTCATGACCTAGCACCCATTATAAAACAATCATTTAGAATAGTACTATTAATATGGTGAGAGAAACTTCATGTCAAATAAAAGGGCAAAATATTTCCCAAAATAAACCCTGAATGTTTATTCCTGGCTTCTGGTATTGGGCCCATGCTATTTCTTATCCTGGGTAGTTGGGTGTCATGAGAAGTGTGGCTGCAAAGTCACTTTTCTAAATAGTCACACTATTTAGATTGTAGTTTGAATGTACTTGGGGGGCAGGGAGGAAGCACTACTTTTTTTTTTTCAGAAAGAGCGCTCTAATTCCTGTTCATCGCATTTGTGGAACAGACAATGCTATGCTAATCAACAGCCATGAAGGCAGTCTTGCAACAAGGTCATGCAAAAATGTAGTGCTGGTTCTGCCAACTGCCAGAATTTCAGCTCAGGAGTAGATAAAGTAGTCACATACTTAGCAGTATTAGGACATATTTTGACTGTTTTGTCTCTGACTTGGCTTAATTTAAAAAAAAAAAAAAAGAAAACAAATGATTCCAAGACCATATAAGGAATTCTTAGGACATTTGAGATTGCCTGCAAAAGCCTAATGGAAACTTTAGTATTCCACACCCCAATCTTCTTTTTAAGGAGTAATCTTCTTTTTAAGGGTTAGAGGAGGACTGTACACCAAGGAACTCCTAAGCAAATAATTTAGGCAGCTCTAAAATGATCTTTCAGATTTCCACAGCTTTGAAGACTGATGTCTTCCAAAAAGACACTAGTATTCATGTTATCAACTCTATCCTAACAATTTTAAGTCTGTGGAGCTGTTTTCTCAGCATTTTTGTGTACTGTCTCCAGGCATGGAGTCTGCTGGCATTCATGAAACAACTTACAACAGCATCATGAAGTGCGACATAGACATAAGAAAGGATCTTTATGCCAACAATGTGCTATCTGGAGGCACCACAATGTACCCAGGTATTGCAGACAGGATGCAGAAGGAAATAACTGCTCTGGCTCCCAGCACTATGAAGATCAAGGTATGGTGCAATCATTTGTAGACTATTTGAGTTGGCATGTACTAAGTCCTCAAAAGTCAAATGAAAGATAGCAACACTTCACAAGTAAGCACTTTGTACCTATTCAGAATCATGTCCACAACTTGTAGCAAATACTTGCCACATGGTAACTTTGTTGCAGCAAATACTTGCCACATGGTAACTTTGTTGCTGGGAGAGCCTTCTCTCCTCTCCTCCACAGTGGAATTCCACATTTCCTCCTCCACAGTGAATTCTGCATACTGCCTTAACATGGTCAAAGCCAAATAACATGGACACAGCAGCATAAATTTTCTTCAACCATTCTTGGCTAATACTGATGGGAGAGAAGAAATGCTGTTTTTGTCCTTAGCCTACAGATTCCAAAATGAAAGCACCTCTGGCAAGTCAATCTTCTTCGTGCTGCTTCAAATTTTTCATTCCTTACTTGACACACATTTTATCAGCTATTCCTATCAGCTATTCCAGTAAGACTGCTGCATAAGTCACTTGTTTTTTCTAAACCTTCCTGCACTATCATTATCTCCCTGTTTTTCCTATGCAACCATAAATACACAAATTTTACTGGGCAGACTAACTCAGGCAAAGAAACTGAGGATTTACACTTAGATTTAAATAAAAACTTTTAAACTTCAATGCTTGCAGCTAACTGTAATGCCAGGGCTGACACTGGCACATAGATAGTAACAAAACATTGTAGCTAATAGAACTGCTGTAATGTTTTTATGTTACAAATGTATTTATCCATTTATTCAGAGTTGTACTTAATGCTTTTATTTCTTAAACAGATCATTGCTCCTCCAGAACGTAAGTACTCTGTCTGGATTGGGGGCTCTATTCTTGCCTCCCTGTCTACTTTCCAGCAGATGTGGATCAGCAAACAGGAATATGATGAAGCTGGCCCTTCCATTGTTCACCGCAAATGCTTTTAAATTGGTTTATCCTTGTATGTCTCCTTGATGTATTATAAGAATGTATTTTTCTAAATACATTCACAGTAATTTCATTCTATAAAGCCGCCATCGTAATTCAACTACTTAATTTGACACTGTATTTTATGAATAAATTTTAAATATGCCATGAAATTGCTGTCCCTATTGGAAAAAACCCAACCAAACATGCATTTTTTGAGGTACCACCATAGTGGGTTTGAAGCTCCATCTTGTGACGCAAGTTTGGTATTACACTGTACTGAGTGTAACGGAGAAAAGTACTTTTTGATCAATACCTGTATTAGAAAATGCCCAACTACCAGGCTGCACGTTGTCAAAGTTTAGCCTCAGAAAGCATTTTAGTCTGAAAGCAGAGCCAGTCTTGATTTTTCCAAGGTTCTGGGGCAGTACCAAAGGAGTATAGTATCTGTTTGCTATCAAGATGAGCATGTGCCCCTCTGCTTTGTATCTGCTCTATCCAGAAATACTTTCTCTTCACACAACAATTCACAGCTGGCAGGCTGGAAAAATGAATTCCTCTAAAGAAACAAAACTGGTTAGTTGGAAGTTTAATATTAGACTGAACATATGACTTTCCTTTCATGTGCCTTCAGGATGAATGCAGCCTATTATTTCTGTGTTTTGTAAAAGGTAATTAAGCTGGCTTAATACACTCTTCAGAACTTTTTTTTGGGTAGTGTACTGTAATCAAACTAGATAAAATAGTTTAGACATTTTTTAATTGTAGTTTTACATAAGTCAAAACTGATATTCAACTAGAAGTATATGGATAGAAGCTGAAGCAAATAATAGTCTTAAAATATATATATGAATAAAGAATTAACTGAGTCAGACCTAGAAAAGGTCAGTTCTAATGAACCTGCTGCAAACTATATTCATTGGAGTTCAGGATAAAAGATGCTATTTATTTTTGTTACCTATTTTCCTGTCTAAACTCAATAGTTTACCTCACTTGCCTGTTACTTGTTATCTTTCAAACTATAAGCTTTTTGCAATGGCACCTGTTATTTACCATGTCTGCATAACCTCTGGGTTACAGATCTCCTCCTGCTTCTGACAGCACATGTTCCAGACTATTTTGTACTAACTATATTATTTCAAGTATAGGCCATCTGGGTTCTTGGTACAGATACTAAATAAACTATTGTAACAGCAAATAACTTTGTATGGTTCTTCCTTCTAACTCTATCTAGACTTATTCATCTAACTCTGGATAGATCCAGGGAATCCCTTTCAGGATAAGATCTTTCAAGTAGGAGTTTCTACTGGAGGAGACACATTTCTCCCAGAGACTCTGATGAGTATCTGCTATTCAAAGAAGTCACAAGGGTAAGCTGCCAGGTAAAAAGCCTTTCGCTTTCCAAAGTGTTTTCTGATTCATAGCTTTAGACAAAACTTAAGGATGAGAGAAAGATCACCCAAACTGATGTATTCTCTCTACTATATATAAAGTTGTTTCACTGAAGGAGAAGAGCCTGTATGTGTCTGGAAATAACAAAAAGCCAACCACAGTTAAAAATATCTAATTCTCCAAAAGCATTTAATGCCAACAAATGACAACAGAAACATTACTTATTTCAACACAGTCACAGATGTCTGAATTCCATTTTATTATTATGTTTTATAAGTGAGATTTTTTTCCAGATTCAGGGGTAATGCCACTGAACTCCAACTTGACAGAGCAACAAAATAACTCCAAAACAGGCTAGAGCAATAAATACCAAACCATTACATCTAAAATGTATAAATATAAAAGTAATTTCTGAAAATGTAGGAAAAACATGAATCTGTTTTTCTGTTTTGGCCATTTGTATAGTAGCTGATAGTGTCCATCTGTATCACCTCAGATCCAGCACCATTATCTTTATGTCCTTCCCGACTACATGGGTACATGGCTGCAGAAGAAGTCAACACATTACTCACAGAAATCCATTTCAGTAAAATAGCACATGAGAGCTATTGCTTCTCTATCTAACTTTGATAGTACCTGTCATTATGTCTGTTTCCTGGCAAACCTGGCCATCACAGGTATAGGAGTGCTGAATAAAACAAAGACTACAACATCCAATCAGAAATACATTTTTAAAGAGGATATTGTTGAATGCTAACTCTGCAAAAGATATTACAGTTCTGTGCTATGCTTTATGCATCACAGCATGGGATTCCTGAAAAGGTGCTATGTGTTGCATAGAGACAGCAGCAAGGAAAGAGTAAACTCTGTTCTCTTCCTGCAGTGACTTTGGATGTGTCTGACTACACAATAGGGTTTTTTTGAAGCATTTAGGACTACATTGTCTCTTCAGACACAGTCATAAGTAAGAGCTTGTACTGGGTCTGTGGAGAAGAGCTGTTACCAAAAATGAGATGTGGATTAGGATTGGTTTACTAATGTTTCATTAAGCGTCTTGTGTTATCATCACCCCTGTTATTTTTCCTCTAGGAAATGAGACTGGTTGTGTTGGAAGACCAATGTATTTTGGGGATTGTGCCTGAAAGGTTGTGTTTGATACGTGATACCAGCAGTATATCTAATGAATATAAATGAGTTCAAGTGGCTGGTAAATTCAGTAAAATAGCACTGAATAGAACATCTGGAACAAAAGTGTCAAAATGTTTTACAGTTGGACTACCTTCTCATTATTTCTAAGGTCAATTATTTCTACTCCTTCTGAGGAGTAAAATCACCCTACAGCAAAGAAATAATTTCCAATGTCTTTCTGCATTACTTCTCTTGCATTTGGGGATTCATCTACTCATAGCTGCACTTTTCAGCAGCAGAGATCTTCTGTTGGGACACTACAGTCAGGGAGATGAACTGAATTTTTTGCTTTAAAATTAGCTCAGAAGTAATTCTCATTTGAAACTGTGCGTTTTAGCTCTCCTGAGAGTAGGTAAGAGTGGGGATTGCTGGTAAGTGTCTCTGAATGACAGTGGGTGACATTAATCTCATGGCAGCTATTGACTGCTTACATAGACACCTGATGATTACTTTGGTCAGTGAAATAAGGATAAAGAATTACTAAAATGTGGGGGAAGAAAAAAATTAAAGCAAATGTAATTTCTGCTTGCAGCAGAACCATAGGCAAGAACTTGAGTAGTCCTAAACCACGCTGGATTATATACTTACATTAAATAACATTGGGTCCTTTGTATGTGGATGGAATCCCTTCTTTTTACAGGCAGAAACTTCTAGCATGCCAGCATTAGTAAGTCTGAAGATGCCAGTGCTGGAAAGCAAACAGATGAAACTGCTGTTACATACTGCTCTTGTATGACATGTCCAAGGTTTCACATACAGGTTTAACAGAACAACAGGTTGGTTCTCAGTGATCTTTGATAATCAGGAGCCACAGCTCATATGGATTCTTAAAGGTATTTGAATCAAGGGGAGTTGTATACCTGTAAAGGAAGAAATGCTGAGGGAAAGAAGAGAGGAAAAGCTTTTTTACAAACATCACAGTATTTATGCTACTCCCATTAGGCAGGTTAACCTGCTCTGGCTGGCTTATATAAAACAGATACAAACCAGAAACTCAGGTGTTCTGGATTGCACTTCCGTTACCTCATTAGTGATTATAAATACATAAATGGCAAGTAGCACTCATTGGCCTTTTGGCTAAACTCAAGTGCAGCGTGTGTGTAGTGACATGAGGACAGTGCCAGGCTCTTCTTAGTTATGTCCAATGATAGGACAAGGGACAACAGGTACAAGCTGGAGCATAGGAGGTGCCACATAAACATACAAAAAAGCTTTTTTACTGTGAGGGTGACAGAACACTGTAACAGGCTGCCCAGAGAGGTTGTGGAGTCTCTCTGGAGACATTAAAAATCCACCTGGATGTGTTATTCTGTGACCCACTGTACGTGATCCTGCTCTGGCAGGGGAGCTGGAGTGGATGATCTTTCAACGTCCCTTCCAACCCCTAACATTCTCTGATTCTGTAATATTTCCAGAATTGCCCTAGAGGGGCAATGTAGGAGAACAGCTCTTAAGCTAGCTGTGAAAGTGACTTGTGACAGTACACATCCCCCCACTTTTTTTGGTGATTAAGTAATACAAAGCACTAGAAAATGCACTGTTGTATGTGTATGATCTAACACTCTGAGAATTTAATAAAACGTTAGGAAAAAACTACAGGACAGCATTTGATTAATATATGTTACAGAAAGGAGTAACAAGCTAGAATTGGTAACAGGGTATTAGCATAACTGTGAAAGTAGTTTGGAAGACCAGAGATTTGAAAAGGTACGAAGATGTGCTCTGGGTCACAAAGCCTAGTGCTTCCACACTTGTCATTCTATCTCTTTTTAGAGCTTTGCTACCTGAATGGCTTATACAGAAAGTCAGGCAACCAGAATGAGATACACAGAAGTCATCTACAGTGGCAAAAGGCCAAAAAAAAAAAAAAAAAGAAGGTGGGTGTGTGCTGGAGAAAGGCTCTGTCTAAACAATGGAGTTAGATCTGGGGCCTTAACGCCAAGCACACAAAAACAGAACCATAAATGTTGAGGATGAAAGGAACCTCTCAAGACTGTCCAGTCCAACCCCACTGCTCCAGCAGAACCATGTTGAGCAGGTTGCCCTGGACCATGTCCAGACAGTTTTGAATACCTCCAAAGACAGGCTTCACACTCTTTATGGGTAACCTGTTCCATTATCAAAGTTCACGTGACTATCTACACAGTTCCAGGTTTCTCCAGATACTTCTTGTTCTGTATTTTATGAAATACAAAAATAGGATCTCATTATAAAAAAGTTATCCCTCTACTTTTCAAACTGCAATTTCTGTATCATCCTACTACTGAAATACATCTAGCTCCTCCAATTACTTTATCAGACAGTATGAAGACAGGTTTGTGGTAGGGCACTGACAATGACATCTCCACAATAGCTCGTCATTACTACTTGGTGGAATAGAGTATAAAAATAAATACAGCTTAAAACCTGGGGCTGAGAAGGGAGGAGGAGAGAGAAGCCAGTAACAACACTGTATGTGGAAACTAACTGACATGCAAGCTTAAGCAGCTTAAAGAAAATAAACTTACAACTTAACTCCTGCCCTTCATCCTAGCTGACATATGCTGTTTGCATTTGATCAAATTTTAGGATAAAGAACAGGGGATAATATCTAAACATTACTTAGAAAAATCAGAACTCACTCATTATGCTTTGGTGAACAAACAATTGCAATGGCCTCTGGCAACATTAGCTGATAAGAACAATGAGTATGAAGATCAACACTGGATAAGAATGCAGTTTGTGTTGGATGTGTCTACAAAAAGAAAGGGAAAACTCAACATCATGAAATATTTCTCATAAATCAAGGTTGACATACAGTCAAGAAGAAGCAATAATTTTTAACAAGTGAAAGCATCAGTACTTTTCTCAGTTTGGTTTCTTAAGTTCCTAATAACCCAGTTGCTATGTTGTTAGGGTGGTTTTTCAGTGAGGTTTATGGAAGCACATTCACAACCAGATGAACAAGCAATTTTCTGATGATGGGGGAGGTGGAATGAGAAAACGCAAGACAAAGGGAAATTACTTGATTGTCTAAAAGCCCTCAGAGTGACATTAACAAAGTTAAAACAACATACTAACATCCCTCCCCCACCAGCTTCTAAATACAGTAGGAAAAAAAAGGCATTAGAAAGTAATGAAATACCCCTAAACTGACATCAATGAAAGTTGCATAGGCAAAAGCTGGCCCACTGTACTAACCAGATGCCTCAACTTCATTCAAACGCATCACCAATATGTGAAGAACATTAGTGCTAATCATTACAAATTTTTTATTATTCCAGTTATTTCTTTAGTTGGTTATTTCCAGGGTTTTCCCCCCATATAGTATGCAGACCTGATACAGAAAATCCAAAATCTATGTCATACGTACATGGATCCAACCCAAAGTGAGGAGATCATACTGATCCTGAATACCAAATAATTCTTCCACATTCTCCATGTCGCAGTAGTCTGGTCCTGCAGATTGCTTTGGCACTATCACATGAGTAATAGTAAATTCATTATGTGTCTGTAAAACAAATATTACCTTAGAGTACAAGGAATGAACTGACAAACTATTACTAAATCAGCCTGTCAGCTAAAACAAAGCAGTACAGTTCCACCGATTCCAGTGCAGCTACTGCACCTGAAAATACATGCCTAAGCATTTTACCATGAAAACTGAGTACTATCAATAACAAGACTGTTGTATTGAAATGTTACCAGAGACCGGTGTGAAAAGGTGGTGCTTTAAAATAACTAAAAACATTAAAAAAGAGGCTTGAGAATACTATAATTATTTCCTGTGAAAATTAGAATATCGAGAAAAGTGATTTTTTCTTCTTTAATACAACTCCATTATACTTGAACATCTTCTTTATAACTCTTTATACCAGCATCAACCATGACATCCTTCTGTGCTCTAAAAGGGCACTAAATGTTATTTAGATCAAAGGAAAAAAAGCAGCCTGAAAATAAGCTGGTTTTTTGTTGTGCCATTATGAATTTGATGACTCCAGTAGATTCTAACAGTGTTTATATTTCATTGTCCTGTAGCTAAACCCCACTTACCTTAGATGAATTCCAGAGAAAGTACTGGAAAAAGCTTGTATTGTATACCATGCTAAAAAATTTGCTACATTTTATAAGGACAGCAGTGTACTTCGATCAATTTTTTCCTAATTAAGGCAAGTTCACAACGTTGAAGAGACCATTCAGGTTACAATATGAATGTAAAGACATTAAAGACCAATAGTTTAATTATGCTTTTGCTCTGGAATCAATATATTACAGGAAAATACAGCACTATCAAACATATCTTCCCCATAAAAACATGAGGGTTAAACTGTACCAGTTTTCCACAGAGAATTCCACATGTCTCTATTCCTCTTACTGTATTTGTCTCTGCTAGCAGCAGAAATTTGTGACAGAGATCCCTGGGCAAAATGACGCCTCTGAGTGCTTCGGCCAATTGAGCTAACACAGAAAAAAACCAACCAAACAAACAAACGAAAAACAAACAACAAAAAAGGAGAGATAAAAAGGCATTTGCAGCTTACACAGTGAAGTTCCCCTCCAAGTAGGAAATACATAGTTACAGGAAGTTATTAAAGTGACAGAATTACAGTTACTGCATAACAGATTTCTAGTGAGAATAAATCTACAGCATAACCCACACCCAAAATTGAGATCACCAGCCCCTAAGATATGCTCACTGAGATGACAGTGACATGATACCTTCTCCCAGGACTTTCTATGATGAACTACTGCAGGTTCTGCTTCTGTTCCCTTGAAGTCCCTGGCTTGATTCAGACTTCATTCCACATGAACACTAAGGCTCACTCTCCAGATCCATCTATCGGTACTCAACTGGAGAATGTGAAACACTTCAAGTAATCGCCTCTCTTAAAAATGAAAAAACTATATGGAACTGATATGTGTACATCATCCCGTTCATGTTTGTTTTACTGTGGATATCCTCAAGGAGGATAAATACGTGTGCATATGTAGGCTGCTATAAGCAGCAAAGAGGCAAACACATTAAAAAAAGAAAAAAACCAAATCTCTGCACTTACTCTGAAGAGCACTTAAAGTAGCTGCTGGCTTTAAGACCCGATTTACTGGAGGTGAATGTCCAGCACAGTGAGATGTGCTGCTCCCTTCTTTTTTCTCAAGCAATGCAGTAGAACTGTTCTCTGGTAGAGATATACAAGACAGCATACTTCCATCTATCTGTTCAGACATAACAGACATTCTCTCTTTGATTTTCTGATCTCGAGCTAGTTCTTGCTTCTTAAGTTGATCCTCAAAGAATTGAAACTGTTCTGATTCAAGCTGTTGTTGCCGCATAAGCGCGATTCGTTTCTTTTCCGCCTCTATTAGCTTTTGATGCTCTAGTTTCTTCAGCAACTCAGTTTTATGTTTGTTCTGAAATACATGCAAAATAGTGACATTTTCTGAATGCTAAGGCAAAAAATTAAGGGAAAGGAACAATCCAGTTGTTTAATAAAACCATCAAATTCTGCCATTAAAAATGAAGTCTTGGAGTCTGTTTGCTGAACTGGCAAATACAAGTGTATCACAAAAAGTATAATTATACGGAAGGAAATACAGTACATAAGTAATTCCTAGCACAGTGCTTCCAGTCTGCATACTATGTGTTTTCACTTCAGTAGTGATAGCACTCATCTCACTTGCCCATAATAATAAAGTCCTTAAAATAATAAAGTCCTTTTCAGAACAGTGATGATAAACAGACTAGACACTAGTGCAAGCCCTTACAATTTACAATGCAACAAGATAATTCTGTGTACACAGGTTTTCTGGGCAGATTTCATAATCCATTTTGTTACTTGGTTTTGCTGCTTGCTGTTTGTACAGACTGGTCAAATTTCTTCTAGTACTTTCTTTTCTCAAATTTCCCTGGACTGCTTAACCTGGCTTTGGTGCATGTCAGGTTCTTTCTCTATTTTGGTCTATGTCCCTTGTTCCCAGGCCACCTGCTATTCTATGAACTGCAGTGGAAGCTTCAGATTTCAACAGCCATTTCCTGCTCCTGGTAAAGAAGAGCACTGAGCATCTTTCAAGGCAAATGTAGAAAGACAGAGATAAGCAATTTCTCAAATGTCATGAACAAAATAGAGCAAGAAAGAAAGGCTGAAACCAACTGGTAACAGGCTGAGTGTTGAGTGGTTTTGGCTTTGTTTTCTTGAATCTGTAGCTCCATTTCAAGTGAAGAAAAGGTGTTTTTTCTGTCTTCCAGGATAAGTTAAAAACTTGTTAAAAAACAAGTTTACAGAGTCTATTTTAAGCTACTTCAATACACAAGATGCAAATATTTACTGCTACATAAAGTCTCAAAGAGGATCAAATAAAACTTGAGCACATTTGGAGCCAGAAGACTTTTTCCACACACTCATCTGAGTGTCAGAACAGTATACCCAAGACTATTCAGACATTCATAAGACTCTTATTATGTAAATATCACAGCATGTTTATTTCCAAGCACATACTTGGATTATTTTCAAATAACCAACATATTATATTCTGAGAAAAGTGATTCTAAGCAGCCTGTGAAATTGTTATTTTCTTGTAGAACTGACATTTCACTGCTTAACTTTTAAGAGGATTTATACAACAAAAAAATATTCATACCGAAGACTGAATAACCATGTAAAACTTACTTTAGTTTGCATGTATTCTTGGTATTCTAAGTTATATTTTTTTAGAAGATCTCTCTTCAATTCATCTGTCCGTGGAAATGCAACCTCCTTCAATTTCTATGGGGTGGGAGATAAAGTATGTTTATTTTTCACTATTTAAAAGAATGACATGAAAAACAAAACTAGGATTTCAAAAATTACAAAAGTAGAGAAGTACTGCTTCTCAAGGAAGAAGTACTACTTTTCTCAAGAAAAAAAGCAAAACACAAACTAAATAATCAGTCTGTGAAACTGCTACACTGACTTCAATAAAGCGACAGTAATTTATGTCAGTAAAAAGTGTGACATGACTACTTTATCTCAAGGAAAGACAAGTCTTTTTTCTACCATCTGCTATCTCTGCTTTGCTTAATAGGTGTGTAATAGCTATCATTTTTTTTGTAGCTAATTCTAACTTTCAGGTAGGTTCATCACATTTAGTTAAATTAGTGTATCTGTAATACTTAATTTTCAGAAATAGATGGACGTGGGTTTCCAGCAGTCTGCCAACTCCTTCAGAAATGGTTCTTGTTCATCTTTTGGAAGAATAACTTCATTTCCAGTGATAATCAAGTGATTAAATCAAAATAAACCATGAGTAAGTACTGCAGGAAGTATCAGAAATTCAGGTTCTGATGGTGGACTGTCTGTGTATTGGAGGAAAAGGAATGCTAGGAAAGGATGGACAGATTCTAGGCTAAACATTTCTTAATGGATAGGAAAACATAACTCTACCTTAATAATATCTTGTTTTTCTGGTATCGCACATAGGTGATAATCTCGGTGACATGGCAGCTTTTCTACAAACAACCTAGAAAATTAAACACGCATGTATTCCCCTCACTAGACAGAGGCATATCCATCATATCTTTTACATTGGCATAAAAATCAGTTTCACATAACTGTTAAACACTGAATTCTAGATGACATGGAGCAGGTTTTGACACATTTGTTTAACACTTAAATTCTAGTATAGACTTGTATGGGAAATACAGGGTAATGACAAGAGATTATTTTCTACATCTTTGGTTTTCATCGGTAGTAGATGAGTTCAAAAAAAGGACTTACTAGCAGCCAGCACCTAAAGAAGAGCTGTGAAAAGCACCATCCACCTTAGCCAGTGTTAATAAATGCTATTTCTGCTGTCTTTATCAGTCCTTCCATGAAATGCTAAATCTTAAATGGAAATTCCAGAAAGCAGCAGTGACTATCATTATAAGCAGCAGTGACTATCATTATAAGCAGCAGTGACTATCATTATAAGCAGTTATTTATACAAGACCAGGCTGTGCATCTAAATTGCAGTATTATTAACCTACCCAGACATTATGTAAACACTTAACTGAAATGGGTTTGGAACACACAGCTACTATCATACTTACAGCAACTTGTGCAATGTTCACCTCCAGACCTTTTTTCTAGATATACATACATTTAACATTAAGCAGAATAAGAAAAATTTGGTCTAGTGTATTTGGTCAGAGCATGAGGAAAATGAGGGGGAAGAAAGGAGGTAGTACAAAAAAAATTAATATATGCATGAGAACATTTCAGAAGTAACAGAAACCACTAATCAATCCTATAGCAAAACTAGCTAGTTAAAAAGTTTAAATATGCCACTGATGTATTTTTTAGGTGGCTATTTTGAGAGCTGCAATGAAAACTGTCTAGATTTGGAATTTTTTTTTTTTGAGTGGGGAGGATAATCACACAGTATACCTGTACTGTGAATGTTGCTTTTACTCCTGTAATAAGCCATAAATTATACTTCTGTGGAAGAGAAGTAGAGATGACAAGCCATTTTTAAAAGTGTCATGCAATATTGCCTTCTTCAACATCACCAGAAGCTATGAAGGGCTCAAATCTTATCTAAACATTGCTTTTTATACATGCACCAACACACTGACAGATGCAGAATAAACAGTGGGAAATGGTGCTGATAGTTTAGCCTGGTACAGAAAACTTGAACTGACCTAATATACAGTGGTTTATGTCTCGTAGTTTAAGATGGATAGGAACGCCATACTTATGGTTGAGATGAAACAGTAACAAAGTAAAGATCTCCAGAGAACAAAACTATTCTGTAAGAACACACTAAACATTCTCCTAATCCAAAAGGATGCCCAGTTTTCACTGCAATTCTTCATTTTAAGTTTACTGAGAATTATAAACTGCAATGACTACAAATGGTTTCTTACGTTATGAATTTATTATAAAAAACAAAAGCATTCTCCAGGTTTCCCTCCTCCATATACACTGATGCCATTCGCTCCATCTCTACTCCAGATCTAAAGTAACGACGTGGAGTAATATCTTCATTGATTGTGATATTGCTGCCAAGCTTGCTTAAGGCACGTACTCTCTCTTCTGGGGTCACAGAGATGTCTGTATGATCAGGAACAGCTACTAGCTTTTGCTGAAAAAGAAGAGAGACTAGTAAAGAGAAGCAGATATTAAATTTCACTTTCAGTAAGTGATCTCATTCAAGAAACTCAAGGGAAATCTTCACCTTTTTTCTCAAAATAGGCATTGTTTTCCCATCACTAGCCACAGACAGAATGTACATCTCAATTGAAAATAAATAGTGATTGCAATTACAAATAAAGGAAGATCTTATCCCCCTCCCCAAATCTTCACACTACAAAAAAACTCAGAAAAAACATATTTAAGATAAAATTAAGTAAGCCTCTGTAGAAATTATCAAAAGCAACATAAAGCATGTCCTCTTTAGAATCCCACACAGAAGGAATTTACAGTTCCGCCTTAAGACATTGAAACAAAGTGAAAGTGGGCCTGAATACTCAGACTCTTACTACTTGATGCATAGAGTACAATGGCTGGGTATACTTCAGCTAACAGTAGTAAATTCCCCATGACAGTCAACAGTTTATTTCCAGTGTCAAACCATGCAGTTAAAGCCTAAGGAGTTAAAAGTCTTGTGAAGAAGCTGCACAGCTGCTTTTTGTAATCATTACCTTCCTGTTATGTGGCTAAATAACTGGCTACTGCAAGTTGCTTCCTCTTTGATCAAAATTTTTACTCTTCCTATTCAAACAGTTCACTTCAACTTCTTAAAAACCTGATCCCTGAAAAAAGCTAAAACCCATAAATTACTTAGATATAGAAATATATATATATATATGTATATAGAAATAAAATACATTCCAACTAAAGCATGAGGTAGAACAAGGCAGGAACTGGCAGTGTGCAGGAAGAGACCCCTTGTAGCGTACAGTGAACACTGCCAAACAGCTCTTGTGAATTGCTTCCTGTTTGAAAAACAGGGTGCTCAGCCATTTAAGCATTTCTTTGTAAGACATACCAAAGAGCTGACAGTGAAAGGCTGTTCCATGTTGTTGTCTGTCTGCAAACCAAGATCAGTCTTTGCCTCCAAAGTCTCCATTGGACTGCAGTATCAGTGTCTGCAATCAGCTGTCTCTGGGTTTATTAGTTAAAAGGTAACTCTAACACAGATCCGTTGATTGTGGTCATGTGCTGGAAAAAAAATATGGCAAGTCATTAAGATTAGAAATACATTCAAATGTCCTGTCAATTTGCATGCTTGTACCCACTTATTACTCCAGAATTAGTACTTACATATTTAGTAAAAATCTAAAATTCACCAGGCATCTAGAACTTAAAATGGGAACGCATGGGGTCTTACAAGTCAGCTGTGGACTAGCTAACCTATCTTTATGTTATTGCAGTAGGTGAGAACAAAATAGAACAAATTATTTCTACAGTTTTACAGCAACTTAAAAAAACCCCTCAGCTTTCAAACATTAAGTGAAAATGCAAAGGTTAACAACTAATTACAGCATCTGTGGTTTCTTGAGCACAATCTTTTGACAAGTGTATTTATAAACAGTGTGAATCATTAGGGACTGGAAGGGACCTTGAAAGATCATCTAGTCCAATCCCCCTGCTACAGCAGGATCACCCAGACCAAGTTGCACAGGAACACATTCAGGTGGGTTTTAAATGTCTCCAGAGAAGGAGACTCCACAACTCCCCTGGGCATCCTGTTCCAGTGCTTTGTCACCCTCACTGTGAATCTGACATCTTTTTTCCTACTAAGTCTACAATTAAAAATAAAACCTCATACACAAACTCATATCAGTATTATAAAGCAGAGAAAACCTTTCAACGACCACGTGTTCCACCTGCACAGCTTACTGACCTGAACTACACACAAGGAATCAATTAATCAATTGACAGTAATTGCATCTTGCATAGCTCTAAACAAGACAAATAATTTAGACATGTTGTGCACATGAACCCAACCAAACAAATCCCTGACATTGAAATTAGTTATTTAAATTACACTCAAATATGAAAATAAAGCTTCTAATGTGGTCTCTTACTTCTGTGTTCTCCGTCTAAATGGATTTGATCCTGAACATCAAAGACACTTTATATATTGGAAAAAGTATGCTTTATATTTTTGCAAAAACATGAGTACCTTCAGCAAAGCTATTTTCTCAACACACCTGTTTCTAGAGGCCAGAGGACACTGAGTTCAGGAGAAGTAATGCTAATGTGCTTTTAGATTGCTGCATTTCTCAAGTATTGATTTCTGTATTTGACCCTTTCTAAATTTTTCCAAAAGCTAACAGTATCTTTTCGATCAGTCTTTAATTTTAACCATTAGTGCAAGCATTACAGGAGACATTAATTTCAGTAATATATTGAGATAATCAGAGTAATTCTTTTTCACTTGTAAAACCCCTTAACGGTATATTCATTCTACCTTATTAAATCAATCATACTCCTCTTTTTTTTTTTCCCCTACATATGACCTCCCAATCTCAATGAATATATTCCTGTCTGGCTTTATACCCATGTTTACCATTTTCAAGAATTTTATTCTCATTATCAGGTGTGTCACAGGTCTGAGAATTTAATTTCAAAACCTGCTTATTTCATATTAAGGTATTCAGAACGCTTGAACAATTTGTGGCAAACAAAATGGAGCATGGCTTATACATCCAGGACATCAACATCAGTTGTGCTTGCAGCACTAATGGAAACAGTTCTCTAAGCAATTTAATTTTACATAGATTAATCTCTGGTTTAATTGATCAGCTTGGCAGGAAATCTTATTCATTACCTATTCAAAGACTGCAGAAAGGCTCCCTGGGACTGCAATAATGAAATCTTTTTGCTTTAGCAAACACCAAGAAACATACTGCCTTATAGTTAGTTCCACCTGAAACCCTTCTTCAGCTGGACCACTACAGTGAAAAGAGAGGGCTAAAAGCTTGGCTAGAAAAGAGCTTACATTAGTCTTCTCCCCCTGCAGCTCAGATTCAAATGAAAAATTAAATCTTCAGTGGCACTTTGCATTCATATGCTCTGTGTGGCCTCAGGAACAAATTTTGTAAAATCCGAGAGCTAAAAAGCATGTATTTTAAAACCATTTATTTACTCTTCCATCACTTGTGGATCATTTTTTCCCCCCCTAGAAGCAATGAAATTATCTATGATTAGCAGCTTTTGGGCAAAAGCCCTGGTTTTCAAGCACACTCTCCCTTAAAGACTTTCTCCAAATTCTACGGAAGAAATGGCCACTTAAGGAATGCTCCAGATGCTTTCCTATGGAGAACACAGATTCATGTCCTTCTTTCAACTATTACCACATCCTGAAGACATTTCAGCTTACCTAGTAAGCAAGTGGAAAAATGTTAGTGTAGTAAGTGGGAAACATAAAAGCCACTAATGGTGTTTTATTTTTTTTTTTTTTAGAGTTAGTATCCCCAAAGAGATCAAAGACAACTATGGTATCCCCCAGGCAAAATCCCTTTGGAACTGGAACAGGTGATTTACTTGCAAATGTTTCTCATCTTGGTTGCCTCTAAGAATATTATCTTAGTGGGATTGTTTTTTAATCTAAAGCAGCATTAAAAATAAGGAAATAAATACCAGGTTTGTTTTTTTTTTTTAAAAGGAGACATCTGGTAACAGCTGAAACTCACGCTTCCTCAAAATTTTGAGAGCTTTGCAATGATTAAGCAGCTCTGCGGAGAGTACAAGTCAAACCACAGTGCAAGACCTTAGCTGCAAATAGAAGAGGAAATAGACTTCAAAAATTTGGCTTCAGGACCACATTAAAAAACAGATACTCTACATAGAGGAACTATAAGGATTAATTTGTACTTTATTAGTTACCTTGAAACTACATGAATAGTTATTTTGAAACAATACCCACAATCAGATACTTGTACACTGTACTTTGAAGTGCACGTTCAAGTGAATTTGGTGCGAAGTTTAGAGACACAGGCACCCAACTCATTCAGCTCTTTTTGAAATGCCAGGCAATGTATTGGCACAGCACTTAATTTATACACACAGTTGGTTTTGATATAGTATATGCCAGAAGACAGTGTACTACCTAGCAAACTGCCTTCTGTTGCTTCTTGTCAAAAAGAAGCAGCAGGTTCATCTGTCAACATGGTTTTGACTAACTGTTCACCATTACA
Source organism: Phoeniculus purpureus (assembly GCA_028565055.1). NCBI lineage: Eukaryota > Metazoa > Chordata > Aves > Bucerotiformes > Phoeniculidae > Phoeniculus > Phoeniculus purpureus. The sequence continues at coordinate 13,530,648 of JAOXOE010000632.1, read as the reverse complement.
GCAAGTGATTCAGCTAATGAAGTAAAGCAGTCTCCTCTGGAAAAAAAAAAACCAACTTATAAAGCACAGAATGTCATGACAAGATCATTCTCTTGTGCAGAGAAAAAAACCCAATCAACTGAAACTATCAGAATGGTTATTCAATTAAAAGAAGCACTGCAAGGAACAGCTTGCTGAGAACACTGCGACTTTCAATGCAGAGGTTGTTCTCCATAGTAAGTGCTAGTAAACCTATATTTAAAGAGTGCTGTATCTTACATCACAAAATAAAGCTTCATTTTAATCTAAAGAAAATGTGGGCTACATATTTTTCTGGTTTCCCACAGTTTAAAAAGTTTGAACTATTATTTGAAGATTCATAAATTTTTTCTGCATATCTTTGGATGATTGCCCACTTAGTTAATGTAGCTACTGGAGTATCATTGCCAGTCTGTTTTCTAGGGACAGTCTTGGAACACATATTGTTGCACTTAGAAGCTACATAAATAAAACTAGATTGCTTCTGGGCTGCTAAGGCTCTGATAAACCACCATAATATGCAGGTAACATCCAACACAACACATGCAAAAACCCGACTTACTCCCTACAGAGAATAAGAATGTAAAATCAACAGGCCATTCCCATTGCATCAGAGCACAGATAAGAACTCTGACCTTGATCTAGTTTCATATTCATTTTTATGTAGACTATTTTGAAGATCTAGTACGTCCATGCTAGTACAACATAACCCAATGCACTTGACCTATACAGACAGGTTATGGCTTACTACCAGATATATTAATAGAGAATAGGATAGAACACAATGGAAAATAATCATTTAGTTGGAAAAGACCTTTAAGATCAAGTCTAACCATTAACTTAACAGTACCAAACCCACTGCTAAACCTTGTCCCTGAGCTCACTATCTACACAACTTCTAAACACATCCAGGGATGTCAATTCAACCCACTCCCTGGGCAGCCTGTTTCAGTGCCTAGTGACCCTTTCAATCCAGTTTTTCCTAATGTCTAACCTAAGACTTCCCCTGATGCAACTTCAGGCCATTTCCTCTTGTCCTATCACTCATTACTTGTGAGAAGAGACCAACACCAACTTCTCTACTATGTTCTCTCTACAAAAATATTAGTTGCTATCAGGAGAATCATAGAATGTATTGGGTTGGAAGGAACCTCCAAAGGTCCTCCAACTCCCCTACAAGAAGCAGGGACATCTCTAACAGATTGCTCAGACCCCCATCAAGCCTAGTGCTGAATCACAGCATCACTCTGGTTGGAAAAGGCCCCTGGAATCATTGAGTCCAGCCATCTACCCTACCTTACAAGTTCACCCCTAAAACATATCCCTCAACATCTCATCCAAAAAAATCTTTAAACACATCCAGGGATGACTCAAACATCTCCCTGGGAAGTCCATTCCAGTGCCTGACCACCCTTTCTGTGAAATTTTTTTTCCTAATATCAAGTCTAAACCTATCCTGTTATAACTTGGACCTATTGCCTCTTGTTCTATCACTAATTGCTTGTGAGGAGAGACCAGTACAAACCTCTCCAAAACGTCCTTTCAGGTAGTTGTAGAGAGTGAAGAGGTCTCCTCTCAGCCTCCTCTTCTTCAAAGTAAAGAGCCCCAGCTCTTTCAGTCTTTCTTCATAAGATTTGTTCTCCAGGTCCTGCATCTGCTCCAGCACCTCCACATCTCCCTTGTATTGAGATGCCCAAAACTGGACACAATACTCAAGAAGTGGCCTCACCAGTGCCAAACACAGGGGGACAATAACCTCCCTACTCCTCCTGGCCACACTACTTCTAATACAAGCCAGGATGCCATTGGTCGCCTTGGCCACTTGGGCACACTGCTGGCTCATCTTCCTGTCAACCAGAACCCCCACATCTCCCTCTGCCAGATGGCTCTCTAGTCACACCTCCCCAGGCCTGTAGCCTTGCATGGGGTTGTTTTGGCCCAAGGGTGATACCTGGCACTTGGTCTTATTGAAGCTCATGCCATTAACATTGGCCCACTGCTCCAATCTATCCAAGTCTCTCTGAAAAGCCTCCCTACCCTCTTGCAGATGAACACTCTCACCTAACTTTGTATCATCTGCAAACTTACTAATGATACACTTTGTGTCTTTATCATCAATAAAGATGTTAAACAGAGATGGTCCCAACACTGAGGCCTGAGGCACACCACTTGTGACAGGCTGCCAGCTGGATATAACTCCATTAACCACCACTCTTTGGGCCTGTCCATTCAACCAGTGTCTTATCCAGCAGACTGTGTGCTTGTCCAAGCCATGAGCAGCCAGCTTATAAAGAAGAATTCTATGGGGAACAGTGTCAAAGGCTTTTCGAAAGTCCAGGTAAACAATACTCACAGCCTTTCCCTCATCCAACAGTCAGGTCATCCTGTCATAGAAGGAGATCAGGCTTGTCAGGCAGGACCTGCCTTTAATAAACCCATGTTGAATGTCCCCAGTGATGGCGCTTCCACCACCTCTCCAGGCAACCTGTTTTCATAATCCACTATTCTCATACTAAAGAACTTTTTCCTGATGTCCAGCCTAAATCTACCCTTTTCTAGCTTAAAATCATTACCCCTTGTCCTATTGTTATATGCCCTGTTGAATAGTTCTTCCCCAGCCTTCTTATAGACTCCTTTCAGGTGTTGAAAGGTTGCTACAAAGGTACCCCTGGAGCCCTCTCCTCTTCAGGCTGAACAATCTCAACTGTCTCAGCCTGTCTTTGTAGGACAGGTGCTCCAGCCATCTGATCATTTTTGGGGCCCTCCTCTGTACACATTCCAACACATCCATATCCCTCTTGTGTTGGAGGCTCCAGAACTGGACACAGTATTCCAGGTGAGGTCTCACCAGGGTAGCAGAGGGGCAGAAGCACCTCTCTTAATCTGCTGGCCATAATTCTTTTGAGGCAGCCCTGGATGTGGTTGGCCTTCTGGGCTACAATTGCACATTGGTGGCTTACATACAGATTTTCATCCACTAGTAAACTCCAGATCTTTTTCCACAAGGCCTCTCACTAGCATCTTTCCCCAGTCCATATTGATATCTCTGATTGCTCTGGCTCAGGTGTAGGACCTTGCACCTGGCCTTGCTGAACTTCATGAGATTCACTTGGGCCCGTTTCTCCAGCTTGTCCAGATCTGTCTGGATGGCACACCAACCACAACACTCAGCTTGGCGTCATCAGCAAGCTTGCTGACAGTGCACCAATGACACTGTTAATATCATTAATTCAGATATTAAACAACATTGGTCCTGTTATGGACCCCTGAGGAACACCACTTGCCACCATGCTGAAGATGTACAGAATTTGCTGAAAACCAGACTGGAAATACTGAACACTGAAACATAAATTTGAACTGCTGACAGTTTTTTCTCTTGGGTTTCTTGTGTGAAATCAAAGCACATTACTTCCAATTCCCTTTTTTTGGTAACAACATTCTGTTTCAACACAAAAGCCTTTCTAATGCAATGGGTAAAGCATCACCAATGTTAAAATGTCTTGGATTACAAGCAATAGCCTTCTGAGGCAGTCACTCAAATATCATTATGCAACACAGAACAGCATCTTTCATGTGACCCACTAAAAGGATGTTCTAGATATGGTGTAGAAAAACAATGTCATTCCATTACTTTCGAAAATTCTTAACAAACCCCCACCAAAATTAGTGGGCACCAGAGCACAGAAGAGGGCTGAAATAGAAGAAATAGCTGTTATGTAATTTGTTGATGATTCAGCTGAAATACTGAAAAAATGAAATACCTGTAATATTTAACATCAATTATAAAAGTGCTTCCACCATGAAGACAAGAAGGGAATTGAATGAGAGGCTAAAATCAGCACAGAGGTCTGCAACAGTTGATAGACTTTCAACACACAAAGCAAACATGAGTCCTTGCAAATTTTTCAGCCTGTAGCCCTCAGAGGCTACATTGAAGGGTTAAGTTTCTTCCTATAAAAGGTAATGAGTCTTCTGGCTATATTTGCTATTTAAACACTTTCAGACTCCATCTCTACTACAGACATTGTTAATTAGGTAACTGGTTATAGATATCTATTTCTTTGCATATCTGATGACAAATTTCTGTCTTATTTATTATGGTTCATTAAATACATGACAAAAAAACCCCTGAATTTACTTGACATTTCTGACATACAAATTCACAGTTCATCTAAAGTCTTAAAATACCTGTGAAGAAAGAAGCAAGGCTGTATTGTGGCCTCAGATCTAAAGAAAGTAATTTGGAGCATTAGTGCAATGGATTATGAGTATTTTTTTTACACTAAAGGTTAAGTAAGCAAAGTACATGTAAAAAAGTTACAGTGCTCTTACCTACTGGATGGAGTGTTGTCAGCCAATAAGAATAACCACCAACTAATATGGCATGTTTCTTCAGTACGATGCTTATATTAAGATAATACAGTTAATTGATTTGATAATTACGTCTTTGACACTGTGCCCTATCCTAGATGATTCAGGATGTCTCGTGCTATGAGCAGATGGGGAAAAACAAAACAAACTAAACAACCCTCTCTCTACAAGAATTCCACATTTAAACAATTTTTTTTCCTACTTGGATTGTTCCAATATATAATAGTTTGCTAAAACTAACAAAAGGCAATCACATGTTACACAGCAGCACTGCCTGTAACACAGTCAGCTCACAGGGGTGCTTGAAAGTCAGCTGAATTATCTAGAACATCTAAGCTGAGCACAATGATTTGTGGCTAGCATTTTATACACTTGCAGGCCAGCAAGCTATTAATTCCCATGAAGCTAGTCAGTAACTGTCTTTCAGCCTATTTCCAAATTACTTGCTTTTCCTTACAGGGTAAGTCAAATGATCTTTTCAACCTATCTAAGCTTCTTGCCGTGCCAACAGACAGTGCTAGACATCTCTGAAGCCTTCTGACGGTGGTTGAGAGATGCTAAAAGATACCTTCTACATACAGTGAGACCACAGCTTCCCTAATGCAATTCCATATGCTGTGTGCTGCCAGTAGGAAGTGGTAGGCAGTGGATTGTGTCTGAGCAGGTGCCTGACTCACAGCATTAGCATAAGGGATCACCACCCACATAAGAGTGAAAATTAATTATTATAAAAGGGATGCCTATGCAACATCATTACTAAGCCACTACAATGGATCATATAGGCACTGTACAAGCAAAACTGTCTGCTTTCAGAGACCGATACTTCTATTTATAATGTAAACTATGACCAGAAAATAAGTTTTCCGGCATATTTTTTAAAATTATAGAGGCAAAGACTTCCACTGCAGCAAACTAGGCTTTGGAACATAAACTGGAAATGTAACCTTTGGTATAGAAATAAAATCTTATGAGTCAGGTAAGAACAGAAAAAACCCACTATGCATAGAAGTTCAGCATGCAAGGACCAAATATTTATTTTTATACACCATTTGCTCAGTGTCTTCATGCATAAGTCACCTTGCCACTTCCACAGTAGTTGAAGATTTCATGACACCCCTCACCTTGAACTATACTTCTCCTAAGCTTGGTGGTTCATTTCCAGGAAATGCCTTAAGGCCTGACCTTGAGCCTACTTTGTGTACATGAAGAAAAACACATGAGAAATGCCTTCACATTACCCTTGTAGCTATATCAATAATACAATGATCAAGACACCAAACACTACTTTGAAGCGTTGTACTAGAAATTAACCCTAATGCACTTAAAATCATTTAAAATATCATTTAATAAAATGTAACTACAACATTCACACCAACAGACTTGTACAAGATATGGGAGGAAAGATGCCTACACTCTTTTGTGAAACTCTGGACTAGTCAATAGTAGCTTTGCTGTAGTTATTCCTACCCTTAGCAGACAGACGTACAATGTACCAGGCAGAAATGAACTCAGCAGGTCAGAAAATCCAGCTGTAACAAAGGAAGCAATGTAGCAGCACCACCTGCAACAACAGACCTGGACTCTCTTCCCCCAGAAATATTGTATTAAGATGTGAATCTGAATCATTTTTTCTAGGACCTGATGGTCTAAGACAGCTTATCAAATATATGCTAATGACACCTTTGGACAGTCGCCACTTTAGCCCACAATAAGGACAAAACCCTCTTCTATAAAGACAGAACTTACTCAGAGCTGGTCTTCATATGAGGAATGTACTCCCTGGGAACTACAGTCCATCCAAAATCTCATAATCTCACACTTCTCATTCTCAGTAAAAGGTGGAGATTTTCCTGCCCATGGCTTCTCAGACAAGCACTCAGAACCACATGCCCATTAAATAACAAGAATTCCAAACCAAAAGGAAAACCCCTAGAAGTCTTCTTGCAACCCTTCTGAAACAGGACAGTGGATCCACATCTGAATAACACTCCTCCTTATACTTGGGAAGGACGCCTTAGAGTCTACAGAGGTCAGAAAAAAGTTGCTACGAAATGACCAGAAAGACGTTATAGAAGAGTTACAGATGGCCAGCAGACAATGTCTTCTTTTTTTACATTTTTTCACTTTCTGTTCCAATGATAAAATTCCACCCATACACAGAAAATCTTTAAAAATACAGTTACAGAATCACATAATTATTGAGGCTGGAAAATACCTCTAAGATCATTAAGTCCAGCCTAAATATATATAATGTTGATTCCTCTCTGAAACACAACGTTTTGAACTCCACTTCCCACCATACTATGATCACTAGAATTTTTGCAGAGGCAGTGAAATGAGCAGCTGTACACAGCGTGGCCTCGCTGCTTTCCTGCTTCCCCGCACGCCCCGAAACCGAGAGGAGCACCTCCCTGGCCCCCCGCCCGAGCCACCCCAGAACTGCTCCCTCGCTCCTTGCCTCGGCCCGAGGCACCTCATCCGTAAAGTTCCGCCCTGCCCGGGGGCGGGCGGCTTCCCACGGGCCGGCCGGGGCCACCGCAACTAACACCGGGGCGGGGACGGGCCCGGCGACCGCACACCGGGAACGTTCAGCAGGCGAGCGGAGCTGATAGGGCTCGGTTCGGCCCACGTCGCCTCTGCCCTTGGGGACCGCAAAGCGGCGAGATGGAGGTTGGAGGCAGCGCCCCGTCGGCCCCACGCTGGCTGCTTACCGGGACTCGCCTCCGTGTGTGGGGAGAGAACGAGGTGCGGAAAAGGGCCTGGGCTCCCGCCGCCCGGCCTCAGCCCGCCAAACTCAGTGCCCCAGGCCCTGCGGCAGGTGTGGGCGGCGCGGCGGGCCGGAACCGAGCGGAGCCCCCAGCTCTGCCGCAGCCGAGCTGGGTTACGGTGCGAGCGGAGGGAGGAGCTTGCGCGGCGCCGGTGCAAGCAGCGGTGCTGAGGCCGCTCTGAGCGCAGGGCCGTTGTACTCTACGGCCGCTCGAGAGGAGGAGAAGGAGAAGGAGAAGGACG
>JAOXOE010000632.1:13495986-13523150 GCA_028565055.1 Phoeniculus purpureus | reverse complement strand
AACCTGAAGTCACAGGATCACAGAACATTAGGGATTGGAAGGGATCTCCAAAGATCATCCAATCCAATCCCCCTGCCAGAGCAGGGTCACCTAGATCAAGTCACACAGAAACATGTCCAGATGGGTTTTAAATGTCTGCAGAGAAGGAGATGCCACAACCCCCCTGGGCAGCCTGTTCCAGTGGATTGAGAACCTAGAGCTAAATATATCTCTTTTAACTGAAGCATGTAGAAGTTATGAGTCTCTTTTTATAATCAGTGAAGAGAAATGGGCATCAGATATCCATTTGTTTTGTACTACCATAGCCATGGAAGACCGATCAAGTGAATCACCCTCTGGAGGTAGATGTTTCTGTCAATTGGTTTTCTCTACAATATAGGTGACTATTTCATACTTAGAAGTATAAATTTAGCTATCTAAAGTTATATGAGATAAATTTCAACCTAATGCAGGATTCTAGGACAGAAAGACATGGAAAAACAAGTCATTGTTTCAATTACCTGGAAGAATTTTTAAGAACTAGAACAACGTAGATAAATTTTAAATGTGTTCAAACTGCAAAAAGTGGATGAGCTGTGTTTATATTGCAAAGTAATTATTTAAATTATAACACTTTTGAAGACTTTAAAAATCTATTGCAGTTTGAAAATTACCAGAATTTTTCCCCTCCCCCACCCCTCTTCCCAGTGTGGTGCTGGGGCGAAGATGGCTTTCAGTGGCTTCCTCCCCCATTTCCCCCATCAGAAACAGGATGGAGGGGGCTCACCTGGTCCACTGCACTCCTGTAAACAGCAGGGTGGAGGAGGACAGCCTTGCAAGGCACCAACCCCAGCCCAGACCATGGGCTGACACCATGGACCAGAGAGGCAAGACTTTGGTGCAGATTTACCACCTCCCCACACACACACACACAGAGCAGACCTTCAACCTTGTGGTGAGCTGAGGGATTCCTCTTTTTCCTCCTGGAGCTGAGACAGGAGAGACAGGAGAGGGTCCTGGAATCCTCTTGGCCATGTGCAGAGTGTGTGTGTGGGCCCCCTGCTAACGCAGCCATGTGGTTGGTCTCCATCTTGGGTCCTGCATGTGGCTGAGGCCATGCGGCCACCACCATTTTGGAGAGCCCTGATCAGCAGGAAGAGAGACTGTTTGTCATTTCTGCCTCTGAGAAAGATTGGAGGTGCTTAAGTATTGGGGAAAATTCCTCAGTGCTTAGCTGAAGAAAGCAGGACTCGAGAATCATTAACCCTTGAGCATGAAAGACAGAGTCTGGATTCTTTGTTTGAAGGCATGTCTCCTGCACTGAGGGATGCAGTTCAGGCGCTGAGAAATGAGGCTGTCCCATTGAGCGTTTTGCTGGAGAAGCTACGCTGAAGAATTGAAGAATTCACCAGTCTGCGAAAACAGCCTGGGTGCCGCTGTACTGCAGGCAGGGGTGATACGTGAGTGATAGAGAGGGTGGTGGTACTCATCTCTGCTTGACTGACATGCTCTTTTCCCCCAGATCTCTGATGTGAAAAAAGACCCAACGACCAATATGATAGTGATCTCCCGTTGTATTTTTCTCAGAATACGTGACACACTTTCAAAGTAAAATAAACGTACAAGAGGTTCAGAGGTAAAATATAAGAATAATTTAAAAAATAGGAAAGCTGGAGAAGAAAGATTATCTCACTGGGTCTGGTGAGTGAGAACAGCAACTAACTGGAGGGCACTACTGTCTTCAAATGTATTCAAGATCAGTGCAAATAAAACAATAAAAGATGTTGCACTACAGTTTAAACAAGTAATGATCTTAAACTGAGACATAAGACATTATAAGACATAAGCGCAAAAGGCAAATTAAAATTGCTATAGTAGCCTGGCTTTTGAGTGCATGCCTCTTTGAAATTTGTTCTTTTTGTGTATTGGAAGTCACATGTGTGTGCACATTTGAAAGAAAACGCATTAAGATTCACCTCAGATCCATTATATTTTCACTACTCTTTTTGAATAAATGGAAATACTCATTACTGCTTTAACAAGCATGGATTCTTTTTCTTAAAAACAGCCCCCAAACCCTAATTAGGTACTTTGAAGTGTTACTAACTGTAACACCAATTTTCTCAAGTTCTTTGAAGGCAACCAGCTCTCCTTTAAAGGTAATTTGTACTTTTATTTCCTTTGCAACAGCCCTGGAGGTGAGTGATATATCATAGTAGCACACGCTTCATTTTGTATCTCATGGCCTAAATAAGCAAGGTATTATGAGAATATGTAATTTTTAAAATCTTGTTTCTATTCGCTTCATCCATTCATTTATACCCTAATCAAGGGGGTTTTTTCTCCTTATGTTTCTCATAAAAATCTATTTCCTCTTCACTGGCAGTATGACCCTTAATTGTAACCACTTGAATAGCTTTGGAAAAATTAAAGTATATCTAATAACTCTACATGCACTACGCCAGACACAGCATATTTAACAAGGTAAAATGTGCTGTGCTGTAATGCACAAACACTGTTATTACTGCCTCTAGGAGCCAATATCTCAACTTTACCATTCAGTTTCTCCCACTCCAACCCCAATTAGCATTAATTTTACCTTATCTAACACTATTAATTGCATTTCTATGTTAAATTGAATGGATTGGATGAGATGCTTCTGTATAATACCTCAATGAAATGTCTTGTGTGTGTTATTGTTTGAAAGTCAGACAGGCTTTCTGCAGTCAGAGCTAATACTATCAGCATCATTACTTTGAACAGGTGCAAAGACACCACCAACAGTAAGACAATCTTTATTGCCCAGCAATAACGTTGACCAGATACAACTTCGTCTGAGGGCAGATACTTCACTGAAGATCAAATGAATTGTCCTTGGAAAAATCTCATTTCTTTCCACTGACTGAAGAGTAAAGTTGGGCAAACAGCTGACTCTATTGTCTGTTTTGGACAGAAAAATTTAAGTGAGCTGAACTCCATGAGTGGGTTTCCAGTTTCTGACAATCTAGAGGTCTTATTTTATGGCCTAATATCTAACACACATATTTCATCTGCGTGCTGAGCTAATCTGTCAATTCTCACATCCTAAGTTCAGATTTTCTTTACAAGAATACTAAAACAAAATAATCAAAGTCTGTGTTTTAAATGACTGTGCTCCAGCAGTTTTCTCCACATACTACCAGCTACTCAGTTTTATTGCCATTTACTAAGTATTTTCACTTCTGATGTTCTGAAGCTTTTTTGCAATGTCTTTCTAAGGACTTGCAAACCCATGCTTCATGCATGTGAGCCTCTTGCTTGTTACCTATGCTACTCACATGGGTTCAGATGCACTTGAGCTGAGCTCCCAGACTCCCACTCCCAGGCTCACATCTACTGAGCTTCTACTTAACCTGTACAACTTCTACTGATTTCATCCGCTGCCTGCTTCAAATCTAAAGACCACTCAACAAGACCTGCCAACTCATTAGCTAGAATCCTTTCCTCCTTCAAGACAGCTCATCTCCATCCAACCTCAGCAGGCCTGCTGAGCATCTCATTCCCTTCAGTTTTCTTCTCTGCCACTGAGGGGATTGAGGAAAACATCATCTGTGCTCCCCATCACTTAAGAAATTATCCTAGTGCCCTGAAATTATCCTAGTGCCTTTTGTGTTTTGCTTCAAAGAAGTGATCTTTGAATGTTAACCAGGTCTCTTGGGCCCCCTTTACCTGCCAGTACCCTGTCCCATGGGATTTCCCCTAGCAATTGCTTGAAAAGGCCAAAGTTGGCCCTCCTGAAGTTCAGGGTCATAATTCTGCTAGGTATTCTGTGGTCACTGCAACCAAGGCTGCCCTCAACCTTGACTGCTTCAACCAGACCCTCTTTGTTGGTGAGTACAAGAACCAGCAGTGCTCGTCTCCTAGTGGACTCCACCATGTTGTCATCAGGAAGTTGTCATCATCAAGAAGGCCTCATCAACTTCCTTGTCCTGATCTGGTGGCCTGTAATAGACACCTACGACAGTGTCACCCATGGCAGCCTGCCCCTTAATCTGCACCCACAAACTCTCAACTCTCTCTTCATCTGCCCTGGACAGAACTCAATACATTCCAGTTGGGCTTTCACATAACGAGCAACTCCACCACCTTGCCTTGCTGGCCTGTCTCACCTGAAAAGGTCATAGCCATCCATGACCACACTCCAGTCATGCGAGCTGTCCCACTGCACACGCATGCTTTTGTAAGTTGAACAGGTTTCAGGGAAAGACGACTACAATCAGGTGTAGAATTCAGTGAAAATGTTTAAAGGTTGAAATATTGCTGTCAGCGGCGTGGCTGCCTCTTCCTAAATGTGGTTGTAAACTGGTCACTCTGGGTGCCGCTATAGCAATAATGGCCTCTGCATGCATCGGCGACTGCTTGGTTTCCGATACCTCAGCTTTTTCTGGGTGTAAACAACCAGCAATGCACAGAGTAGTCTCGTGTTTTCTACAACCTCTTGGCTCTCTGCATTCCCTCCTGTTTCAGGAATTAGACTTGGCTCTGAACGTGACTTAAGATCGGAAGGTATTTGCAAGCAGCTGGATATAGCAGTTCTTCATGGGTCAAATATGTTCTTTTGGCTTCTTCATCCAGGTGGCGTACATAGTTATCAGAAACATTTGGCTATTTTGAGTATTAAGGAGAGCCTTTAAAGGAAGGTATGCTTTACTGAGGGACAGACTTGTTTTCACTCAAGGAGCCAGCCAGGAGTCTCCAAGGGAACACACAGCAGCAAAACCAGAAGGAAACCCTCTTTCCTCTTGTGACTTTAAAGGTGTTTAATACCGTAACACGTAAGCAGTTGTTTCTTGAGAGAGAAAAACACTGAGAACTGAGAACAGGGTCTAACAGCGCGTTCTCCATGGCATTGCTGGGACCATACTTGGTGCAGGTGCAATACATTCCTTCAGCCACCCCAGCCCACGCTATCGTCTTGGCTGGAGCACTGTTGACTTCTAGCATAGGCGTGTCTTGCAGTGGAGCCCGCACACAGAAAGACACAAGTGCAGAAGCAAAAAGCGTTAGTGAGGACAGGTGCTGACTGGCTAAGAGATGCTTCTCAGCTCTATCAGGCCTGCAAAAATGTTCCTCGTGCTCATCATCAAGGTAAATGGCATGGGCTTGCCTGGAGAATTTCCAGCAGCTAGGCTGAGCGGCACCGTGTTCTCAAGCAATGAGTAAGGTAGCTCTGAGCTGTCACTTACATAACTATGAATCTTTTATGAGTCAAAGGTAAAGTAAGCAGTGTCAAAAGTAAGGGCTCAGGAGGGACAGAGGGCTGCATGCCTCTCTCTTCCGCTCATGCTGCTGACACCTTGTCAGGGAATGTCCCAGGCGGTGCTGCCCTCCCGTCCAAACTACCCTTAGAAGGGGCAGTTTGCAAAGAAAAGCTCAGGATCAGCATCTCTGCTGACTCACCCAAAGGAAACACAACTTTTGAAAACTAAATCATTTTCACAGTACTTTTTGGCCTGTGTTGAAGCTTGTGAAACGTACCCAGTCAGGATTTCTTCATCTCTGAGGGTGGATGAAGTTTCCATTGCAACTCATAAGCTTTGCACAACTGTTTAAATTGTTTTACCTCACAATCCACAGGTAATTTTTATCTTTATGCTATTTTTGCAGCAGTATCTCCTCATCCCCACATTTATCAACTGTAATTAGAAGAAAAAGGAATTGACACTTCTGCATACGCCCGTGTGGACAGTTGAATTAAGTAAGTTGTATTTCTCTTGTGCTTATTGCTAAATGAAAGCTTTGAGAGTGTTAATTCAATTCCTCTGGAAGAAGAACTGGCACCACCACAAGACCTAAGCAGGAGCTACACAGTGCGCACTAGACAACGTGGCCCAGGCAGTCCTGGTGAGTGCATGCCTTTAAAGCACTGGTAAGCATGGACTAATGAATGAGGCTGGGGCTGGGCTGGCGGTTTGGTCTGGTCAGTTTTGTGTTGGCATCAGCAGGAGCTACCCAGATATTTTTAAGGAAGGGTCAAAGATTTTGTGAGCAGGGTGGCTTGGGTTTTCCTCACAGCTAAGAATTACAGTAATGGGTTTGCTCTCAGGGAGAAGGAATAGTTATTGGGGACCGGAGATGGCACTGCAAGACCCCCATCCTCTGTTCAAACTCTGAATTTTGTGTACCTGTAACCAGGTTGGGGTTCAGTTAGTTGCAGCCCAGAGTGGACAGTGAACTGAAGCCAGGGCTGGTCCCCAAGGTGCATGGTAGCTGGGACCACCGACACTTTTCTTCTTGTCTATCTTCTGAAAAGTTATCTTCAAATACAAATTCCATTACTAATTATTTCAGTCTTGGCTTGTGGAATTCTTTCATGCATAAAAACAAACTTCTCACTGATTTTTGCTAGGCCAACAGCTTGGCTAATCTTCACCCTGCCTCTTCAAATTGTAAAGCACTTATTTTTTAAGCTGTTATCATTACACTCAGTAAGGATTTATGTTGAAACAATGAAGATTGGGTCATTTTTCTTTAAAAAAGTGAAGATGCAGCTACCAATGCAAATTGCTGGTCTGCTCTGGGTATCAGCGTTAATCTTCCCACACCATAAAATAATTCAAATGAAATTAAACATAATTTCAAAATGAAGCTGATTACATTAAACCTAGGACTCAGAAGATTGCTTTGATCTTTTGTAAGCAAAATGGAACACGATAGGAGTGTTTTAACCTTAGCTATAGAAATGCACCTTAAAGAGCAAAGCTGCTTATCAAATATAGTCTGTGTTTCCAATAGAATCTTTCCCTTATGAAGACAGAATTTTTCTGCTGACCCCGAAGTGATACTTTTCAAAACCAAATGAAGAGTCTCTTTTTTAATTTATGTTAACATTATTTCCTTATCTTGCTCTGTGAAGGGTTTACTTCTGAAATATTAACACCAGCGCACAGTTTCACAGCCCTGCTCATAAATAGGATAAATGGTACTCATGGGCCACTTTCAAACTCTGCTTTGTTTGATTGCACTACAAAGGTACTGTGAAACAAGGGAATATTCTTTAATTAAGCCAGATAATATCAGACAAGGGTATAAATCTTACCATCATAGAGGAAATCCGTGTCTTTTTTATGGTCAGAATATCTTTGCTTTGGAATTGGTTTGTGAAATGTCTTGAGGCAGAAAGATCCCTTTGCAGAGTGGTCTTCCCACTGTTTCACACTCTGGCACTGGTAGCAGTGGCTGTCTGGAGAGCAGTGAATCCCCCAGGTCTATATAGGAGTATGACACGACCCTCAGTAGAGATGCTTTGTGGCTCCATGCTCTCTATTATTGCGCCTGTCAATCTGCAGCAGAGAATCTCCAACGTTAGAGAGGAAACAGGTCTGAAAAGCTGGTAATTTGTGTTTTCCTTTTGAAAGCCAACAGGAAAAGTGGTCACATCTTCACTGTCCAATAAGTTCTGGTGCAGCAATCCTCACACTTATTCTGATGTGAGCTGGCAGCATCCCTACAGAACATCGTATAGAGGTATCAGCTCAAACATGGCTCTGGCAGCACCACTTTTATTGTCCAGACCCCTTGAGCTGTGCCCTGCCCATCAGCTGGCAAAGCCAGGTGGCATCTCACTGGTGCATTCCCCAGTATCACTAGGGTACTGCTCAGCCAAATCACTCTGCATTTGTCATATCCATAGTCTCCTGGAATCTTGAAATAACTGGTGTCCAGGTGGACTTTGAACCATTCATCACTGTTGTGTAATTCTGCCCAAGTCATTTTGATTCCCACAGCTTTTGTTTCCTTCCCATTGTCCATCTCCAGCTCTGAGGGCTTTTCACACACACACAGCCCCTAATACTTGTCTGAACAGTGTCTAGCACAGATGTCAGTTCAAGCTGCATTCCTGATAATCTGATGAATATTCAGATAAGTAAATGAAATTCATGGCTGAAATCCTTACTTTTGTGCCCCAAGGGACATCAGATTTTATTCATAGAAGCCACAAAACCAGACTTGTCTGTATTACAAGTTGTACTGATAAAGACTGAAGAAAACAGGTTTCTGGAGACACGGAAGTCACCGATGAGGTTTTGCTTTGGAAAAAAAAGGAGTATTTGAAAAAATATTAGATTTTTAACAGCTACATAGGTTCTTGGAGCTAGCAATGTTTTAAACATTATAATCCTATTAGAATTCTCCTGCTTTTGAAATCATTCACTGATTCACTGATAGTGACACTGTTTTTCTGTCACTTTGTACCTTACAGTTGTTTTCAAGCTTCAGTTAAATATCTCCAATGGCCCGGGGTATCTCTCTTGCTCTTCTTTAACCTTACCTCATCTTCTATTCATGCTGCAGTCTCTACTGGTCAGGACACTTGCAGTCTTTCTCTTCTGCTTGGTTGTCTTTTTTTCATGAGACACATGAAGCCTTAATTATTTTGCAGAGGACTGTGCTCCTATCACTGAAAACTGGCCACAGTGCTCTAAACTTACCAGGGAACACACAGACAGACACACTGGCAGCATAATCTCCTGAGCATTGTTCTCTTAAAAAGACAGCTAGGTGGATCATCCTCCCTTAAGACTTTGAATAACACCACTGCACTGTTCTATACTGCTGCTCGACTGCTCTTGTCTTCAAGCACCACTGCAAAACCAAACACTTGTTGAAAGTAGCGTAATTTTGAGGTTATAAAAACAAGTACAAATACTTTGCATAAATGAGTTATTTTAATATTACACTGATGTTAGAGTCATCCTCCACCTTGTGGGCAGTGTAAAAACTGTTCGTGGTGTGTATGCTGGGTACTCCATTCTTGAATTTCATAAGAAGGCATGTGTTTTCACTGAAGTGAACACAGCTTAGGGAGCTCCCTGAAGTTAGTGACATTGCTTTCTGCATGGCTGTACATGGTTCAATTAGAACAAAGGAGGAACTGAAATTAGACTTTTCCTGAGAAAACCTCCTGAGTGTCACCTAAAAATGGGTGGTAGGTCCCAGTCTTCAATGGTTTTGTTATGTACCTGGGAAGATACGTTACTGTTCTGCACAGTGTGAATTCTTATCTGGCATGTTCTACTCCTTGGTGGTTGTTCCAGATTGTAAAGAAATGAACCAGGTCACTGTGTCATGTCCTTGTCACACCTTACATCCTCATGAGGAACACTGAGGACGATCATAGAGAAGGTCTGTGGAAGGAGTCAGCCTTCCCTTCCCCACTGCAGATTGCCTCACTCAGCAGATTTTCCACTTGATGCCTGTCCCACGTGCGATGACTTTCTCACCTGAAAACCCACAGGGTTTAATGCCATTGACGCCAGGGAGGGGGAGCAGCAGCAGGGGCAGGTCAACGCTGAGATTGTTTATGTGACCAGTAGTCTGTAATTTTCACTTGGAACTTCAGAGAATTAAAGCCTTGGAGTTTATTTATTAGAAATTAAAGCCAGAGCTAGATAATTGCTTATAGCCAACCAACCTTACGTGGTAACCAGTTGTCAACTACTAGTGGGTGAAATCATAAATACAGGGTATATATGCACACAGACTGTGTGTGTGCAATGCTCTATTCACAACGGCTGTCATTCCTTTAGATGGCAACTCACTTCAAAGGGAATTTGGGGGAATCTTTTTTTTGCAGAATCACAGAATTTCAGCCACTAATGTGTTGGCTGATTTTTTTTTTAATCTTTGTCCACTGCTGCCTATGGATATTGGACAAAGAAAAGGAGTGTAGCTATGTAAAGGGCTACTCAGCTCTTCAGCAGTCAGTCCTGGACACATCAACAAGGAGTAACCAGACGAGTTCTAGTGTCATGCACCCTGTCTGTCTGTGGGATTTGTTCTAGTCTTTGTGCATATTCAAGGTTTGCTGATCCAGATGTCAGGTGTCTTATTCTTGCCTGTTAAAGACTACTTTGTTTACAAATATACTAATAAATAGTGAAGACTGGATTTGCAGGCATCCTTCACTTGGTTTATGCAAAGCAGCAGCTAGATTTTCAGATGTGGAATATAGAAGAAGCTTTTAATCTGTGACAACTGATGGGCACAACTTAGTTGAATTCATGAACATTGTTTTCTGCAAGATGTTTACTGTCAGTAGCTGAAGGTTGGAGAGAAAAAGGATGGATGAATGCAGGAAGTTGTTCACAAGAGGAATACTAAACAGTTCTTACTTTCACAGGTGATGCACATTAGCCACTTCTCTGCATTCAAATGCATGAATGGTCTAGGGTCTCTAGGAACTCCCAGTTTTCAAGATTTTACTCTATGACTGAGGCATCACTTTGAACAAGAGCTGAATGTCTGATACTCTCACCTAACACCAGGAATACCAATTTTAACAGAAATGCCAACCAACCAAATGTATTAATTTATAACAACATTATAAGTCAAATTCTCACTTTTCACAGCTACTGCAAGCATGGCAAGTACTAGTATGAGCATGTAAGGCTTGATATTATTCTTGAACGTCCGAATACCTGACAGGTAATTTCATAGCTTTTTACCTGTTTCTTTGATGTTGTGCAGATTTTTGTGCAGGTTTGCTTTTGTTGGATTTTTGTTTGGTTTCTTTGTTTTAATTTTATTTTGGTTCTGTTTGTTGGTTCTGTTTCCATTTTGGTGTGGACTCTGCTTGGTGAAGTTACTTTGTGCTCAGGCTTTTCTAGTTGCGATATATTTTCTTACATGCAACAGGCCATTGTGCCTGCATAGATCTGTATGACGCATAAAGTCAGTGTGAGTAACCGAAAAGCTCGTGCTCTGGAGGTTAGCTCTGTAAACGTGCTAATCCCAGAGGCTTTGCTGCCTTAGAAACACCACAGGTGCAACGTGTCAGCTACCCAGCGTGCCCACATTTATCTTTGCCTGGGAAATCACAGTCAGAAATACTGTAATTGCACCTCATTGAAAACAATCATCCTGGTATTTTCCATCAAAGCAATGTGGATTTACTGGAGCGACACAAAATCAAATAGCAGGCTCTTGCTATGCAATGCACATTTATCTTGTTTATTAGTAGTAGATAAGTCATTTAGGATGGTTTGATAAAGGCAATCATACCATGAAGAGGCTCCCATATGAGCTGAGGATAAATTGGTTAGGTGCAATCATGGTGCTATAAAAATATGCCATTCCCATACACACCCTGGTGCACCGTGTCTCTGAGGCCCATCTAGTCATCTCCAGTTGCACTGTGAATTGGTGCGTATTGTCCCACCACTCCTCCCACAGCACCACACAGCTATGCTGCAAGAAGCAAAGTATTGCACAACAGTTTCAAGCCATCTCAGAATTATAAAACTGATGGAAAAGGCAGTTAATTTTCATGTATCCACATGTTTGCTTATGTTTGCTTTTAGTTTGCTTTTATCAGTCTGGCTTCTAGTCTTTGAAGATCCCAAGATACGTGAAAATTTCAGTTCCAAGGTCTATTATGTGTTGCCACAACAAAATAAATGTTCATTTACACTCTCCTGGCTCATGTGGGAAGGCCAGATCACAATCCAGCCAGTCTCCTGTCTCTTGTCTATTCTTCTGTACATCTGTCTTATTTGCAGTCCTATCAATGCCCTCTACTCCTGTTCTCTTTCATGTCCCTCAGCACTTCCTGTCCGTTGTGTTTGCTTTTCATGTTTTCTTACCTATCTGTCCTTTTTGGTCTTCAGCCTTTCCTCCTGTTTTTTAGTTTTATCCCGCTTACCCTTTTCTATGCTGCCTTCAGGATCTTCATGTGCATTTTCTTGCCTCAAAGCTGTTTCTCTTCTGTCCAACATGTACCTTGATATCACATGAGGTGCCCAGACATAACTCCCAGATGAATCCCAGTGCATCTACTCATGGTGCTTCTACTAACTCAGGCAACTGATCTGAAGAAGTAACATTTCAATGTCATGCCACTGGTCTCTTTCTCTAGACCATACAGGCACTGCCTTTTTTTCAGAGCACAGAGGGGACAAGCAGATGTGGAAAAAATGTACATGAGAAATTGTAATTTACCTTTGGACTTCAGATCTGGTCCATCAATGAGCAACCCTCAGCAAGTCCACTTTTCTAGTAGTGGCAACCTGAAATTACACCTACATCAGTAGATGCAATTTCAGCAGTTATCTGAACCTATCCCTTTCCTTTCCATTCTAGTCTAGTCTAACCTACTCATCTGTTCTATTCCATCTACCCTTATTCCCTGGCCCACGTATCCTCCTGAAGCTCAGTACACCCTTTCTTACAGAAAATCCGTGGGAGACCTTTCTTTTAATGCAAACTGTTGTCTCAAGTCTTCGTTTCAGTATCGTGAGTGTACAGTAGATGTGATTTCTGAGATGCTGCCCATAAAAATATTCCCTGACTGCTTTTTGCATGTGTTCATTTGTGAGTGGTTCCCCCAAGGCAGAGTCAATTTATAGACTCGTTAACTCAGAAGTCTGTTTAAGATGCTCATGATTATTTTGAGTAAATCAGATTTTAAACATGATCAGATAGATCAAGTTAAATATAAAGCACGGTCTAGCAAACCATAAATTCTACTCGGCTTCAGTGCAAAAAATATTTTGCCATTATGGGACACTTTATCTGTGGTTGAAAATCCCATGTAAATGGAAAACAAAGACCTATAGTATCAGCAACCTTCTGTATAACATTGGGATATAAAAAAATAAAGTTAATTTGCATTTATAACTAAATACATTAGCAGAAGGACTATGTTGTGCTTGCATTTGAAATTTTGCTTTAGAAGGAATCAGCTTGAATGAGGACGCACTTGTGCCTGTGACTAATAATTGAAAGTCAAGAAATCATGAGACATGTTAGCATGAGGTTGATACAATAATTATAGCATAAAAGCTGTAATTTGATACTGGGTGAGAGCCAGGAGAAGTAATGACAGCAGCACATCCTAGTCTATTTCCAGACCAGTCAGCGGGAATTTGTTTGCAATTTTCTTCTTAAGGTACTTCCGAATGAGAGATGCTGACAGTGAGGGTGTCACATTTGTCATTGAGACTGCATGCAGACCCACGGTGAAACACTATTTCTAGAGAAGGCACTTGTGATGTTTCTCCTGAGATTGCAGATGCTCACATGAGAAACAGATGTTGAGAGGGAATACTAATTAGTGTGAGAGAAGTGAGGTGGAGGTTGCTTTCATGCCTTGGCCTGGGTGTTTGAGGGAAGGTGGAGCTAAAACATATAATTCTCTTTCCAAGCCCTTTCTCTCAAAAGTCTCCCAGAAAATAATTTAGTGCCATGATCCTACAAATGTATATGCCCAGGGAAGAGCTGCAGGTTGCCTAGCCCATCCCATTTCACCCACCAGATCTGGGAGCACAGAAAGGGTCCAAGTGTTGTAATACACCTGCACATTCACTGGTGGTCTCAGCTTTCCTGAGCACTTGAAAGGGGACATAGCTCTGCAGTGTGACACCAAGTGGGATGGGATCCTTTCATCTCATTGAGCTGGGAGGCAAACACAAGAGTGAGAGAGGTAATGAAGGATCCAGACAAAGCCTTCCCACCTTGAAAGGAACAAAGTATGACCGTATATCAAAAGTACTGCTACTATATTTCCCCAGAGAATTCCTGAGTGTGGATGAGAGCCCATGTAGAAGAGCTTCTTCAACTCAGTTTTGTGCACAGTAGAAGTCTTTTTTAGATACACTTCCGTTTCCATATGCTGTTGAAGGACGCAATACAGTCCAGCACAAAACATTACTAAAAAACCAGATTTTCTCTTTTATGGTACAAAATCTGTGGCACATCAGTAGGTATCAAAAGTTGGAAGGTGATGTTCACCCAAAGCCAACAGAAAAACTTAACAAGCTAGTTAGGGCTGCCAGGTAGTCTCCTTTCACATCTTCCCTGTGACTGTGTTCCTTCCTTCCTTCTAGGCACAATTTGTCCCTGTTGAAAACCTCATGTAACACTGCAAGCGGGGCTTTTCAGGGAGAGCGAGTGCGGGTGCAGTGGGTGATGCAATGGGATGCACAAGCTAGGAGCAGGGAGCCAGAAGGGAGCTGTGTGAGTACCGAGGTCAGCCCCTCTTACAGGAGCAGGAAGGAAATGTGCAGTAATGGTCACAGTATGTGTAATTTTGTTTAGCATGGATTGATCAAGATGGTATTTCCTTTTAAATAGCTCCTCTGGAATGAGGCCAGTTCTGGGGTGGGAAGGAGAGGCTGGACGGAAGGAAGAGATGAGACTGGGAAGGGATTAGTGTGGAGATGCTGTTAAAACTTCCTTCTGTGCTGTATAGAATCCCTTTTAGGTACAGACTGGGATGAGGAGTTGCTGCTAGGAAGTATTATTCTCTGTTGGTTTGGTTTTTTTCTTTTTAGCTTTTTTTTTTCCTTTCTTCTGCCTGAAATACAGATTTCCTCTTTAGACTTTGATCCGAAGGTGTGGGTTGGAAATCAGGTTCCCAGTATTTGCATAAAAGCCTCAAAACAAGTTTTAATGAAGTCACATGCTGAATGATTAGCTGCCTAGAGTTAGTTTCCTAAAGGTATTTTAATCATTCCCAAGGACATAAGCTAAGTGCAGCCGTTTCAGCAGTGGTGTGTGAGCTGATAGATGGCAGCTGGAAGCCAAATTCCTGCTTTTGCCCACAAAATGCCAAGAAGGTAGGGGAGCTGACAGCTCTAAGAAATCTGAGGCAGGTATAGGACCTGGTTTCTGGTTCCTAGGGCTTCCTACACAGCACAAAATGGAGGAGTCACAAAACGGAGAATCTCCTGAATTGAATGGATGAACGTAAGGTATTGAGGAGTGGTAGGGCTGCAGGTGTGTAAGCATGTGGCATTTGGAACTGAGCAGAGACAGGTTCTCTCCTGCATGTATATGTGACTCAAGTAAATTGAATTAGGAGCCGCCCACGCTATTGGTGCCAATACCAGTGTTTCTGCTGTGAGGGTTGTGTATGCAGGTGTTTTCAGTACCAAAACGCTGCAGGTTGTTTCCACTGCACACTGCGAGCAAAGCACTCAATTTTTTCCTCATGCTGGAAAATCTTTGGAGGACTTTTTGAAGGAAACTATTTCCACCAGGATTGCCTAACAGAGATTTACCATATATGTGTGTTTGTTTTGGACGATTCATCTTGTTTCCTTTCAGTATGTGAATCCATTGGAATTTGTAGTTTGATGCACTCAGTGGATTAATCTCAATGGATTAGTTGTATCATTAATTAACTGTAATGTAGACAAATATAGCAGCATTCATGTAGTGCTGTGTGGATTTACAGTTCAAGCAGCCCAAATTCAGATGTCACTGTTCATATCAGCAGCAACCACCCCCCAGCTCTCTACAGCATTTCTGGTGCTTTCAATAGCTTCTGGTGCCCCTCACATCTAGATGTAGGGAGATGGGCCAAACAGAGAAGAGCACACTTAAGCGAATAATCACTGACCCTTCTGCAAAGTCATCTGACACCCCCTGAGGTTGAACATTTCCTCTGCTCGGGGTTTTTTAAAAAAGCCTGAGGCTGTATTTCTTTAAGCAGTTGAGCTGCTCTAATGGCCTGCTGCCTTTGAAAGGGGTGCTTTTATCCCCTATCCCCTTAATTTTGTCACTGGTCCTTCCTTCCATTGATTCATTCATTTGTCTCATTACCCTACTTTCTTTTTCTAAATTATTTTTCCTCTGGGCTAAAAAGCTCTGTATGCTGATGATGCTAGAACATAGAACCAGTGGTGGGATGGGTGATGAGAAGGGGATGCACAAATGTACTCCTTGTCAGAGGCAATTCAGGGAGCAGCTCAGCTCCTGAGACACAGTCACACGCATCTGGTGTTGTCGGGGCACAGCCCAACTGCCTCCGTAGAAGCGATTACTTCTGTGGTAGTTGTGTGTGTGTGTGTGTAATTGGTTATGCAATGTTCAAAGCACCACCTTGGACAATGCAGAAAGCTGTGCTTGCTAATGAGAGTGGATCTAATTGCAGAGCAGAGGTACGATGGGGATGGAAGCCAGCTCCAAGAACAGGGGCAAAGTTAGAAAACTGGGTAGCATATTGGCATAGCTGGCTTGAGAACTCTCTTGGTGCCGGTACACTGTTTGGTCACCCATTTTAGAGGAAAATAGCTTTAACTGTCATTTTTAACGTGGCAGACACACTAGGTCGAAGGTGGAGCTGTGGTTGTATCCTGGGCTTTGCTGCTATCAGTAATACAGTGTTAGGCTGTAAACAGGCATAATCTCTGAAGGCATTTTTGCAGGTGTAAAACCTCTCTACAGGCAGATGTGTACGTGACTCTTCCCCAGCATGCAATTACGGGCTGGAAGGTCTATTTGTGCAGCCAGCAGAAGGAGATTTCTCATCCATGTATCCTGCTTAGGACAGATTGACCAGCTACCATTTTAAATGTTGGTGATGCAACACATTGCTTTTTGTTTATGTCTCTAGGAATGACAAGAGGGTGCAATCATTGATAAGGTGCTCCTGTGGGCAGTTTTATTATCAAATACAGGCAATCAAATACTGTGTCAGTATCGCTCACCTTCTTTCCCATCCATCTGCCAAATGAGGAGTCCCTTAAAAAGTAAATGAAAAAGGTAGCACTGGGTTCTTATCTCAATTGCCTCCTGATTTTTGAGTGTTTACAATTTACATCTGCACGCTGCAAACTACACTGCTCTCCTAAACGAACACAGCGATTATAAATAATCTAGCAGGTCTCAGGGATCTCCCCTTACCACCACCTTAAGCCAGCACTGTGTGTCTGGGCTTAGAGTAGCTACAACTCTTCATGCCAGCAGTAGTGACAGTGTGGTCTCACTTCAGAGCTGGCATGGAGTGGACTGGTGAAAGAGTGCTCTAACTTTATTATTGCCGTTTCCTTCTAGGGTCCGTGACACCAAGCAGGAGCTGCACACAGTCTGCTGTGTCAGCAAGGTGCTGAATCTCATTAGCTGAGCGGCCACGTTATCCCAAAGCTCTTCTAATTCAGGAGGGCTATCTGAGCAGGGGATGCCAGGAAGCCCTAAGATCCTCCCTGCTCCTGTGTAGGCCAGAAGTGATTTCTCTACTGGGCTCAGTGTCTCAGGGCAGAGCACTTAGCAGATGCCAGCCCCAGGGGTTTGCTTGGCCTTGGCCCCATCTGAAATATTGTTTTGGATGCCCTGGGCCTGCTGGTGCAGGTGCTGTGGTGGAACCTGCAGTTGTTGTGCCCTGTGCTGGATGTGTTTCAGCCCTGAGCATTCCAACATGCAGTGAGAGTAGGAGGGAGACAACAGCCCCCCCAGCACAGGCTGCTCTGGGGGTATGGTTATCTCCTCTCCTGCCTGCTGCTGCCTCATGTGGGGCACACACCTTGCCTGTGATGTTAGGCAGGAGCAGCCACTGTGATGTGCAGGGGCATAACAGAAGGGTGACCCATGTCTGAGGCTATCAGAGCTGAAACCTTAGTGCCCTGGCACTGCCCTGCCTGGGCCATAATCTGTCCCAGGGCCATGGCACTGCAGGAGTTGAGACCCATCGCTGGCCCTGTCACAAGACATGGAACCACGTAGCATGGGCGACCCATTGAAGAGGGGGTGACATAGTTTCACCTGGAGGCAGGGAGGACAAGAAGGGCCATGTCTCAGAGCCTTTCTCGCTGCTGGAGTGGCAAGGAGAGATGCCAGTGCCAAGGATAGCAGGTCTGTCCTGTCCTTGATCCTGCTGCAGGCTCAAAAGAGGCCTGTGGAGCTGAGGGGAGTGAGGATGACAGGGGCTTCAGGTGGCGTGAGGATGGGTGTTGTGTCCGAAGTGGTCTCTTCAGCTTCACTCTCCACATCCTCCAAGCTCTCGCTGACAGAAGGGATGATCTGCACCACTTTCTCCTGGAAATGCACTTGCTTGCGTGGGGCTGGAAGGGCTGCTGGTTGGGCAGGAACTACTGGGGCCGGGCTCCTGTCCTTGCCGCCCTTCAGAATGCTCTTCATATGGCCCAGTAGTGAGTTGTGCTGCTCCTTCTGGGCCCCATGGAAGGTGTAGGTCTGCTCAGTGTCACCAGTCATGGTTGAAGCTGCCACAGTGGCTGAAGGGTCCACGTACTGGTCCTCCTGGGGATGCATCTCTTTGTGACCTGGACTCTTTCTCCTCTTGCTCAGCAGGAAGTAGGCCAGAGCAGTGAGCACAAGCATGGACCCTGGGAAGAAGGCCATGTTGAATGAGGACTGGAGCAAAGTGAAGGTCTTGCCAAGCAGTGCTTGGTCTGGCTAGCTCAGTATAATCTGCAATCAGTCCAGCATCCCATATATCCCCACCCCCTCCAGCCCCCAACAGACCATGCTCCTCTTCCATCTGCACTAGTCCCCACCCCAGCATGGTGTCCTCACCAGGGATGGTGACATGCCAGACAAGGACAGGATGCAGGAAGCAAGCTACTGACAGCAGTGTGTACCCCAGGAATTTCTGGAAGCTCCCTGGGCATCGAGCTCGCTTCCAGCAGGCATGTGTCAGGGAATCTGGCTCGCATCTGGGGAAAGAAACAGAGGTCCTTGTGAGACGGGGCATCAAGAATATGGCAAGAAGATTTGGACCAAACCATCAGATGTGCAGAAACTGGTGTTTGCATACTTGGTCACTAGTGGAGTGTCTGTTAGCTGGAATTAGGTGTTGCCTGTGAGCTACCAGGTGTTTTAAATTTATGTTAAAAGACAGCAGAAGTGCTCAGCCTCTGAGAAGTGAATAATGATTTTCTATGTTTTAACTTAAACTTCTGTGCTGTCTCTAGGAGAGAGTTTTACCTCACTCTGGTGATCTGGCTCTTCCATCAACCCCAGTCCTTTGTAGACTTCATACTGTATTTTAAGCAAATGCTGCAGACCAGTTTTTGTTGTGCTAATGCTCAGCAAATTATAGAACAAGCCTGGGTTAAAACACAGGTTTAATTGGCTGTGGACATGACCCCACTCACCACCCCTCACCTGAGTGCACTTGCCGTGGTATCAGGGGCAGGGCCTTTGGTCATCTAGCACTTGCCTTTCAGCTAGGTCTGATGTTGCCCTTAAGAGACAAGTTGCATTAGAGAGGTCCCAGTAAGGCTGGAGAAGACTGGGAAGGTTCTACTCACGTGAAGCACATCTCCAGGAAGAAACTGATAAAGAAGAAGCCTTCACAGACAGTAACGGCAACCCCTGAAAAACTGAAAGGTGGCACTGTCAGAAGGGTAGAGCTGAACTTGAGAATGCTCTCTATTAGTAGAAAGGGCATAGAGGGCCAGGACTGCTATCCAGTTCACAACAGAGTCTGTGTGCTGGGCTTCAAATACTCTCTGCTTGGCTGGTTTGTGGAGGAGAGCTCAAAGCCTTTCTGTCCCCAGGGGACCAACTTGCAGCCACTGTCACCTCTGGCTTCCCTGAGTCTGCAGTAGCATGGATGATGCAGAAGCATCACTTTCTGTAGCAGAAATAGCTTATTTTTCTGAAACCTAACCAAACCCTCAGACACTACTCTCAGCTGCTGTTCCAGTTTTATCTGATGCTACATATGGTGGAGAGGTCAAATGTGTCATCCCACCAGCTCTGAGTTCAAGGGCAAAAATACTCACAGCAGATAGAAAGCCAGGCTTTTGAACTGTCCTTGCTGCAGAGTTTCTACGCCCACACCGATCAGCACTAGAAAGAGAAGGTTGGAAAGATGCTGATTGCACGGTTCCTTCCCGACTCTGTGGTGCCCTACTAGCAACCAGGATCAATGCCCTGGTTTCCCCAGGGGCTGATGAGCCTGCTCCTCCCATGCTGCGCAGACTGTTAGCATTGCCAGCAACAGTGATTCATGCTGACATGTGGACACGAGGGGCTCAGAACTGAATGCTGACCTTCACAAACTGCCCAGAAACCCATTTCAGCTGTATCCTGATCATGGCAACCTTGCCACTGCGTGGGCTGGGAAGAAGTGCTCTGGGGATACCAGCTGGCCTTGGACAGCTGGGGCAGGTGAGCAGCAGTGTCTTGTGTCCTTTCCACTGTCTGCCATGCTGCTCTATCATGGCTGCAGCAGGAACTTCCCTCCTACTGCCCTGTAAACCCTGCCCCCTCTCAGTCTAGTGACCTCTCTACCCAGGTCCCCCAAACGCCTGCCTTCCCTGCTTGCCCAGGCCTGCTGCACCAAACATGTGGCTGCAGGGCAGCAGGGAATGTGTCAACTGACTTCCCGAATGGCTGTAGCCATAGCATTAAGATCCTTTGCTAG
This sequence comes from Phoeniculus purpureus, assembly GCA_028565055.1. Taxonomy (NCBI): domain Eukaryota; kingdom Metazoa; phylum Chordata; class Aves; order Bucerotiformes; family Phoeniculidae; genus Phoeniculus; species Phoeniculus purpureus. The sequence goes on along the minus strand of JAOXOE010000632.1, from coordinate 13,503,019 downwards.
CCAAACAGAAAAATATATAATGGGAGCAAGCTGATTAAAAAAAGCGAATGAACATCCCCTCAGTGTCTTGGCCAGCACAGTACACTGGAGAGTTAGTTTAAGGGGGATTAAGAGCATTAGTGAGGTTCAAATCTTTCCTGGACTGGCTGTTGGGGGCCAACAGCTTCAGGGGATGGAAAATTTCCTTTAACATCCTTCGTTTCTCCACAGGTCTGCTTCTGAAATGAAGCAGCAATGAATTGCCACACCAGATGCAGCAAGTTGGTCACAACCAGGTGATCGTGGTGCACAAGTGCCAGCAGCACAGAGCTGGATAGAGCACAGATGTCATAGTCAGTGCACCATATTAAGCAGTCACTGCACTCACATCCATAACTGATCTCTCCATGTCTCACGGAGCAGTCTCTACTCATCCACTGGTGCTCAGGAAGTTCACAACTAGTCCTGCTCAGTGCATGCTAGCCAAGGTATGAGGTGCCAGTTGACTTCACTTATACGAGCTGTAGTTTGTCCCAGATGGAGAAAGGAACCAGGGTCCTAAACAGGACTGCAGACCAGTGCCCATCTAGCCCACAAGCTGAGTCATTGCTGAAGGCACACAGCTCTCCCATCCTGGCTGAACAAAACCCTGCCAGGGTGTTACAGTCTTGCTTTTGTTTCCCCTGTGTCACTTGCTGGCCCCTATCAGCCAGGGGAGAACATGGAGCCCATACACCAGCCACCTCCCTCCATGGAGACTGTCTCTCCAGCTCCAAGAAGAGGAATGAGGAAATCGGTCTTGTCAGAGGGCTGTGAGGCTGTATGAGCCCTGTAATCCTGCATGCAAAGCATTGTCTTTTGGTATCTTGTGACTGAGAGACCTTCTTTGTAATCCTCCGTGCACTGTGGAGTTCATTCATTCATTTATGCATTCCACATGGATGAATGCAGGATTCAACAGCTCAGCTGTTAGGCTCAAGTCTCTGCTCTGGATAGGAGGTTTCCTCAGCTTGCGCAGCTTCTGCTTTATCCACAAAGCTGTTTGGATGAAGACTCTGCAAGAAGCAAAGGGCTGTTTCCAAGGTGTTTGTTTGGACCAGCTGCTGCCTCGATTTGGATCTTATCCAGACCATGTGACGAAAGGCACATGATTAGGAATTAAATGGTTGAAAGCATGAGAATTAAGAAATAAGCAAAGACTCTCTCCTGGATGCAAAAAAATCACAAGGACTAAAGTCTGCATTTCAGAGATGCCCCAAACACTGTGACAAATTGTGAGGCTGTTTGATCACTCTTCACGGACTTGAAGCACTGCCATGAAGCTCTGCGGACGGCAGGGCTGTCCGATTTCTCACACACGAGAAACCCTGTAGCCCCATCACTGCAGATAGCCATTACACTCCAAGGTCCTGGGGGACGGAGAGGTCTATATCGTGTGGGTACCTTTCAGTGTTCGCATGCAGCTTATAGAGCTGGCCAGGCCTTCTCAAAATCAATTAGTGAGGCTGATGCACTCTCCCTTTCATATTTCTTTTTTTTCCAACAAAACCCATGGGATTCTCTTCTGCGTGGTTTCCATTTCATGCACAAACCTCACACACCTCATCAGGCACTAAATATTGCATCAAGCTGTTTTCTTACTCCGTTGAGGCACAGAGAAAAATAAAACACGGGCACCTCCCATTCTTCACTGGCCTTTAGTCAGTGATATGCACCAGAGCTGCAGAAAATCATGGAGATGCGCAGTACCACTAGCTGCTTACTGTGATGCTCAGCAGAGAGACAACAGCACTGCTCATTTCCAGAACTACAGAAAGCAGTGCTGATAATGCAAAGTGATGAAAATAAAACAGGTAGGAGAGACGGTCTTCCACTGAGACACTTTGAAATCATAAGCTACTTTCAGTTTTGAAGTTTGAGCTTTAGCTTTTCCATGGTAACACACTCCTGTTTTCTCTCAACAAGGTCTCTGTGAGTTTCCTTGGGTTTTCAAGAGAGAATATAACCCTCTGTAAGGTGGTGATGGAAAAAGGAAAAGATCTGCACTTGCTGGTTAAAGCTGTGTCCCAGCTCCTACCTGTTGCAGTCTCATTACGATGTGCACTTATCTACTCTGAGTTTGTATAAACTCAGAGACTCAAATCTCTGCCATTTATCAGTTGTTTAAAGCACATTCCAGACCACAGTCTTTAGTGTCTCAGCTGGACTTTCAGTGTCCTTGGGGACCTGCGCTGTCTTCAGCTGACCTGTGTGCTTTCTACTTTGCCCCTGCCGTGAGCAAAGTGTCTCTCATGGCTGTTTGCAGTTGATAAAGGAAATGTGAAGGTAGAACCTGCTCTGCCATGTCTGAATCTGAAATTCCTGGGGATCTGATGCTGTAACCCCTGGTATCAACTCAAGTCACCTCTCACCAGGAACCTCTGATTCACACTTCTAGCCTATAGGCTGCATTACTGATGGGGAAACTGAGTCAGAGGGCACTGTGTATTCTGTCTCATGACAGTGAGTTGAAGCCAGAATGAACCCCTGAGCCTTCTGCATTACTTATTTCCCCACGTCCCATGCAGAGATGCCCTAGGCAAGAGAGCTACTCACCACAGTTCAGTCTTTCTGTGTAAGACACTATGCCTGAGTCATCTGACTCAAAACTCCTGCATTACACCTGAAACGACACTGGTCCCAGGCAAACCTAGGTAGCAGGTGAGAGGATGCAGCCAGACAGGTGGGTGAGTTTATGATGTTTGTATTGCAGCTATAACCTGCCAGGTTGCTAGAGAGGCAGAGCAGCACTTTGGCAGTAGTACCATGATGGCTGGGACTTCTCCATCCTGCCTGGCACAGGACATCTCACTGTGCACGGCACAGGTTGCTCATCCTTCATTTTCACGTCCCACAGAGCAAGCCTCGCAGTTTTGCACAGCCATGGGTAGCATTTCTGTCTCATCGTGCCTGTGCCCATATCTATTTGACAAAAATAGAATCTAGTTCTCTTTTCCAATTGTGCTTTAGGTTTTTCTCTGCTGTACTGAGTGCTAGCTGTTCCTTTCTGATGTCTCATTGTGCCTCGCACAGCATTTGGAAAGGGCTTGGGCAGGCACCCAGCACTGTCCCTTCCGAGGGTCCCAAAGCAAAAGTGAACAAGTTTCCTTGTCCCACTCATAGGATGGGGTGGTGGCTGCACCTGGCCAAAGGCAGAGAGGCAGCTCAGGTGCATTTTAGTGACACCCAACTGATGCCTTTTAGTGGCAAAGAAAAAGAGAACTCGCCCTTACCTGTGGCCGTGGAGATGCCAAGCAATCGGCAGGTGTACTCAAGAGCACTCCAAAGCACTTTGTGCCGCATGGTGAAGAGATGAAGACTGCAGTGTCAACCAGGCAGCAGCTCCTGTCTCACGTAGAGCCCAGCAGCAACCAGAGAACAGGCAGAGCCTCCTGTGTCCAGAACCAGGTGACCTTCCTGAAAGAAAGGGCAACGCACACAGGACAGGCCACCGGGGCCTCACAGGGGTGGGTGGCCGGAGAGCCAGCTGCCACCACAGAGAACCGGTCAGCTCTGCCTTCTGCTGCTCCTGCTGCAACCTCTGGGACTTGGCCTTTTTCTGCTCACTCGCTGCTTGCTCTCTTTGCCTGCCGGTGGTGATTAATGATTGGTAAGGAGGGGGTGTGTGGCTTTGGGAGCATTTGCACCGGGGTGTACAGCCTTTCCTGCTCCTGAGGAGGAGGCTCTGGAAGCCCAAGCTGATTAAACGCATGTGAAGTCATTAGAGCTGTGCAGCTCCCGGCAGGTTAACCATTTGTGAGGATGGCAATGTTTGCTTCTGGTAAGACGGTTGCACATTTCTGGCAAGTCGTGAGACTCCCAGGGCACTCCAGCCCTGCTGCCTTCTGCAGCTGAGACCCCACTGTGGCTGCTGTTTACTAGGCAGGCTTCATGGGACTCTGACTTGTGCAGCTCAGGCAGTGCCTCGGCTGAAGTGTGACCACAGGAACAGGGAGATCTGATCTATTCCCAAGGGTCCTACAGACCCAAGCTGGCCATAGCAGGGGACATGTCTATGTTTCTTCTTGGGAACCCCAGTGAAATGCATTTCTATGTTGTATTCACCAGAGCCATATTAACAGTGCTGGGGTTGCACAGGTGTCCTGACATATGGAGTGGGATGCATAGGTACTCTGCTATCTTTGTATTGGATTTGGTAGACAGCTTGGATGTCCTTGGTTTGTCCATGCAGGACACAAGGTCCGCAGAGATGAGCAGCTCCAGGCACGTCTGGACGCCAATGCTGTCCTCTCTGGTGGGACAGTGCTGGCCTGCTCTGCACTCCAGCCCCACATTCCTCTGTGCTTGAACATGGAGCATCTCACTGGGAGTCACTGATTCAATCCCCACCTGTCTGGAGCCCATAAGGTCACAGGTTCACAAGTCAATGAGCGAACCTTGTTCTGTGGCTGGCATAGGGTGAGTCACTGCAGCCCCTGCCCTTCGCTGCACTTGATGTGAAGCCATCAGTGGTGTGAGCAAGGGGCCAAGTGAATCATGCTCTGCTCACTCACAAGCAGCCTTGCAGGGAGGCAGCAACTGGCTGAGCCTGTCTCCCATAGCCCCTTCATACCCACCTGAAACCACACAGATGAACCTGGCCACTATGTGTTGTACTGGTGTGTCCCGGGAGTAGAGATAACTTAATCCAAGAGCACAGCAGCACCTTTTCTTGCACAGGACCTTGATCTGTATTTCAGACTGGGTTTTCCCAGGACAACCAAACACCTGACCTCATGAAATGGGTCCCTAACTCCTGTAAATAACTCTAGATACTGTTTTCGTGGACACTTAGTGGTGGTGGGCAGCAAGTATTTTGCGGCAGGCAATGCTGACAATGTTTGGATGCAAAGCACATTTTCCATGAGGAAAACGGAAAGCCAACTGGAGAAGGGCTTCCAGAGCATCCCAAGGAGGCAGTGCTGAAGGGTTCAGACCTAACAGATGTCTTGCACCACTGGCACTGCCTTTGGGTGTTCCTGTTTCCTTTTGTCCTCCCTTACTACCGTGGGTGTTTGTAGGAGCTATGGGTTTTCCTCAACTGATGACTCAGTGGTGTGTCAAAACTTCCTTTTCAAGAGAGTCACAGAAAGGGAACAGTGACATGCCAGCGGAGAGGGTTACACAATGGTCAGGGAAGAAAGCTCAGGTGGAGTACCCTGGAAACCCCACCATCTGGGTGACCCCTGTGCCCTCTCATGGCACATTACTGCAGATCCAAGAGCACCCTCTGCTTCCACAAATTGCCAAACCACCTTAAGTGCCCTGTGGTTGTGCAAACACTTTGAATGCTTTATTTTCCTTGCTGCCTGTTTGGTGTTTTTTTGCATTGATATATTGAACTTCAGGTGTTTTTTTAACAGACATGAAAGCTAGAAAACTATTTAAAAAGCAGATAGATGAAAGGAAGATGTAAGAGTCTTTCAAAATCACTTAGAACTGTCCTGAGCACTGTCAGCACCAAAGCTTCTGCAGTACCCAGCACCTCCCAGTGCATCAAGCTGCTATCTTCTCCCATGAGAAGGGTCCCTACTGCCAACACAGGCAGTGCAGAATGCTGGGCTGTCACTCTAGAACTCTTACTAAACTGTGTTGAGCTCTCACTCAGAAACTAAATTACTTTGTGTAAGTGCCCTTGACGGCAAATGTTTCCTTTTTGGAGAGCAACAAAGCCTCAGAGTTTAAAATAAACGTAGATTTATGGTGGCGTGGGGAGTGGTGATGGAGGAACACAACCTGTCTGGGAAAAGCAGACTAATATGTTAACAATTTAAACCTCCTCATTCCCTCCCACATTCCCTTAGCTATTGCTCAAACTCCATCCTCAGAGTGGGCCCACATCAGCCTCTCTGAGGGTTCTTGTCCCCTGCCAGGGGAGACCCTTAGCTTGGGGTAACTTAAGGTCTTCTCAGCTTGCTGTTCATCCACGTACTAACTACTGCTTCTTTCTCTACAGTGTCCAGGAGTGGATCACAGACAGGTACTCTCAGGCTTGCCTTGAACCAACACTTATTTAGCAGGTCCTTCCTCTCATTCAGGAATTGTTTTGTCTAGTGCATCTACAAAGTAACCTCATATGAAAAATAAGGTTCATATGAACTTATTTTTCTTGGTAGAGGGGTTCCTTCTCATTCCACCTCTGTTCAAGTGGAGATAGACAAATGCTTTCAATGAACCTGTGGGCCGTTTGAGTATATTTTGATGAGGATTTCAGGAATGAGTTTATGCAGTCAGAAGAAGACTGAAAACTTATGACCTTAGAGGGGTTTAATAGCCTATAACCAACACTGCAAAACCTATGCACCGGCACAGCCTGTTCTGTGTTCTGGTCCCCACTGCACATTAAGCCACTTTTCTTGCACAAAGGCTTGCCATTTGCACTTTGGCTGCCAGCCAGGGTCCACATTTACAGGCTGCTTCCAGTGATGTATGGGTTGACTCCAGGGGGGTTTATTTCATTGTTAGGGTTTATGGTAATGTTATTCCTCATCTTCATCTCTCTCTCTCCTCAAACTACTCAAGTAGTTTAGTGGTGGCAGAGCCACTATGGCTGTTCTTCTTGTAGCCAGTGCCACCGTGCAGTGGTTGTGTGAAGAGGCTGCCCCTGGAAATCTGTGGGGGAGCAGCAGGTACCTTGTGCATTGCCTCTGCCAAATAGTGATGAGCAGAGCTCACATCATGGGGTGTAGGGCTCCCCAGGATGTGCTCTGACAGAGACCTATGGGAACATGTGGGACTTACTCAGCTATTTTTAATCTGTGCCTATTGTGTAAAAAGTGTTCACTAACCTCCTTGCACAATGCTCTAGGAATTTGCCTCTGCTGGTACTCTCCTTTCTTTATCTGAGCTCTCAGCTGTAACCACCACATCAAGCAGTCTTGCTCGGCAGCCTTGGTCCCCTCTCTGTGCAGAATCTAAGGAGGTGGGATCCCTTTTTATTAGAATCATAGAATCGTTAGGGATTGGAAGGGACCCCAAAAGATCATCTAGTCCAATCCCCCTGCCACAGCAGGAT
>JAOXOE010000632.1:13457889-13495886 GCA_028565055.1 Phoeniculus purpureus | reverse complement strand
TGATGCCCTGTAAACAGAGCCGTGATTGTAGAATCCAAACCCCTGTTGATGACACCAGTTCCGGAGCCATGAATTGAACTGCTGGCTCTTCTTAAATGTTTCCTCATCCATTGCTGATGTTAGAGGGATAGAGGAGAACACAACCTGAGCCCCTGATCTCTTCAGCAGTTTCCCTAAGGTCCTGAAATCCCTCTTAATTGATCATTATCCTCTCATTGTTGCATCATCAGTACCCACTTGAAAGACCAGAAGGGGGTAGTAGTCTGAAGGACTCACGAGGTTGGGGACTTTACCTAAAATGTCCCCTACCTGGGCACCAGAGAGGCAGCAGACCTCTCTACAGAATGGGTTAGGTCTGCATATTAGGCCCTCTGTTCCCTTCAGTAGGGAGTCTCCTGTATCAGTGACCCTTCTAGGTTTCTTTACAGGATTGGTCTTGATGGCTGACCAGAGGCAGCCTGTCTTTGGTGCAGTTACTAGGCTGTTTGAATCCTCCTCCTTGCTAATGACCTGTTTCTCCTGCAGAGCATCATACCTATTCTGCAAGTGCACCGTAGGTGGTGAACTTCCTAAGGGAGCACACTTACCTCATTTGCATTTAGTCCTCCAGACGGAGATCTGTACCCATTGACCTGCTCCTGTGGGTTACTACACGGAGGCTGAGAGACTTGCTGTAGGGACAGTTGTTGGACCCCCTGAGCCACTAAGAGTTAACCCTAGATCAGGTTTTGTAGAGATTACATTATGGAAACAGCCAATTTCCCTTTCGCAATCTCTTATAGCTCTCAGCCTTTTCACCTCCTCTTTTAGCTCAGCCACCATGTTCATCAGATCTTTGATCTGCTCTCAATGTGTCTGTCCAAGACAGTGTGATGCCAACACTCTCCCTTGGCTCTCAAAGGACAGGCAGCTGCCCAGAGCCTTGCAATGGTGCCATGTTCTGCATCCCTGTGCCCTCCTTCCACCAGGTCGCCCATCATGGACAGGAAACGGATTTGAATCACAGCTGGCTAATGACGGATGGACCCAGGTGATTGAAAGCACCACTGAATTGAAGTTGCAGGTTCATTGGGTACAAATATCTCCCTGCAGTCAGCAGGAGTTTCACTCTGCCTTGTATCACCAGTTGTCCACAGCTTTTCAAACCAGAGCAATCCCAAGGTGAGCTTGTCAGATGTCCCTGCAGTCCTGCAGCAGGGAAGAAAACATGACACAGGGCTGCCTGAAACCACATAAACAGCAGAACTGAAGAGAAAACCCAGAGTGTGCCTCCGCATCGTTTCCCTAACCACTAAATCACCCTCGGGGTTTCAAACCTGGGCCAGTACTACAAGCAAAGGTGGGGATGCCCAGCAGGGGACAGCAATATACCACCTCTGCCCCTCCAGGAAGAGGCAGCATGCAGCCAACTGTCTGCAAGAGCACCATAAGGATTTACTGCCTGAACAAGAAGAGGGTGATAGGCACCACATTGATCTGAACAGGACTGGGGAATGCTCAGAGCTGCAGCAAGCACAAATCAGTAATCAGTCTAGCTCGTTCTATGCTCTGCAGTCAAAGGATGCCCAACATGCTGCCAAACACTTATCTGCTCCTGTAGGAATTTCCCACCCTGCCAGAGATGGGGCCTCAGTTGTCCTCTTACAGGATGGGGCTGGTGAAGAGCCTTTGAGCTCACAGCCTCTCCTGAGGACCTTCTTGCTGCTGGCACAGAGAAAGTAGTGCTGCCTTATGCTAAGGCAATAGTCAAGAATGAGCATTCATCCAGATGTCCTTGCATCAATAAAGCTTATCACACTGTGGTGCGGCATGGCATGAGGATGCTACTAGGGGAAGATGACAGAGGTTGGTGCCTCTGTGGCAATGGCTGTCACAGGCAGAAACTGGATGTAGAAACACATCTGATATACTTGCAGGGATCTCAATGACTTCTTAAAGGACCTGATCAGTAACAATGACGAGAGGAAATGGCCTCAGATTGTGCCAGGTGAGGTTTATGCTGGATATTAGAAAATAAATTATTTGCAGGAAAGGTTACAAAGCATTGGAAGAGGCTCTTCAGGGGAGTGGTGGAACCCCTATCCCTGGAGGTGTTTAAAAGATGTACAGATGTGGTGCTTAGGGACATGGCTTAGCGGTGACCTGATAGAGCTCAATTAAGTTTGACTTGATGATTTTAAAAATCTTTTCCAATACAAATGATCCTGTGATATTGTACCTCTGACTTGCTGGTTACTCCTGCTTTTCCTGTGAAACCTGCAAGCCTCCTTCTTCCAACCCCAAGGTTGCTTCCCTCATTCCGAAGGGATACATTCTAGCAAGTCAGTATAAATTTCCCTTCTCCCATTTTGGGCACCTCTTTGATGTCAGCCTTAGAGGATTTCCAAAAAGTGGACTAACATTAGCTCCTTGCTACAGTGTAAGTGACTCCTGACTGGCCATTCCCTACCGTTCTGCTGTGCTCAAAATAGCTGGAAACAATTTTTATCCTGATGCATGATGCCACTCCATGAAGATTGGGTGGGTTGGGCATGGTGTGCTGAGCTTGCAGGTATTGTACACAGTGCATGGCAGAGAGGTGTGTGAACAGGATGCTCACATAGGTGTTTGCATATGTGTGTGTAATTGTGCAAGACTCCATTGAAACACATTTCTAGCTCATGAAATTGCAGAGAAAACCTGCAAAAAGAGCCTTAAAATGCTGCGAAAATTCACAAGTGAGAAAATCTTTGTTTAATATTATTAGTAGTATTGCTTCTAACTGCATGATTTGAACTTATTTATTAGCTTTGAGAGATAACAGTGAAGCTAAACCAGCAATGCCACAGTGAAAGAGAGGAGACATTAGGAGAGATTAGTCTAAGTTAAATGCCCTAAGTTCAAGGCTGAGCCCCAAGGAAATTAGTGTTTTCAACCCTGCCATTCCCCAGCTGCCCGTGAAATTTCTTTGCTGATAATGGAGTGTGAGTGGTCAGAACTGAGACAGGAGCAGGGATGGGAGTTGCAAAGCGTTGTGGAGGTGGCAAAGCCCTGACAGAGACAGCAGCATTCTATCAGATCAACAATGTGGAGATGATGCTGGCCAGAGGGATGCATGAGCTGCTTAATCAGGTAGTTGCCAGGGAGATGGCTGCTCCTGCCATCAGGCATGTGACTGATGCACCAAGCACTGGGCTGCTCCATGTCATGGCATAAAAACTCTCCAGTGGGACTGTCTCCACTCTGCTGAGGGGCAACACAGCAAAGGAGCTGATCACCACGGTCTGCTTGATCCTTGCCTCTGCTGGAAGGGAGTGGGCAGAAGGGGGAGCCTCAGTGTGACAGGGTTGCTTTGGCACATCTGGGGCAAAGGAAGCAGAGTTTGGTGCCAGGCTTGGTGGTGGGGGCCTGATCCTTCTTCTTTGAAAATCTCTGATCTTCAGGAGCCTGTTCTTGGCTCTCAGGTGAGTGGCAGGAGATCTCAACTTTGTGTGTGAAAAAGGAAGCAAAACATCACAGGGTCACATGTATGATCTTGAGGCATGATTATACCGTGCACAAATCCTTGCGTGTTCCCTGCATGCCAGCTGTCCCTGTGTTTCTGTCCTTTCTTGCAGGAATGTGGGCTTGGCCAGACTCCCTTGCTGTGGACAGCTCCCATACAAGGGCTGTAGGGTCTCCATATATGTCCAAAGATGAGGCTGACATGTCACACACACTGTGTTGCCCACGCTTGCAGGAGTTCCCTATCATGAAACCAGCAGCCTGCAGCAGGAAATTGAGAGACTCATCATGTTGAAGTTGGCATCTGTGCCTCCCAGTGATCTGCCACACTGAAAATAAGTCCATCTTCCTCTTCCACAGAGTCTGCATGTCTGGGTTGAAGTATAAAATGCTCAGAGTATATTGAGTTTGATGTGACAAGGCTGTCCTAGCAGAGAGACATGTTGGTTAGTTTTGTCTAAAAGGCAACTAAAATTGATCAGGAAGGCAGACATAGGCAGGCAGACCAGATAGAAAAAGCTATGCTTAGGATCACTTAACTGCAATATAGACATAGCTTGTGATCTGGACGTGAATGCCAAGGATTTCAGAATATGACCCATGGCACTGAGAAATTCCTCATCCCACGAGAAGTCCCATAGGACTGGAGTGATCAAATAGGGAGGTGGATGAGCGGCTTAAAAGACCCATCCCAACCTTTAATAATAACAGTTTGTTTCTAGCAGTGGACTGTAGTAAAAGATGTCCAGCCCCACACCACAGGTCTCAAGAGAAAACAGCGCCTAGAGGCTACCAAAGGTAACTATACAGAGGCAGTGCAGAGATAGAAAATCTACTAATGAGATACTCCAGAGCATTCTCAGCCCAGTTGTATGTAGCTGAAAGAAGAGACTAAATCAATCACACATATTCTTTATGAGTGAGCAGTTCAGATGCTGTTGAAATCCCTGAATAAAGATAGCAGCCCTCTCCCAAGGCCGCTCAATTTCTTCTTCAGTTGCTGCCAGTGAATACAAGTCCTGGGCTGTCAGACTGGGAGGTGTTTGAGCTGCCTGCCAAGCTGTGTATATCTCCATCTTCCAACTTCTTCTTCCCTTCAGCCCCACTCCACTCCATACCAAAACATTGCTAATATGAACTGCCACCCTGGGAGGCAGCGACTCATAGCAGAAGTGCAGGAGCCACGTGCAGGGGTTAGAGGGCATTCACAGGGGGCTGCTTTCCCTGGAGAAGGGTGACACGCTATAGTGTACTGCATATGCAGGCTGACTCTCATCACTGAGGCCTGACACCATGGCCAACAGCAGTGTTATGTCAACAGGAAATAAATGCTCTTAGCTTTTCTGTTGCACTGACTAATTTTCATTTTGGGTGGGGAAACTGAGGTAGAGTTGCTAACCTTGACTGGACAGTATCACACAGCACACCAAGTGAGCTTGCCTCACGTGGTGAATCTTGCCTGCCAGTGAGTCTGCATACCCCTTGTGAAATATGATGGTAGCTGTCAATGAAGAGGGTCAGATAAACTCTAACCCTAAATAAATTTATTCATTCACGGGACTCAGAATAAATATGAAAACCTGTACTGCTGTGATGAAGAGTGATTAATCTCTGTGTGGAGCAGTTCTGTAACAAGATCAATATACCACCCCGATATGACAGAAAAAGGCTAATGTTTTACTTATTCCTGTGCAGACAGCAATTGACACCACAAGAGGAAATGCAATAGTGTAAAACGAGCTCACAAAGGGATCAAGTGCTCTTGTGTAGGCTCTGGGTTTGGAGTACATTTCACAAGGATGGATGCAGAAGGAGTAGTTTATCAGCTAGCAGGAAGAGGGAGTGCTAGTAACTCTCAGTGTAAACAAGCTCTGTGCATGAGGTTCAGCCCTCAGATGTTTATCCATCCATCAAACCCATTTGACTTTTTGCCCTTTTTTCTGGCAAAGGGGACTAGTAACTTCTCCCTGCGTGGGAGCAAACAAGGTGTGCACAGCAGTGATTGATTCACCTGGTGATTGATATGCACTTCAAAGAGCCTGCTCGTTGCATTTTGAGACCCAGTGAGTAATGTACAGAAGGGTTTATGTAGATAAATAAGCAGAGAGATTTATATGAAGCAACACAAAACACATGGTTTTGGCTGCAGAGGCGAAGAAAGGCTCAAGTGCTAGAGAGCTGTGTGGCAGAAGTTATTTACCAGAATATTCCCATTCGGTAGGGTTTATTCTGGGACTTCGTTTTACTTAGTGTTGCCTCCATCAGGCCACAAGGCAAACAACAGGCACAGCAGGATTAATCATCTCTTTTACTATGCTGTCTGAAAAGGTTTCAATTGATATAAAGATTTTCCTGGTTTTAAACCAGGAAGTTTGTCACTGCATCCGTAGCTGGAGCTGGGAATACGAAGAGGCTGAGAGCAAGGAGAAACAGCAGCAAAGGAGACAGTCCTCCCAGAGATGGATATTGGATGAGGCTAAATGAGCCCCTGAAGGGATTCCAGACACCAACTCTCTGTCTGTCTGACTAGGCACCAGGCACTGGACCAGAAAAGAGGCTTCTTCTGCACACCCTGTGACACTGCCATGGCTAGTGTAATATGAAGGGATAAGAGGCGGCTGACTTGGCCTTAGCTGGAAGGCTGGCGTGTAAACCTGAGATCATCTGCCACCTGAGATCTCCAGATGGCAGTCTGTGGTAATAAGCAAAAGTTTCTGGCCATGCATTACATCTGTCCAGCTAGGGCAACTCCTGTGATTCTGGAAACCACTGGCTGTGTTGTACCTAACTTTGCACCTAGGTCCAGTACCTGAACCTAGCATGGGCTCTGCCTGCAAAGAAGTTGGAGCAGGCTTAGCGCTGTGTTATTGTGACAGTGAGCCAGAGCTTGTGATACCAGCTGCTGTCTCCAAGGCTTGTCTGTGCTCTTATTGCTGTCCTGAACTGCAAATTCACCTCCTTAGGTGACCACATCCCCTGTACCACCTTTCTCCTGACTCTCTGCACCTGTGGGTGGGTAAAAAGGGCTGTATCACAGCCAGCAGCTCAGTGAAGACCTCTGGAGTCAGAAAAGACTCACTGTGGGGCAGACAGCAAAGTTACCCTCTAACCTAGAGAGCTAGCTCACAGTTCACACACCCGGTCCCACCGCACTACACATGGCACATTGGCTGTTTCCTTTATGTAGCTGAGTCCACACATTTACCTTTAGTATGTTTGAGAGGCCATCACCGACATAGCTGAAAAAGAGGATGGAAGAAGAAGCATAAAGGCTAGGGAGGGGAGAGATGTGTGAAAACTGAGTGAATCCCTTTTCTTGTGGATTTGTCCTGGTGTAAATCTAGCACCGTGCAGTTGCTCACACAAATTTGCCCTTGTGACAGGAAGAGGTACTACAAAAGGCTTAAGGGACAAGATAAAAGACAGTTAGAACTCTCCAGTTTGGGTCACAGGCAAAAAACAGACTGGACTGGAAAGCAAAATCAACTTAATTTAACACAAGCCAAAGGGCAATGGCTGTTCTGTTGCGTCTTCTCCTCTTCTTCCTCCTCACTGACCTGGGCAACAACATGCCACTATCTTCCCCTCCAAACAAAAGTCTCAAAACAAATAGGATGTTGCTTAACAGGTTTTCCTCTCTTAAATAGGTTTATTCACAGACTGTCTCACCATTAGCCAGAGGTGGGGCTGACCCAGAGCTGGGGTTGTTTCTATGAAGCTTCTTACAGGGGCCACACCAGCAGCCTCCTCCCTCACAGCCAAAGCCTGACCAGACTCAAAGCCAACACCAGGCTGTTCACAGATTCTTTGCTTCACCTGCCTTCTTTCTCCAGCTGACTGTTTGGTGATGTCACAAACCAGCTGGCATTGCCTTTTTCCGGGATGACAACTTCTTGGAAAGGAGAAGTACTTTATTAATCTGAAGTATGAAGTTCTAACTTGCTTTTGGGCACAAGTCCTCTGACAATCTTTTTCCTGCTTAAAAGAGGGCAGTGTTTCAGGGATCTCATTACAGACACAGACCGTGTGACTAAGCACAACACAGTTGTATCTGATAGTGAACTTCATGCCGTGCACTGCCCCAGCTTGCCCACGCACAACTTGCCACCATGCCCTCCAGAAACATTCTCAACATGTTGTTATGGGATTACCCCAATGTTTAAAGCTGTGATTTGGGACTAGCAATAGTCACTCATCCTATGGCTGGCATCCATGTGTTTATTTCTTCCCTAGCCTTTTTCCTGCTTCCCAGGCAGAACATGGGGAACTTGATCAGCCTCACCTGAGAGTCAGAGGTCACCTTTAGGTGAAGGGTGGGGTTGGTGGGTTCTGGTGGCCTGTGGGAGCACAGCAGTGTAATTAAATATCTCAGGTAGCAACTGGGTAAGTTTTACTGAGAAATGTTTGTTCCTGAGAAGATAGCAGGTATAATCTGGGCACAGCCAGTATGGTTAGAGGAGTGGACTTTGAGTTATCAGGGGATGAGCTCTACCCACCTATTGCTGCTGTCACTTGATGTGTGGGTCTGAGGAATTTTTTGTGTGCCTCGAGCAGCTGTACAGCCGCCTGTCCCCACTGGAATAGCACATAGGAGCTGCCTGGCAGGAGGAACTGAAGATGCCTGGACAAAGGACTGGCTCAAGTGAATGTCTTTTCCAGACAAGTGCATGCCTATGTATGCCAGAAGCTGTGCTGCTAAATGCCCAGCAGAGTAAGTAGGAGCTTGGGCTATGTCTGCCTCGGGTGGAAATTGAGGGGTGGGGTCTGAGACCAGGTAGTACCCTCAGCTGTAGCAAACTGAACCTTGCTGCTATAGCACGCGTGCTCTGGGCACACATCCCAGCGTTGTTGTGTTTCCCATGCGCTTTTGAGTTGCTTGGCGTGAGACACGAATGCTTTGGTGTTTGCCAGTGGGTTTGGTTCCTATGCAAGTGGAGGGAGCAGGGTGGATCTACCTCTGCCAAGATCTCTGGTTTCACACAGCCGGCTGCAGTTCTAGTGGATTTTCTCCTGAAAGGTCTGCTGGAGCTGGTTTATGTCCCCAAATAGTTTTGGTCCCAGTGGAAAAGTTTTTTCTTTCAATAAACATACTTGGCAGAAATGCTATGTTCAGTGCAACTTGTTCCTTCCTTTAGCAATTACAGCAGAGTAAATGAAACTTTTATATGCCTGAAGTATGAAGACTCGGGCTCTGTTTCCCTGACCATGCTACAGCAGCCAGGGCTCTGCTGGTGATGTTATAGGGCCCTTGAGGGAGATGGTGCTGCTCTCCCAGGCTGGTGGTATAAATGGTGCTAAATTCCTGCTCAGCAATCTTGTCCTCAGTAGACTTTGTGTAGATGCTGACAGAGGCAGTTTATGTGTGGTTACTTGGAGTAGAAAGGGCAGCATGCTGCCTACTTGCCTGCACAAACAAACAGGGCTCACAGACCACCCATCAGCCAGCAGCCTGTTTCCATTAGCTGAATGCCACTAACCTCCTCCCCTGGAGAAGGGGAATTGCCCTCATGCCCTCTGATGAGAAGAGCTTTAATTATGAAGAGAGTGAAAAAGTACTTTTTGTCGCCCCAGTCCCCCCTTGCTGACCGTGCAAGGCTCCCTGGTCTGCTTTATGCTTTGCTGGTAAAAAAACACAGAGGAAATGGTCAGGGCTTTCAGGTTCAAGCAGGCTGTGCATCTGACTGCCAGCTCACCTGTAGCTGAGCCTGGGGTCAGCCTGGGGCTGAGTGTCCAGGCCCATAATACTGCAGTGCTCTGTGGAGAAAAAGTGCTGAAACACTCTTTCTGCAAGTGTGTTCCACAGCTCTCTTGGGAATGGAGTTTTTTCACCCATACTGGGGCCTCCTGAGACCTGAAAGAAGCTGGGACTTGGCTTGCCTGATGCCAAGGCTACCTCTCATGGTGTCAGTGGATTAAAATGTCACTTACTTTCACATATTCAGTGGCTTAGCACATTTATGGGAAAGCAATGGCAGCATGTTCAGTTGCAGGATATGAAATTTCCTATGATGGGGACTGCAGGATTATTAATCTCCTGTTGCCTATTGTAAAATTTGTTTCAACTCTGCAACAAAATTAAAAGGAAGTATTAACCTTTTTCAGAAAGGCAGAAAAGGGCTGTCTTAGGAGGAGGCAAAATTCTCTTTTAAAGAACCCAACTTCTTTTCATCTGCTATTTCCACTTTTAATTGAAGTTAAGGGTTTAGATTCATGTCTGCTTACAATAGTCTCAGCATTAACATGGCAGCATTTTCTTATGAGACAATGATGTTATCCAAATCCAGTCAGAAGCCATCTAATTTTTCTCTCCAGACAAAGTAAAATGAACTGAGGGGAGATGATATCCTCAGTGTGATCATCTGTGCAAGTGACAGGGATTCTGAGGGCTTAGCTTTCCCCATGGTATGAGAAGAAACAGACATGGAGGTAAGAGGTTGGTTTGGTGCTCTGTGACCTTGATAAACCGAGCACCACAAATCACTGCTGTTTCAGATCCAGGACTTACAAATTTCACATCCTTTAATGGGTGGGAGGAAGAAGTGCCCTACATTTTGAGAAGATCCTCCTGTTTCTTACTTGCCCGTTAATTTAACAGCTCCCAAAATAGCATCCAATAGTAGCTAGATTCATAATTCATAATTAAAACTACCAATGTTCAGGCAGCACTGTTGGTTTGACCTTTATGCCTCTCCATGAGCATCCATTTCAAGGGATGCTTGCCCTCTTCTCAGGGAGGGCCCCATGGCTTATCCGATCAACAGAAGGTCATCTAATAGTCATAAAAATATTATGAATCCCTCCCACATTCCTCACCCATGGCAAAGTACTGCACCAGGGAACAATCGGAGCTTTCTGGCTGGGTAACCAATAAATCTAGAGAGGTATTAGGCAGAACTGAATCTCTGCAGCTGTTGGGATGGAGGGTGAGTATAGATGGAAGGCTCAGAACGGGGGTCCCTTTTTAAACTCTGTTACTATTTGGAAGCAAGCTTGTATTTTGGGAATGTATTTAAGAAGTGGAACTGCTTCACTTCTTAAAAAGCTGTTCATCAGCATCTGTATTGTGTTGTAAATTCAGTGAGGCTGGTTTGTATAGATGCTGTTCTGACGAGCTGCTTTCTCGAGAGTGCTGTAGCAGTTACGAAGTTTATTCTGTATGGGAACCATGCAATAGCAATTTGTTTCCTAAAGTCCTGTGGCGCTCCTTCCTGAAGTCTTAACTGCTGCCAGAAGGGCACCTTTCAGCTTTGTGCCTTGGATCTCAGGAGCAGTACGTAGTTCAGCCTTTCTGTACCAAGAAACTGCAGTGTCTCCTATGGTCTGTCCTTCTAAACAGCTTCAGCCTCGAGAGCCTCCCATCTGCGTGTCCCATTATGGGCTCTGCTTGCAGCTGATTGTCAGCCCAGCAAGTAGCCAAGACATCATCTCCCTGTGCTGCCTGAGCTTATCTCTCTGACTGCTTCCTCACTCTTTGTGAAGGCCTGAGTCAACGTGGCTATTTCTATATACATTTGCTGCCTGAGCTGCTGTGTGCTCATATCCTCAGGCTGAGCCTTTCTGGGGTGAGAGTGCAGTGGGATGGTGCTAGTTGCTGCTGCTTAGGACAACACAGGGTCTCAAAGTTTTGATGCTATTTGGGGTTCCTGGGGAAAAGACTTGGCTGGCTAGCGTGTGAGTTTTCTCTGTTTACACTCTGAACTCCTTGGGTTTCTTAGTATGTACATATCTCTGTTTTTTCCTTTCTTACAAGACTCTGCCACTACCCAAATTCTATGAAGTGAGTTGGGCCCTCACCATGTATTGCTTCCACAGCCTTGCAAAGTCTTGGTGTGTCATACCCCAAAGTTAGCTTCAGCAGCATCTGTATTTATGAATTGCATTACGTTCTGTTAAAAATACCATACAACCCAGGAACAGGATGCTTCTGCGTGGCTGAAGGTGCTTCCCATTCTCCCAGGCCTGTCAGTTTATCTCTGCTTTTGCTGCTGTCCATAGTGTCATACTGGAATTGTGCTGACCTCCACAATGATTCAAGTGAACCTATTTCTGTTGAAACCAGTGGTAAGTCATTGATAACATTGGTATTGAGGCATATAAATAGCCTCCAAGCTATTAGGCTTTCCTGTGTATGAGAGTCCTTGAAGGCTACTGTTTTTCCTATGTGTTTTCTGTTATATATGAAGACTGCTTTTCTGTCAGTCAAGTTAAAATAGCTGCACAAGTTAAGTGAGTGGCCTAAGATATGAGAAGTTGTTGCTTTTCTGCAGCATTAACTTCACTAGTCTGTGTTCTGAACCCTCTGTATGACCATGCTCATATCACCTCTTGCTGTTGAGTGTGCTTGAGTGGGCAACAAAACAAACTTTGTCTAGCCTTGCTGGATCCAGCTGTGTGATAAACTCAGCCAGCAGCCAATATAGCTTTGACTGACTTCTGCCATGATACAACCTTTCAAGCAAAACCATTGTCTTTGTAGGCTCATTTTGATTGCGTTTCTCCCAATAAAGTGCAGTCATGGGTGTATTCCCAAAAAAATTGCTCTATGGATGGCAAGTAGCTGGAAGGTTAAGGGTATCAAAAGTATCTACAGACAGAATTAAACATTTTAAGAAACTGATGTATGCAACCATTGTATGAACGAAGGAGCAGGCTACCAGGCCATGTGGCTGTTGAGGAATGGCTTTCTGATGCTAGAGGTCAGAATCTATTAAAACTTTATCTGGAAATAAATCAATTCATTGACAATGTGCTGCAGGGGTAGGGTCACACATAGTCAGTAGATTTTTCTGATGCTTGTTTTGCTGCTCGCACTGTTTTCAGTCTGAAATGACTTATATGGAGGAGGGCAGGATGAGAGATAACTCCAGCTCCTGTCCCATTAGCCTTCTGTCTGAACTTCAAGTTTAGGGGTGGGTATGTCAGACACACTATCTGAGAGTGAAGGAGTCTGATTTCATACATCTGCAAGCTGGTATGGACCCTGTGCTGGAACTTGGAGGTGCTGGACCTTTGAGATGCAGTCTGGGAAAGTGGAGTCTCAGCCTCATAGGACAGTCTGGCTCCAGGCTGACATGTCTCGGGTGTATGTGTTTCACTGTCTCCCAAGGTTGTGTTGGGGACAGCTCCTGTTCTGGTGTTCCTCTTCAGCGGGAGCAGAATGAGCAACTGAAGATTAGTTGCTTATCCTTTGAGTGTGTCTCCCGTAAAGCTGCTACCTGATGCAGAGCAAAGTTGCTCTCTGCAAGCATCCTGGCCAACCTCAGCCTTGGAGACCTCCTGAAGATGGGTCTGGGCTCCCTCTGCAACTCTTGCTCAAGCAAAGGCTGGATATGAGGAAAAAGTAGGACTCAAGGAAGTAGTTTCCCTAAGGGATCTCCTGCAGGGACAGAAAACAAAAGGTCTCTGGAACAGAGCCAGATACTGATGAGGGAAAAACTAATTTGCCCTTCTTGTGGGGCTTGTAGTACAGGAACTGTGTCCCTCTGGGTCAGATGTAAATTTAAGCTTCTTGACTATCCTAATGTCTGAGAACTCCCCAACAGTTGTAATTGGAGCTAACTCAGATGGAGATGCATCTTCTGTACCCTTCCCACCAATCTATCCACAGTGTGGTAGGTGAGGCCAAGGACATAACTGGCATGAGTTAGTTTACTTGGTTCCTTTATCTTTCCACATAACGTGCTGATGTCTGTAACCTCATGGCTGTTTCTCTTGCTATTGCTGGGAAACAGTGTAAAATGGAGCCCTTCATGCCCTGCTTCAGGTGTCGGAAACTGCAGTTTGTCCATGCTCCCTCCTGGCAGTGTGACACCCCACGAGATCTCTACTGCTGTACAGTCACTCATCAGCTGTGGTCTACAACACTGATACCTGTGTTACAGTGCAATACACACTCACGTGGCAAAGGCTTGCCAGTGATTCTGAAGCAGACAGCTGTGGAGCTGAGATCTTCAGCAGAGCTCAGCACCTGTGTGTTCACAGTGTGCAGGCAGCGGGCTCTGGGCAGAGCCTGGGCTCCAACCAGTCAGAGGAAGCTGCACCCTTTCTCTGACAAAGCCCACTGGAGAGAAGGATGGGGGTGCTGGGGCTGGAGCAGGAAGCATGTTACTGCTGTGGCGTTAGGCTTACTGCTCGTAAAATTTGGAAACAGAAATCAAGATGCTTACTTAGGTTTTTTTCCCATAAGATCTGTGTAGAACCCATCCAGCCTTGGTTGTCACAGCACTGGGTTTTGTTCCTGCAATGACCAAAAAACATCAGACTGCTGTTGCTGATGGCAGAAGATGGGGTAGGGGGGGAAGTACATGCTGTCTAGATGCTCATTCCATTTACTGCTGAAAAATTGCCAGTCTGCCTTCATAGCCCTCTGTTCCCTGGGAACCAGTAATGCCAGTTTATGCAATTGCCTGAGTCCTCACTATCTGTGGCTGGCTCTGCACCAATTAGCCGAGGGAGAGCAAAAGAGGGTGAGGTGATGTTACCCAGACCCCCTGTCCTGGGAATCACCCGGTGATGCAGGCAGCACCTGGTGCTTAAATGAGGCTCTTGGTAACAGCAGACGGATTGTATCAAACACTCAGTGCCCTGGCAGCGCTTCCGAAAGCCAAACCCAGAGTCAATGACAAAGGGTGTTTAGGAAAGTGTGTGCTCCCAAACTGCTTTCCTTTCTGCTGCCCACTGAGGATTTGTTTATGTTAGGCTGTGTAAAACAATCTGCATGTTATTTCAGAGCTGGGCAGATTAATCCAGTGGAAGATTTACTTCGGTGTAAATCAAAGACTTAGTTTTCCTGGATAGTTCTTCAGTGTCTTAAGTTTAAATTCATCATGTTATCCCTGCAGCAGTCCAATACTTCAATGATAGTCTAGGTGATCCTGATCTTCCGAGGTCCCCTCCAATCCCTAATGATTCTAAGCTTCTATGATTCTATGATTTTGGAAACTGCTGTCCACCACAGTTTGTAACCAGACTGGAAGCACTGGGTGTATTGCTGTATTTTCTGTATTTTCCTGCTCTTGGGGTTTCTGCTCTCCTACCTTTTATCTAATTTAATTTCTGTTATGACGAACAATGAAGAGCTCTGAAGCCCAGATGAGGGCCTTACCCTCATAGCTCTGTGTGAATGGATTCTGAGCTGAGCCTTTGTGAATGTGTGTAACTGGTGTGTCCAGGGCTCCAAATAAGTAATCTCTGTCTCCACACATGCAGGAAAATACTCCCAGGGCTGCTATGCTTCTAGTTTTCCTAAATGTTTCAGGCATGAGTTTTAAGAACTCTGATTTAAATTGCATAAAATTTACTTCTTGCTGCAGATGTGAGATTATCTTCTGCACTGTGTCCCACAGGTACCCACCTACCTGCTGTGCTCTGCTGCCAGGCTTACACCAGGCACTTTAGGAAATTGTTGTGAGCATGAGAGTATCTTCCTTCTCAACAGGTCTGTTACCTGTGCGATGGGAATGATGCTGAACTGCTGCTTGTTCTGACACCTTGTGGATTCACTTCTGTGCCAGAAAGGCTTTACTAGTGGGTAAACACTTTCATTCCTAACTTCTTGGGAATTTCTTGAAATACCTATGTGCAGTGAATGTGAGATCCAATACAGGGACAGCTGGAGATGATGCATGGTCCAAGAAGTGTTGGCAGAGCTGCAGAGATTCAGCAGAACGTTGTGGGTCTGTGTTAATTAGAAAGTTGGGTAGGATCAGTTCTGGATGTTGAGAGATAGTTTATGGTTTGTGTATAGCAGTTTAGCTTCCTGGGCTGATTCTTGTGTCCGGTGCGATCCAGAGGCATTCCTGTTGAGAAATACAGCCCTGGCTCTTTTGCTGCATCCATGGGGCAAACTGAAGACCGTCTGCTTTATCCAGCACCTGTGAGCACTTCTCGGCTGATCACATGTATGATTAAAAAAGATGTAACTAAATAGCTGTCAGTTGCTGATGCAGCTCTTCAGTCTGAGCAAAAAGGAAAGTGAAGTGGCCCGGAGCCTGAACATCACATCTGGATGTCAGGCTGCAGGGAAGCCGAATGCAAGGGGCTGGCCTGGGAATTCAAACTCTCAGCCAAAGGCACTGTAATCACAGGGAAGGATGGAAAGCCAGGTGCAGGAGCAAGAGCAGTGTTTTGATGGTGTGGTTCAAGAAAAAGGGCAGAGAGCTTAAGAGATAAAAGGTTACTTAGCTAGAGCTCTGGGTGGTGTTTGGTATGTGGATATGTAGGGCTAGGAAACCAACATCTTTGACGAAGATTCTTCCTTTGGGACTTAAATACTAGGTTCAAATAGCAGTCAGGACAAGAAGTTCTGTTTCCTATGTCACATCAAACTGGAAAAGGCAGGACAACCAAACTAACTGGCGGCTCGCACTGTCAGGTGCAGAAGGCTGAGATTCACCAGCCAAAGTCTGTGCTGTCCCTTTAATTTGTTCAAGTTCCTGGTGTCTAAAGTTGCTGTCTCCATTGTTTTTGCTTTGGGCCCCTAAGGATCAGCTTCTCTTCCTTTTGGCTCGAGGATGACTAAAGGACATCTCAAGCTTCAGGACTTTCTGTACAGCAACGTCAAAACAAGTTGGCTTTCTCCTCCACATTCTGTGCAGCTGCAGCAGTAATGCACACTCTGATTTATTTATTTTTTAATTCTATCTGTGTTTCTGGCTCAGGCACCATAACTGAGAGCTGGATAGAGTATTTTTTCTGCATTACTGCTACAGATTTCTGTCTCAGCGCTGACACTGCAATAAGATTACAGCTCCACGCTGGTGCAAGACTCCAGATACTAGTACTTGACTTTGCCTCACAAAACATACTGTTGGTGTTCCACTGCTAATAGAAGGTGTTTCCCACAAAAGTGAGCCCATCAGCAGTCTGTAACATGTCCATCTCTACTATGATAAGATTGCCCATGGACTTAATGGCTTCTAAACTTTTATCAACAAAATGATGGATCTGTTGCTGCATTTGTTGTATTAATTGCATGTGGGAGATAGACCGCTAGAACTGTCCAAGGGTTTTCAATACTGTCCAATGGTTTTCATGGTACAAGTCTGTCCTGGTCAAGTCAGTGACAATTCAGACAACTAATGTGAGCAAGATCAAGTCAGTTAATACCTGCTCAGAGACTAAAACCTCTCTGGCAACTTTCTGGAAAGCCTAGATAAAGAAACAAGCAGTGCTATGGAGGCACTGTCTACTTTGTCAAAGATTTCTTGGAAGCAACTTACCTCTGGACAAGAGGCAGCTCTTCAATTTTTAATCAGTGCTGTTGAACAGGATGAAATCTTGCCCATGCCAGAAGGAGCAGATTAATTTGATTCTACCCATAACTGGCTGTCAGATCCACTGGGGACACAAACAGTTAGTGTGACCTTATGTCATGCTAACAACAATTAAGTGGTGTTCCCCAGAGTTCAGTACTGGGGCCTGTTCTTGTTAATATCTATATTAATGATCTGGATGAGGAGATTGAGTGCACCTCAGTAAATTGGCAGATGACACCAAACTAGCTGGGTGTGTTGATCTGCTGGAGGGAAAGGAGACTCCCACAATCTCCTCCATCACTGCATCCAGGGTACTAAAGTGGCTGCTAGTACATTGCCCAGTTTAGTGATTTGTGCATCATCTCCCAGCAAAGAGTCACCACGTATCTGAAAAAAGAATCTTGAAACACCGTTACCCCCCTCCCCACCCCTTACCCCAATGTGCTTCTTTGCAGGGTGCAATTGGTCAGAAATAAATCTGAGGGGACCTTGACATTCCAGCTTCTTATCAAGAGTTGCCGTAGCAACCAACCAATCTCTCAGACTAAAAACCCCAACAAATTCAGATTACATCACTGTAAAATCTGCCTTATTTGTAAAGGCCCTGCTATTCCAGTCCAATATAAAATCAATTGCTCTTCATGACTGCCTCAGTCTTTCCTTCCACAGGCTGCATCCTTTATTTTTAGAGTCAGCTACACAGAGAAGCTGCTCCCTTTTTGCATGATTATAAAGCTAAAAGGTCATTTACACTTAGAATTGGATGACATACCCATGTCAGCCAGCCATGACTTGTGCCTGACCTTGTAGCTGGTCCAGTTTAAAACCAGATTACTTCCCATTTATAGCTGCCAAAAACTAAATAGGATCAAAAGTGGTCCAGCTGATAGCAGACCAATTAGCAAAGGGAGGGTGGGTTGGAGAGCTCGTTCCTGTCTTCTAGTCCCTGTGGTTAGCAGCATTTGTGGACATGTGTGGACCCCATGTGTTATTAAATCTGTAATATGTTATCCTATCTATTGACTGGGCAAAAGCAGCCACACAGGATTTTGCATATTTTCTGAATTCTTGGAATAACTTCCAGGGTGAGACCAGTTTGAATAAGTGCAGCTTTTCCACTGGCTGATACTTCTTTGAATTCTGGTGAAGACGGAGTGCTCTGTCAATGGCCTAAGCTACTTGTATTAGCCCAGGGAAACCATTCTCACTTATGGTCACAGTCCCAGCCGCCATCTGAATTTACCTGACCTTTGCTGTCCTTCTGGTCTTCTACTCAGCCTGTGAGTACTCCTTCATGCCGCTTTGGCCAAGCTTTGGACTTTTGACTTCTCTAGGGAATTTCAGAGCTCAAACAAGTTACGGTGCCTTGACAGCCCCCTTTGAATGTTATGCTAATTATTTGTTGTTCTGGTTAGTGCTTCATCGAATTCCCTTCCAGGTGTTTTCTCAGACTGTCCCCTAGGAGGTGCTCCGAGATTATTTCCCACAGTTGATGATAAACTGGCAAGTCTGTTCTCTGTATCTGCTCCTTAAGTCTTTGTTTAAGCTACACCAGGGTGGTGCGCTAGGTTGTTTTTTCCCTACAGTCCAAAACTCTCACTGTAAGGGAGAAGCTCTTCAGCCAGCTATTTGCAATCCAAGTTTGAGAAGCATCAAAAAAAGCAAAATGCTTTTTGGAAAGAGTAGAAATTGCAACTTGAACCTGCTAAAGCGGAGCAGTGTATAATACGCTGTTTAAACTGTAAATCCAGGGAAATATCCTTTCAGAATTTGCTCTGGGATTGATGCTTGGCAGCAAATCATGACTGAAGACAGATATTTTTGGCCTCAGTTTGGATTTCCCTTCGTTTTGTAGCCAAGTGCAAAACCACCACCCAGCTGCGCTGCACTGACCTTTTTATCTTGTTGGACTATGGTTTGACTCTTAATTGAAGCTGCGCTATAATTATACCTTGTGTCCCAATGGACACTTGTCTGTTCCATAAAACCAACACAACATATTGGAACAATCTGCTTCTGAGAGATATAGAGCCGATTCTGAGGAACAACTGCCTCTTATCTCTGCTGGTGGTGGTAGCTCCTCCAGGACAGCATGGCTAGAGCTGCTATCAAAGGGGATGTACACCTGGGTTTTGGGGAAGTTGGTAAGGTCACGGTTTATTTCAATAGAGTTAGCCCCTCCCTCTAGCTGACCATCCAAAACATTCCCACCAAACCCTCAAGCTAATTAGAAAAAATTCCATGAGATCTCACAGCAGGAGGAAGCTCTGTTTCTAGAAATCACGTGCTGCTTCAAGTCTGCTGTGACGTTAGTACAGGCTTATAGAGCTGTGTGCAGAGGTTATGGGAGTACACCCTGACAATGGCTTCAGGACATACGTGCTTGTCCTGGATCCCATCAGCTCGATTGCCTTCTTCCTTGCAAACACATCCTGAAGGATGAAGGTGGCTGTTACATGTTTGGTTACATTCCTTATCTGGGCAAAAATTAGGATACCAGGAGCAGAGGACATAAATGTGCCGCTTGGTTTAACATGTTTATTTGCCTTGCCTGTAAGTAATGCTGTCTTGGTTGGAAGAAAATGCAATTTATGAGAGAAGATTCAGTGAGCTTTGCCAAGTGGTACAGTGACACTTATATGGAGGCTTACTTGCACTTGCACTCTGTGCTTTCATGCTTTGTTTAGAAGATGGATGCAGCCAGGGGTTTGCAATGCTGGCTGCAGACGCTGTCAGCAGGGACTGAAAGGGGCTTGACTGATTTTGAAGGTCAAGTGTGAGCAGGATACTTACTTCTAGCACCTAACAATGCTAAGTGGAAAATGGCTTCTCTGTGCAGCTGAAATGATACCTGTAGAACAATGATACAGAAAACATACTATAGCATCAAGTTAGTTCTGCAGTACAGTGCTGAGATGTGAATTTGGCACATGATGCATGTGAATACTAAGGGCAGTTATTCCTTTCTGAAATCTGTCCAAACTACTTTTAATGGTCTTAGCAATGGGAAATCTATCACTTCCTGAGCTCTTCCTTAGTCTAGCAGCTATTTTTTTCCTGTCAGTCTCTGTTCAGTTTCTTTTGGTCAGGTTCATGCAGTTGTACCTACTCTGTCCCTTCATTCTCTCACAGATTCCTCTTTGCTTTATACATCCCTATAGGAGCTACAAAGTCTGTGCCTCTAGGAAAGTTACCTGTCCCAGAAGGAATTTCCAAGTGCTGAAGATGGGCTATCAATCATGATAAAAATGCTTTATGAAGACAAAGTGAAGTGTGGAGTCTCGGGGACTTGCTTGAAAATTTGGGTAATTGGTTGCATGTGAGGCTGGTTAATCACTGTCATGGACTTGTGCGTAGAGTGTATAAAAGATGTCCGGGGGCTGTCTGGACAGGACATGCAGTGTTGCAGAGCAGTTGGAAGGGTTCTGACAGAAGGTTGGTGTGGCTAAATGGCTAATGCTCATTACATCCTAGGAACACAATGTAAAAACTGTGCAAATCATGTCTGGAAACATGTGCATGCACTCAAGGTGGCACGGGACTGATAGATGTATGAGGATGTCTGCCGTTCATCTAGGGAGAGTGTAGAAGTGCTGCAATGAGCCCACTTCAAATGGATTTCTAAAACCAGGTAGAAGAACCAGGGTTTGATTTCTCAGCATGGCACTTTTGGCCCTTAGCTCTGTGCCTTGCTGTTTTATCTGTAAATTGTGGATAACGCTGCCCCACTCTCACAGAAGCCTGTTTGTGGAGCAGACAGTTGTGGGCAGGACAAATGAAGGGATGTGAATGTAAGAGCATTGTGCAGACAGCACAGCTTAGGAGGTCATGCTGAGCAATGGAAGTGGAAGAAAATAGTGAGAAGCTATTAAATGAGTCCTGCTTTCCCTGTGTGCTGACATCTCGTGGAGCAATGGTCCCGTGATTTAACACTAGCTACACTGGAAGTTTTCTCAACTGTTATAATGGTTGTTTTGGCTTTTCCTGTATAGTATATGTCATGTGGGAATGGGTATATAAATGCTGTGTGTCAACATCTTTACTAAAGTCCAGGTAGATGACGTCCACAGACCTTCCCTCATCCACTAGGTAGGTTGCCTTGTTGTAGAATGAGGTCAGGTTAGTCAGACAGGACCTGCCTTTTATAAACCCATGCTGACTGATCACCTGATTATTCTGCAGGTGTCATGTGATGATACACAAGATGACCTTCCCTGGCACCAGTGTCAGACTGATAGATCTGTAGTTCCCAGGTTCCTACTTCCAGCTCTTTTTGTAGTTGGGCATCACATTTGCTAAACTGCAGTCTACTAGGAGTCTCCTCAATGAGCCAGAACTGTTGGCAAATGGTGGAGAATGTCTTGGTGAGCACTTCCACCAGCTCATTTAGTACCCTTGGGTGGGTCCCATCTGGCCCCGTAGGCTTATGCATATCTAAGTGGCATAACAGGACATTGATAATTTCCTCTTGCATTTCCCTGATAAACTCTTTGCATAGAATCATAGAGGGGTTTTGATGGGAAGGGACCCCAGAGGTCATCTAGTTCCAACCACCCTGCCATGGGCCAGGACATATCTCTCTGGACCAGGTTAACCAGAGTTCCACCCAGCCTGGTCTTGAACACTTTCAGGGAGAGGGCAGCCACAACTTGTCTGGGCAACTTGTTCCAGTGCCTCATGGAAGAGCTCTTTCTTCCTAAGATCTTGTCTAAATCTACCCTCTTTTAGTTTGAAACCATTTCCCTTTGACCTATCGCTAGACTGTCTCATAAAAAGTCCCTCTTGAGCTTTCCTGTAGGCTCAGGTACTGGAAGACTGCTATAAGATCCTCTTGGAACCTTCTCCAGGCTGAACAGCTTCTATTCCCTCAGTCTCTCTTTATAGGAGACGCAATTAGCTTCCAGCTGATGTAATGACATCTGGAAATGGACAAATCCTGACTATTAACTGGCTGTTCAATTCAGCAAGAAGACTTTCACCTCCTGATTTGAATCAGGCAGTTGCTACTGCTGTCTGGTCTTGCAGCGTGAAATACAGCCTACGTACAGCTGAGGGCAAGGTTACTGTGTGGAGCACTCCAGATGCCAACAGCATCCTGTCCACCCCCCTGTCCGTGAAGAGCAGGCTGTGTATGCCCCTCGAGTGAACCAAGCGGGGGCTGCTTCCTCCCTGCTTCCCAGCTGGGAACCATTTGTGTTCGGGATTGTCCACAGAGCTTGGGGAATGCTGCCACAGGGGACTGGTGTTGAACTCTCCTCCACGCAGTTTGAAAGGTCCGGGTAAAGCTTTTGCCTCCACAGGATTAACTTGTCTTGGATTTTATTCTCTACGGAGAAAGGAAATAGGGTTTTCAGGTTTTAAGAAAACTTGTAGCAGACACCTGCAGAATCATTCACAAGCTTACACACCACTTTGTCCAGGAGTGCCCTGTGAGGGCAAGCAAAGGACAAGTGGGAACTTCCTAAGACAAGATACTCCTAAGTCTGCTTTCCCAAGGAAAGCAGGGGTGGCCGTTCCAAGCGCGGGTGACTTGAACGCTGTGATTCGCCACAAACTTCCGCTACAAAGGAATTTGGCAGGAGACCACACAGGATAAACTTTGGTCAGAGATCACCCACTTGGAGGAAGAGGCCTCAAAACAGACCTTCTGGTGAGAAAAGCAGCTGAAGTTGTAACAGGAGAACAACTCCTCTTCCAGAGCAATCACTCCATAACACAACAGAGTGGAAGGAGTGTTGCCCTCTGCCTCGCTCGCTGCACTGGGCAAAGGCTTTTAGTGCCAACAGAAATCCCTTTGCTCTAAATTGACATGATTCACAGGCTGCTTTCCTTCAGGGAAGCTCGGGTAATGTTGCAGACCACAGGAACACATCACATGTTAAGTCTTTATCAGTTATTTGGGTGCAGGGCCTGGCGTTTTTATCTCGTCACAAGCGTTGCAAGGTTTCACTGACAGATGTGCTTGATTCAGCTATTCTTTAGTGCAAAGAAGCCCCTTAAGTTGCAAAACCTGTGTCTATTGTAACTACAGACTCACACGGAAGATCCGAGAACAAATACTCTTTGCTTCTGGCATTTTCAAAGAGAAATCAACATTGCCAGTCTTTCATCTTTACTGATAAGTCAGCCATCTAGTGCTCAGATTTCTCTCAAAAACACTTTTTTTCCAAAAAAAAGACGCACCACAAATGCTGCAGTTGTTGTCTTCTCTTTATTCCTCTTCTGAATTTTGAGCAAATCTGTCTGGGACAAATTCCCAGCTTTGTTATCCACCAAAATGGCTGGAAACATGGAATAAAACTCAGTTCTTTCCAACATGGCCAGTACTCAGGCTGGTGTTCAGTGCCTATGGCCATACCCACAGCAGTAGCACAGTCCCAGTTTGTACTGCCGCAAACCCATCTTGTCTTTTCTCTCCAAAACATCCTCGCTGTTCCGCTAGCCCAGTGTTTCTGCTGCCTGGTTGGAGGCAATAGATGCAAAGGTAGGGTAGGAGATGCTGAGGTGCTTTCCTGTGTTCTCTTTTAGGAAGCAATGAGGCTAAAAACAAAGTCCAAGGTTCCCATTTCCTTTTTGTAATGCTTACTCTGGATGAAAATTCCTGCATATTGAAGAGGTAGGATGAAAATAACAAGACTTGGCAACCCCAAGTCAATTTCTACTCAAATTTGGCTTATACTTCAGGTTTTTGAAGAATAGATTTTATAAGTCTTCCCAAGAGCGTATTTCCAAACAAATAAATGTTTTTCCACTGATGTTTACAATCAGAAGGGGCAGCCAGAAAATTTGAAACCAGTGAAAACTAAATTAGTTAGTTGGTGTCTTTGCCAACAGGGAAGTAGGAGAAAATAAGCAGCATCTGTTATGGAAATATCTTTTATCTGAAGGGTGTCGTTCAGTCCAGACTCTGAAAGATTATTAGCCCTGGTGTTGAGGACTCCTGGCTGATACCCTCGATTTGTTTCAACTTGTTCACATGCATCTAAGTGTTGAGAACCAGCCAGTTTCACAAACAAAGCCGTTTATTCATAGCTATGCAGGTTTCATATTGCAGTTTTGTGTACAGATAATTACTTTGTGTATCTTGACACTATCATTCTTCGTGGTTGCTAATAGGTGCTGTTGTTTGCCAACAGCATCTTTCTGGGCCTTTTACCTTTATTGCTTTGTCTGTAGTCATCACGGATTCAGCAAAGCACTTACATTCTGATTTTGAGCACACGAGATCAGCAATTGTCTCCAGGGTTCTACCTTAAAGTTTAACTTCAAGTAGATCTGTATGGTTTACTGGATTGTGACCTGATCCTTCTGGTGAACATGCTGAGGCTCATGGAGGAAAGGGAGGCAAACCTAGGTAGCCAGCATGGATTTAATAGAGGCAGGTCCTGCCTGACCAACCTAGTGGCCTTATACAATGAAGTGACTGCATCGGTCAACAGGGGAAGACCTATGGATGTCACCTATCTGAACTTCTGCAAGGCCTTTGACATGATTCCCCCAACATCCTTATCTCTAAGTTGGAGAATTATGGGTTCGATATTTGGAGTATCCAGTGGATCTGGCTGGATGGTTGCATCCAGAGAGTGGTGGTCAATGGCTCAATATCCAAATGGAGGAAGGTGACAAGTGGTGTCCCACAGGGGTGCGTGCTGGGACCGATGTTTTTCAATATATTCATTAATGTCATTGACAGAGTAATTGAGTGCTCCCTCCGCAAGTTTGCAGATGATACCAAGCTGGGGGATGCAGCTGATATGCCAGAGGAACAGGATGTCATTCAAAGGGACCTGGATAGACTGGAGAGATGGGCCCAGATGAACCTTATGAGGGTCAACAAGGTCAAGTGCCTGCACCTGGGCCAGGGTAAATGGCATTATCAGTACTGGCTGGAAGATCTACTGGAGAGCAGTTCTGTGGAAAGGGACTTGGGGGCGCTGGTGGATGAAAAACTGGACGTGAGCCACCAGTATGCAATTGCAGCCCAGAAGGCCGATCGCATTCTGGGCTGCATCAAAAGAACTGTGGGCAGCAGATCAAGAGAGGTGATTCTGCTGGTCTACTTTGCCCTGGTGAGATCTCACCTGGAGTATTGTGTCCAGTTCTGGAGCACCAGCACAAGAAGGATGCAGACAGACTGGAGTGCATCCAGAGGGCCACTAAAATGATCAGGGGAATGGCGCATCTCTCATATCAGGACAGACTGTGGGAGTTGGGGCTATTCAGTCTGGAGAAAAGAAGTCTCCAGGGGGACCTTCTTTTGACCTTCCAGCATATGACGGGGGTGCTACATGAAGGCAGGGGAAGGTCTTTTCAAGAGGATTTGTACGGATAGAACAAGGAGCAATGGGTTCAAGCTGGGAAACGATAGATTTAGGCTGGATCTTAGAAAAAAGTTGATGGATGGTTGATTGCTGGAATGGGCTGCCAGGGAGGTAGTGAGGGCCCCATCCCTGGAGTCATTTAAGGTCAGGCTAGATGCGGCTCTGAGCTGCCTGACTGGGGTGAAGTTGTCCCTGTGTAGGGTGGTTGGACTAGATGACCTGTAGAGGTCCTTTTCAGCCTAGAACATACTATAATTCTAATCAGGAAATGATCTCCAACACAAGTAGTCCTGAATAGTTAATATATTGTTTGGAGAGAAAAGCAAGAATCAGTCTGGTTAGATCTTTAGTGCTGTGGTGTGTGGGACCACTGTACCCAAAAGGAGATGGTAAATCCTCAGAGCAGAATGGGAACTCTGGTTTAGAAGTAAATACAGAAAGACCTTCCAACCTTACTATATGTGCATCACGCTTTACCAGAGAGTGACACCATTCATTTTAAAAGCTACAGGCCTCTGTTTCAAGAATTCCCTTTCTCTGGTCTGTTGAATTTCCATCACAGCAGTCAATGTAATCTCCTGTAGGAGAAGAAAAGGACAGTGAGAAGGTAGCTCTTTTCAGAGCTCTTCTTGCAAATGTGGATTTGGACCTTGTCAACAGGGAGTAGGATAGTTCTAGGAGCAGAGCAAACCATCAGAAAATACTGTCAGCAGTTTTCCACCAAAACTCATCTAGTTTTCCCCCCAGCCTGTAGGAGGGTCTTGTAGATGGATAACAAGGACACATCCTAGCTTAAAGATCATAATACTGGCAAACAGGAATGTTGAAGTTAATCAGAGCATCTTAGTTTGTGACCCAGCCATGGACTTCAAATGCATGCAAAAGTCTTAAAATCCTCCCTTTTATGTTGGCAGCGATTCCTCAACTGGTTTACAAATTTCTCTACTCTGTACATATCTACTGTATCTTGGATAGGGCTTTTGTCTTATCTTGCCTTACATGGTGTTCAAGCAGGAGAGCTGCATCCTCAGGAAAGAGCTATTAATTTTGCCCTTCTAAGGACATGGGAGAAATTTAAGTTCAACATTATGTCTTGTGGCTGAGCACTCAGAGAGATTAAGCACTTAATAAGGAGCTTAATTTACTTTGAAAAACAGTACGTGCATCTGCATTGTGCACTGTCTTCCCTGATAAGACAGTTTTACTCATCTTTATCAACCTGAGCTCTTTGTGTCATTGTTGACTTTATGTGGCAGTGCTATGCAGAACACAATCAAGCTTTGGATTAAGGACTTAGTTGTGTTTGAGCTTTCTGCACTGTGCTGTGTAAGAATATTTGTGTGCAATTTAATGCCAGTTTGTATTCACTGGGTGCCAAAAGCTCATCGGACATTGGTCAGACATGTTCAGCAACTCTCCAACCCTCAGAAGACATCACTGCAAATGAAAGGAGTTTTGCATAGTTTTTTGAAAGGTAGAGAACTCGGTAAGATCATAGCCACTAAATTTCAAATTTCCCCCAATTACTCAGCATGCTTCTGTGTCATGAGTTGTGGATAGTAATGGGGGAGAAATTACCTCAATAGTCCAGTCTGCAGAATGACTACCAATTATTGAAGAAGGGCAGACATAAACTGCTTCCCATCTTTGGGTTAAAGGTTTTTGACTGTTCTCTTTGTTCATCCAGGAGTATTATAGGAATCCCTTTGGCTGATCAGCACTTGAAGATCACTTTGTAGATCCAAAAATGTGATAGTGACAGCCTTGGACTAGTTTATTGGACTAGCCATATAAAAATACCCCGAATATTCCTTTCTGTAAGAACAACATTCCACGGTGTAGATTATATTGCTGACAGAATATTTAGAGGTCTTGGTCAGCTGGGAAATAATTAAGATTTTTGTAAAGGTGGGGGTTTTTTTGTACAGGTTGCTCACAAATGAAATACAGATGCAAGACTGCTTGAGCTATAAATCTGGCCTCAATCATTCCTAACATTTCAACATCATACTCAGCAAAACAGGCTACACTTAGATAATTTTCAAATTGACTGAACTTCACATTTTTTTCTTCTGTTATTGTCATCAACCTCACCAGATGTCATAATCAAGTAGGAACCACTAATGAGAAGCTGCTGGTAAATTTGGCATGTCTCTGTCACTTCCACGTGAATACCTGGAGAACAGACTGTGCATCTACAACTGCCAATATGAATCAAAAGCAAAACTAAAAATGAGAGAGTGGATGCTAGCTACTCTTTCAAAATGCTTTGTATAATCAAAACAAATAGTCCTGTCCATCTAGAAAGGCAACAACCTGGCTCCTGAACAAGATGATCCTTTCCAGTCTTGTGGTTCCACAATTACACACTACAACTACAGTTAGAGACAGAGTTGTCTTTTGCACCAGACTGAGCCTGCTGAGCAGTGACTATTTTATAACCCAATCTCAGTCTACTATTGTAGGGTATTAGTCACACAACTCAGGTACAGTGTTGGCCAGTACAAATATCTTGCTGTTCCAGTAGAGAGATCTTTTTTCTTCTGACATGTTACATGTCAGGATGGCAAACAGCCAGCAATCTTGATGTTCTCTTGCTGCAAATGATGCAGTCCCTGGCTGTGTCTTTCTGTCATTAACTCTTTCTCAAACCAAGCAGGCACTTTCCAGATATGTGCACGCTCAACACTTGTGTGTACGTATTTCCTCACCTGGACAGATTTTCTCGCTGATTGAATCTGAGAAAGACCAATGTAGAGAGCAGAAGAAAACAGAAAAGAAAAGGTGTGCAACGTATTACTCTTGATTTGTGTTTTCATCCCAACTACTCTTGTAATAGAGATGATGTTGGAAAGAATTTTGGACGTGAACTGTGACCCTCAGTGAACTATGGCCCACTCCCAATAGGCAGAGCTAAGCTTTCTCAGAATAAGGATTGTTCTCAGCCTCTTTCCAATGTGCAAAGTCCCTTCATAACAGAACAAGCCAAGATCCAGGTCTGAATAGCCAAACATCTTCGACAAAAATTTAACTCCAGGGCCCCTTGTGGTTGCCCTTTATGACTGTACAGCAAAGTGGTTGTAAAACTGAAACCTGTTTGCAAACTGTTGAATCAGAGGCTAAATTGCCATCTGGTCCCTTTGTGCAGCTTTCACTTTTTACTGTTTTGCAAGTTCTTGCACATGGGAAGATTTATGCTGTTTGCCGAGAGTGATTTTTGAGCCTGTGGCCAACATGCATTTAACCAAGAAATAGACTTCATTTTGCTTTTTGACTTCGAAGCAAAGGTTATGTATTAAAGTCAAGTAAGGTCATGTAGTCAGTGATCAGAAATCATGCCATGTGCCCCAAATGACCAAGCAAAAAGCCAAAGCAGTAAATTACTTACACTGGGTAGATGTGTTGAGGAAAGTTTAGGAACCACCTGGTGCTCTGGTCCCTTGGGAGAATTTATGTTTACGTCTATTGAATGAAATTTGCCTAGAGGAAATTTTCTAAGCAGAGGGGCTGGGGAAGAGAAATGTTGACAAAATCTTCTAATTATTTAACTAATTAGGTATGGATACTTCAGTACCAACAAAGGTGTGATGGGTTGTATATTACAGAAGGCTTGATTGAATCTAGGATGATGTTCTGTAACAGTTTGATTAGTTATGTGAACCACATGATGAAAAAAGGCACAAAACCTTCATCCTGTTCTGCTTTAAACTTTTCCCAGAGCACAAGTCCTTGTTTAAAGGTTATCCTCTGACATGTAACACATCCCGTGCTGTTTTACTAAACTATGAC
This sequence comes from Phoeniculus purpureus, assembly GCA_028565055.1. Lineage (NCBI taxonomy): Eukaryota > Metazoa > Chordata > Aves > Bucerotiformes > Phoeniculidae > Phoeniculus > Phoeniculus purpureus. The sequence goes on along the minus strand of JAOXOE010000632.1, from coordinate 13,467,037 downwards.
TCTGTAATAAGTATTTGAAATTTACAGCTTTAGTTAGTCAGTGACTTGAGTAGTGTTTATTTTTTCTCAGTTGTTCTTGCCATGTAATGAATGTAACTCACTGAGTACCCTGACTCTAGCCCTGGACTCTGACAGCCTGGTTCTTTCCAAGAAATAGCACATCGGCTGCAGCACATTGGTAATATGAGTGAGGTCCTTCTGCCTATTACAGAATAATAATTTGCAGACTGAGGAGGAGAGATTAGAATTGAAGTCACACAAGGTCATTTCAGGCTGAACTGAAAATAAAGCCCATGTTTTAAAGGCGACTTAGGAAAATTGCAGCCACTTATCAGTATTGGTTTACAGAAAGAGCCTGTCTGTCTATTTGGATGTGGTGGCTGCAAAATAGGAGGTTCCTTTTCCATAAGTAACGCATTTGTTTCGGTGAGTTAAAATTCCCTATTTGGAAAAAAGTCTGACTGCTGGCAGCGATTGTGATTAGTACCATGTTTCAAACAGCTCCGGGATTTTTGCAGGCACAATGGGAACTGCTGTGTATAAAGGTTTCTGGATCTTCTTCAGAAGATTTTAAAAGCATTTGTTTGTCTTTTGAGAAATACTGAACGTGCTTTGTGGGAAAAGGAAACACTGCCATCAACGCAAGATGCATGTTCAGTAAACTACTAATACAGCAGTTAAATGCTGATTAAAACTATGCTTCTGTTCATCAAGACTGATTAACACGTGTTTGAAGTATTTGAGTAATTTAGTATTTCCATCATGTTATGTGTCATAGCTGCATAGCACAAACATAAGGATGTATTTATTTTGCTGCGTAGAAAACCCAAGGTTCTGTGCCCTTGCTTCTTGCTGCTCCCAGTGCCCTCATTCTGTGCATGGTGGGCACGTGGTGGCTCCCACAGTTGGTATCCTGGGCAGGCAGTGGTTGCCCCTAGGGCAGTAGGGCTGCAGTGTGCTGTGGGTTGCAGACCCAGCAGCCCTTCCCATAGACTGCACGGGTTCTGCTTTAGGAGCCGTTTCTCAGTTGCTGATACCTTTGCCAGTCTCTTGCTGTCTGCGCTGAGGATTTTTTTTGCTGGTGTCTGCTTTAACCCAGTGTCTACATTTTTCTTAATTGAATAAAAATAATATGGTTTTGATTTTATTTTTTTAGGTAGTTGGAAGATTTCAGTTCTGCCTGTGTTCAGGGGTGGCAGGTCACCAGTTCAGTTTTACTGGCATTAGCTGGGAGGTATTTTATTCTCCTTTATTTGCAGCTTTTCCTTTTATATTTTGTTTGGGCTGGATTTTCTCATTGGTGAGTCAATCTCTTTTCTGTCTGGCCCCCTATACCGTTACCTTATAGGCTTCCTTTGCAGCCCTTGGGAGTTGTCAGGGCTGTCAAACAGTGTAGAGGACTGAGGCAGGAGTATTTTGAATTCCCCTGTCAGACCAAATTGCCTGCATGAGGAGATCTAGGCTCGGAGGCTGTTTCTAATGTACATGTAATTCACACACCCCATGCATGAACATTGCTCAAAGGTGACCAGCGCTCAGCTGCATCAACTGGTGATGTGCAGACACAGCCCTTGAGTCTAACAAAGCTCTCACAAGGAATAATGGTGGGAATACATCCAAGCCTGTTTTTCAGAGAGAAAACTCTGTAGAGAGCTGTTCTGGACCTGCTGAGGCAGTAGTCAATGTGCTTGTCCAGATGATCCAAAAGGTACCAGATCTGCTGCTAAATGCGTTTGCCTGCTGCTAAGCTGACACAAAGTACCAGGAATAGGTGGGTCTTCTCCATGGGGTCCATTTGGTATCTGCCTGCTCTGGCACCGTACAGGTTTTCATAAAGAGTAAAGCAAACCTTAGCATTCTTTGACTCTTTAAGAACTGGATTAATCAAGTGGCCCATGAGCATAGCCCCATGAAAATTGCATGGAACCTTCATGTATTGACTGTGTGCCCAGACACTCTGTTCCACACAGTCCCCAGAACTCATCTGCCTTTGTAGTGATATCAGGCAGAAAACATGACCAGGGCATTTCACTGCAGTGGCTCCACCGCATTGCCTAGAAAAGGCTTGCAGCTGCCTGCTTGGGGTTTGGCAGTATCCAGAACTAACTCTATGGGATGTATGGACTTGGGTTATGGGATCTGCTAAGAATTCAGGGCTCTGGGAGTTCTCACAGGCTGTATTTCAGTGTAAATTATTTCACTTTGAAAAATACTCTTTTTTCAGAGCTTTACTGGAAAAAACGTGGCCCTTAGAAGGTGGATGTGGCTTCAGTCTTGCTGCTTGTGTTAAAATGTAAAGCGTTTTTCTTCCTGCCCCAAATGACTTGGTTCCCAGCTGAGATGTTGCAGAGAGGATGCACTCCCCTTGTCCAGAAGCTGGATAGGATTTCTCTTCATTCATCAGAATGAAAAAGAAAAATATATAATGATGTATTAGGGACTTGTGTGCTGTTGTGCAAATAATTGCTTGGCATCACTGCAAAGCCAAGTAACCCCACCAGTGTGCATTCACCATCAGCAAGCAAGCAGGAGGGTCAAGCTCACTACGTGGGGGATTCTGCTAAGGCTCTAGTCCAGCAAGGAGATGTCAAGAAAGAGTGAATACAACATAATCAGCTATGAGTGTAAAAGTTACAGTCCATTAGAGGAGAGAACTCACAACATCATACAATGAGTGAAGTGAGACTGTTTCTGAAGTAAGGAGGAAATTGGGGGTGGAGGATTTTCTGGCTTTTGAGGTTTTATGAACCTTGTAAACTGGTTTATGGGTTCACAAAGCTAGTTGAGTTTGTGAACAATTTTTCTGTAATTTAAGCCCTTTTCTTTCCAGGCCCATCCAGGTTGACAATAAAAATAAAGTGAAGCAATGACCTAAAGCTGGATCTGTTCTGCAAAGTGTGGAACATCAGACTGCTGAGCCATAGAAAAGACACGCACTATCTCTGTTCACTGAGAGATGTGTTGGCCCCTCGTGTGGTCTCTGAGTTTTTTCTAGTGTCATCTTTACTTTCAGAAACTTTCATTCTGTTCTGTGATTTTTATTTTATTAGAGTGGTTTTCTGAGTTAAAAACCAGTTATGACATTAATCCATTTGTACATGTGAGAGTTTTGATCTCTCACAGCCAGTCTTTTTACTATGGCAACTAATTTCATCCACACTTAACAGGAATGCACAGTTCTCAAAGGGAATTTCAATATGTTTTGTGAAAGTAAGTGTCTGAAGGACAAGACCTTGAGCAAGGGGCAAAACTTGAAGGAGCTGAACTCATTAGCCATGACAAACTTACCTCCAACAAAAAAAAAGGAGCAGGGTGAAGGCTCTGGAGAAACATTCCAGCTTCAGGAAACGCTTGTGACTGCCATGAGACTGCAATCCTTAGGAAACTGTGTTATTAGCTCATGGAGCTCTCTGCACTTCTGCTTTGCTGAATGTCTCTGTAAAGCAGTGTGTAACCTATAACATCTGAGAACAAATCAAACTGACAATCCAAGCAGCAGTGAAACGAGATCAGTCTGTTTGTTATTCCATGGCTAGTCATGAGAGAAATGTGTGGAGCTTGTTTCACAAATTGAAACACCCCGAATTATCGGCAGGCCTGAGACCATTCTACATTCTTGTTCTTTATTGGTGGTTACTGAAGCCAAACAGGACCAGACCACGTCTATTACTTCATCTCTGCCTGGCTGGAAATGCTGCTGTGGTCTGACTGTGCTCCTAGAAATGTCAGACTTGGCTTTGCATCCAAGGATGCTGGATCTGGAGGCAGCATTTTGTGAGCTGATCCTACCACTTGTGGGATGAACTCCCTTTGGAGTCCACTGCTTACTCTGCACTCTAAGAGCCGGGCATGTATGAAAGGAACAACTATGTGAATATTTCGGAGTATGCTCTGGATAACGTTTTCATTTCAGACTTCCACACAATCCCTGTGATTTCTGTAAGTTAAAGAAAGAGCTGAAAAAGTAAAAATGTAAATATTTTTAAAAGGGATGGGTAGAGTCATTTCCCTCTTGCCAACATATTTATTCTGCACAAAGTGTCTGGTATTCCAGGGGTACAAGTGACTGTTCCTCCTTCAGTCTCTCGAAAGCAGCTTTGCTTGCTGTCCAGCAAGTATAGCAGTTGGGCTATGGCAGTAAATGGTGTGTTATTTTCCCCCGCCCTTAAGCTCTTGCGTTCCTGGCAAACACACTCTCATGGTCATCCACCAGTACTGCTACCAAGTACGTACTTTCATAACCAAAACCCAGGTGCCTAAATGTGCGCTCAGCTAAAGTAACTTGAGATATTTTGCACCACATCTTTTCCTTCATTGGGGTCCAGCATCTATCTATACTGTTCAACTGGGGATCACTTCCAATGTACAGTTGTTTGAGAGAATAATATTGCCTTGGAAAATGCACAGAGGTACCCTATACAGACTCTTCTCTCCTCTATCTTGCTATAAAGCAATGTGTGAAGCCAGTCACTGGCTCAGGAAAACTCTGTTGCAGGGTCATGACTGCTTCATCTCATGTGAGTCAGACATGGAGCGCTTTCCTGATCCTAACGTTGAGGTATTTCAGGCCAGCAGTGAAATGTGACTTTGGGTATCCCTGGATGTAAATGGTCCTTAGTATCTTCCAACCATCTGTCAGCTGATGTGGGGCCAGGGATGCTCTGCCCTGATGCCCTCAATCATCTGAGTACTCCAGACTGTGTTGTGACCACATGGATTTTGCCTTTGTTTGGGCAGAGGCTGAAAGCTGCAGCAGGGAAAACATCCTGGGTTGCCCTGTGAGTTTATTCCTGAGCCTTCTAGACCCCGAGTAAAGGGACATCTACCATGGTGCTTGGACTGCCATCTGGCAGTGTTGCAATCATACGTCCTGATGGAGTGTGGTTCTAGCCTAAAGTTAAAAATAACATCTGTCAAATAAGTAAAACCAGCAAGGGAGGATTTTGCTGCTTTGTTACTTGGGCCATTCTGGGGGAGGGAGAGAAGAGTGAAGAAGCTGGATTTGATCCGTTGCAGGTTACCTACATTCCCTCTCTGGGGTGGGTGCTTCACAGCACAATTCCCTTACGCTCTCTTATCAGCAACAGGAAGGTGTTTTTTTACTGGGCTGCTGCTGGCTGCTAACCAAGTACCTCTGAGACAGGAATCGTCACTCAAGCTAAATTAAAGGTTGCTTGAGTACATACATGGCAAAGTAAAACAAGCTGTCAGGAACTGAATCCAGAATTCTTAATGACCAGAGCCACCTGGAGGACATCAGGATTTTCACCCCACCTCTAATCAAGTGTCTGTCTTGCAGATGAAACCTGGGTTCCAGAGCTACCCAAAGGAATTAGGCAACTAACTTCTTTGACTGAGACACCTCGTGTCAGAATTCAGGATTTCTGAGATTTTTGTCTGTGTCCTTAACTCTTTATATGCTCTTGGGCACATAATTTAGCAGTATTAAGCATCCTACTCGAAGCATTAATGCCTCTTCAAACTTGGTGATGCTACTGGAGAAGATATGCTGTTGTTCAAGCTTGAGTATGACGTTATGTACGCCAGAGCAGTGTTACTGCTGCAGGTATTGAGGTATCTTCTGATGTGGTCAGGCCATGAGAGCCTTGTTTTGGGCCCCACCTTCAAATCAGGGGGTTGTGTTAGCACAGCAGCAGTGCTCAGACTCTGCCATGGGCAGTTGAAGTGAGGTGTTGGGGGACTAGGGAAGAGATATAGAGTCCCTTTGGGGTCACATCATTTGCAGATCATCCCTGTAGACAGACTAAAATAGGACATGGGCTGCCTTCTCTTAGTCTCAAACATGAATATAATATAGGGATTTCAGTTTGAGTAACTTGTAATCTAGGGCTTCTGCTTTCCTTTGAGATGAGAATGTATGGATCTGGCAAGGAAGTGGCTGATTTGACAGCACAGCAAGCTTTGGCTGTGAATGGAAACAGACTACATGATCTGCATTAAGGTTTGGACTGGGAAGGGATGGGCTCTGACCATGCTCCAGGGGTCTGGAAGTGTGATGAGGCAGACACATTAATGTGTGGGATGCCTGTAGTACTGGAGAAACTCAAACATTTCATATTCTGCCTGTTGTAGCCCCACCAGAGCTTACATTTATCCTCTCATGGGAAGGAATTCTGAGTTGTGTTACCTCAAGCCACTATTTTGCCTCACCCCATTCTATGTGCTGTGGAGCTAGCATCTGCCATAAGCAGGTCTGGGTGTATCATGGAGGAACTATGTCCCTAAGGAGAAAAAAGTCAAAGCTATGTTGTGTTTCTCCACAATTTAAAAGTTTTTGATAATTGGGAAAATTTGCCTCCATAGAATTATGTCAATTATTAATCTTGTTTCAGAAATCAGTTATTCTTTGCTCCACCCCATTAAAAAAAAAATCTCTCATTTTACTTACCTATGTGTTCGTCAAAATCTGCAACCTGAACAATAACCACCTGGGTTGAAGGAGAGAAAGAGAACTGCATGTAGAGAAGGAAGATGTGGGGTGATGTGGATGGCCTATGGAGGGAATTAATCGACATCCCTGATGAGGGGAACAGTGGGTCTCTGCCAAATTGTCTGTCATCACAGAGCTTCTGTGGCAGGTGAAGGAATTCTACTCTTCACCCAAAAATTTCCTAGCTCCAGGCATTGTCTACCCAAAGCTTTTCAGGCAGTTATTTAAATACTTTTGGCTGTTAAGTGTTTGTTCTTGACAAACCCAGTGAACTTCTTTGGTAAACCAGTCCTGACTTTGACACATGCCCTTGAACCACAAGAAACACCAGCTGATGCCTGTCTACAGCATGCAAATAGCCTGGATCTGAGACACTCTGAGACTATGGATGGCTTTGCCTAGCTGATTTTGGCTTGCTGGAGGCACAAGACCTCTCTGCTGGTGGTGGGGCTCTGCAGCTATGATGGCTGAAGGGTGATGTATTGCTGGAGCACGAACAGGGTTTTTTTGAATATTGGCTATTGGGTGCAGTGTGCGTTTGGTCAGCTGCTTGATACCACAGGATAAACCACAAGATAAATCCCTAGGGACAGCACCTATCATCACAACAAACCCTCTGTAAATTCTCCCACATGCATGCCCTCTGTGACCAGCACTGGGTTCCTGTTACAATGCAAATCCACACTCAGACCATGATCTGTTTTCAATTTGATTATAATGATGTTTATTTCTTGGTCTAGGAGCAACTGCAAATCAGGCTGGCTTCCTGGAGTCGTCTTGCTCTGTGTCTTCCTTCCATGACGCGCTCCTCTGAGCAACATTTTATCTCCCTTGCATGCATTCATGTGCAGTGAAAGTGTGTTGTGGACCAGCAGGGAATGATTATTTTTGTTTCTTTCAAGACATCTTCCCAATTCCCCACTAATATGGTTGATTACGGTGTTTGCAATGTGCCAAGTCTGCATTCTGAGCAGAGGCCAGGCAGCACTAGGATTGAAAAGCTTTTGGCAGGGGTCTTGGAAAAGGCTGCTGAAACAATTAAGGCAAGAGTGAAGCAAAGGCAAGGGTCAGACAAGTTTTCTTCAAGCATACAGCAGAGGAATGAGACCAGGAACTGATCCCTAAGAACTGGAGCTAGACGCTGCATTTGTGTTTGAGGGCATCTCTCCCTGTCACTTCTTGCAAGACTTTGAGTCGCTCTGGGATTTGAGAGATGTAATGAGTGAGCCTGGAATTTCTGCCCCATGAAGGCTGGGAGTGAGGATAGCATTAGGATGGTATTGATCTTGCAGCTGGGGGTGGCCACCAGGCCAGGGTAGAGGGAGGAACTCCAGAGTGAAGTATCTTCTGCTACACAAACATCCAAGTCAAATAACCAGATGGCTTCCTCCTGAGACGTGCAGGGACGAGTTCTCCAAATAAAGAGGACAGAGCTATCTGACTATCACCTGGCACGCAGTAAAAAGGTTGTGATTTTTCTCTAATAACTGAATGTGCTTGATTTCGTCAGGTTACAGCACCTTGCAGCTCCTGCTGTCTCCAAACTCGGTCATAATTTGCTGCTCACTGTCATTCCTAAGCTTTTACCAGCATTACTGCTTCCAGCTTCTGCTCTCCTAGAACAGATTTTGTTTCAAATTATTTTCCCCAAATTAATTTGCTTGCTGTCCCCAGTCTGGCTCTTTGCTTATTCTACTGTGCTCAGAGTGTGTCTTGCAGTCTCTCTAAATCCATTCATGTTTTCTATGTGTCGGATCGGTAAGACCTCTCAAATAAGTTTCATCCATGAATTTATTTGCCATGCATTTTTCTCCCCCAAAGGATGCAGCATTTTTATGGTGGCAAAATAAATATAAAAAGGCAGATTCCTGGAGCACAGTGCAGACTAACAATCCTTGTCGAGAGCTTTGGAGTGATTCCAAGACTGGGCAAGAAACTTAGATATCTAGTAATGGTGAAGAGGACTGAATGCTCCAGGGACAGGAGGTGTTCAAACATTTGAAGACACTCAGATTTCTTGTAAGCTCGTTCTTGCAGAGCAGGACTGGGTCCAAAAGAATTACATTTTTCTGGAAAGAAACTTTACCAAAGATTCTTATTACTGAACTGAGAAAAGGTCTGCAGAAATATAAATGTAACTCTCCAGTAAAACGTATTACAAGTTTTTTCACTCCGTGTGTGGCACTGGGAGTCTGATGTCTCTGAGAACTTGTTATTCAGAGACAAACTATAGTATCTAATAGGCATAGGGGAAAGTTTGTGATCAGGTTCATTTGCATACAGACACAGAATCAGACAGAACATTAGGGACTGGAAGGGACCTCGAAAGACCATTTAGTCCAATCCCCCTGCCACGGCAGGATCACCTAGATCAAGTCACACAGGAACATATCCAGGCGAGTTTTAAACATCTCCAGAGAAGGAGACTCCACAATGCCCCTGGGTAGCCTGTTCCAGTGCTCTGTTACCCTCACTGTGAAGAAGTTCCTTTTCACATTTATGTGGAACCTCCTACGTTCCAGCTCACACCCACTGCCCTTTGTCTTATCATTAGATGACACTGAGAAGAGCCCCGCTCCATCCTCCTGACACCCACCCCTCACATATTTATAAACATTAATGAGATCATAGGATCATAGGATGTTAGGGGTTGGAAGGGACCCAAGAGATCATCGAGTCCAACCCCCCTGCCGGAGC
>JAOXOE010000632.1:13397259-13457789 GCA_028565055.1 Phoeniculus purpureus | reverse complement strand
GATGACTTGGATGAGGGATTGGCATGCACTGTCAGCAAGTTTGCTGATGATACAAAGCTGGGTGGTGTCGCTGACACCTGCAGACTGTGCTGCCATTCAGCAGGATCTGGATAGGCAGCTGGACCTTTCTTTTGTGTGTTCTTCCTATATTTTGACAACCCACAGACCTTATCTTTCGCAAAGTTGTTGCCAAATGGTCCTGTGTGCTTCTGTAATACTTCCTCTATACCAATATGGGCCAGTCAGGTGAAGGAAATGTACTTATGTAGTTGGGTTTAACTGGGCTTACCTGTGTCTTGGGGGCAATTAATGTTCTTAAAGCTTCTGAGCCTTTTTTCTGCTTGTCGTTTTAGCAAACCTACCTGCCAGGTGATTTGTACAGCTGTTCAACTGAGGAGTCACTTGTCCTTTCTGTGGGGTGATGACAAAATACCACTATGCAAATCTATAAGAATGTAGGGTGATTAAAGAATGGCAAATACTTTATCTTTTCGGTCAAAAAGGGAAAAAAGAAAACCACTTTGAGGCTTGACGTTTGAGTCAGAGGACACAGCGAAGAAGTCATAATTCAATGTTGATCATTATCTTGGAGTTTTGGGGGTTTTCCTCAGTCAAACCTTTTGCATTTGGTCAAAGGAAGAGTCCTTCAGATTGCCTAGTTAATGGAAGGATGGTGTGCTCAGTAAAAAGTGAGCAGTAGCATTTGCTGAATCAGGTAGTTTTAATTTTATTCTCTGGGCATTGCCATCAAGGGTTGATCTTTCTGAGCTTGGGTGCTTCACATCTGAAGGAAGCAGCCTGGACTGGAGAGAGCAGAACTAAATGAAAACTGTATAGAGAATTATGAGAAGACAAATGGAAGGTTCTCCAAAGAACCTGTCTAGATAGACCTTCCTCTCATAAAATGTGATAGCTACTTGGTGAATTGCAGAATACTCTTTGTGGAAAATAAAGGTGTGATTTCTGGGAGAGAGAAACGTCCTTCTCTCATCCATGTCACACTGTTTGTCACATCATTCAGTTAACAGCCTTTTTCCCTGCCAAGTTAGTCTTGTTTATATTCAGAAGATTCCCTTGCCTTTCTGTCTTCCCGTGCCCTTCCCCCACTATTGTTTTGAAGGGAATGGCATAGTTAAGCATCTTGCAATGCTCTGCATTTTACTTTGCTGGGGTTTCTTTTGGAGATTCTAATTTGTACTTTTTCCCTTGTTTGATATCTCAGTCTAACAGGCAATGTTAGATCAATGCAGAGGGGTTAATGCTTTTTAACCTTTTTGAAGGAGTCCTGATCTGAGTTTTAAAGAGTAATTAGCAAGCTTCTACTGCACTGCCTTGTGTGAATTTTGTAAGCAAAGCAAGCAGAAGTCCTGTTTTCACGTTGAGAATTTTCCTCTGTAAATGAGGCATGATAGTTTTGTAGCTCTCGATTTTGTCAATAATGGAAAACCTTACCTGTGGACAAATGGTATGCAGAGGAATCCTAATGAATATTTGCAAAACTGCTGATTTTTCACCAGCTAGGGTTTTTATTTTCCTCACAAATTTTTCAGGCTGAAACAAAATTTAATTTAATTTTGTTCTGAGTCTATAAATTGGAGTTGAGACACTTTTGAGTCCTTGAAAACCTTGTGCTACTGCACTGGAGGTATGTGTTGCAGAGCTCCACTTACATGTGCAAGTGGATGCAACCCTCAGTTATTTTCATTTTACAGCGCTTCGTAAGCATATGTGAGTCCATACACTTGAGAGTCTTAGATGTATAAATTCTGGAAGGGGAAAGGTGTTGTCTGTGTAAAACAGTGGTAGTTATTCTGTGGAAAAACCCTTCACTACATTATAAGGATTACTTCTGAAGCATCTATAAATACTTGACAGATCTTTGTGTTGGCCAGGCTCGCACTTCTTGGGACAGAGAGTCGAGTGAAATGCACTATAAGAGACTTCAGCATTTGCTTGAAAAAAGCAACATCTATTCCAAATTCTTGCTAACCAAAATGGAACAGCAGCAACTGGAGGTATGTGTGTTCTTGTCTGCAGTGGGGATTCTTAAGTTGGACTGCCGTTTATTGGGTTTTTCTTGCCAAGTACTTGTCTGAGCGAAAGTAAAAGTACTGTTAAGAGTGCAATACCATGTAAATCTACTGGAACCACTGGAATGAAGTCGTGCTTTTCATAATATTCAGAATTTGTTTTACTAAGTAATAGATAAATCAGACTGGAAAGAACATGGATTATAATTTAAAATTACATTGTAAAGGTGTTACTAGTATCTTTACAGTTCTGTTGGCATGAGTGCTAGGAAGAGGAAATAAGCATTTAAAATGAGAAGCAAGGTTTAAGGAAGCTAGAAAACCTAGAGGTAGGACAGAAGATGCAAAGAATTGTCAAGCAGGAGGGTGTACTACCTATTTATGTTAAGTACTGAAGGCTGAGAATGAGGCTTATCTTCAGGACACAAATGTAGACATCCCTCAAATTTATAAATTGCAGCTATCTGGACCAGATTGTAGCAAACTGGCTTCCATAAAATGAAGTGATGTGTTGTTTTTTTAATCTACGTTCTACTGAGTTTATGTATAGTTTTATAAGGACTCTCTTAATTGTACCTTTATGGAGAAGCTTGTAAGAGTTTGCTCGTGTGAGAGAGAGAGAGTATCGTAGGAAAAGATTCAGGGCAATGATGTTATCAGAAAATTGACACTCAGACTACAGGAACTTTCTAACTTCCTTTTCAAGTTTGTCAGCTAGAATCACTGGGTGCTCCATTGATAGAATACATGTTTCAGTACTTGTCTTGCCCAGAGTGATAAATATCAAGGTCTCTTCTCTTTTTCCAAGGTCCTTCTGCTTTCAGAAGTAGAAATGGTAGATGCCATGAAAAACCTAAACTCTTCAACATGTAAAAGAGCTTCCTTAAAACCATTGTGGGCTAATTATTTTGCTTTCTCTTCTACAATACACAAGTGATAATAGTAGAAGTTAAAGAGGAGCTGCAGACTTGAAAAACTTACCACAATTAGATGCAATCCTAGCTTTTCAATTGAGAATATTTTTGTTGGGAGTTTTCTAGATTACTGTTGTTCAAATGTTTAAAGTATTTACTGACAAGCAGTTCAGAGCAGCTTTATCATTTTAAAACATTTCAAAAGAGAAATTGCAAACCCAGTCTGTAGGGTACACAGAATTCTACCATACCGCCTGTTATCGCTTGTACTAGAACTGTAATGGATAGTTCTTGTATGCATGTTACTGAAAGGTAAGACATGTGCGTGGTGTTGTTTTTTTTTTAGGAACAGAGGAGGAAAGAAAAGTTAGAGAAAAAGAGAGAGATGATGTTAAAATCTGCCAAGGTAAGGTTAAATGAGTATTTTATACAACTTCCTGCATAAAAGTTTGACAAGTTACAATGTCAGTTTTGATCAAAGTAGTTAAATTAAGTAAGTTAGGTGCGTCAGTATTTGACTTGCAGGATTTATCTAGTGTATCATGTTTTAGCCATAATAAGACTGCTTTAAAGTTGCATACCACGATGGTGATCTTAAGGAGGTATTTCTGACTAATTTTATACAAAAAAATTGTTTTAATTTGTCTGGAAGAGGTTGGGTTTTTTTGTTTTAGCTATGATTGTCTGCTCAGCCGAGAGGCTGAAGAAATCATAAACATAAGCAGGAACTTTTTTTGGATATTTTTAAAAATTGCTTAATAGTAAGTGTTTGTCCAGAGGCTTTCAAAGGCAATGGTTTGAGACTGATTACATGATTTTATCTGTGGCATGATAGAAATGCATATGATGATGGATTTCTTCCTATGTTGGTTTTTAGGGTCAAAATCCAGTTGATGACAAAGAGAAATCAGGTAATTGTTAGGCTTTGACTTTTGCCAATGTTGGCTTTTTTCCATTTATTTAATATCTGAAATGTTGAATAAATAAGTGTTATCTTACAGGTGCAAAAAGGAAGAGAGGGAGAGAAGATGGGACATACAATATCTCAGAGATTATGTCCAAAGAGGTAGGCCATAATCATAGATAGACCCCTCTTATTTTTTTGTAGTACAAGTTTTAACTGTGTGACATCAGTACTTTAGACCAATATGATCTTATACATTGCCATCAGAGATTATCAAACAACAGCCAACAGTATTCTATCTGTAATGTGTGACTGTCTTCCAATGAAGCAGTATTGTCAGACTTGCAGCATTCAGATGCTGGATTTTGGTTTGAGTTGCCTTTTAAAGAAAGTCTTGAGGGGAGATAAGCTGTGAGAAGATTCTATTGCCAGTTGAATTGTAAATTACCTTTTGTAATTGGAGTGCAGGTTGTGATGTGTGACTCTGTTTATAGAGCTACTTGTGTAATTAATTATGTTGTATAATAAGCTTTTTAAAGTATGTGCAGATTCTGCAGTTAAAAGATTTCAGGGAACACAAGCTGTATCAGCCTTTAAGGTTGCTGAAAAGCGAATAAATATAGTTTGATTTTCTTTTTTCCTCTTTTGTTTCCAGGAAATACTATCAGTGGCAAAAAAAAGTAAAATGGAAAATCAGGTATGTTGGCACATATTATTGCAATTTAAGTGTGCTAAGCCCGAGGGGAAGGATAGTTTTTTACACTTTAGAGCATATCTTTTAAACTTCTATAAACAGCTCTCCACTGGGTATTGAAGTCTGAAATCCTGCGTTAATAGTTTAAAAAAGCGGAGCAAGCATACGCACTTCTTGTCAGAAATGGCAGGGTGAAAATCTTTTTTAAAAAAACCACTGAATTTAAATTCATTTGTAGGTTTAAAAATAAAGGTAATAGGAGCTTACTAAGAAATGTTTGTGCCGGTGTAAAAGACAGTAAGACAGTGATATTCAAGCATTGAACCATGAATTTAACAGGTGTGGTCTCTTCCACTTCTGTAGTTTAAAAGTTACATGCATAGTATGAATTTTTTTTCTAATATTCCTTAGAATCAGCTTACAGAAGAGGAATAACTACATTAAATGTCAGCTGCTCTGAAGAAGGTTTTAAGTCTTACTTTTTTTACAGTTAGAAAATTGTACACCCAGTTGCTTCAGTAACTATCACTGCCCTTCAGTTATAAAGGAATAAATGATGCGCTTAAGGCATTGCAATTTTACACGTTGACGTCTACCTACATAGTAATACTTAGCCTGAAAATAAATTCTGCTCTCTAGTGGATAGTTAATTAAAACAAGTCTGTGTTAAGAACTGGCTTGTTCACATTAAGACTGGTGTAAATCAGGCAAAAGTATGTCCTAGCTGGGCTTAGAGGTGCGTTTCACTTGCCGCGTGTTCTTTGATCTTCCCTCTGTAGGATGAGAGCTCATCTGACAACTTGTGTCCAGAAGACCTGCAGAAAAATGGAGACTCAAATAGTGTTATTAAGGACAGATTGTGTCAAGCTGTACGACATAGTGCCAAGCAATTTCTTGATCCCATACGAAAATTTAATGGACAACCAGTGCCTTTTCAGCAGCCAAAGATATTTACTGGAGGTGTGATGAGGTGGTACCAAGTGGAAGGCATGGAATGGCTAAGGGTATGGAGCAGTTGTTGAAATTTAATTTGTTGCTGTTTGGAAACAGAGAAATGTAGGCAAGAGACACTAGAAGTGTACGATGGTAGTTAGTACAGGGAGGGCAAAGAAGAGACATCCATTATTTCTCAAGATACAAGAATCTGAGGCTATGAAAAGTCAAGCAGGAGACAGAGTGTTTCAGCATGGGGTGGATATTTGTGGTTGTAAACATTTCTTTAGTTTTTCTGGTTGATAATCTCTCCAGTCATCCCCTTCTCCGTGTCTTTTCAACCTCTCCTTGTGAAAGCAGGACTATGCATATTACCAAGGGACAGTATTGCTGTTTTTAATCTCAAGGGCTTGGATTACATAGCCTGTAGGTGTTTCAAGACCTGCAAGCTACCCTGCAGAGCTGACACACATAAATTTTCCATTCTCTGCACCTTAAAATCTAACTAGTAATAGTAACAGAGTTTTTGAAATGTTTTTCTCTAGCCTTTGAAATGAACAACTTAAACTTTCTATAAAAAATGCCTGTGTACAGATTTTTCTATCTGGTTTTGCTTGCAAGCCAAATTAAAATAACTTTGCTTTTTAATTCTTAGAGCCAGACAGAACTAATTTTCATTCAGCTACAGGTTTCATATTTCCTTTAGGTTTTTTTCTTTCCCACCAGCTTGTGTGTCTTGTTCTAACAGATTTAGACTGATCTCACAAATTAGTGCCACTAAACTCCCTCGTGACACTGGGGAAAAGATGGGCCTCCTCTTACAGGGGAAAAAGCAGCTTCCTTGGGCCCTTAGTTACAATAACCATCTTTATGAATAGTAAATAGAGCAGCCAAAGAACTCTTCTGCTCTGTCATTTGTCAGAATAGGCAGCGTCTGCATGAAGAACTTTGCTGCCTGTTAGGATTGCATGCTTTTCCTACAGTGAAGCAACTGTGCCTGTAGAAGCTACTTAAACAGATAACATTATTGTGCTGATATTTCAGTTTTGATTTTTAGAGGGGGGGGATTAAAGGAGTTATTTGGAGATCAGTAAAAAATTGAGTAGTGTGAACTGCACTTGCAGTTGAAGTAACTTGTTGATACAACACTAATTTACATCCTTTCTTTTTATACAGTTCTGTTTTTTGCCTCCCATTCAGGCACTTAATTAGTTAAAATGCATACACATATGTACAAATCGCTGGGGTTTACAAGAAATCTGGAGAAATCTTAGTCAACTGTAATATAAAAAGTGCCTGGTAGAGAGGTTTTTACACTCCTAAAGATGTCAGTTGTTCTTAAGGATTGTTGGCTATTTTGCATTAACATTTCTTCTGTGTATGCAGATGCTTTGGGAAAATGGTATCAATGGCATTTTAGCTGATGAAATGGGGTTGGGGAAGACAATCCAGTGTATTGCAACAATAGCACTGATGGTGGAGCGAGGAGTTCCTGGTCCATTCTTAGTATGTGGTCCTTTGTCTACTCTTCCAAACTGGATGTCTGAATTCAAGA
Organism: Phoeniculus purpureus; assembly: GCA_028565055.1. Lineage (NCBI taxonomy): Eukaryota > Metazoa > Chordata > Aves > Bucerotiformes > Phoeniculidae > Phoeniculus > Phoeniculus purpureus. The sequence continues at coordinate 13,450,759 of JAOXOE010000632.1, read as the reverse complement.
GATTTACTCCAGAGGTAAAAGAAATGAATATTTCTCTTTTTCTTCCTAATGTTTAAAAGAACAAATTATTGAATTATTTCTCTAATTACTTATCCTGAACATTTTTCTTTACTACACACTGTGCTACAACTTGCTATGTATCCACATCTTTCTTGTAACAGAGCTACTTAACTTTACTGTCATCTATTTAGGTTTAAATGAGTTTGATTCACCTGATTTCTAAACCTTTGGTGGTTTTTTTGTTTGTTTTTCTCTCAGATTCCACTGATGCTCTATCATGGCCCTCAACAGGAACGTCGTAAACTGGTTCGTAAAATTCACAAGCGACAAGGATCACTACAGATTCATCCTGTGGTCATTACTTCCTTTGAAATAGCAATGCGAGACAGAAATGCCCTGCAGGTATCTAAGTTCTGAAAGCGCTGGGATGGGTGGAATGCCTGTCACTAATAACAATGTTTTGAATATAGTAAACAAAAAACTGCATGCAGCTGGCACTAGTGTCATACTGTAGCATTTATAATGGCATTTACTTCTTCTTAGTAGCAGTGCCTCTGGAGTTTTTGCTAAAGAAATTCTTCAAACAGAATGCAATACAAAAAGTAAAGTAAGCAGATAGTTGCAGCTATTCTTAGTGTTCAGCTATCACGGTTAACATCAGAATAGTTGCTTCATTGAGATGAGCTTCGTGCAGTATTATTATAATCAGTTAAGCTTTCTAAATGCAGTTACGATGAAGCAGATGCATGGTGTTTTAGCTGTTTGCACTCCAGTCTTCTAGTCTGGCAAAGTGAGAAACATCTGTAATGTGCAGTGTTAGTCTTATGAGAATTATAGAATCACTTCAGTTGAAAAACACCTTTAAGGTCATTCTTCCATCCCTCAAGTAGGTGCACACTCTTGCCCAACTTCTGCAAACTCAAATCTCCTTGTTCATTAGTACTGCTAATCTCATCTGGTACATGCTTTGATGGTGTAAAACTAAGATTTATTGAAATACCCTTTCTTTTCGTAGCACTGCTTCTGGAAATACTTGATAGTAGATGAAGGCCACAGGATTAAAAATATGAACTGCCGCCTTATCAGAGAATTGAAACAATTTAATGCAGACAATAAGCTCCTATTGACTGGTACTCCCTTGCAAAACAACTTGGCAGAGCTTTGGTCATTGCTTAACTTCCTATTGCCAGATGTGTTTGATGATTTGAAAAGGTAGGTTTCAATCAAGTAGTGAAAACTATTACCTTTTGTTCCATTTGGGCATTACTATGACTCTTCAATTGTTAAACATATCAGCAAGTGAACAACTGTTTTGTGGTATGTTTGTAATTTGGTATGATTATTTGGTGGTGAAGACTTTGAAATAAGTCTTGTGTTCACACGTAGTTATTTCAGAAATAAAGTAGTTATCAGCTCCGTGGGTAGTGAGAGCTTAGCTTTGAGCCAAGACATGAGCATTTGGGGAAGTGATGTTTGTGTAATCACAAGCACCTAGTGCTGGATAAGATTAAGGTGCTGGAGAAAGTTGTGTGAGGTTGTCAGACATAGAACCCATGGGAGATGGATCCTTTTCTGAAGCAGTAGGGGGTAAGGTGGAAGAATGTTGCCAGAACAGTCTTCAGGTGAATTTGGAACAAGATTAATTGCATATAATAGTTCATAGTGATTATTCTCACTAATGCAAGTATTTTTACCAATCGCTTAAAACCTCAGGCAGCTGCATTGACAGGTATATTTCAGAAATACCTCCTGTTCACCCTCCATTTATGGTGGATGTTAGTGCTTTGTTTTTCTTAAATCCAAGGATAAGAGAAGAATAGTGTACTAAATGAAGAATAATAGGTATGAAGTAAGCTATTCCTTTTACTGTTTGTTTTGGGTTTTTTTTTTTAGCTTTGAGTCTTGGTTTGATGTTACCAGCATTACAGAAACTGCCGAAGATATTATTGCTATAGAAAGGGAGCAAAACATCTTGCATATGCTGCATCAGGTTGTATTGGTTGTTTTCATGGTTTATTATTGCCTATTATTACTGTGTCAGTTTTGTTTATGAAGCTAAATCCTGGATCTGAGACTTCATTGTGGCACTTCTTGACTTTCTTAGACTCGTGGGTTGTTTCTTCTTTCAGTCTTTACAGCACTTCTAAGTGCCAAAAGGAATAATAAAACTTTTACAATAACTAATTTTTATTCTTGTAATCAAATTGAGTTTAGGCAAACATAATTGCAGTTGCTTGTTTCTGTTTGCCAAAAAATATAGTTGGTATATTTGCTTTCTTCAAAGATAACTTTGAGGGAATCTGTGTAACTTTTACGTGTTGAACAGACTGCTTTTGATAAATTAGCTGTATTACACTAGTTGTGTGTAAGCACTCAAAACTATTTAAGGGAGGAGTACAAGTAAATGCTTACAAAACTACCATTTTCCTGTCACAGACTGATGACGAGAGAGAGAAATTTTATGTTCTTGATATAATTGTCAGTGATGATTTATTGATTATTTCTGTTAAGTGTTTGGGGCTTTTCCAGACTAACTTAAGGAATATAAACCAAAATGAGTTGTTCAGACAATGAAAATGACTTGAAATGTCTGCAATGCAGTTACTAGTGCACCCTTATTAAAGCATTTCAGTTGTCAATAGACGTGTTGTTTGAACACATTTATTACCAGCATGTGTGTAAAAGTGTCAGGAGTTCATGTGTTGGGTTCTTCAGGGGCTTTTCGGTTTTCTTAAAACTAGCCATGTTAAGAGCATTGAGTAATTCTATCACACCTGCTCAACGTTTCAGATTCTGACACCTTTCTTACTGAGAAGACTTAAAACAGATGTTGCTCTTGAGGTTCCTCCTAAGCGAGAAGTTGTGGTATATGCACCACTGGCAAAGAAGCAAGAAACTTTCTATACTGCCATTGTAAATCGAACCATTAGGAAGCTGCTTGGATGTAATGAGGTAACTACTCATATGGATGTTAAAAATGTGCTTGCTCTTGATGGTTTATATGCAAAAACATGTTTGTATTCCTTCATTGCTACTGTGTCTAAACCAACTCTTGAGGGTTACTGCTGGGCTGGCTGCTAGACAGATGACAGTCTACTAACCACTCATCTTTGCAAAGGGAAGACAAAGGGAGTGAAGGAGAGAGACTTAAGGATTTGAAAACTAAAACTGCTTTAATGAAAATAATAACAGTAAAATGCAATATATACAAATACATAGAAAATCAGTACAGAACCTGACACCACTGATGGCAGTTAGCATTGATAATATGACCAGACAGTGGGAAAGTCTCAGACTGGACTTGGTGACCTATGTGGACTGGATTCAGGAATGCATTGGGGTTGAAGGCAGGACAGAGTCATCTTGGCCATTAAAGAAGAGAGCTTAGCCCTTCTGATTTCTGAGCTTTATTCTGTTTATGATGTCTATGGAATGGAGTATCTTGTTGCTCAGTGTAGGATCACCTGTTCTATCTGCTCCTTGCCAGTCTTTTAACTTACTGCATCTCAAACACGGTAAACAAGGTTTAATATTGACTTCAGTCATCTCAGGAGCAAGTCTAAGCAAGAGCCTTTCTGCATCTCAGTTCTTGGTGTTAACTGTGATCTCTTCTAGAAGTAGATGCTGAGTGCAGTAATGCACCGTTAACTTTAGAAAAGGCAGTTACATAGAAAAGGAAAAAAAAACCCAAACAAAAAGTAAAATTACTCAACAGAATTAATTCTGCTCTAATTAAAACCAGGACACTCACTTTTAAATTTTTTTGTTTATCTTTTTGTTATCTACTTCTGTGGCAGTTACTGTGACTGGCCTCTGGGCACAGAACTAATATAATATGAGTGCAAATACGTTCTTGATTACTTGTAGCTTGGGGAGTGAAAAACCTGAGTTTACAGTTTGCTGTAAAATCAGTAAGGTACTAATTAAAAATCAAGCAGCAGCTTTTAAACTCTACAGTTACAGCCCTTAAAAATTTTGCTGAGTTTTCTACCTGAAACTTAACAGTTGTTTAGTCTAAAGTAAGTATTGCATGGTGTGCATCACTGAAACCTCTTTTCAGTGTTGAGAATTCTTGGGTCAGCGTAGGCCATTCAGTCTGAAGGTATCTGCTGGTGATAGCAACATTTTCGTTTCCCACAGGAAGAAGTGACTGAGTTAAGTCCTACAGGTCGACCAAAGCGCCGTAATAGAAAAGTAAGTAAGTAAGTCTAAAGTAAAGTATTGCATCACTGAAACCTCTTTTCAGTGTTGAGAATTCTTGGGTCAGCGCAGGCCGTTCAGTCTGAAGCTATCTGCTGGTGATAGCAACATTTTCATTTCCCACAGGAAGAAGTGACTGAGTTAAGTCCTACAGGTCGACCAAAGCGCCGTAATAGAAAAGTGGTTGATTATGCTGAAGAACATAATGGTTCACCTGACGACTTGGAAAAAATGATCAACAAAGTGCAAGGGGAAGTAGAAAAAGAGAGGTACCTGTCCTGAAAGTTTGTTTTTTAATTGTTGTATATATTTCATTATTATACTGAATATATCTCTCTTGGCTTGCTTACAGAGCTTTGCTTATTCAAATCAATTACAAAAAAATGACATTTTGTAATTCGCCATTCTTATGGCTTTATCATTTATATCTTTGCTTTTACCTAATATTCCCTAGGCCATGATGGCCATGATTAGGTTGTACAATCACTCACTGACTCATTAGAGTTTTATTTAGCTACAAGACATTTACTCCTAGACCTGTGGACTTTGTAGAATCTAGCAAAAAATTTGCTTCTTGAGTGTCTTCACTAGTGACAGTCTTAGCATTATTATCATCAGAGGATCTACCTGTTGACAATCTATATAGAGTGAAAATGCTCTTGTGTGAAATAGAATTCCTTTGGGCTGATAAAACATTTTGGTAATCAAGAGCTGTGGTTTCACCAAAGCAGTGCAGTGTTGGATGTCAGACAGGGAAGAGCTGCTTCATCTTGTAAGGTTCAGGTAAACCTTTTGTCTCCGTTGTCTAAATATGTTCAGAGGTATATCTTTTACAAGCTCAAATACAGGACAAGGGAAAATGCTGGTGTGCTAACTGCAGGTACCATTTAGGTTTTTGCAGAATTACTAAGGAGTACTTGAAACAAAGTTTGGGCTCAAGACTGAAGGAAAAGGTGTAGTATCCTTCCTAAATTTTCATAGTATTACCAGGGTTGGAAGGGACCTAATAGATCATCAAGTCCAACCCCCAAAATATGTAGACTTATTTGTAAAATATGTAGACTTAAGCTGTGGCCTGAAAGACAAATGGCATGATTACTGCTGTTTTGGTGACACTTCCTGTTGAATAAGATCAGAGCTAAAGTACAGGACTGGGGGAACTGAGGAATTCATTAATAGGTTTTGCAAGGCTCTAAATAGGTTAGAAGTCCCTTGGGCAAGAACAAGTGTATATTGTATTTGTTGTGTGGTAGATCCCTGCTTAGACGTGGAACAGCTAAATAGCTATATGGTTGCAAGTCTTCCAACTTCTAGTCTGGCTGAAATGTGATAAGCTATTCCCACACCTGCTCTCTGCCTATGTATATCACTCCACAGGATATCTGACCATTTGTTCTAGAGAGGGTTTGCCTTGGTTCCATTCTCTACTGGGTGACTTGTACAAGGGTTTTTTTTTTCTGAATGCTCTTTTGTATTTTAAATCAGTAATGGGAAACCCTCAAGCCTTTGATCTCAAGTGTGGCACTAGAAGTTGTTTTGTCTGGCAATAGCTTTACTTTTGAGGAATTTTGAAGGCATTTGACACAGCTTGTGAATCTGTTTCTTTATTTTGGTGTTTATTTTCACTTCTGTATCTGTAGCATAATAAGGCAATGCTGTTTTTTTTCTTTTCAAGGCCAGTGGTAGAAGTGAGCATCCCCATGGATTCAGAGGTCAACCTTAAACTGCAGAATATTATGATGTTACTGAGGAAATGTTGTAATCACCCCTATCTTATTGAATATCCATTGGACCCAGCTACACAACAATTCAAGGTATGTATTTTAAAAGGATTCAAAGAAAAACTTTCAGACGTTAATAAACAATGAGCTGGTGGCTGTAAAGAATGACCTTTACCAACATGGCACATGAATTCCAGCAGTGTACTGAATTTGATGTTTCCTTGCAGCAGCAGTTGCAGCAGCCATTTCAACCTCTCTGCCCATTTAGCTATTGCAGATTGGTTTTTTTAAAAAAAGGCTGACTTTGCTGAATTGTTTATGGCACAGTTTGTACATGCTGCACAAGGGGTGGTGGTGACTTTTAAATGTGAGATCTTGAAGGAATAAACCAAATAACAATAGTTGTCTGCTCAGAGTATAGCATCTTTTTCTCCTCAAAAGGGCAAAAATCCAACTTATATCACAAAGGCCAGCTGGTGGTTTAATGTGCACAAAGCATTTGGCAATGTAGGAAAGAATGAAGTAATTTGAATTGGCAGAATCTTAAACAACTTGAAGTTGATTGCACTTGCTAAAAGTAGGTTTGTGGGCATGTGTAGTCATGTTTCCTGTTGAGTGAATGGTAACAGAACGAGCTGCACTCAATCCACAGAGAAACAAGCTGTTGAATTTTAACAACGTAAAGTCAGTGCACAAAAGCAGAGAGCTTGGTCTGAGTGTAAGTAATGTGTAGAAAATGCAGACTGTTACGAGAGTTGACACCACTCACAGGAGCTAGTGCTTCTCAGGAAATTGGATTAGGAGTTACTGAAGTGGCTGCTGTGTGGCTTGAACCTGAGAAGTTTCTGTATCCCTATCCTTTGCACAAGAATTAGTTCTGTTAAACTCTTGAGCAAAAGAGGAGTCTAAGGTGCTAATGTTAAAATGTGTTATCACTTGGCTGATTCTTACAGTTCAGCAGTTCCTTCTTCATATCCAGTAGGTGGAAGTCTTGTGCATTAATTAGAAGCTGGGAAAGAAACAGTAACACTTCCAGATAGAAAAATTAAAGTTGTCTAGGATTCACCTTCCAGAAATGGGATGAAGACTAATTAGGTTTTGGGGTTTTTTTTAATTATTTGGGCTTATCAAATGGAGCAGTTTGGTCTCATGTCATTGTTATTTAACTGGTTTGATGGTTTACTATATTGTAGGTACAATCTTACAACTTCTAAAACCTAGTGCAAGCTTGTTTTAGTGAGGTTTCAGACAACTTTTGTTGTGTTTTTTAGTATTCTTCCCTTCTGATGTATGATCCCTTCTCTGTTTTAAGGTTGATGAAAATTTAGTAAAAAATTCAGGCAAGTTTCTTGTTTTGGACCGGATGCTTCCAGAACTGAAAAAAAGAGGACATAAGGTAAAACTAAAGATTTTAGGACATAGTTGTCTACTTATGACTAAAATGTGGTACTAACAAATCTTTATGGGTTTGTAGGTCTTGTTGTTCTCACAGATGACTATGATGCTTGACATTTTGATGGATTATTGCTATTTGAGAAAGTTCAGATTTAGTCGATTGGATGGCTCTATGTCCTACTCAGAGAGAGAAGAAAATGTAAGTAGATGTGTGTGCCCTTTGAGCCTCTTAAAAAATCCTGCTTGTTCATGTGATATAATGTCACACAACATTTAGGTGTTAGTAGGCAAAAGACATCTATGTTATAAACTGATATCCTTGCTGCTGCTTTAGTATCTGCAACTTGGAAACACTGAAGAAATGGAATGTATTACTAACCAGTATCTTGGGGTATGCCTATAGAGTGTTGAGTGCTCATGTACTCTGTTGCCCAGATGTAAAGTATCTACCGTCTGCTACAGTCTAGATAATCTCAGTTTTACCCCTGCACATACTGTTTTCTAGCATTCAGGATGTGATTCCAGCATTTGTGGCAGCATAATGTGAGTCTAATATCAAAAGCCCACCAAAGTACATCTGGAAATGTTTTTGTACCTAGTGGGACACCTGTAACTTCAGCTTGAAGTGTCAGGTGGATTTATCATGAAGAGCAACTGTGCCAGAGTGGTTCTGGAGAAGCTCTGAGGGTTTGCAGGGATGTAAAAGCAAGGTATATGTGGAGGAAGTACGCAGGGTGTATCTAGATGATGCTGCAATTGCCAGCTGGTCTCCAAAATGTGCACTGGTATTTATGAAGATGCAAAAAAAACCAGTGGCAGGTAACTTATCATATAGCTCAAATTGTGCTGCCCTTTGCCTCGTTTTTCTCTGTGCCAGTGTGGCTGAGGATAAACCAAAACATCTCAACGGGTAGGTTATTACTCTTAGAGCTGATTCTTAAAGTGGAAAAGTTCACTAGCAGTTTGTCAGCAAGATGTAGTGACTTCTATCAGTCTGGTAAAACTTTGAGCTGCTAGCTTATGAGGATTTTTACAAGTTGATTTTGTGCCAACCACATTGATTACGGGTGCAGGAAGAGGGAAGTCTTCCATATCACCAGTCCCAAGTTCATGTGGCTCTTCCCAGCTATGCGATTTGTTCCTGGTGCTGCAGATGCCAATGTAAATGAAAACCCAGAGGATGTGTGGCTTTTAGAGAATCTTAAAGATCTGTTTCGACCTGTCAGCATGGTGGTGGCTTGTTTTTTCCTCTGCTGTGTTGAAAGTCCTGAAAATTACCATACTCTTGCAGTTTTGTACCAGCAGGTACATGGTCAGACTAAGTGGACAAGGTTTTGACTGATATTGCAGACCTATTAGGAGCTGTGCTGATACTTGGAAGCATCATGTGAGGCTAGTGATAGGACAAGGAGGAATTGGTTTCAAGCTACAAGAGGGGATATTTGGATTTTAGAAAGAAATTCCTCACTATGAGGGTGGTGAGGCACTGGAATACGGTGTGGCTGGAAATTACGAACCAAGTTGACCTCAGTATTTTAGGTTACTATAGCCATCTCCACTCAGTGTTTTAGACAACTCATTAGCTGGAATCGTAAGGTAAGAAAATACAATTGCTTCACTTCTTGGTCTTGTCCTTTCCCAGATGCATTCACTCCTTTTCAAAGCCTTGAACAGTATGTACTACATTTTATCTGTGTTCATCTTTTTAAACACAAGTCTCTCAAAACGTTAGTGATGTTGTGTTTAATCCATCTGCTGTTCTTTAACAGTCAAATTCTCTTCCAGATGCACCAATTTAATACCGACCCTGAAGTCTTTCTGTTCTTAGTGAGCACAAGGGCTGGAGGCTTGGGCATTAACTTGACCGCAGCAGACACAGTTATTATATATGACAGTGACTGGGTATGTTGACAGACTGTTACTCTAGTGATGTGTCTTTCTCTGTTGCTGCTTTTGACTGATAATCATTTACTAACCCATTATGGTATAGACATTTGCTGTATCTTTAATGGGACCTTACATGAAGATAATAGTAAGTAGTGTACACAAATGTGTTTAATGTAAAATATGCCTCATTTGAAATGGCCTACTTCAGAGTTGGTTTCCAAAAGTAGCCCATTTGGGGTTGAATGAGTTGCATCAAATGCAGGAGGGGTTTTTCTGTTACTGTTGAAGATACCTTTCCATCTTTCAATTTATTTAAGTTACAATGTGGACAAACCTTTACAGGTTCTCTGCATCTTCTTTGTGTTTTGCATGACAGCTGCTGCCTGAGAGCTAAAGCAGTTTCAGAAAACTCTCATTTTTAATCCTTTTCTTGTAATCCAACAAAGAAACACACAAACCTACAACTAAAAAACACCCTAAGCTAAATTGTGATACAAGCATGTCCATCTGTGAAAACTGCAGCACATAGTGCTGGTGCAGTCTGAGCTAGTTGGGTTACTTGGGCTGTGCAGGTACAGCAGCAGAATTTGTCAGGGACAAATTGAAGAGTAAAGAGAGAGGCAGTTCTGTTGTTCTGTGGTTGCCCTGCTTGTTACTTCAGTTGTGATTCTCGGAGCTCACTACTGAAAATGTTGCCTCTGGTGTGCCTCTTAAAAAGATTAATGGTGCAGCTGACTTGTTTCTTTATCTGCTTAGAACCCCCAGTCAGACTTGCAAGCCCAAGACAGGTGTCACAGAATTGGACAGACAAAGCCAGTGGTTGTTTATCGTCTTGTGACAGCAAATACTATTGACCAAAAGATTGTGGAGAGAGCTGCTGCCAAGAGGAAGCTGGAGAAGCTGATTATCCACAAAAGTAAGTATCTTTCTCTTGTCCTGTAAGCCTGTGTTGCTGCTTTAAATCTCAGGAGAGAACTTACTGCTTTGTTTTGTGGCTGCTCAGTACTTTTTCTTAAATGCAAAAAGCTTCATTCTTCCAACAATTAGCTATAAACTACTGATTTTCAAAATCAATTCTTAGACACATTTGCAGATAGCTTCTGCAGTACGTTCAATTACTTCTAGTATTTATGGAATCACCATGTTATGACTACTCTGTTACTGTAAGAAAGGGGAAAAAGAGGAGTGGTGAGACAGTGGTGAAGAACTGTAAGAAATGCAGGTAGAACCAGGCAGTAAGAGAGTAGATCTCTGGGCTTGCTAGCAGCTTATCAGCAAGACAACAATTTGACTCACATGTGTTTTAGACTTTTGGCATGGAAAGTATTGGAGGTACATGACAGTGTGAGTTCATGTTCTTTCTACTATAAAATTATATGAACCACAATATAAGTTGAAAAGCAGATTGAAAAATTCTTACTGTGTGCAGTTTTACTTACAACAGTTCTTTTGGAACTTTATGCCACTCAATGACATCAGCAGCAGTGTAGCATCATGACATGAAGTTTAGCATTAGATTTTTCTGATTGCACTGGCAAACTTACTGAGTAGGGAATATTCCTATTAAAATTGGTAAAATTAGTAGACTGACTAGTTTCCAACTAAACGTGTGAGACTGCAAATCTTAGCACTAAAATATCAGCATCTTCTTTCAAGCTCACTTGAAAAATACAATACTTTTTTTAACTTGATATAGGCATTAAGTAGCATTATAGGAAACATGAAAGGAATTTAAGGATTTCTCATAGTATATTAAGGGGGGGAGAAAGGGGCATAAAGGCCACACCTGGAACTCTTGACTACTGCACAGTGCCCTGCTTGTCAAGGCTGAGATGTAGTTTGCTGTTGTTTTTGGAAGATGTTATCTAATCTCTGTTAGATGCCTCCTTTATCCTAGGTTTAGCCTTTTTCTTTATAATCTCTTTACTGCTGCTGTCTTGGTGTGACAGGCAGGACTGCTGTCTTTGTAGGCATGTTAATGACCAATTTAAGTGAGAGGAATTTGTAGATGACTGCTGTGTACTAAAGTAGCGGTGGGAACTGGGACTAATTTTGCTGGAAGGAAGCTAAATGTCAAGTTGGGTCATGCCTTCAGTTTTGCAATATTTATCTTGGTAAATCATGAAAATATTGCAGCTTAAGTGGGGGTGTCCCATTCAGGATCCTTTGGATCCACTGTGTAAATGTAAAGGTGATGTAATGGATCCTGTAATAGTGAGTTCTAGTGTGGAAACTTGGCAGGAGTGAATGAGGAAGGAACATCACAAACCTTACTTAAATCAGGACTTTCAGTGTTGTCCAACCATGCAGGGAGCTTAAGAACTTCAGTTTTTTGTGAAACAGAATATCTTTTGGCCTCACCACCAGGTTACTCTATGTCTTGTGCTTCTGTTGTCTTCTTGTGTGAAGAAAGTTGCCTGAGAAACTATGAGAACCAGCATGATTTTAGTTAAATTAGCAGATGTACTAAGAGAAAATGATGGAAGTAAACTTCTATTTAAAGTGTTACGTTATTTATAGGATCTTCTGTATTTTTCTGTGTCAATATTATTGCAACTCAAGACACGTAGCGCCACATACATAAATGACGTACAGTTTATGAAACTGAAAACAAAATGGGAGAAACTACATCAGTAATGCCATGTGACAGGACCTGGATCCCATCTGTCACAATGGGAGATGTTAATGGAGGAGAGAATACTGTAGTTCCCGCTGGAACTTGCATCTGATTTGTACTTTACAGAGAGACAGCCAATCTTTGAAGACATGAGAAAATGTGTAGAGGAGACTTCTGAAACTGAGCTATAGGAAAGAACAGCAGTGAATGATGAAAGGGATCATTGACGACTCATTAATAAAATCACTACATGTGTTGTGAAAAACTAAGGAAACTTGGCACAGAACCGTAGGTTTTGTCCATCTCCTTGAAATGTGCAAGGCTGAGCTTGGCTTTGTTAATTCTCTGCTTAAGGGTGTGTGATTTTTGGATGTTTGGGCAGACATCCAGATTTGTGTGCAGATAGATGTTAGCATAGTCTTTTCAAGAACCAGCCTGGCTCCAGGTGTATTATTTGTTATCTCTGTCTAGCCCATTAAACTGAGGGATGTTCTCTCTGCAAACCACAAATCTTTCACTATTTCCTGTACTGTGATTAATACTGCTTTGTTTAAACCAGCTTACAATAGAAAGGGAACAAACTGTGTTCCCTTTATTTACATCTAACTTTATTTACAATGTTTTTCCTGTAAGTAGGATTAAAGGCTTTTCTGCTGTGTGTGTGCATGTGTTCGTGTTGAACTGACATTTCAGTCAGTTCTGTATACTGTGGCTAGGAGGTGAAAGGCCTGCATGTTAACTCTTACAATTTTTCACCAGCTATCATAAGCACAACCAATAAGGTTGTGTTTACTGAGGGCTAAAACAATGGAATGTCGTATCGGTTTTGATGTGCAAGAGAGAGATTTCATTATGTGCATCCAGCAGTGATTTAACAATTTACGGATTTTGTGCCTGCTCTGTACTTTCTGAAAATTTCTCCTTTCTACAGATCAGTTTAAAGGTGGTAAATCTGGTCTAGCACAGTCAAAGAGCTGCCTGGATCCTCAGGAATTACTAGAACTACTGAAATCCAGAGACTATGAGAGGTATGCACGTTTCATATTTTTCTTGGATTATTAATTTTTAACTTGCAGCTTGGAAGCAGCTGTCAAAAGCTTTCTTACGAAGTAGTATATGGATCTTCATAAAGTCCCTATGATAGAAAACCAACTTCTGTGCAATACTATCTGTAACATGCTGTTGCCTGTATTGAGAGAGAATATTTCTTCCTCAACAGGGAGGTTAAAGGATCAAAAGAAAAAGTAATCAGTGATAAAGATCTAGAGTTACTCTTGGATAGAAGTGATCTTATTGGTAAGTCAAAGCTTTTATCTATTTTAAAATACTCAATAATAAATTCATATTTTGTAAGAATCCTTGTATGTAGAAAGCCACAATAGCTTCACTTTCCTACAGCTGTGGTGCACATCTGAAGAAGGACCCTTTAATCCCTTTGCTGACGTTTTCCACAGGAGTTGCTGATGAGTGACATAACTTAAAGTATTCCAGAAACCCACATCCATCCATGGTGTCCCCTGAGCATACAGTGAATAAAAAGCGTAGGTTAGGAGGTTTTCTGCAAAGCAGCTTTCCCTGTAAGTTGCTTTAATTGATGAAAATAAAAATTATTATCAGAAATACTTCAGCAGCTGTGTTGATACTAACATAATTCAAAATATAGTCTAACATTTTTGGGGGAAAAAATAGATCTTTTCACAGTTAACATCCATGGCTTGGCAGTATATCAGAATTTTTTACAAATGATAACAAAATTGTTGAGGTTGTCTGCAGGTTTTAGTGCTTGATGAGGCCAAGATTACATTAAAAAAGTTAACTTTTCTGAGAGGGGAAGAAGTCTTTGTCCAGTTTGTTTAAGCTAGAATTAGGATGCTTTGTTTCCTTCAGCATCTTTAGGAGAGATAAGCCTCAATGCATAGACACAGAAAACAGTCACTACAGAACTTTGAAGTAAAATTATAGGCTTAAGTATTTGTGCTATGTATAGTCTGAGTAAATAACTTTGTCTTAGAAGAACTGTGGTTATACTTAAGTTTTTTTCCTAGCTTAAAGGGATTGTTTTATAAAACTCCCTAGTTTGGTCAACTGACTGTTAATATAAAAAATTATCCTTGATGTACTGATAATATGCTCTCTATTTTTGCAAGTTAGGCTGTAAGACAATTCGATGCCTTGAACTGGAGGTAGTGCCTTTTTTTGTGGTATTAGCATACATCGTATTTACAATGATTACTTTTCTTGCCTACACTAAGCCAAATTTGGAATATTAAAATGGTAAACCAGTAGTTACAGCAAATTGTTATAAAAAGGCGTCAGTTTAGCATTATATACTCAAGACTTACAAGCCATGAACTGTAGTTAGCTGTATCAGAAATAATGTGGCAAACCCGAGTAGGGAAGTGATTGTACTTGGCACCAGTGAGGCCCCACCTCAAGTACTCTGTTCTGTTTTGGGCACCTCAATACAAGAAACACATTGAGGTGCTGAAGTGGGTACAAAAACGTGTAACAAGGTCTGGAGAAACAGACCTTTTGAGGAGCACCTGAGGGCAGCTGGGGCTGTTTAGTTTGAAGAAAAGGAGGCAAGGGGAGACCTTACTGACATCTAGAACTGTCTGAAAGGAGGTTGTAGAGAGGTGAGTGTTGGTCTATTCTCACACATAACGAGTGATAGGACAAGAGGAAAAGGCCTGAAGTTGTGCCAGGGGAGGTTTAGTTTGGACATTAAGAAAAACTACTTCATGGAAAGGGTCATCAGGCCTTGCAACAGGCTGCCCAGGAAGGTGGCTAAACTGTTTGTCCCTGGGTGAACTCAAGAGGAAGAAGAAAGTCTATAGATCATGGAAGGAGGGGATGGCCACTTGAGATGATTATAAGGCTCTTTTCTCAGGAAAACGAGAGTAGTTGAGGCAGATTTTAAAACTGCTTTTCAGTGTTCAGATTTAGCCAGAAGTGCTGGAATTAAAAAGGGCACAACTGAAAAATATTTTCAAGTGCAAACTTTTAGTAGCAATCTGAAGGAACGAAATTGTTTATCAACTCGCTTTCCAAATCCAAACACAGTACATATGATACTTATCTTTCTGTAATTGTAAGGTTGCAATGTGTGTCACCTGTTACTGTTGATTTCTGTTTTAATTCTAGATCAAATGAAGGCCTCTGAAAAAATTGAAAAAACTGGCATCTTCAAGGTCCTAGAAGAATCATCAGATTCCAATGCAGAATGCGTGTTTTAATCTGTAAACGTAGCCTGCAGTCATGCAGGGTAAGCACACTGCTTAGATCTTCCAGAGTTGTCAGTTGCACGTACCAATCGTTTATGTTGACTTTCACTGAGGTCTTATTCAAACTTCTGTCCTTGCAGCAAATTTGAACATGTTCTGCAAAGTAATGCACATGATAGGTTCACGTTGTAGCTTTGCTAGGGTCTCTTAAAGATCTAAGACAGTTAGCATGTTTGGCATTTGCAGCTAGCTTTTGTGACCAGCTAGAAACTGTCAGATTTGTTAAAAAAAAATCTTCCCGTGGAAGTCCTAAACCACTTTTTCTTATATGGTGTCAGTTACAATTCTGTTTTGAAAGGAGAGAACAAGTACCTTTGTTACAGCCGATTGTGTAGCTTCTGTTTTTAACTTCTGCGAATTATTTTGGTTCAATAAATGTTTGGTTTGTCCTAAAGGTGTGGGGTTTTCAGCATAATTTCTTATATAAGTGAAGCTCGTGTTGGTACCTATGAATTCGTTTTTTCCCTACTCATTTAGCATATTAGCCAATCTCTCACATTAAAAAAAAATACAGGCCCATACAACCACCAAAGACCCCAAATAAACAAAACCTCCAGAAAAGCCACAACAAAACCCAGGCAGCTTAAATGAACTGAAACCACACACAATTTGTCTGATGGAAACAGTACTTCAGTTTGTTTCTCAGTCTGCACAGATATGATACCTGTTTGAGACCCATGGAGGGAGCTGAGTGGTCATGGAAGGAGGAAGTACAGAAAATCTGGAAGAGAAGGGCATACTTTTCTGAGAAGGAAGGGTTTGAAACTACAGTGGATCCAAAGACATGTGAAGAATATTGTGTATGTAGCCTCAAGGAGCCAGCTGTAAGCAGTAGTTTTCTGCTTGGGCATCAGTTAGCTTTTCAACTCTGAATTCCACGTTGTGAAAATGTCACCTGGATCATAGAATCATTAGGGATCGGAAAGGACCTCAAAAGCTTATCTAGTCCAATCCCCCTGCCCACAGCAGGATCACCTAGACCGAGTTGCACAGGAACAGGACTTCCTCCTCTTCAGTTTGCCCAGCAGCTCCCTGTTTAACCACACAGGTCTTCTGGCTCCCCTCGGCTTCTTTCCTGTTGGGATGCTCATGTGTTGTGCTTCAAAAAAGTGGTCTTTCAATGTTAACCAGTTGTCTGGGGCCCCTTTACCTGCCAGTATCCTGTCCCATGGGATTTCCCCCGGCAGTTGCTTGAAAAGGCCAAAGTTGGCCCTCCTGAAGTCCAATGTTGTGATTCTGCTGGCTGTTCTGTTCCTACACGAGATCCTGAACTCCACCATCTCATGGTTACTGCAATCAAGGCTGCCCTCAACCTTCACTGCTTCAGCCAGACCCTCCTCGTTGGTGAGTACAAGATCCAGCAGTGCTCCTCTCCTAGTGGGCTCCTCCACCATGTGCATCAGCAAATTGTCACCAATGCACTGGAGGAACCTCCTGGACTGTGGGTGGCTGGCTGAGTAGGTCTTCCAGCAAATGTCAGGGTAGTCAAAATCCCCCATGAGAATCAGGGCCTGTAACTGTGAGGCTGCTGTTAGCTGCCTGTAGAAGGCCTCATCAACTTCCTCGTCCTGGTCTGGTGGCCTGTAATAGACAGCCACGGCAGTGCCACTCATGGCAGCCTGCCCCTTAATCCGCACCCACAGACTCTCAACGCTCTCTTCATCCGCCCGTGAACAGAACTCAGTACATTCCAGTTGGGTTTTCACATAAACAGCTACTCCGCCACCCCACCTTGCTGACCTGTCCCTCCTGCAAAGGACACAGCCATCCATGACCACGTTTCAGTCATGCGAGCTGTCCTACCATGTCTCTGTAATTGCCACCAGACCATAACAACCTGACTCGACACAGATTTTTGACTGCTCCTGCCTGTTCCCCATGCTGCATGCATTAGTGTACAGGCGTTTCAGGGAGCGAGTTGAGTGCTCCAATTTCACCCTAGGACAGTGAGAGGCCACCTGGTCTTCATCAAGACCCGAGCGCTGCCGTACTGGTGCCCACCCAGCAACAACCCCACCCCCCTTCAAATCTAGTTTAAAGTCCTCTCAATGAGCCCTGCCAGTTCCTGCCTCAGAACCCTTTATCTCTCCTGAGATAAACCTTTCCCATGTGTAACTGTCAAGTCTGATGTCTTACAAAACCAGTCATTATCAAAGAACCCAAAGCTCTGTCTGTAGCACCGGTCTCATAGCCAGGCATTTATGGATTGGATCCTTCTATTTCTGCACATGTCCTCACCCAAAAACAGAAGTAATGAGGAGGACATAATTTGTGCCCCAAAATCTTTTACCAAGTGTCCTAAGGCTTTGAAGTTTGTCTTCATTCCCCTCTGGTTATGGAATGCAGCTTTGTCCCCACCTGTCTAGAAGATCAGCAATGGCTAGTAGTCAGTTTATTTCACCAGGTTAGGGACTGTCCTAGTGATATCCCTGATTCAGGCTCCAAGTAGACTGCAGACTTGCCTGTGATGAGGGTCAGCTCTGCATACTGGGCCCTCAGTTCCCTTCCAGGAGTGAGTCACCAATAACTAGTACCCTTCTCTTCTTTGTGGAAGAAGATGTCATTTTACTGGAAGACCTATCCTATTTATCTGATTGTGATATGACTTCTGGAATAGGTTGCCCATCATCTGTATCCCTGTTGGGCTGATTGTCTTCCGGGAGGGTCTTATATCTATTTCTCAGAGGCACCTGGGAAGGTGAGGCAGGCAAGGGGCATGCTTCCTTTCTGCCGTGGCCCCTCCATTCATAAGTACTTACCCATTCTCATCCACTAAATACATACTAATTTGATTTTCCTCAGCAACAAAGGAAATTGCAGGTGACCCAAGGATGGAATTTTGTCCCTTGCTAAGGTCAATTTAGCCTCTAAAGCTGAAGAAGTCAGAGGTGTTGAGTTTTTCCTGGGGCTGAAGCTAATATGAAAAAATCATAGTTTCATTACAGCCTAGTAGTGCTGGAATGGGCCTGCAGAGATTTTCTTCATCACTCTGCTCTTAGGCAGAAAGATTATTTTTAAATGATGCTTAGGATTATTTGCTGGTCTTCACATTAAAAGCCCTCCTTAGATAACCCGCTGCAGTGTTTAACTATGCTGATAGTCAGAGCACTTTATTAATATCCCCTTTAAATCTGCCTTGCCTTGAGTAAAAGTGGTATTTCTTCTCTTACTCTTAGTGAACATGGAGAGCAATCGATCATAATCTCCCTGACCTTTTAAATGTGAGAAGATTGCTATTACGTCTCTCCTTAGTCTTCTCCTTTGTAGACTAAACAAATCTACTTCCTTCATCTATTCTTCCTGGGACGTGCTTTCTATACCTCGATCATTCTTATTACTGTCCTTTGGACTTTTTCCAGTTCTCTAACTCTCTCTTTAATTGTGCTGCTCCCAAAATGAAGACAGTATTCCAGAAGAGTGAAATCACTGCTCTTGTGCTATGTACAACATAACACTCGTGATAACACACCTTAGAAGGAAATTTGTCTTGTTCACAGTGGCATCCCACTGTCACCTCACCGAGTTTATGATTTGATCATTTTGTGCTGTGCTGTTCCTGTTCAGTCTGTTCATAGCTCACGTCTCTCTCCAGTTTCCATGCTGGATTCTCCTTATGACGGTAATGCTTTGTACTTGAACTTAAATTTCATGTTGGTTAGGACCATCTCTCCAATTACCAAAGCTGTTTGTTATTCTGACGTTGCCTTTCCAAGTAGTAGTGGCCTCTTACAATTTATGAGCCTTTACAGTTTATAAGTGAGTTCTTTTGGCTGGTATTCAGAAAGTTAGGACAGAGCTGTTTGTCCAGCAGGTTCTAGGACAATGGTTGAGATTTATAATGGGGAGAAAAAAAAGATGTATTTTTCTACCCACCCACTTTCATGTGACAAAGCAGCTTCTGGTTGTGGTGTTCTTCCATTCTGGAGTTATTACAAACATTGGCTTTTATTCAGCTGTGTGTTGCATTTGTACACTAGAGGCACCTTGTAAAAAATGTATGAGCTCTCATATGTTAATGCTATTTCCACAAAGAGTTCTCCTTACTTTTATAGTCCCATTTGTAGTAGAGATGTATTGATTTTACAGGCCCAAAAGGGAATTAGTTTTCTGTATTATATCTATTTCGGGAAAAGACTTTTTCTTTATTTGAGAAGAAGTTCCTGCAAAGGCTGCAAGAGAAGAGGCTTAGGAGCTGTGGTTTGGGATAAGAATTCCATCTAGATCTGCAGCTTGGCAGTTTTTATTTCTTTTGCCCCCTGAAAGTTTGCAGGGAGTATCTGTCTGAGGAAAAATCTAGTTCCCTGAAATTCACCAGCTCCCTTGTGTCACTTCCTCTCTTTTTACTTTCATTGGGTTCCATACTAATAATGCTGCTTCTTAGGCTTTGAATTTATTTAGCAGGTGATAATGGAGCTTGCAAAAACACCAGGGAAGTGGCAAGATAATGTTGTCAAGTGAAGGAAAAAGGAGTTCCTTCTTTTTATCCTTACAAATCACTTGTTGCAAGCAAAGTTGCTCCAGCAGGCTCTGTAAACGTGTGGCAGACTCCATTCCTGCAGCACATTTCCTTGATAGCATGCTGACAGATACTGAATTCCAGTGATGTTCCTGTCTGTCCAGCTGTCAGAAAACTACTTGAGTATTTTCAGAAAATCAGCTTTAATAGCCTCACCATTTCATCTGGTGAGACTATTAGTTAGTCATTAGTCTCCAGGTAACTATTGAGGCAAACTGTAATCATCTCCTGTCTGCTGCACCTTAACTCCTTATTTTCACTTGCTCGCCTGCGCTGGAGCCAGCCTACAGCTTTCCCATAATGTGATGATCAGCTCCTGGATCAGATAACATAGGAAACACTCAGCTCTTTGGGACTTCTGAAAGGGGATATGTTTTCTGAAAGCTTCACCCTCCCACCTAGCTTTTATTTGCCTAGACTTTGGAGTTTTAGTAGAAAGTCCTCTGACCGGGACATCATTGTAGTGTTAGGGAATACAAAAGTCCCCAATAGCTTTACTGTCTGTGGACCCATTACTCTTTGACCTGGATTCATATTTAGGAGTCTGCAAAATGTCCTGAAGCCCATCTTGCTGGCACCCAACTCTGATAGTCACAGAATCACTCTGGTTGGAAAAGACCTTTGGGATCACCAAGTCCAACCATCTACCCTACCTTACAAGTTCACCCCTAAACCACATCCTTCAACACCTCATCCAAACAATCTTTAAACACATCCAGGGATGGCAACTCAACCACCTGCCTGGGAAGTCTATTCCAGTGCCTGACCACCCTTTTTTTACAAAAACTTTCCTAACGTCAAGTCTAAACCTATCCTGTTTTAGCTCGAACCCATTCCCTCTTGTTCTATCACTGCTTGCGAGAACAGACCAGCACCAGCCTCTTCACAACACCCTTTCAGGTAGTTGTAGAGAGCGGTAAGGTCTCCTCTCAGCCTCCTCTTCTTCAAACTAAACAGCCCCAGCTCTTTCAATCTTTCCTCATAAGCTTTATTCTCCAGGCCCTTTATTCTCCATTCCTTCTTTCCACCGTGTCATGGCAGCGACGGGTAATGGGGCTGGTCAGGGGAGCCCCAGTGTATCCCCAACTCTTCTGGGGCAGAGGCGGTTTCCTAGATCTCTGCCTGCACAGCAGTATAACTGCAGACTGCCAGGGAGGCTTGGGAATGTTTTAGCCCCCAGGGTAGTTAACTAGCTATGATGGGATATGTAAGTGGCTGCATTTCAGAGGGTGGAGGAAGATGCGGTTTACTAAAGGCAGAGGCTCCTGTAAATCTAGGAGAGCTGTGTGCTGTCAGAGGGCTCGTGCTGCTCTCCTCCCTTATTCCATCTCTGCAGTTTTGGGTTCCCAAATGTGCTTTCCAGTATGAAGGACATGCTTGCTTTTCTGATGTAGCAAAGAAAAAGGGAGATTCCTGCCTCACCTCTGGAGAAGACCTGTGTTCTTGTACTTTATTTGCTTTCCTGATTCCTCACAAGCTGCCAGTGTCTAGCCACAAACTCCTGCCTCTATCTGCAGTGGAAGACACCCTGTCTCCTGCTATAGCTCTGACATACAGGGTTTCCAGTCTCAAAGCCAAATAACAAAGACTATTCTCTACGTCCCATCAGCAGATGATGCTCTAGGAAGCAGGGCCCTGATATGCTTAGTGGTTGCTCTAGAGGAGCACCATCAACACCATTAACAAATCCTTCCCCCACCATTCCATCTTCTTCTTTCCCCTTGCTTTTATAACTGGGCTGATATAATATGGCACAGAATGTCCCTTTCATCAGTTTAGGTTAGCTGTCCCACCTCCTCAGCCTACTGTTGGGAAGAATGTTAGGGAAAGAAAAACAACCCCAAAAAACACCCCCCCAGCCTTGGTGCTGTGTGAGCTCTGCTCAGCAGCAGCCAAACCACTAGTGTGTTATCAACATCCCCCCTGCTACCACCTCAAACACAAGCACCATGATAGCTGCCATGGGGAGGATCAGTGCCATCCCAGCTAAACCAAATGCACTTTCAGCACTTCCCCAGGAAAATCACTCATCCTACTCTTGGAGTAGGACACAGTTATGTGGGATGCGGCTCTGAGGGAGCAGAGATGATCCCTCTTCTCGGTTGTATGGGTTGCAAAGTTGATTACACCAGTTCCTGTCTGCCTGCTTTGGATCACTCAGTGGTCCTAGTTGGCCTTTCCCCAAAAACACTGACATATGCTTCACTTGAGTTAAGCCGAGAAATGTCAGGGGATTTCTGTAGTGATAGGATGTGGGGATTTTTTTGTTATTATTTGTATGACTACTTTAAAAACCACGGGTTGCACGGCGGCCAGGTTGTCAGGATCCTTGCAGACCAGCACCACTGTGCATGGCATTGCCCTGAGGAATCTGAGGGATTGCAGGAGCAAGCATGGAAGGAGCTCAACTGTATTTCCCTGATCCCAGGGTCCTTCTGGAGAAACTTTCTCTCATATTCCAGGACCACACTTGGACCATTTTCAGGTCATTCTCCTTCCCATGGCTCACTGTGTAAATATTTTTTTCTTCAGCCTGTGGCTCTGGATAGAACTTCTTTGTTCCAGAGGGAAGGAGGAAGTTGAATTAGATGTTCTGTCATGGTTCACAGAGGTTTTGTTTGTGACACACCATGGATAAAACTGATTCACATTTAGCAGGGCAACTCTGAAGTCTTGCAGTACACTTTAATTTGGTGCCTGGATATCAGACACTAGATTTGGTAGTAGTCATCTTTATATTAAAAGATTTGAATAGTATCTGGAACACAGATACTATTCTCCTGCCAGGGGGTACTCATCTCCACAGTTTCATTCCTTCTTGTTGGTCCAGTGGATCATGACTTTTCACGTCCTGTGGCTGCCTGTAACAGACATGGTGAGTGCCCCAACTCATCCTCTGTATGTATTCACACTCATCAACCTAAGGAAGGCACAGTTGCCTCAGCCGGGCTGTGTGACAAGTGACTCAGCCCACCGCTTTTCCCAGCAGGAACCATCCACTCACAGGAGAAGCTGAACAGACCCACTTTTGTCCTCTATTATAAGAAAGTAGGGCACCTGTTAGAATGAAGATCTGTCAAAGCAAAACTGCTTTCCAGTTTCTTCAGTGTCTTCTGCTGGTACAGCTGGGAACACCTGCCCTGGCCACTTTGCTGGTCACAACTACCCTCAGTTCTATCCCTGTGCAAATGCAAACAAGGTGCTTCCCTCAAGTGATCTTGTGTAATGTATTTGCCTGATACCTTGGTTGGATTTGCCTTCTCAAGCAGCAATGATATTTGGTCATCTGCTGGACTTGATTGACAAGTGGAGAGAATACAGTGAGGGATGGTGCTACTTGGTCTCTCTTATGTCCAGGGATACCTTGGCACAGCTGAGAAAATTCATGATGCTCCAGGGACTGAACTACTCCATCTTGGCTCTTCCCCCTCCTTCAAAAGCAGAGCCAAGGAACATCTATACTAGGATTTGTGTGTGAGAAGAAATAGTTATCTGCCCTGCCTAATAGTGGCAAACCTCATGCATTTGGAGGAACATGAGGCTGGGGGAGCCTGTTGTACAAGTCAAGATGAATTAAGAGAATGTCAGGATGACCTCTGTGTATAATAAGGAGAAAGAGACAGGCTGGGAAATACAGAACAAATGAAAAAAAGGGAGCAATCAAGGAGAAAAGCTAGTTCTGGGCAGGAATACTTGGCTTGGCTGCCTTCCCTGTGGGCTTGTTCCATTAACATTTGGCTATTCAGCAAAAGCTGCCTTTGCAGGAGTAAGGAGATAAGCAGAAATGTACTAATGTTTAGTTTAAAAGTAGCAGAGCTCCAGGTTTCAAGTGTTTTCTGGCTGGTTTCCTCCTCCCCTCTCAATGAAATACTCTGGCTCTTTTGTACCAGAGTATGAGTGAGCCTGAGACATGCCTGGGTTCCCTGTGCACATGTAGTTCTGCTCCCCTCATCTGATTTCATCCAGATGTCTTTTTTTATTATTATGAAGCTGTGCTGCTATTAATAACTTGGGAGTAGGTTTACTCCTTTGAAAAGCAACTGGATTCAAAATGAGCAAACTGCATTTAGTCTGCAGTGCTGGTTTCTTTCTTCACCTATTTACCATCCCAGCACTAAAAGATGTATCCTCAAAAATAGGATGACATAACCCTTCTTTTGCTGCTCTGAGCTCACACTCAAGGTTGACGTTACCTTCAGTTTTACTGGGGGCCTTATGGTTACAATAAAGACACTAAGAGCAAAGACTTTACAGGTGGGTTGGCTGGTTAGCAGGGCCAGGGTGTGAAATCAAAATGTTGATTTTATTGAGCTGAGGTCAGAGTAGTCACAGAAATGAGTGGCATGTAATAATTACCCTTCCTGGTTTGCAGTCTGCATGCAGGAGTTTGACTTCACTTGGTGTGCAGAGGTCTGTTGCTGACAGAGATTCTTATACGTGCTTAAACAATTCTTCTTAAATACCAGTTCCACTGACTGCAAAAGGCTGCTGCCATGTCTACAGTGCAAATTCAAGACATAGCTGGATGGATACTGCCTCTTTGAAAGGGAGTCTAGCTGCTCCGGAACTTCTGCTGCAGAAGGAATGCTCCTGCATTCACTGCCTTGCCAAGAAGCCCAAATGTGGCACCTCTGTCTAAAGTCACAAGGGGAGGGAGGGAGAATGTAAATGGCATTTTTGTTCTGTGGGTGAGACCCGTCCATGTCAGATCTGAGATAGGGCTGGTGTTTAGTATTGGCTACACTACTATTTATAAACTTTGAAAATGTGTTTAGAACTTAAAGTAGTGGCCCTACCTTTCAGTTGTATAAAGCACCTGCAAATCCCTTTGCATGATAGGCTGGTACCTCAAAGTTTGGGGTCTTATGCGACCGTAACCATCTGTTGCTAACCTTTATGAGGAAACTAAACATGAGCCAAGCCTCTATGGATTGTACTGTGTGGTGCTATGAGAAGCGGACTTGATGATCCAAAAAGTCCTTTCCAGGGCAGCATTCCTCTGGTTTTGAAGCTGGAAACATAAAACAGGATGATTTCTGAGGACCCTATTAGTTTTGGCTTTAAATGGTAGCACATATCTCCTGAGAACCATTCAAAACGTGAAAAAACTTTCTTTTTTTCTTAATGATAAAACCTACACACTTTGCTCAATAGTGATTTAATGAACAGAATATTCCCATTGTCAGGGTCTGATGCTAATAATAGACAGATGGCTGGCAGCTTGAAAAGCAGTCAACAGAAAATATTTGCTATGCATAAAACTCAAGCCATTGTAACTTGAAAAAAAAAAATCAAAGTGCTTATTCCAGGGTCAGACTGTAAAATGAATTGGCAGTAAATACAACCTAGTGACAAGGAGTGTTTATACTGTAACAATCTTGAAAACACATATACCATAAAACGGGTCATCTGATGTGAAGTGAATTATATGCATGGAAAAAAGAGGAGGGAGCTTGACTGAGGGTAAGAGCAAGCCAGTGATGGGAAACAGTAGAGGAAACAGGGAGGGGGAAGATGAAATTTACTGACTTGTTTTTAGGAGGCAGTCGTGCCAAATTCAGAATTAGGTAACAGCTATACTTAGTGCTCTGCACTGTTTTAGAGAAGTCACTAAGAGCAAAAACTTTACAGGTGGGTTGGTTGGCTGGAGGGACTGAGTGCACAATCAAGTAGTGTTAGAAGTCCATTGTTGTCCATGACATTTTTTCACTGGAGTAACCGACTCCACCAGGATGATGACACTAGTGCCCCAGAGTCTGTGTTCTGGAGAAGCTGAGGCAAAATTTGCATCTTGAAGTGTTTCTAAATGATGATGGGTTTGGCTCATTTATATATACCAGTTTGTTCTTGGGGGTAGTTCTTAGTCCTCAGTACATTTCTGGTAGTCCCAAATCCTGATTTTCTCTCTACTCTTTTATCTCTAGCCTCAGAGGCTCTGAGATTCCACTGCTTGGGATCTAAACTAGCAGGAATTCCCACAAGAGCAGGAAGTTGCCCAGCATTTTCCACTACTATTTGTTGCCTGAAACAAGGCATGAAAAACATGCAGGGTGGTGTGTGTCTTGAGGAATGTCCCCCAACGTCTGACAGTAACGATATGGCAGTCCCAGTTTCATTAAACCATTCTCAAGATAAACATGGGAGAAAGGCCCAGCAGTTTGAAGTTCTGTTCCAGATTTGCAATGGGAAAAGGAAAAGATGTTTTTATTGCTACAGAAAGCTTAAGGTGTAAAATGTAGCACACTAGAGCAACTTCAGGGCTCTCAGGACTAAGAACTACTGCCTGGGAAAAGCTGCTTAAGGCAGAGCAACAGTTAGTGACACCTATCTGGATTTATTAAACAAGGAAACAGTCTGTGCTTCCAACCACATGAAGGGATAATGAAGAGCCAGCAGGAAGATTTAGAAATAAATAAAGCAGCTTGTAGAAGGATTGCGTGCAGTCTCAGTATTTCTGCAGTATAATAATGTTTGTCAATGCCTGATTAAAAAAACCTTTATGTTTTGAAAAATAATAGCAATTATTAATCCTTAAAAGAGTTTCCATTGTAGTAAAAAAAAAATAATAAAAATAATATTAAAAAATCAGTGATTCCTTATTCTAGGGAAGGTAGAAAGAATCTGTGAGCTTAGTAACACCACTGGAGATCAGGAACTGCAAAGCAATGGCATACTATACACGCTAAAGATTCAATTTTAAAATTAAGCTGAATGTGATGAAAGCATCAGATAGATCTACTGAGACTCTTTCAGAAAAGTCTCTGTAACTGCAGTTTGGAGGAAGACAGTCAGTCTCTGGCCTGCCAAGCAAAAGAGTTAACTTCTTAGCCTCCAGCTTAAGAATGGAGCTATAATTGTTTTAGGCTATAATCTAGTAAAGCAGATCAAAAAGTAAGGTAGTCACAGCTTTGTGGTCCTGAATCTAGTT
Source organism: Phoeniculus purpureus (assembly GCA_028565055.1). Classification (NCBI taxonomy): domain Eukaryota; kingdom Metazoa; phylum Chordata; class Aves; order Bucerotiformes; family Phoeniculidae; genus Phoeniculus; species Phoeniculus purpureus. The sequence continues at coordinate 13,424,211 of JAOXOE010000632.1, read as the reverse complement.
CTTTCAGGTTAGCTAGAGTGTCTGTGAGCTGCAAGCTGCAGTTCCAGAGACATCTGGTAGAGCCAACATGTTTGAAAAGATGCTAAAGTGAGGGTTTGAAGATTTACATGCTGCCCTAACCCATATGTCTATTTGCATCTATTCTTTGAGCTGTGGATCAGTTTTGGCAAGCCTTTTGACCTTTAAATGCTTCTACTTTCTTCCTTACAAATGCACAGCATGAACTATAAAATAGGCCCATGAGTCTTGGGCATTTAGATCTTGAATGCAGACTGTACAGTAATGCAGTGCATTACACTTTTCTTGTGCCCTTTTGTATTTCTGGTGCCATAACGCTGCGCTGACCACAGCTAGGAACAGGCTTTTTGTAGCCTAGTCATACATTTCAGAAGTAAAACATAAATTACAGCAGAGCCAGAGAGCAATTGACAGGTATGGGGAGAGGGGAGAAAGGACCTATTGTGTGAGAAGCAGACAGCTCTGCTGACCTGAGAATATATTATTCCATGGAAGGCAAACCAGAGAAGCTGTGGAATTTGTTCTCAATTCACCATGAAAACTCTGGGCTGGGGCGACCATCCATTTGATGCGGGTGGTCCTTAATGCATGTCATAATTTACACTTAGGTCATATACGATCCCTTGAAATTCCCTTCTTAGGAGAACCATAAAAACAGTGTTGCATATGGAGCTCACTGGAGGTTTCTGCAAAGCTCCCCCATTGTCAGACATAAACACATCCTATTATTCTAGCTTAGGTCAGAGTTCAATGACTCCCCAAAGATTATATCAGTCCAAAGTGATCCCACTGCAGGCCAGGCGGACAAAACAGAAATGTTTCTGTCACAGCTACTTCTCCATCTCTGGCTGCTCTGCTCCACAACTGGGAGCGAGCCTGACTCCTCAGGCTGTAGTCTAATGCACAGCTTGTCAATAAATTCACCTTTGCTCATCCTCAGACTGTTTTCTGAAGGATTTTGCAGGCATTAATGAGGTTTCCCTTCTCTGTATAGAAGCTCCTAAGACTATGATTAGCCTCATCTTCAAGAACAGGAATGAGAAGTTGAAAGACTTCACACAGGGAATCTTTGTTAGCACAAGAAATAGATCACAGATGTGCCTTTGTCCATCTGTTGTGAAGGCAGACCCTGGTGTCTCCCTGCACCCTGTAGGGCCTGGCTCCCTGCTCGGTCACAGATGTCAGCACTGTGCTGCTACCTGGCCACTGATGGGGGGCTCGCTGGAGGCTGGGGGTCTGTGACCTCCCCTGAGGCCATCCCTGGTCTGTTTATGGCATAGCAGCAGCAGCAAGATGGCAGGGTGAACAGTGTGTACCTGACTTATGCAACAGAGCCCTTCCCTGGGCTGTGCACATTCTTCTTGTGAGCATGAGAGGGACACAGCTCAAGAAATTCCCCAAAGGGGTTCCACAGCTTTTGGGGCCACATGCAGAAGGGCTGTCAATGGCCATAAGTGGAGAGTGAGGAAACTCTTCCCCTGCTGAAACAAATGAGATGGAACTGCAGATGGTGCTTGGACTAGAGGTCTGGGCTGAGGAGAAATCATTGCAACCCACCTCAGGAAATGAATGGTAGAACTTTTGCTTTGTACCTCATCTCAGATAACAGGAGGTAATGCTGTCTCTTTGGAATACATGGCTCTGTGGTATGAGGGATGGCTCCCCAAGCACAGGTGAGAAATGTTTTGGACAGAGCTACAGTTCAGAGGCAAACAGAGCCATGAAGGAAAAATAGAGAAAAATCTGCCTACAGAGTGTAAACATAGTAAATGCTTCTTGTTAGGCATTTTATAATAACTGAACCAGGTGCCTGGGGAGAAACCCCAGCTATTTAACCTAAAATTGCAATGTACATCTGTATTTATTTCTTCTTTTTTTATTCTTCTGTCTCCCAGAATCAGGCAAGAGTCCAGACGGCCAACTCAAATTAAGAGATCAGAAAGTTAGACCCAGCACTCAGTAGTATTTTATCTCTGTCAGACCTTAGAGAGAAAATAGCAGAGGTGAGGAATGGACGTGTATAGCCTCTTTCCTTCCCATGGTCTTCCTGGGGGGGCCTTCCCTGCTAAACTTGTGACCAACAGACTGTTTCCCTATTCTGAAATATTGCCTGTTGCCTCCACCAGAAGTTTCCTGTGCTGACTGAAATATTAAAAGGGCCAAACAACATGGGGGGAAGTTTGTTTATTTGTAGGGTCACATATTCATGTCTGGTTTAGACCTATCCTGTTGAGGAATTTCAGCTATTTTGCTGGAAAGCCGGGGATGGTTACAGCTCTGGTGGGAAGAAGGGGCTTGTCATGATGTCTGCTGTGGGAGTCAGGGCCAGTTGGCCAACGGTGTCCCCATTATATGAATAAGGTGGGGGAGGAGGTTGGGAAAGAGAAACTAGGTGAGAACTAGGCTGTGCTCTCAGGAACCTGCTGCTGAAGGAGGCTAATTGGACCCTAGCCCATGACCACCACAGGGGTTATCAGAGGAGTACATGGGAGCTTATCTTGCTTATTCAGCCACTAGCCCCTTGGTACTATATAGGGATCTTCAGGGAGATCATCTTCGTTTGCCTTTGAAGACCCCAGTCCCAGCCTCCATTGAAAACTATTTGGGAGCCTCTCTACAAAGGAAGGATGAGCTGTGACCTCCCTTTACCACCCTGATTGTCTCTCTTGAAATTTAGCTGGTGTGGGCTCCTATGAGGCAATCCCCTCAAGCCCTTCTCTTGCGGCAAAGAATGGTGGCTCTCCAACAGCAGTAGTTGTGGGTCTACCATTGCTCACAGTGTGGGGAAATGAAGCAGCAGTGACTGTAACAGCACCTACATCTAGATCTTGGGAAGCATCTGTGCTTCCTGCCTCTTCAGGCATTTCAATGTGGCTGCATTGGACAACAGAGTTATGAGCTCCACACTCAGCACTAGCTTCACCAGCAGCAGGGAAGTAGAGAAGATTGGCATGGAGTAAACACTGATTTGCAAAGCCCTTGGAAACATGGGGTGGTCAGGCAGCTGTTTTTATCTCTGAGTAGCTGGCACAGAAGGCTGTATCAATCCATTTCAAAGAACAGTTCTTTTCCATTCCACAGGAAATCCAGGTTTAAAGGATTGTCTTTCAATAGGCTAGTTAAATAAAAATGGTAGCAGCAGAAAACAGCAATGTTCATCAACATTGTGATGATTGAAGCATGGGTTCCATCAAAAGATCAATCTTCCCATGGCAAAGGGACCCTAATAAACTTGTAACTGCTTCATCCTGAAGTTGTAGAGAGACCAGCTTAGCTCATTGTCCAGTGTATTTCATTCCTGCATGTTCTTTTCCACTAGTATCACTTCAATGTTCTTTTTTTGTTGTCATTGATGATTTCTGCCAATAAAGTTATTGTTAGAAAATGCCGTGACCTTTCACAAATTTCTGGTGTTAGCTGACATTTCAGTTTGTGTGTGCTTTGCAATCAAAACCTTAAATGCTTCTTAAATGAAGAATTAAAACCCCCTAATATTTGAGAGGGGTTTGATTGTGGGTGTTTTGAAAAGAAAGATTAGCTGTTGCTTCTGAAAACTGATTTTCTGGCAAAGGATTATATTACAGACATTTTTCATTAAAAAATAATCTGCTGACTAGCTGTAGCATATTCATATTTCAAGAGAAAGACGGAGACCCCCACTTGCTGCAGTGTGCCTAGAACAGTCAGGAGGTGGGAGGGCAAACAGTAGTCCAAGGGATTTCTGGAGCACTGTTGCAGGCAGTGCGTGAAGCACTAGGCAGATCGGACATCCTGGGCCAGTCCACTGGGATGACCATGTGTGTGGCCTCATACTGAGCTGCTGCAGCTACCTCTGACACAGCACTACCTGCCCCCAGAAGGCTGCAGAGATACAAAGACAACAGCCTGCAAATGTAGGACAGACTTGCCCATCTGCTCTGCGAGGATGAACCTGGGAAGACTGTCCATCCACGGGTGAAATCCAACCATAAATGCAGCCCATGGGTCCTACAGTGACTCTTTGGGAATCAGCATGACTATGTACAGGCTTTAAACTGTGGCACAGCCTGCATCTGTATGAAGGACAGTGGTGCAGAGGTAACTATTGGTGCACCACAGCATCACCACAGCACCAATACAGCTCCTAGCTGAGGCAGTGGCACAGATGTGAGAGCTCTTGAGTAATGTCTGATACCCAGGTGATACCCAAGGACTAAAGAATTCCTGCAAGTAAAACTCAGAATATGAGAACGCTTGTGGAAAGCTCAGAGCTTCCTATCAGCAATCCTGGGAGATTGTATCATGGCCCATTGTCTCCTATGCTTCTTGCTTTGTTGACAGTGGATGTCACAAGTAAGTGGGGTCCATCAATGTCACAGTAAGAATCAGGTGACCCACCCAGGATGAGGGAAAAGCAGTGGATGTTGTCTACCTGGACTTCAGTCGGAAATTTGACACAATTTCCCACAGCATGCTGCTAGAGAAGCTGGCAGCTCATGTCATAGAATGGCGGACTCTTCACTGGGTTCCAAATTGGCTGCATGTCCAAGCTCAGAGACTTGTAGTGTATGGGGTTAAATCCAGCTGGTGACTGGTCACAAACAGTGTCCCTCAGGGCTCAGTTTCGGGATCAGTCTTATTTAACATCCCGGATGAGGGGATCAAATGCACCCTCAGTAAATTTCCAGATGACAGAAAATTAAGTGGGAGTATCGATCTGTTTGAAGGTAGGGAGGCATTGCAGAGGGATTTGGACAGGCTAGAGAGATGGGCTGAGGCCGATGGGATGAGGTTTAACAAAACCAAGTGCCAGGTCATGCACTTCAGTCACAACAACCTGCAGCAGCACTACAGGTTTGAGGAAGAGTGGCTGGAGAGCTGCCTGGCATAAAAGGACCTGGGGGTGTTGGTTGACAGCTGGCTGAACATGAGCCAGCATGGTGTCCAGGTGGCCAAGAAAGCCAATGGCATCCTGGGATGTATTAGAAGAGCTGTGGTTAGTAGATCTGGAGAAGTTGTCCTCTCTCTCTACTGTTCCCTGGTGAGATACATTTGCAGTATTGTGTCCAGTCATGGGCCCCTCAATTCCAGAAAGACACAGAACATTTCCCTTATGAGGAAAGGCTGAGGGAGCTGGGTCCCTTTAGCTTGGAAAAAAGGAGACTGAGGGGTGATCTCATTAATATTTATGAATATGGAAAGGGTGGGTGTCAGGAGGATGGAACCAGGCTCTTCTCTGTGTCAGCCAGGGATAGGAACAGGGGAAATGGGTATAAGCTGGAACATAGGAGGATCTACATAAACAGGAAAAGAAACGTCCTTACAGTGAGGGTGACAGAGAACTGGAATAGGCTGCCCAGGGAGGTTGTGGAATCTCCTTCTCTGGAGATGTTTAAAACCTTCCTGGCCATGTACCTGTATGACTAGATCTAGGGAATCCTTCTGTGGTAGAGGTAATGTGCAGATGATCTTTTAAGTTCCTTTCCAGTCCCTAACTGGGGGTTTGTTTCTGTGATTCTGTGATCGTGCTCCTGTGCTCTGCACTCGTGAGACCCCATCTTGAGTCCAGTTTTGGGTGCCACAGTGTAAGAAGGACATTGAGGTGCTGGAGTGGGTCAAGAGAAGGGCAATGAGGCTGGTGAGAGGTCTGGAAAACAGGCACTGTGAAGAGCAGTTGTGGGAACTGGGGTTATTTAGTCTAGAGAAGAGGAGGCTGAAAGGAGACCTTATTGCTCTATACAACTACTTAAAAGGAGGTTGTAGCAAGGCTAGTGCTGGTCTCTTTTCACAAATTACTAATGATAGTATGAAGGGAAATGGCCTCACATTGTGTCAGTGGAGGTTTAGGTTGGATATTAGGAAGAAAGGAGGCTTTACTGAGAGAGTGGTTGGGCTTAAGAATAGGCTGCTCAGGGAGGTGGTGGAGTCACCATTCCTGGAGGTGTTTGAAAATGAGCAGATATAGCACTTGAGGCCATGGTTAGGGAGATGTTGGGATGAGGGCTGGACTTGATGAAACTGTAGGTCCTTTCCAGCTGCGATGATTCCATGATTCTGTGCTTTGCTTCCCGTACACTATTATACTCCAGCTATCTTCTTGGTGTTGTCAGTGGCATACGGTGAGCAGTTATGTGCCCTCTAGCTATATGCAGTGGTTGAGTCTTGGCAATGGACTATCAGCATGAAATCAGGTGTTGACTTCTACTGTGGAAGTGGTTTGCCAGCAATCCTTATTGGGTTACACAAGGTGTGGGCTTGGTGCCAGAGGTTTCCTGTCATGACTTTAGCTGGAAGGTGCTCAGCAGATTTCCCAGCCAGAAACAAAAAAAAACTTATAACCTGTACAAACTTCATATGGAAGAAAGGGAGAACCCTCAGAGTGGGCTGTTGTCAGGGTCGTAAACCCCTGTTCTCCCATCATTCTCACACATACCGTGTGAGCTGCCCATTAGCAGCAGAAATTGCTACCTGCTCCCTTATTAGCTCTAGATGCCTTTCAAATTGGGCAGACTCATAAGATTATGGTTTTGCGAGTCAGTGTATCTGGAACTGGGGTTTTCTTTGCCCTGGACCTTCATGTATGAGAAGAAGCAACACTTCATTCTGGGAGGTGTCCTAGAGGACTCTGGCGTCCCTTGTGTTTGCTGTCACAACCTTGTGAGGCAGTGGCTTTCTCTCCTTGAGCGCAGAGTGCGTCCTGGCCTGAGGCTGTTGCACTGTGACATAAGCAGTAAATAAAGAAGAGAACCATGTGGTATTTGTCAGGGAAAAGGACAATAATCTATTCTGAGGGTTTGCATTTGCCTGTATACATTGCTGGAAATATTGCAAAAACTGGCCAGAGGAGTTGTATAAACTGCCACAAATGTAAAGCAGATACTGTCAATTTACAGCGATCGTAGTGGTGCTGTAAACTGAGCCAGAAACACTGAGCCTTGGGTCTAGAAGGCAGCCAAAACACAGCCAAGTGTCTTACCCTGTGCTTCATTTAGTGCAAGTGTGACTGGATAGGTACCAAGCCATGGTCCTGGTCATGCTCTGTGTAGGGAAACCTTAAGGGAAAGTGACTGGGAGCTCTTGGAGAGAAGTCACAGATCTTCCACCAAGTTTTACGATAACAATGGTGGGTGAAGCAATACGTGGAAAATCTGCCCCGAGGGCTCATCTGCTGTGCTTATATAAGAATACACCTGTGAAGTGCTACATAAGTAAACGTGAGCTCAGTCTGCTCATGCTCAAGCAGACTGGAAACCATGCAAACACAAACTGGGTGACTGTGTGCCTGAGCTGATAAACCTCACCATGACCTTCAGCTTAATGTCTCTAAAGCTCTGAGGAGTGAAGTTGGAGAGATATGTCATGCAAAGGGTCACCCTGCCTCCCTCGGGTTTTATACTTTTATTCAAATAGCTGTGGCTGGCTACTGTCAGACACCAAGCTGGCGCAGTCTTTGGGCCTGCATCTCCTCTTTTTTCTGGTTGGCTCAGCACACACAGTTCTGTTGTGGTTAAGCTTTTTATAAAAAGACTTTGCAGATGTTCTTCAAGGAAATCTTTAAAGGTGGCAAGGGAGAAAGCTGGATGCTACAGGGCTTGCCTTGGAGGTGTGGTCCAAGCAAATCTAGGGAACTGAGAGCTGAAGCCAGACCAATTCAACATGGAAATAAGGTGCAGATTTTTTCACGGTGAAAGGAATTAACTATTGAAACAAGTTGCTAGAGGCTGTACAGGGCTCTCTAGCTCATGTAGTCTTTAATGAAGACCAGGTGTCTCTCTAAAATACAACTTTCCTCAGCAGAAGGATGGGCTCTCACCCTACCACAGAGGATGATGTACTCCAGCCACGCTAGACACCAGACTGTTTGACAAATATTTCCTTCCGGCCCTTAAAAATGTGTGGATCCTGCGGACAGAAAGAGTGGTGCACTCTGTAACAGGAACAGCTCTTACATCCACTAGAAGTAACTGGAAAAGTCTGGCAAATTTATGAAAAAGAAACTGGAGTTCCCTCTTGCGTCATATGAGAGAAGAGGGTATCCCTGCATGTAAGAGCTCCAGAGGCTGGATAGTGGCTGTACAGGGCTGCTGCCTGCTGAGGATCTGACTCTGTTTGCTGTATAAAGGAAGAATTGAGAAATACTGGTGTACCCTAGTGTATGGGATTGAGATAGCTGATGGATTTTATAGATGGTCTTCTGTACTGGCAATTTGTAAGGAGCTGCCATTGTGCTCCAAAGGGATGGGATAGGGAGCAAGGTTCCTTTTTGTCTACAGGTCAAGCCTACAGTGAGACTGGGTGGGGAACAAAAATGAGCAAAGCTAGCACAGCTCCAAGGTGCACTGGTGATTTCAGGACTGAGTGTACGTGGAAGGTTTCACTTTCACCAGTGTCATCCACTGATGAAAAAACCCCCATCTTCCCCCATCAGAAGCTGTGGCTTTTTGTAGCAATCTCCTATGAGCTGCAAAATTCGTGAGGTCAGCAATCCTGGTTCCAGCTGCTCCGCTGCTTGGAGAGGTGACGCTGTGCAAACAGAGCTGTGAACAAACTGGGAGGTGTGGGGCACAACACGAGCTGTACGTGCCAGGCCCTAGTAATCCCCTTTGCGGCGCATACCGTGCAGACAGCAGTGTAGCTATGGAGCTTTCATTGTGTTCCTACCCTGAATCCCTTTCCAAGCTGATTGTTGTTTCCTTTGCTGGCTGAGAATGTCCATAAAATCCAGACTAAATCATTTTGATTCAGCGAGCAATCTCTCACCTACCCACCTCATCCAATCACATTGGCAGGCTTTGCTGGCAGATGATGCTACTTTCGGTAGACAAATTCTTGACATTTACACCTTCTGCCGTGGTTCCTCTAGAAACAGCCTGCCTGGCAACATAATCTGACCCAACCAGATTCCTGGCTCAGCTCATCATCATTAGCTGTTTTAAAATCAGTCTTTAAAAATCTCTTGTTCTTTCCCTCTCAGCACCTCACAGTGTGAATGGTGCAGCATGCTCATGGATGGAGAAAACAAATCACAGCAAAGCTTGGGCTGGTTCTGGGAAGTTTATTCACAGCTATTGCTCATACTACATGTCTGAAACTGGGGCTATGTGTGAGGACACCTGGTGTCCCTACGAATTCCAGCATGCTGCCCGGCACATATGAAGTGAAGAAAGTGCTTTACCAGTTTGTTGAGCTGGCTGGGGGCCAGAGGGCAGAGTACTGCTGGGCATCTGCAAATCCCGTGCTGGAATGCTGCGATTCCACTTTCCTGGTGGGCAGGGAATGTGTACTTCTTGCTACAGCTGGTAGTTAATCCCCTTTCTGCACTCCAGCACTGCTTCTCTCGGGAATCTATTGATGGGCTCAGGCATGCTCTCTGGTGTGTGCAATTCCTAGGCGCTCATGGGCTGGCCCTGCTCTGCCTTCAGTCTGCTGCCCCAGGAACCGGAGAAATCCAGATACATTGGCTCTGACTTCAGTGCTTCTGGCTCATTTACTTAATTACATCCCATGGCTCAGAGTCATTATTAAGTCGTACAGAACAGGCTCAGATTTCCCAAGATGTTCAAGTACTCCTGTTTGGACATTTAAGCGTTTCCAAACTGGTGAGCCAACCAATTGCACCCCAACATTTATTCAGGTTTCACGCCTCTGTGAAACCTCTGGGGTTAGTCTCAAAGGAACCAGGCAGTTCAACTTTTGTGCATGAACCAATGAGCAGCAGGTGAGAGCAAAATCTCTGTCCTGTTTTCTAACAATATCTGTTCTATCTAATTCATCTGTGCACCTCATGGCTATCACAGTGTTATACCTCATTTGCTTCTGGGTGCCTTTACCAGCACCTCGGTCTGATCAGTGGCTGGTGTTCAGACCACAACTGCAAAGAAAAATATACATTAAAAGAGCCCCTTCAGGCAACCTGCCAGTGCACTTTGTGGCTCCAGAGCCTTCCAGACCAACAACCGCCTTTAACCTGCATCATTCTTCTTGCCTTTTGTGTCATTAAAATGCTTGCTTCATTTTCAGATCCCAAATTAAATAAGCAATCCCTGTGTTTTCTGATACCTGGTTTTGAGCTTTTCTGAATAGCACAACTTTTCATTCCAAGGGTTTTCCTTGGTTCCTATGTTCTCACAGGTGTTGCCCTATGGGGATGGCTGAGTGGAGCAAATTTGCATTTGTTGAAAGAATATTTTGGTGCATTTGGAGGTTAAGGAAGTCACTCAGGCTCTGAATTCAGTGTCTGAGCTCAGAAGAAAAGATGAGGACACCAAAAGCAGCTTTTTATTTTTGCTGTTATGCTTGATGCTCGCATGTGATCACCAGACACAGACTAGAGAGAGCTTTCCTACTGCTCAACAAGTTCTTCCTCTTTGCTTCTCATGTCTTTCTTGGCTGAAGCATCCCTTTGTGGCTAGCAGACTGGAAGGAGCGCCCACATAAAAATGTCCAAGGGTAGGAAGTTCCAAATTACTCACCTGCCTTTTCTTCTTGCACCAGCTGTGCCTGGAAATAATGCAGCAACAAAGGAAAAAGTTCTCAATTCAAAACTGAAACTCTTTCAAATCAACTATCATGACTTTAACCAGCAAACTTTCAAATGCAAAGAAACACCATTCTATACAGATGTGTAACTTTTTCAATTAGAAGTTGTCACCTGAGTGGAGCCCTCCACCAAAAGGGAAACTTCCATCTTTACTGCAAGCATTTGCTCTGGTATTTGGAGGTAACGTCTGGATTTGCACAGGCATAATCAGAGAGAGATTTCAGTGCCCATATCCAAATGCACTCTCGGCGACCAGGTGCCAATGTTGGGTTGCAGGACAAGGGTGCTTCTCTCGGTGTCCCCAGGCTGAGTGCTGGCCCCTAACAAGGCAGTCTGGTGAGACACTTTGTTTCTCATCCTGAAGCTTAAACATTTGCATGTTGGAGTTTTTATTATTCCTCTTATCTTTCCAGCCCTCTGCATGGGCTCTGGCAGAATGGTCCCTCCTACATCCCTGCATTTACACCTTCTACTGCACTTCCATCCTCACCCTCTCAGAGCCAAAAGATTTTCTACAAAAGAAACAAAACCTGTGTGCTCTGGAAGCTGCAAAGTCATAGGCTGATGCAGGAGCTCCACTGCATGGTGATGAATATCCCTACAGAGCATTTTCTACTGCATATAGGCCAAATCCAATTGACTTGAAAATGGCCTTTTTATATGACTTGTCTCAAGAGCAGGACTGATAATATTTTTATGTGGCAGATGTGCTACAGAGCTTTCATTCCGTTTATGTGCCTGGGAAAGTGACCCATCTCACTTTTCACAGCTGCCACCTGTTGGTCAAATTCATTCCAATACAACCAGCCAAGTAATTGCTTCATTTTGTTGGTTTTTTTTTTTTTTTAACTTGTTTTATTCTGGTTTTAATTACTATTGGCTCCAGGAATTGAATTTTGGGCTTTTAGAAAAACCACCTTTCCTAGTCTTGCAATGGTTGCTTGAAAGGTCTTATTGATGGTTGAAAATATTCCACCTTTCTGCTTCCCTGCAAGTTTTTCAGAAAACTAAACCAACCAAAACCAAACCTTTGAACAGGTGAGCACTCACTCAGAGCAACAGAATGATTGATTTGAAGCCTTCTCACCATTCTTTGTCCAGGTCAACAGAGGACAGTAATTAAAAGATCTGTATCAACATGGCTCATGTTTCAAGCAAATTAAGAGCCAAAGAATGCTAAGAGCCTTTTTCTTTTGAAAAAGAGAAAGGTCACATGTTATTCTCTCAAGTCAAGCTTCTTTCACAAATTCCCCTACACTAAGATCATACTCAGTCCACTCTTATTAGGTAATAATTTGCTTTGTTTATTTTTATCAGCAGTCCTTGATGTCTGCCTTGTAATTATGGTTTGTAGTGACAAGGAAGCAGTAAGGAAGCTGGCCTTGATGGCCAGCAGAAGCTGTGCTTCTCCCATCCAGAGAGGGTGGTTGGGAATGGACATAATCACAGACATGGAGGCAAGAACTACTTTTCCAAATAGTTCATTGGCAATGTTCTGTCTCTGTGTGCGTTGGGGATCCTGGCTCTCAAACCATTCAGACCTTGGCAGAAGACAGGGGCTGGGAGTCACTATCTTCCCACTGGTGTCTCACTGGAGGTATTGGGGATTCAGACACCAATAAGGAAGATAAGGAGCCTCAGAGGAGACCTTTTTGCTGTTGACAACTACCTGAAAGAAGGTTGTAGAGAGGTGGATGTTGGTCTTTTCTCTCAAGTAACGAGTGATAGGACAAGAGCAAACAGCCTCAAGCTGTGTCAGAGGAAGATTATGTTAGACATAGGAAAAACTTCTTTACTGAAACAGCCATCAGGCAATGGAAGAGGCTGCCCAGCGAGGTGATTGAATCTCCACCTCTGGATGTGCTTTAAAGTTGTGTAGATATGGAGCTTAAGGACACAGTTTAGCGGTGGGCTTAGTACAATTAGGGTAATGGTTGGACTGGATGCTCTTGAAGGTCTTTTCCAACCTAAAAGATCCTATGATTCTGTGTCCTCTCTTCTCAATATGTGCAACAAGAATCCAGTCCCTGACCCACGCAACTCTGAATAATGGGATGGAGAGAATTTGTATTTCTTTTGAAAGCAGTGGAAATTAGAGACTTTCAAAGCACTTTCAGGGAAATGCTGTAATTTAAGATGATTGTAGGAGAGTGTTGGTTAATGTAATTATTCAATTACCTATAGAAAATGGAATTTCCCACGCAAGAAAAATGACTGAAGGAGAAAAAAACTCCAAAAACTTCTTAAAACAAGCTGAAGATTGTGTCACTCTCTTGGTTTCAGAGTGATTTTATTTCTGACTTCTACTGAGACATTTCAATGGTATCTGTATATTTTCATTAAGTCCTTAGTGATCCACTGCAAATTTCTTGTATTTCCTGGGAGGGAATGTGATTTATTAGTTTTCTTTTTTTAGCTAGAATCTAGTCACATACTGCTTATTAGATCCTACCTGCATGTATGTTTCCACCAAACACAGTTCTGATAATCACTATAAGGGCTCTGTGGGGTCTTATCCAGATTTTTTGTTATAAAAAAATCTCACAGAAAAAACATCTGGTTCAGAAAAAACTATTTTCCTGTTGTCTATAAGCGTTTAACTTTTTTTCAGAGCAGGTTGGGAAGAAGAAAATGAAATGAAAAAAGATTTAGGCAGCTGAGACTAAAGGTAAGAACGCCTTACACTGGCTACACATGTGGAGGGGAGTGGTGACTGAGCTTTTTCTGTGCAAGTGCAAACAACTTCTGAGATTTCATACCATTATGTCCTTTGTTAAGGCAGACCAGCTCTTCAATAGGAACCTACACAGAATACCTAAACAGCCCTCTTCCACCTTAAAGTAAACGTTCAGTGAAGTGATGAAGCCAAATTTCACACAGACAGGTTAAGGCCAGTGGAGAAACAGAGACCAGGTTAAACAGGGCTCTATCTCTGTTTCACCTAGCTCCCCTGTCTGTAGCTTGGCAGAGGTGGGCACAGATGAAAGGGGAGGAGATGAAATGGTGAAAGGGGTGATGACAGATGAGTACCACCCATACATTCCTCCTCAGATGTATTTTGACATCTGTTTGGCATTTCAAGGGCTGTTTTTCTATGAGCATCTCTCAGAGACATCCAAGCAGGTGAAAACCTGCACTTGAGAGGCCAGGAAGAAGAGTTTACCAGAAGAGGTACATTGGACATGTGTGGTAAAGTGTGAGTGTATAAATTAAATGAACCTCTAAAGTGAACTATCCAGCCTCTATACCAAAATCAGTGGGGTCTCTGGGTTTTCCTTTTCCTCCCAGGAAGAAGGTGTTTTTCCAGTGGTTTGAACTCCTGACCCAAACTTTTGCAGATCTATTAAATGGATGTATTTTGTTACTCCCCAGATTCTCCTATTTTTAAGATTGGATTGTCTATAGAAAATAGGATTCAGATGCTTAAAAGTCTTTGTAGGAACTTTGCTTGGGGCAGCAAACAGTCTGTGTTTTAAAATCTGCTTTTATCCTGTGGGGACTGTTCAGCTGTAGCCTCACAAATAAAGCCACTGCCTTGTACATGCTTCCATTGCCCTTCATATTGCCATCAGTGCAGGATGATTAGGCATCAAGGCTCCACCCCGAGAAGCTTCAGCAGGTACTGAATGCTGCAGGGGAGAGGAGCACAACTACCCTCTGTCTGCTGGCATCTGCAATGTGGAGGAAATGAGAGACAGAGGAATTAATTCAGAAACTGAGTCTTTGAAGTGGATTTTTAAGTGTTTTGGTTGAGTCTTTGCCCTCTGATTTACCAGTGCTGCTGCAAATGCAAAAAGCAGCAAAGATCTTTTTATAAGGTTTTTCAGTGGATTTTCTTAAATGGAATAAATGTGTGCCTGCAAAATTCAGCAAACTCAGCTCTGAAACTACTACTATAGCAGTGTTGAGACAGTACAAGGGTCAGTTCAGCATCCTAGTTGGATCTGAGGCTGTAAGCCTTAGTGAGGCACCAGTGAGCTCAGGCAGCAGGTGTCCATTTCAAGACCATGTATGCAGGTGCCCAAAGGAGATCATTTCCTTCAAACATATGTCTCAAATACGGTTGCGCTCTTCTTGGGCACAAGATATGCATGACTTTAGAAGTTTTGGAATCTTCCACCCAACAAAAAATTTGTATCACAAATGGTGAATGTGAGTTTTGTACGTGTCAAGAAAGAAAGAGCCATCGTCTAGAACTCAATATAAGATTTTTACCTACTAATGGATTTCCTATCGCTATTTCATTTACTCTTGAAAACTATTGCCTGTTGGTTGATTAGAGAAGCATCTGTCAAAATTTTCCATTTTGTCAGGATAGGAGTCACTTAGGGTAAAGAAACCCAAGACTGCTGCGCACCAGACACAGGCCATATTTGGGTAATTTTTTCAGGAGAATCGAACACAAGTTTCAGACTAAGTCTTCAAGGCACGCTGTGGCATGGATCCAGTCTATATAAAAGATTGTCTGTAACTATGGAATGTGGACAGTGTAGGAAAATCCTTTCCCAAACCACAGGAGACTTTCTGGTTCCCAATAAAATGTCTCTTGTGTGGTGAAGCCTTGCTGGTGGATGGCCATGCTCTCCTCCATGGTTGTAGGGCCTTAAATACTGCAGTGTTACTGCTGTGTACCACTAGGCTTCAAAATGTCACCAGCAACTGCTGCAGCCCCCGTTATTACATGGGAAATACATCTCTAAGAGGTCCCTCTGCCAGGATGCACTTTTACAGGAACACACACCTCCAGCTAAGCAATGAGGTCTTCACATCTTTTCTCAGCCAAAATTGTTGCTTTCTTCACTGTTTCTTTTTCAGCCAAGCTTCTCCAGAGGGCAATGGGAAGCCTAAAAGAGACTGGTTGGACTAGAAGCTGCACTAGATGGCTACCTCATTGACCAGCATTGTGACCATGGCCAAGTCACACGTCTATTTTGAAGAAGGATGTTTGCATGTGTTGTTTCTTCAAATATAGTTACTCCTTTATTAAGATGGTCACTGCCATGGGGTAGTAGTGGCTTGAGTGTTCTACAAGGGAAAAAAGACAGAGCTTCATAGGAAAGGCAGTAGCTAAGTTGCTGCACTACTATTTCGTGGAAGTGGCAGGTGAGATCTAGGCAGCTTTTTGCCAAGAAGCCTGAAGTTCTCAGAAGGATTTTAGTTTAGTCTGTTCATGAGTAACATAAACTGGGTGCTCAGAAATTAACAGGCATTAAAGGTGATCAGGGATTTACAGTCTGCATTCTTAAAACGCTAGAGGGCAAGGTATTAGGTGGAGGCTAGAACCTTTTATTTTGGTTAGGTTAAATAGAAATTCTAGACATTGTCTGACTCTGCCTGTTCCTACTGCTAGCAGAAGGGTTATGTTATTGTTATTATTATTATTTTTATCCACTGTTTACTCTTCTCCTTTTGAAAACCTTTCAGCCTCCCAGTCAGAAAAGGGCACAATGCTGTGGGCTCCAAGAGATCCGGCTCAAATGAGGAAAACCAATCAGGTATGGAAAGTGGCTGCAAACGTTTTTCATTCAGCTATCTAGGCAACCCTCAGCAATATCAAAAGGATTGGGGCAAAAACAGCCTGTGATTTGTATAAAGGGGTGGCAAGCAGTACTTTCTGCAGAGATACAGAGCAGCTGTACTCACAATAGTGTAGTTCAGGTAGGTAAATGCTGTCTCACTCACTCACCCAACACAGCTAACAGCTAACCAGGACCATTGCCTGGGCATTGGGCACCAGGACTCCACAGTGCTGCAAGCATGTCTGTGATCTCTCAGACACTGCAGGCTCTCCAAACTCTGTGCCTCACTTTGTTATTTTGTGGTATGGTTTGGGTACTTGGTTGTCACATGGGATTTTCCCAGCTATATGGCAGTTCTATCCAGTGCGAGCAGCAAGAGTTGAGTAGGGCTGCATTTAGGGTTCTGTGGAACCCATGAGAGCTGGAAGAACAAAGATCTACTCTGAAGCATTTCCAGGGGCTTCAAGACCCATCAGTTCCTTACACTTCTTTCTCAGAAGCACCTATGTTGCATCTTTAAAATCTACTGTCCCCAAAAATGCAGATGAAAGGAAATATTCTCAATACTATTGGAAAGACTTGAACTAAATCTCATGTTTGGCACCTTGGAAGAAGTCGTGCTTGCAGGTAAATGCTTGTCTTCATTTACAGCAGTACAAAGTGAAGATCTTGTTTCAGGACCCTTTATGCCGCCTTTTGGAGGCTGGGGAAGTGAAGTCTGTTTGGGGATGGTAGCTGTATCACCCTAGCATAAAGCCCGATCTTGTCTTATGAAGCTAAGCAGGGTTGGACCTGGTTTGCACTTGGATGGTGAGACAGTCTGGGCACACCAGATGCTATAGGCTTACCCTGCCTCAGCAGTGGGTGTTGGACTTAGATGATCTTTCAAGGTCCCTTCTAACCCGTAACATCCTGTGATAAATCTCTGCAGAGGATCGCTTTGGTGTTTCCCTGTTGCTCTGCACAAGGTGGATCACCCAACCAGTAAAGCAGCAAAACCAAATCCATTTTTCTCCCTAGCTCTTCCTGTAAGAGTATGACACCACAGCTCCTTTAGCATGACAACTGCATCAAAAGCACCAGGAAGAACAAAATCGTTCTTAAAAATAAAGAGCTTGCCATAAAAGACTCCAGGAAGCCCCTGGCTTCTGCTCTTCTGATAGCCTAGGGGTGTCAATAACAAACAAATCACCCTTCCTACCTACCCCCAGTGAATACTCCCTGTTTGTCAGACCAGCTAATTGTTTTGAGTGGATGTAATACATCTCCTGCCAAGAGAGGTTTGTGCGGCACATGATGCTGTAAACAATCTTCTGTTCATCTAATCTCTTGTCTTGCTGCCATCCTTGCACCTATACACAAACTCCCTTTACAGCTTCCCTCCAGCCACTGCTCTGGTTACAAGCTTAAACAAGTCCTTGCACATTGTAGAGCGACAGGCTTGTTTAAGGAAAGGAATGCAAAAGCATCACGCTGTTACTGCCTGCTTCCCGTAAGGTGGTGGGGTGTCCATCCTCGGTACAGCCACCTCGATTACAAGGTGAGTGATGATCTTTGCAGAAATTTCTCTCCATTGGACTGCTGCTCAGCTGTTCTTTGCTCATCTCACATATGCAGTTTGATTCAACGAATGGAAATAATCTGTAAAAACAGAGCAGCATACTAAGGTCAGAGGAAAATATAAGAAGTCAGTCACTCAGGAGCTGGATCGTGGTTTCTGCCCATGAGCTGGCAATGCAGCTCACCAGAAAACACCAAGAGCCAAAGCCAAAGAAAGATGGGACATGAACACACCACCCAGCACACAACACGTATTCCTAAAGCGAGTGCTTAAGCTGTGAGACTGCAAAACCAGGTGTGGTTTAGTGTGTAGGACAGTACTAAAACTGTCCTTTTCTCCATGTTGCCAGAGAGAAATGTGAGATCAGAGAAGGTTTTATGACAGCTTGTAATCTCCCTATCACTGCTGCAGTGAGTGAGCAGGCAGGTGATTAAGTTTTAATTGAAAGATTGGAGGAAATAGGGGAAAAAATCAGAAAAAATAAACCCTCTAGTCAGCAAGTCACATTAGTGACAGCAGCTAAAGTTTCGAACATGAGCTTTAAATCCTTAGCCTCCCTCCAAAGCAAACATATTATTCATTGTTCGTAACCCTCTTTATTGGAAATAGCTAGCCATCCAAATAGTAGAAGTACATTAATTTATTTGCTCAGAGCCTGAATCAATATTAACAGATCACCTTTGGGGAGAAGTATTTAGCTGGTGATTTAGAGATCACCTGTACAAACCAGCTTGAATTTGTAACCTAGGCATCTTGGTTTCCTGAAACAAATCTGTGAAAACAAGAAGCGAGCTGAGCGTACCAAGATATGTGAAAGTGGAGAAGATGGATCAGGACATTCCAGGCTGAGGATCTAGCTGAAGCCAGGAAAGTCCTGTCCTCAGGAGGGCTGGCAACTGACTAAGTCATAGGGTTTGCTCTCCAGTGGTGTACAAATGGTGCAAATGTCTGCAGCCTCTGCAGGCCATGGGCTGCAGCTCTGCCCTGTTGTCCCAGGCTATGGCTGTGCCCTTTCCTTGTCCAGGCCCCTCACTGCACCTGTCCCACGTGAAAGCCCAGGAGCAGTGCCCAGAGACTCTAGGGTGCTAGGAGTCTCTCTTGATGGCTTTGATCCACCACTTGGTATATAGAACCCATGTTCTATATACAACTATTGACTGGGGAGAGATTGTGAAGGACATAGTGAGGGGTGAGGCTCTTTAAAGCAGTAACAAGAACTGCTGGCACTGGTGACAATAGGAAATTGTATTTTCTGGATAAAGGGACAATTATGCATTCAGGCATTCTAGTCCCTGGGAGGGGAGAGGCTGGGCACTGAGTGCGTGTCTAAACATATCCACTGCCAGCGAAGACGCATGTGAAGAAAATCCAAACACAGTAACCAAGTGGCTCCATTTTTTTCTTTCTAGGAACCAGCCGCAGTTTAGCTCACATGGAAGACTCTTTGCTGTCTGAAAGTAGCCTGTATGAGATGCCAGCCCCTCTCTCGCCACCAGCAAAAACCTCCTAGCCATGATCCCTGCACTTGTGGCTTCAGATCCCAGACAGGAGCCCACTGTGGAAGGACTTCGTTTCTCTGCAAGATTCATATTTGAGGAGGGGGTGGGGGGTGAGTTGAAGCTGGAGGCTGAGAAAACACTGTAGCGTCCTGTTAGGTTATAGCCTCCTGATAGTCAAAGGGTTAACATATTTTTCAGTGCTTTTCTGTTGGGTGAGTTACATTATGAAATTACCAAGGAATTTAACAGGACGGCTGCTTTTGCACTGGAAGGATACGTGAGAAAACCTTGTCTTTTTAGCTTCTCATTACATGTTCATTTTTAACTCAGAACGTTCTTTTTCCACTCGAGACACACAGCAATTTTTCCCACCGTCCCGGGGAAAAGAACAGAACAAACATGGATATTTCTGTGCAATTTCAAGCTATTTTGCCCTTTACTGTGAATATTTTCACATTGTCCCTCTGGGCAACCTAGGTCCAGATGGGATTTGCGTGCTGCTGCTGGACTCCCTATCCTGGGCAACACCATTATCCATCCAGGGTTAGGAGATGTATTTGCCTCTGAAGCAGTTGTAAGGAAGATAGAGACCATCTTGGGCAGAGACTAGCCAGTGATTCTATGCTGATAAATAAACACCTCTGTTTCTCTTTTGCACTATGCAAATTGATGGTAAAGGTTTCAAAGAAAAGTTGAGCTGACATCAAAAAAAGACTCTCCAAGGCAAATAAAAGGAGATTTATTTTCTTATTCACGTTTCTCAAAGGCTCGTTCTCTGTGCCCTTTCTGTACACAATGGTTTTCACCATTCAGGAATGCTTTCATTTAATGTCTGAAGTAGCTTTTTGTATCTCCTGGTGTCTTTCTTTAACTGTAAAATAAACAGTCTTTACCCACAGGTCTAGAGATGTGTGGGTTTGAGCTGCACACTCGTCAGGAGTATAATTTTTTCTTATTCATTGTCCTTCGGTTTTCACCAGGCCACTCTCTATGCCTTGGTCACATAGAAGTTTGGTCACTGTGATGCTGTAAATATGCTGGTTTGTGTTTAAGGCAAGGAAGTTACATCGATCCAGCTTCAGTGGCAAGAATGTGACATCTTTTTATGGGTGCACCTTATCTCCCTTGCTGTGCAGGAACAGAAGCGGTGGTATGCGTTCCCTTACAGTGGTACGGGGGCAACTGCAGTAGACAGGGCTGTATTCATGTAAGTCTGCTGGGGGGGTTAAAGGGGCAGGTAGAGAAATCCTTATTACTGAGCGGCATCTAATGGAGGGTCATCTTGCAGCTGCTTTGTCAGGTCCATTCTGCTCCTGGGCACAATCTTCTGGGTAAGGAGGAGGACCACAGGGCAGATCTAGACTGATTGCAACTTTATGACCTTCTCTGAAGTCTCTTTTTTAATGAGGAAAAGAGCAGACCATTCCCAGCCTTGTGGCATAAGTGGCTGTCCTTAGCTTTATTGGACTCAGCAGTGTGCCCCAGGGTGCTGTTGATTTTTTTCAATTTTTCTTAGAACTGGATAAGTAAGATGCACTACAATGCTGATGGGACTGCATGATCCAGGACTGTATTAAACTGTAGACGCTGGTAGAAAGGGATGCATGTCTGCGAGATGAATTCCCACACAGTGATAATGGGTTGTCGGGCTTTCCTGCATGGCTGTGTGAATCAGGGCCATCTGTCAGCGGCTTTCTGTGGTGACAGGCCAATGCTGGAGAGATGGATAGAGGGAATCCGAAGCGAGAGACCTTCCCAGCTGTAGTGGAGGCTGAGCTGGATAGATTTACAGTCTGTTTCATTCTCTTCAGGAGTGATGTTTCCTGATCTGTTTTTTTCCCTGTATATGTGATATTTTGGTGTTAGGTTGTTCCCCAGGTACTGTATTAGCTGCTGGGAAAAACAACTGCAGGGTCCTAGCTCAGGTAACCACTGTACATCCTGACCAGCTGTATCTTCAAGCCTGCCTGAAGATGGGAAGGTGTTTTAACCCAGTTCAAACTTTCCAAGCTTGAGGAGAAGACAAATCAGGAAGAGGTAAAGCAAGCTCACTCATCATCTGTAGCCAGACAGAGGTTAAAGATATAGCTTAAAAGGAGCTGCCTTGTGCTCTGACAACAGCTTGATCAAAACACCTTTGACTTAATGTAGTTTTTGGTGATTTTCTGTGCTACCCTACATAACTAATCTATTGCAATTCAAGTCTGCTGTTGTTGGTTTTGAACTCAAACAAATGGTTTTAGCGGTGATTTATGCTTAAGAAATTGGAGCTGGATAGTTCTGGTGAGCTCTCCCTACAACAACAAACAAGCTCAGGCAGTGCAGTCCTCATAATAATGCTGGTTTCTAGCAGTACAGATTAGATGTCCAGTGTTTCCATAATTTCTGTGCTTTCTTTGTTGTACAGGAATTGCGGAAAATGAGGTAGTTTAAGGCTATAAGCAAGGCAGGGATGCTGAAGTCTTGTCTAGTTTTGCCAGCTCTTTTTTAGTCTCATAAAAGATGCTGCCTCCCTGTCCAAACCTTCATTGTGGACATTTTAAAATGGGCTTACTTTTAAAGACATCAAAAAAAATACAGAAAATGCAGTAGACACACACATACTCCCCAAAAAATTGTCTGAAAGTTTGTGATTGATTTCCAGTATTGGAATTGGTCAGCTCAGGCTACTTAGCATATTAAGACAAGACCTTGCTCAGACTAGTAGGTGAATTCATGGGAGGAACTTAGCCAGTTGTGAAGAGCTTTTTACTCTTCCGGAATCACAGCAACAATTACATTTGGAGATTAAATTTGAACTAGAAATAATGGCAATGTTATTTGTTATGATACATTGCTTTCGATAAGTTTTCTTCTACATTCATCTTATAGGTTCAACATGACAGCAATACAGAGACAATATAGGACCTGTCTATGAATCACATCTACTGGTTCTTTCCCTTCTTACAAGTAATTCTACATAGGAGTTAAAAGAGCATGGGATTAGCTCTAAACATTCTGAAGTCCAGCAGTGTCTCCAAGGCTGAGGAGAACACAGAGATTCCCAAATCTTTGTATTTGCCTCGTTCAGAGGTAATGAAATACCACAGAGCCAGGCACATACTGTAAATAATGAATGACCTACAGAACCATTTAGAGTCTGCTAAATGGTGGAGCGGGTTAATGGCTAGCCTAGGATTTAAGAGACCTGCATCAAAGGATGTTCTCTATCTGAGGAAGCTGGTAGCTCTTCCCTTCCCTCACATTTATCTGTGAAGATAAATGCATTAAGGCTTGCAGGAAGCTAATACGATGCAAAGTGAAGGCCAGTAAAGTGAAAGCTTAAGAACTAATCAAAGGATATGAACATACAATAGACAGGTTGGGAGCTGATGGGACAGGCTTTTACCGAGATCTAAAGGCTTTCCACTACAAAAGGCAGAATGAACATTTGTCTTACTGACTCTTCAACAAACACTGTCCAAGCAGATCTGGCACAGCCAGCCAACATGCCTGTCTGCTCTCCCATCTGCTCCCACTTGCTTCTCAGTTCACTCACTGCAGGCAGCTGCATGAGTCGATGAGAACATGGAAAGCATGGAGAGAAACAGTGCAATATGGTTGATGATTGAACAGTATTTGGCCTGTAGCTTTGCACCCAGTTAGCAGACCACCATTTAAAAATTGGTTCAAGGTGGAGCAAAAACAAGAGTATGCGCTCACAGTTTTCTCATCTCTTCTCTTTGATTCTTCCCTGTGTTTTGGTTTCCCTCATTGCCAGGTTTATTTTGCCTCTAAAATAATTGATTATTTTAGAGCACACACATTAACATCGTTGTGGAGGCAAAGCAGCTTGCCACTCAGGCACGTTGAAGCAACCATGTTGTACCAGAAGATCAGTGACCCATTTAAGGACCCCTTTCCTTTCAGCTGTAAAGTTGGAAAGATTTTGCCTGACCCACTTGATTTGTTGAGGACCAGTGATGCAACAGATAACACATCTGACTACAAGAAGACTATTGACAGGTCTTCCCAAGTTAAACTTTGGCGGGGGGGGGGTGTGTGTGTGCATGAAGTAAAGTTCCTGCTGCTTGAAGACTTTGTCTAGGTGAGAGGGTTGACAAGAGGTCTCCTTCCATCCAGGGAAGGAGACTTTTTCAGATCTTGTGCTGTATATTTGTAGAGGGCAGCACTGTAGATAGTAGAGCAGGAGGGGTGGGATAACTAACAGGAGTCGCTCTTGGTTCAGTTAGCAGCACCCACCTAGCCCAAGAGTAGCTCAACCCAAGGCTTAGCTCTCTTGGCCTGTTATTTCTAGCTCATTCAGGGAAGGTTTGATCACAGCCCACCGGGATCATGTAGGGTCCCTGGCTGACTCTTGGGAGCTAAAGATCAGGCTCACACTTATATGTCTCTGGTGAGACATGGAGAGCTGTGTGCTGATAAAACAAGCCACAAAAGCTGGCTTTGCCTTGGCTCTCTCCTGCCAGGCAGAGGTTCCTCTGCCGCTGGGCTTCTGTTAAGGGGTGTCACATGCCTGCTAATTACAGCTAATGAGGAATTTAATTGCCATGGCTGGCTGTTCTGGCTGGTATGTGGTTGGTGTTTGTATGATTCTTTGCTCAGCTCTGGCCCACACACATTGTTGGAAGGAGCAGGAAGCCTTGCTGGGCCCTCAGCATGGGGGGCCTTTGTGAGGAGCAGTTACCCCCACCCCACCACTCCAAGCACATGCATGTGCTCTTCTAGTCTGCTTGCCTGCATCTGGAGGTCCTTGGATGTGATAACCCTTCCTGCTGAGATCTGCCCCTCTGCTCAATCTGGGGATTTATGAAGGCTTCCTGGCAAGGTGCATCCTTCTGGAGGGGTCTTTGGGTTTGTACAGTACTTGTTCTTGTGCGCTGTATTGCAATGACAGAAAGCAGGATCCTGTTGCTCCATAGTGGTGAGTTGCTGGCAAGCCCCTGCTGACAGGCTGAGTCCCCCTTGCTTTGCCATGTGGTAGATTTGCTTTGATCCAGAGTATTCTGCATATTCTATGTGTTTGGGGGATGGAGGCAGGTGGGTGGGATGCACAGGAGAACATACATTTGCTTGGACACACTTTATTTATATTGCCCCTTGCAATGTAACCAGCAGCCATCTCCTAACCCCATCACTGGTGTCAGTGTCTCTCCCACCCTGAAATCCCAGCACCATGCTCTGCCCCATGTGCCTCCCCTATTCTCTGTTATGTCCCACGTATAGCCCCTCTCCTCTCACCTGTTCATCTGCACATATGATACATCCCTACCCTGAGAAAAATGGCTTTAGTCTTCGTCTTATGCAAAAGATGGTGACTATGTTTAGGCGAAGTCCACACAGACAAAGAGACAGCATATTGTATCTTGTTATGCCCTCAAAGAAGCCTAGATCCCCTCCTAAACACCCAACAAATTAAAATTACTCTATTCCAGTTTAATACATCAGTCACCTTGTTCTTTGCAATTAAGGACAAAATCTCTCTCAAGAAGCCTAAGCACCAGTCCAAAGTTGCCCTTAGACTGTACTATTGTCCTAAGACTAGACTACAGAATAAGCCCTTGGCCCTTTTCTTTCCCAAAGGCAGCTGATATGTCACAAGGACATAATACAAAGGCCACTACTGAAAAGCCCAATGAAAGATAATGTGCGTGTGCGTGCGTGCATGCCTGCTTGTGTGACTCCAGAGTAATTGCACTGGCTGGGAAGCACGGCTGTGAGTTAGAGCTGGGTGTTATTTTTCCTCATTGAAACTGACTGGCTCCAGCAAAGTGTCCTTGTGTGTTTGATTCCATATCCATTGAAAGTGTTCCCAGAGACTTGTTGAATACTGAGTAAGTTCGGAAGTGGTCTGACAGGACAAATCCAAAATCATTTTAGCAGCATTTTTTTGGCTGCTAAGGCGCTCTGAACCACCTCATCCAACTAGATGACTGATTTTTTTTTTAATTAAAAAAAGAGACCAAGTTAAAAAAGCCAAGTAGGAAGTGGGATCATTTCAAAAGCTATTAGGTGGTGGGGTTGCAGCAGATCCAGATGCCTCTGTGTTACAGTCTGATGTAGCAGCAGGCAGCTTGGCTAGTCCTGGGGGAAAATGCTACGGGCCAAATTGTGATTCTGGCTACACTTATTTAAGACTAGATGGACCCCTTCAGCCTGGAGAAGTCTGGAGAAAATGGTTGTGCTCTGTGCAAGCTGATGCCATCTTTCAAGTACCCTGTTCTGCAGGCAAAATATCATAAGCACTAAGCTATAAAGCCTGTAGTGAGAGTTTGTCTCCCTATAGAAACGCCTCATTCAGTCGTGTCTTTGAGCCTTCTTTCAGAGGCTAGCAAGCCATAACTCTGCAATAGCCCTGTTGTAGTTCACCTCTGATCGGTGACATAGCCTGACACTATTGTGACACATGGGCACAGAGGGAGGCATATGCTTTTATGTTCTCTGAATGCAAGGCTCTGGGACAAGTCTCAGACGAGTGCACCTGTAAAATGCAGGGGCAGCTGAGCACCACAGCACAGAAAAGAAAGGGACAGTCTTCCCTGTTGCAGAGATAGCCAATCCCATTGTCCAGCAAGGGCTAACCCTATGGCACAGTTGTAGGCCAATCACCTGCTTCAGTCCCTTGTGTTTTTCTTCCTCCCACTCCAGTAACTCTTTTGAACCCATTCTGCAGGCTGGCCTTGTCTCTTTCCTCATCTGTGATGGGTTCATTTCCTTTTTAGCACTTGCATTTCTGCAGGTCACCTGCAGTTTCTGGCTTTGGTGTGTGCGGTTAGTGGAGGGAGCACTGGCAGTGTGCAGTGATGTACAGGGCAGGCAGAGGTTTGTAAAGGTGGTTTGCTCTCTGAAGAACCTAGAAATTCCTTTGGTACCTCAGATTTCCTATCTGTGGGGTAGCCATTGAGAAGGCCAAGTGCATGTATGTTACAGGTCAAGCAAAGCATAATTTCTTTCAGGCAACTTACAGCTGGTGCAGTTTCAGGCAGTACCAAGGCTGTCCTGGACCACTCAAGGCTGACCTGGGTCTGCCTACAGTGAGGGAGCACTTCCACAGTGCCACTTGCTCAGGATGAATTCAGCCCGTGGAAACTTAGGCAGTGTTTGACCCTTGAGTGTGAATCAGTCTCTTTCATGTGACAACACACTGCCAAATGAGGAGAGAAAATCCAGCCTACTAAAGCAAGTTCAGACACTGCTGCCAAGGCAGACAGTGGGGATGGAGTGTACTCAGTGTGTGGCAGAGAAGGTTATACCCTGGAAGCTTTTGGATGTTGAGCTGCCCATGGTTTCAGTGGGAGAGGTATGTCAGCCTTATCTGGAGAGTGAGGACTCTGTGGCCACTTTCTTATCACACAAGGAGCCTTAACTCTCCACATTTCTGCAGGAAATTAGAAAGCCCAGAACCTCTCTCAGCATGCCCATTGTCACTGGCACTGACCCATAGCTGTTCACCCCATTGTGGCTTGTAGGTAACGGTACATTTGTTGTCCTTTTTTAATGGCTGCCTTATACCAGGGAACCTTCAGATCTCAGCTATGAACAGCAAGGTGACAGTAACCGCAACACCTATCTTGGAAATGCCTTGTGGCCACCTTGGTTCTCTGACTACCGACTATTAAAAGAAGAATAAACAATTTATCATGATAAAGTCAAAGCTCTGCAACCGGCAGAAACTTGACATGCTATTCACATGTCACCAAGGTGACAGGCAAACAGCTGTCTGTGAACATCTGATCTGAGCATCATGGGCCTCCCTATCTGTGTTGCCCTGGGGTTTTGCACCCTGTCACTGATAATTATGTCCTCTTATGCTTAGATCTAGAAGCTGACCCTGTG
>JAOXOE010000632.1:13376902-13396386 GCA_028565055.1 Phoeniculus purpureus | reverse complement strand
TGTGTTGCCCTGGGGTTTTGCACCCTGTCACTGATAATTATGTCCTCTTATGCTTAGATCTAGAAGCTGACCCTGTGGACACAGCATAAACCAATGCAGGGAATATATTAGGACAACAGGGTGGATTGTAATCAAAAACATATGTAAACTGTATTTGCTCTAGTCAAAACTCTTCTGTCTGGAGACAAGCCTGTTAAAGGACAAAGCAGCTCATTAAATGCTGAGGTATCTCTTGGTTAGTGGGTCCTGTAGCCTGAGAAAGGCAGGATCTGAATTCCCCTGGTTTACAGCTGTGATATAGTGCAGAACAAAGAACTAGTGCTGGGGTAGAGCTGCAAGGAGAGGCTGGTGTTGGGAGCTGGACACTGTAAGTGACCCTTGCACAGCTGCAGACTACTGTCAGCAGTCAGGATAATGGCCCTGGAAAGCCAGCCATTCCTTTTTGCCAGCCATACTCAGGAGAAACTGTAAGACTAAAAAGTGGTCTGCCATCACTATGTACATCATGGACTTGCAGCACACCCCGGCTAGGATTTTTCAAAGCAAGGGGAGCCATGTACAGTCACAGAGATTCACACCAGCCATGCTTCCATTTTTTCTGGTGACAGAGTCCCTGACCACTGCCAGAGTGTCACAGCACAGAGTGTAAAAGCTCTGGGCACCTTTTGTCCTCTGGTAAAGAAAGCTATGGCTTCCTGACTCTCAAGCTCTGGAAGTTTTCTGCCAACTTTGTTCCCCTCAAGAAAGAGTAATTTACAGCAAAATCTTCACACCACTGTCCTGTGAAAAGGGGGCTTTCTCAGCAGCTTTCATTTCAGCATAACATCTAGAATGCCCGGTGTGAAAAGGGATTGCTGCAATAGAGCAGCACACTCCAACTCTCCCACTAGCCATCAGAGTGCTCTCAGGCAGAGCTGAACCCCAGGAATGCTTTAAGAGAAGGATATCATCTCTGCAGGAGAGCTAGGTCTCGCCGAAAGTGTGCCAGTACAGAGTGTAGATCCCCAAGCTCTTGGTTAGGACCCCAAGGATTATTAGTTTCCTCCTGATGGTGTCCCTCACCTGGTTCAATTCTCCCTGCCAGGAGCATGTGCTCTTCCTTGATCTGTTTTAAGCGCCGAAATCTTGAAGCCATCTGCCACAAAAGATCATTAGCCAGAGGCTCAACTCTGCTCGCAAACTGCTGTTTGGAAGTTTGCTTTTCTGAGAGCTCAAGCTTCTCCACTGCCACTCCTGGACTAAGGCAATGTTGTTATAATTTAGCAGCTCCAAAGAAAATTTAGTCTATTTTATCTATAACTTCAAAGCCCTGAGCTCTAACGGCATCACTGCTTGAATTCGCCTTGCATAGTGATTTTTCATAGGTTTAAAACTTATGACATAAACACACTTCAGGAGTGACAACTTTGGGTATTTTATTGCACTGGGAGAGGGAAAGCTTTGCTTTGGAAAACACCGCGTGTAAAAGCTTGCTGGACTATAGAGCTGCGAGTTGGGTTTTAGTTGGTGTTTTGAGTAGCGATTGTTTTTGAGATGTATTACAGAACTAGGAATATATATTGTGGATGTGCACTCTATTTTCTTGATTTTAAACTGAATTCAGGTACTTAATTTCTTCTCTGATTCAGCTGCCTTGGGCTTCAGTGCACATGCTAATAGGCTTGTGGGATGAACTTATATTGATGCAAAATGCAGAACCAGAAGCTTATGGTGACATGTATGATTTTGCATTGAACTCTAATGTGCCTAACACCTGTGGGTGTCAGTCAGCTCCAGAGCAGAGAAAAGACTTCCTTAATTTCCAACTTTACTGAGAAAACTGCTCAAAGCAGTTAAACCCTTTTACCTCACGGGGCTTTCACGGTTTTCATGTGTTTGCATTTCTTTGAAGAAAAATGTATAAATAGTCAGAAGGATGGTGATGGTTTTGCAGATGGAAAGGTATTGAGCCCAAGATTTTCTGTGTCTCCTCTTTAAGCATCTTCTATAGCAGCTTAATTATCTTTTCTTCATAAAAATTTAATGTGGGAAATTAATGAGGAGCTGGGTAGTGAAATGAGATGGTAACTGTAGTCAGGCTAAAAGTGAGTTGTCAGTGCTGGACCTTCCCAGTCCAACAGGTAATTGCAGAACTGTGTGAGTGAGATACAAAGGGAGGATCTGAAGGTTCAGAAAGATTTATATAATATTTCAGACAACAAAAACACATAAAACAAAGTCCAAAAGGTTCCAGAAATGGGACAAGAGGGACCTGCTGTCAGAAGCAGCTTGTCATACAGTTATGATTTACTGTCCTCTCTCAAGTGATCTGTACAATCTCTGTCAGCAACATGGCAAACAAATAGCATTCAAGGGGGTTGAGATGAGTGTTTGGGAGAGAAGGCAGCAGTGACAATGACCACCACAAATTGAGGCAGTGAAGTGTCTGCACAGATCTTTCTGAGCAGAAAGTACAGAATGATCTTTTCACCTCTTTCTTTTCACTGTGAAAGGACAAACCTAGGTCAAGTAAAGGAAATATCCAAAAATAACAAGAAATTAACTTCGGGGTTATTTGAAGCCTACTGGGGAGTTTAGATAGTGATTGAAATTAATGGTATGGTGCATCCAAATCCCCACAATAGTTTCGGAAATACCAGTCTAAAATTTTCAAAGGCATCCGCTTTTCCATTTCCAAGTGTTGTTTGTTTCTTCTTCTCACCAGTGGTGGACTTCTGCTTTAACAGGATTTGTATGTGAAGCAAAAATCGGGTCTGTGTAGGTTGAATAATTGGGCTAACACTTCCATCTCTGCTGCTTTCAGAACACCAAGATAAACTGTTTTCTTTATGATCTTCCCCCATGCACACTGCAGGCTGCAGAGAGGATTTCAATCAATGCTAATAGCATGGAGGTTTGAAATGCATTTTTTTTTTCTCTTTACCTATGAAACTAGGAAAGTTAACCAGATAGTCGCCATTTAAAATAAAGCAAACTCACTGGAGTTTATTTAGGGGTTTTGGTTTTGGGTCTGTTTTTTTCTCAGGTGAACTCCAGTTCAGAAACTAGTAACTGAACAGACTGATAAATTCTGCTTGTCTATTGGAAAGAATGGATATAAATTATGACACTAAAAATAATCTAACAAAGCATCTTCCGTTAATTATGGCTCATCCACAGGTATGTTTTCACTAGTGGATAACTTGACCCAGGTGTGTGTGTCTTTCATGAGGGTGTTTCATTTGGGTATCAGGACATTGTGTTCATATGACAAGCACAGCCATGTTCTACTCCATGTTCACTTCTCCACAGGTACTGCCTGACTCTCGGTTGATGAATTCCTCCTTACACATTCTCCCTGTCCTTTCTCTCTGACCTCCCTCCTTGTTCTGTCTTTCTCTTCATGCTTGTTCTTTCCTTCATCTTTCTGCACCTTTCTTTTCTCAAGTGTCCTATTCCAGGTCCTTTTTCATCCAAAGACTTTTTTTTTTTTAAATCCTAGACTTCTTGTCTCATATTCAGCCTTCTGAGAGATCTCTGTCATCACTCTCTTCTTCCCAGGAAACCTGGCTTTTCAAGCCAGCTTCCTTCTGCTAGCAGGGAGGTATATTCCCATCTGCACTTATGACTGAGCCACAAAGTCTCCAGGAAGGTGCAAGGACCTAGAACTGCTTCAGGCCAGCATGCACAAAGTCCTATACTGTCAGTTCTTTGCCCTGGCTTGCTGTCATCCCACTGCTTGTTCTCCCAGGTAGTCCTGCCTGTAGTGCTCCATATTGAATGGCAAGTATAACTGACCGAAGACTTGAATGAACCGTGATCAACAGCAGCAAGAAGAAGGAAGGGTTTGAGGACATAACCCTGCAACTTGCTTTGATCTTCATAAGGACTACTATTGATGTTTCCAAGGGAGAAGCCTTCCTTCTTCCAGGAGAGCTTCAGGAGAGCAACATTGTTTTCCCTGTCTGATGGCTCCTTTTCCCTCTGAGCAGGACAAGTCCACGTTCCTCCTCAATTTCCAAAAGGCACTAATAGCCAGCACATCTCACATCTCACATGCTCCAGCCAGCATGTTCAGCACTTTAAGGGTGGAGGCATCAGAAACATCACTACTTTCTTGCTCCCGTGCAGAACATTTCCCTTTTACAGCAGGAAACAAGGCTTGTTAGCCCCTTCTCCTTGGCTTAGCCTGCTGGTACAGAAAGGCTATGTGGGAAGAAAGCTGAGGTTGTTAATCCCTTTTAGAAAGATGTAGATTTGGTAGGTGCAGTCTCAGCATTCCTGTCACCAGTTGGGGGTGGAGGCAGAGACGGAACAGCCGACAAGACCCACATTGGTTGATTAGCAGTGCAGCATGCATGAGATTGCTTGGCATCGTGCATAGTCATTGAGAAGCTGGGCTGCATCCCAACCTTGCCCCTGGCAGAACTAGCACATAGCTAGTGTCACTTTCAAGCACTTGGCCAGACAAAACATACCCCTTCTCCACCCCTCAGCTCCCCCGAACTTTGCTTTGGACTAGGTTTGTTCAGTGGGTTGGATGCTTCACCACCCATGCAATCGCAGGAATTGAAGCAGGGTGGGGTGTGTTACTTTACAGTAATCTAATTCCATTTTAACAGAGGCATCAGGAGCTACAGCTTCTTAAATATAGACTTTTGGCTATAGCTGTTGTATTAAATACATATCACAAGGTTTGAATCAACAGGCTTGTAGCAACCTTAAAGCTGGAGAAGTATTTTTTATTTTAAAATATGAATTCGAGCTAGAAAAGTTCCAGAGATAATAATTCAAGTGAATGTGTAATAATTGTGGCAGGATTATTTCCAGTGGCATAGTTTACCTCTGTCCTCTCTCATATGCAACTTCAGCACAGAGCTGGCATTATGTTCCCAGGCTGTGCTACTGGGAAGAGAAGATCCTTAGCAGAGCTAGTTTTGATCACACCAGTGGTGTTCAGCTAGGAAGGCCTGTGCAGCAGAGACCTTTCACCCTGCTTTTTTCCCTCTTTAATCCCAGGTGTTTATCACATTTCTTTTCTCAGCAATGCTGAGACTTCCAAACCAGAGCCTCTCCATTACTTGAGAGGTTCCCAGAAGCCACCTGAAAGACACTGATGTCATGCAGCTGTCCCAGGCAAAAGGTGCGTGAGAACAGCCCACCAGGCTCTTCCTACACTCCTGTCCCATCCCACCCAGCTAAGACAATGCTTAGCAGCACTGAGCTCTTGTACCACTGACTTTGGCTGATAGTAACATAAAAGACCTCTGCCAGTCTGGTGCCATACACACATGCACACAACTTACGTATCCTGTACCAGAGCTACCCAGTCTCTTCTTGAACTGCACACAAGTGGTGTTGGAGTTTTTGGATGTGCACTCTGCACCTATGCAGGGCAGCGCTGCTGTCCTCCTCCCCTGCTGTGCAGTCTGTGAGTGAGCTCCAGGGCTGGCCCTGCTGTGTCTGAAATGAGGGTGACTGATCGCGTATTTGGAAAGTCCCTGAATAACTGAGGCTGAGATTATGGCTCAAGATTGTCTGTGTTACAGTATAAAGCAGAGAGCTGGGGCTAGCTGATAAGTTTCTGGTTCATCAGTTATTTTTTAGAAAACTTCAGTGGGCTCAACCTAAGGCGTTTCATTAAAAGAAAGCTTGATTTGACTGATGTGTCCCAAGCTGGGTGAGCATCTCTTGGACATCACTATTTCACAGAATTGGTTTGGTTGGAAGAAACTTTTAATCATTGAGTCTGACTGTTAACCCAGCACTGCTAGGTCACCCCTAAGCCATGTCCCTAAGAACCACAAAGCCACTGTCCATCATGTTCAAAAAGTCATGGCAATCTGGTGAAGTTGCCACTGACTGGAAAAGGGGAAACATAACCCCCATTTTCAAAAATGGAAGATGACCCGTGGAACTACAGGCCAGTCAGTCTCACCTCTGTACCTGTCAGGATCATGGAGCAGATCCTCCTGAAGGCTCTACTAAGGCAGATAATAAAGGGATGATTGGTGGCAGCCAGCACGGCTTCACAAAGGGCAAGTCCTGCTTGACCAACTTGGTGGCCTTCTTCAATGGGGTTACAGCTTTGGTGGACAAGGACAGAGCAACAGACACCTACCTGGACATGTGCAAAGCATTCAACACTGTCCTGCCTAACATTCTGATCTCTAAACTGAAATGATATGAGTTCTATGGACGGACCATTTGTTGGCTGGTCGCACCCAAAGAATTGTGATCAATGCCTCAGTGTCCAAATGGAGAACTGTGATGAGTGGTGTTCCTCAAGGGTCAGTGCTTTTTAACATCTTCATCCTCAGTCAGTTTGCTGAAGACATCAAACTGTGTCGTGAAGTCAACACCCTGGAGGGAAGGGAGACCATCCAGAGGGACTTTGACAGGCTTGAGAGTCTGGGTTGAGGCAATCTCATTCACGAACACAGATTAGGGGGAGAAAGGATTGAGGAGAAGGATTTGGGGTGTGGGAATGGACCAGAAGTTTAGCAGATGTCAGTGTGTGTTTGCAGCCCAGAAAGCCAACCGTGCCCTGGGCTGCATCAAAAGAAGCATTGGTGATTGGTTGAGGGAGGTGATTCTGCCCCTGTACTCTGCACTTATGAGACCCCCCACCTGGAGTACTGGTTCCAGTTCTAGGGTTCTCAAAATACGAAGGACACCGAGCTCCTGAAACATGTCCAGAGGAGAGCAACTAAAATGATCAGAGGGCTGGAGCACCTCCCTTATGAGGATAGACTGAGCAAGTTTGGGTTTTTCAGCCTGAGGAAGGCTCTCAGATGACCTTAGCAGCTTTCCAGTATCTGAAGAGGGCTACAAGGAAGCTGGGGTAGGGCTTTTTACATAGGTGCATAGTGAGAGGACAAGGACTAATGGTTACAAACTTTAAGAGGGGAGATTGAGGTGCGACATCAGGAAAAAATTCTTTCCTGTGAGGGTGGTGAGATGCTGGAACAGGTTGCCCAAGGAAATTGTGGCTGCCCCATCCCCGGAAGTGTTCAAGGCCAGGTTGGCTGGAGCCTTGAGTAACCTGGTCCAATGAAGGTGTTCCTGCCTATGCAGGGGACTTGGAACTAGATGATCTTTAAGGTGCCTTCCAACCCTAACCATTCTATGATTCTTTTAAATACCTCCAGGGATGGTGACCCCACCCCTTCCCTTGGCAGCCTGTTCCAATGCCTGATAACCCTTTCAGTGAAGAATTTTTTCTGATCTCCTATCAAACCTCCCCTAGCACAACTTGTGGCCATTTCCTCTCATGCGATTTGTTGTTGCCTGGGAGAAGAGACTGAACCCCACCTCACTACAACCTTACAGGTAGTTGTAGAGAGGCTTCCTCTGACCCTGCTTTTCTCCAGGGTAAATAGCCCCAGTTGTCTCAGCTGCTCCTCAGAGGATTTATTGTTGACACCCTTCACTAAAGAAGCTTTGTTGCCCTTCTTTGGACATGTTCAAGCACCTCAGTATTTCTTGTGGGCATCATTGATTCTCCTGGTTCTAGGAGACAGCGGTCCTGGAGGCAACTTCAAGTCTAGGGCTGGGTGCTAATGCTCCAGCTGGATGGTTCTTTTTTGTACAGCAGGACCCAAAACATTTATCTGAATTTTCCTTGCCTTTTACATGTAGGTCTCCAGGGATGCTACCATTCCTAAAAAAGGAACAATGCGAGCAGTGGCTAGCTTGCTAGTAAACTTTTAACAGCTCAAGAGCCTCTGGTTTAGGATGAAAAGAACTTATAATTACCTACTTACATTTGCATTTCAACTACACAAAGGGAGTGTCCCCAGCTCAGCAGTGATTCCCGAGAATCCTTTGATTCAGAGTCACAGTAGGTATCAGCAGTCCTGTTACAATCTGTCACCAGGTCTGTCTGAAGAGCTAGACTTGAGGCAGTCAACATACCACAACCATAGGATAAAAGCAGGTGGTCGGCAAGTTTTTATCAACAGTGAGAGGCACCTTTTGGTTTTGAGGAGCAAAATGTTCCTGGCTTAGCTCTGGTTTTAGTTATAGTGGGCATTTGCTGTATGTTCTCCTTTGAAGTGCCTAGCTATGCGAGGAGATGAGAAGATACCTGCTCAGCTTTGGAGTGCGTGGGTTTCATATAATGGCTTGTATCAGAGTCTTGACTGCAGATGCTAAAGAGATAAGATGTGGTGGTGAAATCTGTTCCTCTGACTCCTTCACACTGAGCGGGTAACCAGCGCAGGCACCTGCATCTTACCACAAGCCTGGTAATGACAGCCATCTCCAGCTAACCAGGCTGCTGAAGCATTTTCTCTTAGTAAAATCATCCTTCCCATTCCTCCTCACCCACATCCCTTGACCTGGACTTGTTTTGATTCTTGTGGTCCCGTAGCATCTGGAGCTGGCCATGGCTCAGGAGGCTGTTTTTCTGCCACGTGCTCTGATAGAGTTGTTTAGCACAATTGTAGCGGCTTGTGGCCGTGAGCCCAATTGGAAACACGTGTGCTGGTTAAAGGCAGGTGGAGGGGTTTCTTTTGTTAATTAGGCTTCAAATTCCATTGTGTTCCCTGTAACTAGTCGCCCAGGCTTGGATCTCAGTAACCCCAGACAGACCCTATTACTGAAAGAATAACCTTGGATTCCCACTGCTTGTAAACCTCTAACATTTGTGGTTGGGGCTTTTTGCCTTTATTCAAGACAGTTGTACATGGCACTGATTTTCCTAAAAATAAAAACCTCTTCAAGCCTAAAGGGAGTAGAGAGAAGCTTTCTGGGCACAACCAAGGTCAGGGTGCTAGGATCAGCCAGGAAAAGCAAGAGCTCCTTTCCCACCAGCATGTTGTCCTCCCTCCCACCACGAGTTCATTTCCCTTCTGCTCTGCACCCATTTGCTAATTTGATCACTCAGTCAAGGGGCTGCTGTTTTGCACTAGGCTAGGAGCTGATATTCACCCCCTGTGGGCTCCACGAGTAATTAGAGAAACATCTTGTGTAGTGGTTTAAGCAACAAATGTCTGTTTTCAGCCCAGCCCAGCCCAGATAGAACTCAGGTTCTCGACCACCTCAGGAGCTCTGACAGTAAGTATGGTGGGATCAGTCTTGTTGCAATGGAGAGTTGTTGGTTGTACGTGTGACTTGGGAAGACCATAGAGAAAGAAATCTGAGACTTTATAGAAGGTTGTATGGAAGAGAAGGCTTAGGTTTATTTGCTCCTCAAGAGGCTGGATGAAGGCATAAATGGGCGACCTACCATGCAGCTACTTTAGACCTACCATGCAGCTACTTTAGACCTACCATGCAGCTACTTGAGACCTACCATGCAGCTACTTTAGCTGTCTCTTTCTTGTGTAGGAGACCTCAGGCTTAACTCCTCCTTGCATCACAAAGGCTTTCACTGAATTAGACACCTTTGATATACTCACAGCTTTAACTCCTGAGTACTTACTGCCCATTCAAATCAGCATATCTGAAGAGCCTATGAGGTTTCATTCCTTTATTTTTTGATTTTCTACAACAACACTCAGTGCCAAAATAGTTGGTTTTGTGGAAAAGTCGCTGCAGCATTGAGCCTCTAACGTTTGAGAAGTCCTCATGGTTGTCACCTTTCCCTTTTGGAAAAGTTCCCCTGATGGATTCCTGACACATTAGATAGGGCTGTTCTTAGCTGCCAGCCCTCACTACGGAGGCAGTGGGATTTGGAGTGCCAGTGTAGGGGAGGGAGAAGGAAAGGAGCTAAAGCTCCTTGCTTCTGTTTTTCTCGGTTTGGGGTGGTTTAGTTGTTATATAGCTTGGGGTTTTTTCCCAAAGTAAGGTTAAGGCCATCTGGAAATTTGCCTAGAGACTGCAGGGGGTCCTTGCACTGTACCCACTCTCAAGTAACATCTGGAAAGAGACAGAGACCAGTGTGTGATTTAGTTCAAGCAGAAAGCTATAAGGGACAAGTAGAGGTGTGGTCACCATTAACACTGAAGTGGAGAAGGAGGTACAGTGCTGCCATTTGAATATCAGACTCCAAATCCCGAAGGTCTTTTTAAAATGGACTAGATAAAGCAGATACCTAAACCAGAGAAGTTTTGTGATCATTCACTGCCAAGTGCCAACACAGATGCTGCGCTAAGCCTATTTGGCAGGAGAGCAGCAGGGAGATAGGGAAAGGACCACAAAGGTGCCATAAATCACAGAAGATGAATGAGATTCCTTAAGAAGCCTGAAGAAGCTGTGCATTTAACTAAGGAAGGTTTTGGTGAGTGAGTCCTGCTTCCAACCTCTTGGCGACTGGAGGAAAGAGGAAGATGAAGCCAAAACCTTGCATACTGTTTTACCTTGCTGTGTCACCCATTTCCTTCCTAGGCTGGTCCCAAGGTCCAGACCTTTGGTATTGCTGTTGAATGAGTAGTCATCTTTCTCAAGTATATTTTCCAGCATGAAAGCAATCATCTTCTCCTTGCTCCTCTTTCTGTCTAAGCTGTGAGGGCTATAGAGTGTGTAATCCACATCACATTTCCAGTATGCTGTACCCAGCACAAGGAGGTGGTTGAAAATTAATACTTTTCTATGTAGAATTTGGGACTTCAATAGGATGAATCTTTGAGAGGGTAGGAGTGGGGAATTGTCTGCTCCCTGCAGAAAAATCTCCCATTATGTTTGTTGAAACTGAGAATGCCTGAAAGCCAAGTGTTCTAGCCAAAAGTCCTAGCTGAAAGACAGAAGGTACTTTAAAATGCCCTCATTATGTTTCATGGGAATTATTTCCCTCATACTCCTGTGCAACCCTGGTCCAGTAGCTGTTTTCAAAATACACAGAACATCAAGTCTGCAGGTGTAACAGGAGAAGATACCTTCCTATAACAGGTCATATAGCCCATCAAACTGCCCTAAAGCAAGACTAATGGCACTGATCCTCTTCCTCATAGGAAGTTTTCCTCTTTCTAAAAATGTGGAACAAACAAAGCTTCAAACTTCCCCAGGCCAGATATTCCAGCATTCTTAAATTATGGCTGTGTAAATCTTCAGTGTCTCATTTTCCTTTTATTATTTTGAAGATTCTGTGGCCTTCAGGCTTTTCTTCTGAAGATTAAGTACTAGTTCTAAAATTACTTTCTTCGTGTAAGGGCCAGGGTTTGATTTGTCTTGTTGGTTGGCTGCTCGGGTTTATTTAGCCCTCTGATCACTATCACTGCGGTTAGAGAAATCTCACAACATGATCTGTGTCTTTAGTCCAGTGTCTGACACTGCAGTCTGTACTCCAGTTAGGAACTTGGCACTGCTGAACAGACAGGAAGACTTCCTGGCGAAGTCTGTCACAGGGCACTCCTGCTTGCTCCAAGCTGGCTCTTCTCACAGCAGGGTGGGAGTGTTGGCTGGCTAGCAGATTTTTATCTGCTGCAATATCCAAACACTTTCTGTAAAACTGCTGTTTTCTTGATCATTCACCATCTCTTGCGTTTTGGGCAGATAGCTAGTTTTGCCTTTGTTCATGTCAGGCAGCTACCAAATTCTACATCTGAATGTAATCTTGTGACATTTTGGTGGGTTTAAGTTTGGTTGTTTGGGTGGGTTTTTTAAAAAAATTAACTCCAACACCCAGCCCTGCTTTATCTCACTACTTCTGGATCACATTCAAGTTTTATAAGGGTAATCCCTATCCCATTGCCAGAAACGCTAACAGAAACGGTGAGTGGTGCCAGAGTCAGAACAGACCCCTTGAGCAAATCCTTCTCACTGTGTCTTTCTAGGGTGAGCCTACGCTATTGATAACTGTCCTCTGAATTTATTTTGTCATTATTTTGGCATCGAGTCCTGAGAAGCTTCATTTTTGCTGTGTTTATGCAAAAGTCACACAGGACAATGTCATAAGCCGTACTGAACTCAGGGTATAGATCATCTACGGCTTCTTGCTTTCACCGTCAAGTCCTGAGAAGAGAACAGAAGGAGAGAAGATCACGCATCACAGGAGATGTAGCGTAACGTGGCATGGTGCCTAAGGGACAACGGGAGCGTGGAGGACACGAAATATAGCTCTTGGGTGATCTCACAGAGCCTCCGTGACAAAGCCATTAGGGCTTCGTATTTTTGGGTTGTGAAATTTTGCCATTTAAAAAAGTGCATAAGAAACTTTTTTAAATGGTTGTAGTGTTCTCACTGCCCCGGTGCGTCCGTGTGAAACAACACGCCCTGTACTAGGCTGCTAAGGTAATTAGCACTCTGGTCCTGTCTGTCTGATAATGTACAAATCAGCACAGAAACGTGCACTGAGAGCTCAGCTGCACTGCAGTGGGAGGTGACAGGTGCTTTCAACTTCTTCCTCACTACAAAGTCAATGTGCTCCTACTTCCCAGTTATTTCTTCCTGTTTCTTGTGGTAGGCTATCAGATTCAAATGTATTCTTAAGTCCTTTGCATCCTTCTTTGATGAGCCCAGGTGACTCTCAAAGCACAGAGCCCTTCGCTGAAAAGAAGAAAGCACGCGCTATAGGGAACCAGTTCTGCCCAGCAAGCTGTTAAATGGCTCTTCAGAAGTACAGCAAACACTCTGATCATCAGATGTTCTTCTGTTATTCTTGTTCAATGTCTAGATTGTGTAGTACCTTTGGGACACTGCCAGTCACTTGGTGCTGAGTTGAATTTGGAGAAGCACAACATATCCTGAAGGATCAGGTTTTCCCGTTGTGGGGAAGAAAAAAGGCAGGAAATGGTCCTCTCAGCTTGAATGCCATATTTCTAGTTAAAAACTAAGGAAGAGCAAATTTGAAAGCTCCCTACTGGTGTTACAATGCAATGTTGTTTCTCATCTTCAAACAGTTTGCCTTAAATGAAGGTGACACTGATACGAAGTTCAGGAAACAGAAATCATCTTAGCTTCTAACGAATTAATTTCTCCTCCATGCAGGAGAATCACTGGTTAAAGGAGGAGTAGGACTCACATGAGAGCTTTCCATATTCGTGTTTAGCTAGTGGTCTTTCAGAGTGGTTTCTTGTAAGGTAGGAAGGTGCAGAAAGAAACATCTCAGAGACAAGGGCTTTTGACTCATTTCTTTCTGTTTTGACGAGGTGACAGCAGAAGCATTGGTTAGAGAATGGTGCTAGCAGCCTGTTTCTCCTAAGAAAGGCTAACTTCTCACTGTAAACTGAAGCCTTGCATTTGTTTAAGATAAACCTGCAAGGGAAATGACTTGCATCGAGAGCACAAGTCGAGGGGGGGATGCTTCCCTCTGAGTTTATTTTGCTTAGCGGGTAAGATCAGAGGAGGCCTAAACAAGGCTCTTTATTTTCAGCAACACTGATCATCTGCTTTGAAGCAAGATCCAAAGAAAACACACTCCCTTCTCCATCCCAATTAAAAAGCAATAAAGGCTATTTTCATTTTTTAAATATTGAAGGTAGGATATCTGCCAAGAAGTCCTTTTCCTTCATAGAGGGGTGAATGTCAAATACTGTGTGGTGTCATCCAGCATCACTCTATTGAAGTCAGTCCAAGTGTTTTGAGTTGTGCTTCTAAATGCCTGGCTTCTCATCTGGCAGTGCCATTCAAAGATACAACTCGACAGAGGTCATGTGCAAACACAGTGTTTAGAGATAATGGCCCAAAGTCTTTCCAGCAGTTTTACCCAGCAAATTATGTGACCTCCTGCTCTTTTGGTGATCTCCTTTTTCACCTTGAAGGCTCTGGCAGCACAAGAACAGTGCTCTGTGCAGAGCAGTAATCACTTATGTGATGGGAAGGGCAGTCATCCCTCAGGCAGGTCACTTTAACCTTTTCCTGCTGCCTGGCAAAGCTGAGCAGAGGCAGAAAGATGCTGTCTCCAGCTAATGGCATTCACCTCCAGTTCGTGGAAGTAAAAAAGCAGGTTTTTTTCACACTGTTGTCTCCAAAAAATTGAGGTGGCACCTGATTTTTGGAAGTACAGTTAGGGGTTCAATTTCAGTTCAAAGCAACAGATCCAGCTTAATGCTGAGTTCAAGGCAATTGCTCCTTTCATCCTGGAGTATATCTAGTGTAATATCAGAGTTAGTTTCCTTTTGTGCTGCATAGTTTAGGCTCACCAGTAAGAGATTTCCCCGAATCAAGGAGTGGAGAATGGTTGACTGAGTAGTTAGTCATAAGAGAAAGGGTCAGGGTGTATGTGTGTTTGTGACTGTTAGGCATAATATACCCTATTGTTATGGAAGACAAACATTTCTTAGCACCTTTTTCTTTCTTCTATTTTCTGTGACTTCATAATTAACCACAGATGGATATATAGGACAGGCTTTGAGCTAGGAATGGTTCCCAAAGTAAGTGCACCACTCTCCCACGGTTTCTTCCTCTGCATCTCCTGCCCTCTCTTTCTGGAGTAATACAGCTGCCCACAGTGGGAGTGATAAGGCGGCTGGCTCAGGAATGAGTCTGTAGGATGGATCAGCACAAAGAAGCGGCCAACACCCTTTTTGTTCTTACAGAGGTCTGTAAATGCTCCTCCCACATTACCCTCGTGTTTATCAGTAACAAGCTCTTTGGATTCAATGAAGAGTACTGGGCTAAAGCCAGTATGGGAGGAGAGGCCAAACAGAAGGCCACTACTCCAGTTTTAAATCTGTTTCTAATAAGAAACAAGATCCTGTCAGAACCTGAATCTAAAATGAATCTAAAATCTGAAGTGCATTTGAATGTTTTCTGAGCCCCTAATGTTTTTTTGATAGAGGTCTTGGGTAATAATTTGCTGCTGGTTCAGGTGTTCTGAACTTAGAGAAGAATAAAATGCTACAGTAAACACAGTGAGCGCAGCGATGGGCTAATCAATACGTACACTGTTCTTCTGGTTAGAGCCAGCAGAAGCTGTGCTGGCAAAATACAGCAGCTTTCAATGGCATTTTCAGCATGAGTCAGTACAATAGGTTCAAGCAGCACAGAAGCAATCATAGGACCACAAATTTAGATCAGGAGGCACATCTGGGACACTTTTGATCCGTTCGACCAAAGAAAATCCAACTTCAGTGTCAGGTTGTTCAGGGTCTCTTCCAAAGAATTTCTGAAAATCTCAAGGGATGGATATTCTATGTCACGTCTCGTCCTCTTGTTCCGACACTGAACTGCTCTCTGTGTTCTCCATAGTTGGAAACATTCCACAGTTGGAATGGTCCTTGTGGCAGCCTGTTTTCACTGCATCTTGTCCTTCCACTGTGCACCTCTAAAGAGTCTGGTTCCATCTTCACTGCAAGACCCTTCAAGAAGAAGATCTGTTACTCTTCTTTCTAGTCTTCTCTTCCCTTCTTTGAACGTGTATCAGCTATCTATCTAGACCAAATGATGCCTGAATTTTGCAGAGTTTACCCATCACTTGATGCATAAGGAAGTCTGCCAGCCTATCATCTTCCTTGTCTTATTTTACCTTATGTTCTTCAGATAAGCAAACATTGAGGAAACCTAAAGTAGCTCTATGTGTTTTTTTAAGTTACCAATAACATTTACACTGATAGCATCACTATCTTGCATCTCTCTGCTTTGTCTGAATGGGAATGAACCCTGGTGTTGCCCTGAGATAAGCAAGAAGAATATCAGACCCATAAACCACACCGGAGACCAGGAAGCTGCTTGGTTCAGGCATTCCTCTTCCCCCCAGGCTACTACTTTCTGGAGGAAGCCATTGATCTTTGGCAGGCGGACACAGTTGGGTATTCAGTCAGTCAGTGACAGGCTAACATAAAACAGCAGTAAACACCCTCCAGTGAT
Organism: Phoeniculus purpureus; assembly: GCA_028565055.1. Taxonomy (NCBI): domain Eukaryota; kingdom Metazoa; phylum Chordata; class Aves; order Bucerotiformes; family Phoeniculidae; genus Phoeniculus; species Phoeniculus purpureus. Next base: position 13,380,717 of record JAOXOE010000632.1, on the reverse strand, counting down.
CCTGGGGAAGGGCTCCCTGGCTGGAGAAGCACAGATTCAGCATTCATTCAAACTAACTTTTGAGGAATTTTTTTTATTGCAGGAAATAACAATGATAATAATAATCTGGGGAATCTCTGTCAAGACAGAGTCTTTGGATAATCTCAAAACAAAGACATCTAGGCAAGAAGTCCCACTTGGTTTTGTTCACTTAACAAGTTCTTACAGATTTCCAGAAATGCCTTTTCATTTTATTCCGAGCTGAATTTATGATGGAATACACAGTAGTAGACAAATGTTAGCTATTTCTGCTTTGCATAAATTTGAACGAGCACTCCCAGCAAAGCCTGGAATTCAGAGGAATCTGGAGACAACAGACAGCAGTGTCTCCGTGGTATTGCTGTTCACCTTTGGAAGATGAATCCAGATTGACATTTCTAATGTATATTGTTTTAGTATATTTTGCAGTCTAGTTCTATGTATTTGAAGCAGGGAGAGTGTTCTGAGCATTCTGCTCCTCAGGACAGACATGTGGCTTTGTTCATTTTGCCTTCTTATCTGTCTTTCTAACATCTTGATGAATTTGTCTGTCCTCCACGGCACTTGCACACAGACTTTCAATATCTGTAAAGAACTACAGTATCTCTAGAAATTCCTTAGATCACTTTGTCAATCTAAGCAGCTCTAACCCAAACAGAAGACTCATCAAAAACTCTACCAAAATCACCCCTAAAGGTATGAGCCACCCCATGAGTGGCTTTACTAGGAAGTATGTAGTGCTTCCTCCACTTCTTGACGCCTTTGTTTGAAGTCCAGGTATATCCTTCACAGGAAAACATTGGTCAGGTGTACTGAGGTCTTTGTGGCCTTACATTGTCCACTTCTTCCACAACTTTGAGCAGACTGCTTGCAAAGATACAGTGTGCATTCAGAGACCTCTGCCTAGATCTGAGCTGACAGGACGAGCTTATGTGGTATGCCTCCAGATGATGCAGCACATGACTCTCATTCCTGGAGAGTGTTGTAGGACAGTGGCTTTAAACCATATTTATGCCTTACCAGCCTCAGGATACTCCAGGAGCAGGAGAAAACATGCAGCAGCTGAGGACAAATTTAAGGCAGCCTGGATGAACGTGTTTGTTTCGCTTTACAAATAGGTTAAAAACTCCTCAGCATTGTAGACACAATTTGCTCACTAGGATATTCCTATAGTCCTCAACCCGAAACTCTCCACAGCAGATCCTGGGAAGCAACAGGTATCCTGAGAGTGCTCCCACCACTGGGAGCTTTCATGGCCCAGTCACACTGCTGTGTAGAGACCATAGATGTTAGCACAGGAAGAAGTGTTTCATGCAGTTACTCCTCTGTTGGGTGGACACTTGAAGATACCATTATAGGTACAGCACTATACTGTAGTATGCCTGAATTTCATATTATTTAGCATGATCTGCTAAAATAGCTACATGTAGGACATTTTAGGCTAGAAAGGGGCTGAATCCTTCTTGAATGGAGGACTGTAGTGCACTACACACAGCATAGGATGAAGGAGGCTTTAAGAGTTTAGGCATGCGTATATACTGCAGTCAGATTTTCTCTCAGCCAGCAAGGGCATGCAGAATTAAGGTTTGGGGGTTCCTAGAGTTTCTTCATCTCGGCTCATTTAATTTTTGAACAGAATAGAGACATAGTTGTGTAGTGGCAAAAAAGGCCCTAACATTTTTGGTGGTTTTGAGGAATGGAGTAATCAGAAGATACATTGAAGACCAATGGCATCCAGGCTTGTGTTAGACATAGTGTGGCCAGCAGGAGGTTATTGTCCCCCTGTGTTCGGCACTAGTGAGACCACATCCTGAGTATTCTGTACAGTTTGGGGCATCCCAATACAGGAGAAATATGGAGGTGCTGGAGCAGGTGCAGAGGTGGGCAACAAAGCTGGTGAAAGGACTAGAGAATAAATCTTATGAGGAAAGACTGAGAGAGCTGGGGCTGTTTAGTTTGAAGAAGAGGAGGCTGAGAGGGGACCTCATCACTCTCTACAACTACCTGAAAGGACGTTGTGGAGAGGTTGGTGCTGGTCTCTTCTCACAAGCAATTAGTGACAGAACAAGAGGCAATGGGTTCAAGTTAGGAGTGAACTTGTAAGGTAGGGTAGATGGTTGGACTCTGTGATCCCAGGGGTTTATTCCAACCAGAGTGATTCTGTGAGATTCTGTGTGAATCAAATAATTTTTTTTAGCTTTCTTGCAACAAATTTTTACAGGAACAATTTTCCTTCAACCTATGGAACTCTTGTTATCTCAAAGCCTTAACTTCTGGCAGAATTCACTACAAAACAAATTCCACAAAGCACCTTCAACGATTTCAGCTCAACTGTTGCAGCAACCTTCAGCCTAGCTGACAACCTGTTTCAGCGTATGAGTTTGACTTGGATTTCTTTTTAACCTGTCCACATTGTTCATTAACTACTCTTGTGACTGCAGGGAAAATGGCACAGAAGGAGGCAAAGATCCCAGAGTCCTCATGGTATACACTGCAAAGTTTTTACCAGACTGACTGAGAAACTGTGGTCTGAATGGTAATGAAGCTTGAAAATACGTTCTAAAACAAAGCTATATTGACACAGCAAGAAAAGTGAGCAACACCACACGGTAGAGCAGCTCAGTCAATCACCTATAGCATAGAAGATCCTAAGCAATGTGTGGCTCCGGGGCTGCCAGGGACAATTTTGTCTGGGTCATGCAGCAGCAACAGCCAACCATGCCAATGCTTTTTAAATACGAGTAAGTCATGCTGCTCCACCAGTGGTGATGCAATGTGAGCTAATAATACCTGTGGGCAGCATCCTGCCTACACTGATAGTGCCAGGTAGGGGGCAGGGTGTCAGGACACAGTGTCAGCAACCATGCTGGGCCTCTCTCAAAGATTAGTGTTTCATAACCCCTGAGAATGTGAGTAGTGTGATCCCCAGCATGACCTTGCTTGAACATCTGAGGCTTTATGCTTTTCAGGTCTGCCAGCACTCACAGATGACTAAACTCCTATTGGTGTTATAACATAACAGAGAAGGAACCCCGGTTCCTACTGTGGAAGGTACATGTAATGCTGCAGCACTCTATTATTTTCGGTTAATTTTCAATTTCGTATAAAAAACAGTTTTAGATCATTATATCTTATCCTCATGCCCCTTAAATTGTGGAAAAATCCCATTTCACTATAAATATGCAAGAAGGCTTTTGGAGTATGTCAGAGCTGGAATACACAGGCCATCGCACTTATACAGAAGTCTGTGCATACATTCTCATATCCTACCGATGTCACTATAAGAATAAAGCATAGGAATTTAGGTATTATTTCCACACAGTTCTTATCGTAAATGCTATCACTGATGGTATCCAATCCCCCTGCCACAGCAGGATCACCTACACCAAGTCACACAGGAACATATCCAGGAGAGTTTTAAACGTCTCCAGAGAAGGAAACTCCACAAGCCCGCTGGGCAGCCCACTCCAGTGCTCTGTCACCCTCACTGGGAAGTTCCTTCTCAGTCTGATGTGAAACCTCCTCTGCTCCGGTTTACACCCATTGCCCCTTGTCCTATTATTAGATGACTCTGAGCAGAGCCTGGCTCCATCCCCCTGACACCCACCCTTCACACATTTATCAGTATGTATGAGGTCACCCCTCAGTCTGTTTCTCCAAGCTCAAGAGACCCAGCTCCCTCAGCCTCTCCTCAAAAGGGAGGTGCCCTACTCCCTTCATCATCTTCATGGCTCTGCACTGGACTCTCTCCAGCAGTTCTGTGTCCTTCTTGAACTGAGAGGCCCAGAACTGGACAC
>JAOXOE010000632.1:13366159-13376802 GCA_028565055.1 Phoeniculus purpureus | reverse complement strand
TCTCTTCTCACAAGCAATTGGTGATAGAACAAGAGGGAATGGGTTCAAGTTACAACAGGGTAGGTTTAGACTTGATACTAGGAAAACTTTTGCCACAGAAGAGTGGTCAGGCTTCCCAGGGAGGTTGTTGAGTAGCCATCCCTGAATGTGTTTAAAGTTCATTTGGATGAGATATTGAGGGATGTGGCTTAGGGGTGAGCTCGTAAGGTAGGCTAGACAGTTAGACTCAATGATCCCACAGGTCTTTCCCAGCCAGAGTGATTCTGTGATGGCTCAGAACAAACAACGTCCTACATTAGTGGACAGTTTTAACAGGTGATGCTGGTAAGAGGTAATTTTATGCCTCTGCATTTTTTCACCTTTTACCTGATAGTCAGTGTCATTCGTGTACACAGCCACAGGCCTACGTATCGCTTAATGATCTCTGCATGCCTGGTGATTTTCCCACCAGTTCAGAGGCCACTTGCATATGCCTGTAATCTAAAGTCAGAAGCAAAACGGTATTGTGTTCTCATTGCATGTTTGCAGAGGAGAAGCTGGTTATGTTTCATAGCCTGTGGGACCAGACTCCTTGGAACATGAGATGTGTGGGTGAATGTGGCCAATGAGTCAGCCAAGAAGACAATTTACTAGCCCACCCCTGAAGAACATGATGGGACTCTAGAGGATGGAATCAAGGGCCCATACAAATACTAAGAGGAGTTATTAACCTTTTTTGTGTTTCGGTGCTAGAATTTTAAGCCTCATATCAATTATCCTTCACCAAAGAGTGTTTTACTATGGAAAAACAATTATATGCATAGTTGGAGGACTTCCAGCTCTAAACTGAAGGAGCACGGGTGTTGAAATTTTTATGAAGACCTTCTATTCATGCAGGGTTTCTCAGGTGTTAAATTAAACAACTACTAATAAAAACCAAACAAACCCAAGCACAAAATAGAAACACTTGACAGAACCCAAGTCTGCCCTAATTTCAGCACGAGTCTAGAGGTCAGTATCTTCTGATATAATCACACTGCTTCTGAAATATCCCTGACATGCTACGATGGGAAAAGGGTGACGCTTTCAAAGGTAGTAGAACCTTTTGTCTAACTGGTCAAGTAGCAGTCGAGCTCCTGTTCAATCTGCTTTTCAGAATCCTCAGTTAATACAGAAGGAGACTGACAGGGCTAAGAGGCAACTTAAATCAATTGAAATAAATCACTTTCTAGAGCAGTGCTCACCTCCATCAACTGCCACTACGCACACAGAGGCAACAAAGGAAAAGATGCTTCTGCTGGATGCCTCATTTTTAGGTGTGTAAATTTAACTGGGTGACTCGCAGGCTAAGAGGGGTGTGGGTCTTTCATTCACCAACAGGCAGCTTACTTTGGAGCTCTGACTCTGTTTTCTGCAGAGTTTAGGAAATATTGACTGCCCACATTACCTCAGCACTACTGCACAAATGTGCTTTGGACCCTGCAGTGCCCAATGGAGCCTTTCAGCGTTTGGACTGGTGCTCCCTTCTTGGGAGATCTTGAGTTTCTTACCCAGCATTAGTATTTCTGGTGTGCAGTCCTGGACTTCTCGAAGAAAAGAGGAATTTCCGCTTTGGCTCCAGGGATGTGTGTCATCCCCTGCATAGAAACAAAATGCAGGAACGTCTTTTTAAGCCAGAAAACCTTTCATGCCTACCCTAAAAAGATGTATTTCATACACTCTTCTTTACTCAGGTTATGTCTAAGCAGTAAGCTTTAAAGATGTGAGCTTCTAGAACCCTGAAAGCTGGTGTACTTTTATCATGTTCTTAGGCATCAGGTCGCTGAATTGCCAAGGAAAGGAGCAGCTGCTGAAAGGGGAGCTGCAGAAACAACTGATGGAAGTCAGCACTGAAGTCACACTCTTCAGTGGGATTCAGACAGACTTTTGTTTCCTCTCTAATCTTAAATGATGTAAAATGATGTAAAATTTGGCTAGGGCTTATAGTAGCATTTGTCAAACAAATCTCATCACTCTCTCCAGCCACCGTGTGCCCAATATTTTTTAGTTTTGCCATATCCAGAGAATACTGGGCCATTAAATCTAATTATGCACCTCTGGGAAGTAATCTATACCTTAAGGCTTTTGAGGAAGGGAAAGGAAGGCAAAATTCCACAGTTGCACCTGGTCAAATGGTTACACGTGAAGGAAATGACCCTTTGACCCTTTTAGGTGCCCTGAACATAAAACTTGTTTAACCCTTTCTTACCTGTGTAGCTATAAACATTGCACTCAAATCCACGCAGCCCATTAAAAAAACAAACAAAACCCCCCCGAACAATATTTTACTGACCTTCAGCATCAAGGATTCTTTTGGCTGGAATGAGAAATAGGTACAGAAATTAAAATTTACTGAATCATGAAAGTTCTGTAGGGTAGGAGCCTTCTAGTCTGTGTGAGGGTGCAGACTTCAGCAGAGCAGTACACATTCTGTAAGTCTCTGGGGAGAAAGCAGTGCAAAAAGTGCAAAGTCAGCAATGCTAGAGCCATGCTAGATGTCATGAGGAAAGGGCTGACTTACTAATTCTCCCTATGTGATGGTGCCTCATATCAGGATATTTTGTCTTTTGAAGGCAGCAGGTAAATTATTATTCTATTATTTATAACTTTATCAATAATTTATGGCAAGAGTATAACAATTGCAAAACCTTTCTATGAGAAACTATCATCTTGCTTTGTCTGTTGAGCAGGATTATGAAGATCACAGAATCACTCAGGTTGGAAAAGACTCGTGGGATCATTGAGTCCAACTATCTAGCCTACCTTACAAGTTCACCCCTAAGCCATATCCCTCAATACCTCGTCCAAATGAACTTCCCCCCCTTCCCCCTTCATATCTCATTTAAAGCTCTGTCAATGAGATCTGCTAACTCCTGCCCCAAAATTCTTTTTCCCTTCTAGGACAGGTGCATCCTACCTCCTGCCTGCAGGCATCTAATATAGCAGCCTGTGGCTGAAGTATCCAAAACCCTGTTTGTAAGACCAGTCCTGGAGCTAGAGGTTCACTTGATGGCTCTTCCTGTTAATCTCCTCATTCTTGATTGCCACTGAAGGGATAGAGGAGAAAAGAACTTGCTCTCCTGATCCCTTAAGCAGCCTCCCCAGGGCTCTAAAAACTCTTTTAATTGAGTTTGGGCTTCTCCTGGTAACCTTGTCGCTTCCCACCTGAAGAATTAACAGGGGGTAATAACGAGAGATGTGTTGGTAAATGAAGGTTGTGGAGACAGTTTAGATCTCTTTGTGTCACACTTTCTTCCAGGCTCCTGACAGTGTAGGACATGGGAGAGGGTCACTCCAGACTCTTCTATCACTGCTTTCTCTTTGACTCTTGCATCACCTCTGAATTTGACCCAATTTATCTGTGAAGTTAAGAGTGATATTTTCATAGTTGGGTATAATTTATCACCTGAGTGGCTCAGAGAAGTAAAGAGTGAGGGTAAAAAAAAGAGGCATGCAAAAAGATGCCAGTCAGAAACAAGTTTTATAATTGTTGTTTGGTTTTGCTGTAGTATATCATTTGAGTGTTTTGCCTGAGGCTGTCGATAGGTGATACAAAAATCCTAAGAAGTTCATCTAGCATCTTGTCTTGTACATCAATCTTTGGATTTGGTCTACAGGAGGACTAGGAATGGACCACTTACTATTAGAAGGAAAAAAAATTGTCAAGAAAAGAACCATATTCTCCCACCCAGCCAAAACATATACCTCAGAATAAACATGAATAATGAGGTATGAAAGGGCAGCAGTCAGAAGAGAAGCCGTGAAGCTGTCAGCTCTTCACAACCCATTTGTAAGGCTGGGCACTCACACATCAGGGTTACAGGTCTGCGGTTTCCCATGAGACATGTCATGTTCTCATGCTGCAAGGGAAGAGCCTGTTGTCCCAACAGCATCATCCCTGCCTGCTAGACGAAGGTGCTGTCATTGTTTCCATTGCTTCTATTTCAGAGCATTCTCAGTCTGCTGAGATGACTTGTCCAGGTTTGAGAGATATTGAGCCAAAGGCAAAACTTTCCAGGGGATATTTTCATAAACGGGATTTTTAAAGAAAGCAGCATCCCATTCACACTGCAGGGCTCCCCACTTCAACCTGCAGTGACACTGGTTGCCCTACCAATGAAGAACATTGGAGTATAAAAAAAGCACCAAAACTTAAGGGGGAAAAAGTGGCTTTTTTTAACGTGGCAGGGCTTGCCACAGCAGGAGGCATCTGCTGGGAGCTTGAGGCTTTAGCAGGTAATTACCAAACTGCTTTGGTGCTTTCTGCTGGCTGGGTATGAGTTTGTTGAGTGAATCTAGAATGGCCACAGTCTGATGGACACCATGACACAGTCTGTTGCTGTGCACCAGGAGAGATGTGATGTGGCTGATCCTGACCTCAGTGCTGCTAAGAAGTATAGCCAGCATTTACTTTTTATTTCTTAAATTGAGTCACCTACGTAAATATGAGCAGATCTGTTGGATACACACATTGCTTCAGTTGCATCAGGACAGTCCAGGCAGAGCACAAGAGAAAATGTGGAGAGTGTGAATGTGGTAGAGACTGTCGTATCTGTCAGGTGAGAACAGCACCTTTACCTGTCCCAGGGCTGAACAGTGGCAGATGGTTTTACAAGATCTTTCTGTGCCTTGGCACAGCATTAAACATTGTGTAATAGAGTTCATGAAGACAAACAACAAAGCAAATCAAGAGCTATGCCGTGAAGTGAGTACCTTTATGGAGTAATGTTATGAATGCATTCGTGGATCTCCAGCCAGACCAAAGGCTCTCCTTCACTACTAGAGAGAACTGGGGGTCACCGTCAGACCTATGTGTACTATCAAGCAACAGACAAATGGTGTCAGCTAAATGGGTTGTGATGCAGTAACAGTACTGAGAACCCAGCTCTGGACAACCCTCATTCATGTGGCATTTCTAAGCCAAATATAGAAGACACAGGAGGTTTGGAAAGGGTTTGTAAGGTGCATTCCCAGAATTAGTTCCTCATTTGTTGGGAGGGAGGAAGTTTGAACACTGTTTCCTGTATGCTACTATTATGCACCTCTTCCTTTTAGATATACAGGTTCGGGTCAGAGGTGAGGGAGGATCTTTCTTGTGATATAAAAAAGAGCCCAAAAAGGGAGAAAAAGAGAAATCTGAAGCTGGCATTTTGTGCTTAAGTGAACCCAAAGCATCTCCGCTCCCACACTCTCCTCTTAGGGCAAAGAAAACAAAGCAGCAGAATACAGCATCACTCAAACCAGGTTTTGTTCTCAGAAAACAAAATGTAAAAGCAAATCCTCACATTTTTACCAGGATACAACCAGATACCATCTAGTTGTAACAGCAGCAGCACCAGAATCATCCTCTTTTGCTGAGCAAGGATCTTTTCCAGCCTGAAACACGGACACACCAGCTGACTGGACTACCACTGTGCGTAAATACATTTGAAAAGGACTGTGATATCTCAGTGTGTCATGGATACATCAAAGTGCGCTCTGTGCACAGCTGGGTCTTGTCTCCCTGCCTGCTGCCAGTGAAGCTCCAGATTCTGCCCCTCAGTCTCTTTGCCCATATATTCTCATCCCATTCTCTAACCTTCAAAAACAAGCTAAATGGTGTATTATTAATGATGCTTTAATTTAACAACCACACTATTATGGAAAGTCTGAAAAGAGATCATTCCTTATTCCAATAATCTGTCCACCAATTCTTCTCTCTCAGTGTCAGATGCAAAAGAATCTTTATTACTCTTTCAGTTACATTTTGTTCTCAGGCAAATAAGAGGCCCTGACTAGAGCTGGGGGATAGTGTTGGCAAACAAAATGAGAAAAAACAAGGCATTTCAATTCTAAACTTTCATACTTAGCAAGTGATATCACCTTGGGCTCCAGGCTGTGTTAGGACTGGTCCAGCAGTCAGGCCTGGGGAGGAACAGGATAGCTGAGCATCGGGGGATTCTGGGCTAGGCATGGAATATATTGAGGTCTCCTTTAAAAACTGTTAATGCTGCATTGCAGATGACTTCCTGTAATCTTTGTGACGCGGTTTTATGCACCAGACCCTGGAGAAGCTTTTGGTCCAAAAAGCTGCTCTTGGTGGATTTCCAATGACGCAGCTGGGAGGCAAACTAGGGCCATCTCATTTGTAGCAAGGATTATTGCAGTCTCTGTTAATTCTTGTTTCCTGTGTTAATGATTTGTTTTCCGACAAAGTGCTCTGAGAATTTTTTTCTTGCAGCATAAAGGAATAAAAAAAATGATCCCACGGTGCCTTGGATTTGCTGCCCACTTCTGCTGAGGCAGTGTGAAGGTGGAAGCAGAAGGATTTTGTCGTTCTGAATTTCTTGGACAGTGAGGGTTTTCTGTTTTGCTTTTTGCTTTTCTCCATATGGTTCTTGGATACCTTTTACCCACTTGGAATTCAGCTCTCCGTTTTTCCTATGCTGATGATCCTGATGTCTCCAGCTGGGATTCTGCAATGCAAAGTGCTTTGAAAATGAAATACTGTAACTGGGAGTCTTTAGCTGCTTCCAGAAGCATTTTCACCCACTTGGTGACATTAGACAAATACCTGAACTGTGGAGGCTAGTAAAAATCCTGCTTCATCTTAGGTGCCCACTCAGACGTCTCTTACACTAATTTTTGCTGGTTTCAAGTAATGAAAATAGTTCTCTGCCCTCAGGCATCCCCTGTCTGCATCAGTCATGAGGAATTGTGGTGCAGGCAAGCACCATAGGTACAGGAGCATTTCTGAGGTACTGGAGGGATCCAACCCCTGTCCCCACAGCATACACAGCAATTTCAACCTTCATAAGGAGCATTTGACATCAATAATCCGGGGCTATTCTGGCCCAGATCAGACTGTCTTATAAGCTTAATTATGATCACAGTCATTGAGAGAAGTGTTCATAAGTTTCCTGTCCTGCAACCGTGGCTGGCACTGATGCAATAGCCCCAGGGCTTCCAGATCAGGGCTGCCTTCGGAGCACTCTGTGAATAAATAAAGGCATGTCAGCACTGAACGTGCTGCAGTAACTTTGTTGTAGATTGCTCAGAAACATCGTAAAGTTCATATTTCACAATCATTAGCCTCAACAGTGCCCATCTGTTAAGTACTGGTAACAACAGATGTTCTTCCTGAACAAGTGCCCACACAGGGTTTGCTGATTTCCTGGATCACAACAGTTTATTCCAAATAATTCTGCAGCTAATTGCCTAAGCTCAGAGCGAATGGCCTGTCTTCTGGATTTACACTGCTGTGAGCAGTCCAGGGCTGCACCCGCTATGCTTTAGCCTTGTTCTCAAACACTGGTAAAAATCAAGAGGGAAGTCAGTGAAGTGTAAAACAGATGGAAGCAAGATCAAAATAAATCCTTCCACTTTTTCCTTGTAACACTTCAGATCACAGATGGGAGAGCTGGGATGCAGACAAAATATGACAGGAGATTGCTTGAACATCTGGAGTCCAAACAAATGCTTCTTTATAGAAAATAATGTTTAGCAAGGCATGCCTAAGAAATGTGAAAACTGGACCCAATCCTGGTCCCATGGAAATCACTGCCAACACTCTTGTTCACGTCAGCAGTCCTGCTCTGATGACATTATAAATGTCGTGTCCAAGTTGCATCCCATGGTAAAGGGAATTTTAAAAGCTTCCTCTGAATCTTTCTGGCAGCATTGGCTTTGCCAAAAAAAACTTTGTATTGATATTTCAGGCAAGATCCAAATGTCCAGTATTTGAGTTCTGTCTTCAAAGCCACAAATATCTATGAGGTGTCCACCTCCTCATGAGAGCTTCTGAGAAACAGGCACTTAATTCTGCTTTGTGGCTTTAAAAATGTCCCATCTGATTTAGGTTTTGACATAGCTGTTAAAACGGTGTGGCAATTTAAGGCAACACTGTTGTCCAACCATTTGTCATTGAACCTCTTACAGTGAGAAAAGAACATCTCAGAGCTATGCAGCTGTGAAGCAGATTTAGATGAGCGCTCTCCATGTCTTTCAGTGTAACACCAAGCTGCTGCTTAGAAATAGCTTAAGCTAATCCAGTTGGCTTTACACAGTAACTGATGAAGAGCATTTGCATGAGTTATTTTAGCAGTAGCGTAAGAGGAGATGTCACAGAATCAAGTCTGCTGAGTGTAAAAATCTCTGCAAGTGATACTACCAAACTTACTCAGATAAGAACATCTACATGAAGCCTTGGCACCAGTTTCCTTGGTAACCTGAACTATTCAGTTAAGTTGGGAAAAGATGACAACTGAAGTTAGTTCTTATAAATCCTTAGGAAAGGATGTGATAGTAAAGGTCTTTGGATTGCAGAGAAGGTCTCTGGAATCCTTGATATATGATTAGAGTTGACTGGCTCTGTTTATCTCTCTGTGTGTTTATGGTTTATATAATGAAGGACAAACAGGCAGTCCAGCCTCTACCCAGCTAGAAAGCTGCATGTGATTAAGGAAGGGAGATGTGCTCCTTTTGCTACTATTAAGTGGGATTCCTCCTTATATCACTGTCATGGTCAGGATTTGATTTAAACCACGTGTTGTAGCTAGTAACCTCAAATAAATCAACAAACTGTGGCTTTCTAAGGTATTGTCTGTCTTGGTGGGACATTTAACAAAGTGCCTCTTTGGGAATTGTTTGTTTAATCTAAAGCAGAAATGCAGCCATCTTGGTGTGGGAAGGCAGAAGCAAAACCAACAGGATTCATAACAAATATGTGGAAAGTAATAAAGTGACTGAGAGCCTCCACTACAGGTAGTCTTCTGCATGCACCTGGAGAAAGAAAGTCCTCTGAACTGAAGGTCAGGTGTGTAGTACAGGTACACACAGCCAGATAGCATCAACGGAGCTCAGCTCTTCCTATTGGATAACAGCACATAGTTGGAAACTGGAGCCTAATCAGACTTTGTGGGTGCAGATTAAGGGGCAGGCTGGCATGGGTGACACTGTCAGGACAAGGAAGTTGATGAGGTCTTCTACAGGCAGCTGACAGTAGCATCACAGCTACAGGACCTGGTTCTCATGGGGGATTTTAACTACCCTGATATTTGCTGGAAGACCTACTCACTCAGCCATCCACAGTCCAGGAGGTTACTCCAGTACATTGGTGACAACTTCCTGATGCAAATGGGACAGTCTAGTTGGAGGCCTGTATCTAGTGGAGTCCTGCAAGGGTCAGTACTGGGGCTAGTACTATTCATTAGTGACTTAGATGAGGGATTAGAATACACTGTCAGCAAGTTTGCTGATGACACAAAGCTGGGAGGAGTGGCCAACACCCCATCAGGCTGTGCTGCCATTCAGAGAGACATGGATAGGCTGGAGTGTTGGGCAGGGAGAAATGTAATGAAGTCTATCAAGGGCAAGAGTAGAGTCTTGCATCCGGGCAACAACCACTCCAGCTACCAGTATAGGTTGGGGACTGAGCTGTTGAAGAGCAGTGTAGGAGAATGGAACAGAATCACAGAATCACAGAACATTAGGGATTGGAAGGTTCCTCGAAAGATCATCCAGTCCAACCCCCCTGCCAGAGCAGGATCACCTAGACCAAGTCGCACAGGAACATGTCCAGGCAGGTTCACAATCCTGAATATTTAGAAAGGATGTCAAAGCTGTCCATAGTCACTTAGCAGAGACTTCATAGTGGGATTCAGTACCACTCTGCCTGAAGACATGCACCTCCTCTGTCCTCACAGCACACCTTACCTCCTGCCAGTGAGTACCAGCAATTCAGGCTTCATTCTGTTATGACCTACTGGCTTGCTCAGTCACCAGGGAGCATCCAAACAGAGCCACACAAAATGAGCTGCCCAAAGGCTTGTACCAAGTCACAGAATCACAGAACATTAGGGATTGGAAGGGATCCTGAAAGATCATCTAGTCCAAGCCCCCTACCACAGCAGGATCACCTAGACCAAGTTGCACAGGAACACATCCAGGTGGGTTTTAAACATTTCCAGAGAAGGAGACTCCACACTTCCCCTGGGTAGCCTGTTCCAGTGCTCTGTCACACTCACTGTGAAGAAGTTCCTTCTCATATCTATGTGGAACCTCCTGTGTTTCAGCTTACACCCATTGCCTCTCGTCCTATCACTAGAGGACATTAAGAAGAGCCTGGCTCCATCCTCCTCACACCCACACTTCAAATATTTATAGACATTAATGAGGTCACCCCTCAGTGTCCTCCAAGCTAAAGAGACCCAGCTCCCTCAGCCTCTCCTCAGAAGGGAGGTGCTCCACTTCCTTCATCACCCTTGTTGCTCTACATTGGACACCCTCCAGCAGCTCCACATCCTGCTTGAAATGAGGGGCCCAGAACCGGACACTATACTGCAGATGTGGTCTCACCAGTGCAGAGTAGAGGGGAAGAAGAACCTCTCTCAATCTGCTAACCACCCCCTTTCTGATCCACCCCAGGATGCTCTTGCCCTCTTGGCCACAAGAGCACATTGCTGACTCACGGTCATCCTGTTGTCCACCTGGACCCTCAGTTCCCTTTCTCCTACTCTGCTCTCAAACAGGTCAGTCCCCAACCTATACTGGTACCTGGGGTTGTTCTTACCCAGATGCAAGACTCTACACTTACCCTTGTTATACTTCATTAAATTTCTCTCTGCCCAGCTCTCCAGCCTGTCCAG
>JAOXOE010000632.1:13307865-13366059 GCA_028565055.1 Phoeniculus purpureus | reverse complement strand
AGGTGAGTGTCAGGAGGATGGAGCCAGGCTCTTCTCAGTGTCATCTAATGATAGGACAAGGGGCAATGAGTGTAAGCTGAAACATAGGAGGTTCCACATAAATACGAGAAGGAGCGTCTTCACGGTGAGGGTGACAGAGCACTGGAACAGGCTGCCCAGGTGAGTTGTGGAGTCTCCTTTGGAGACATTTAAAACCTGTCTGGATATGTTCCTGTCTGACTTGGTTTAGGTGATCCTGCTGTGGTAGGGGGCTTGGACTAGATGATCTTTTGCGGTCCCTTCCGATTCCTAATGTTCTGTGATTCTGTGTGATGCTGGTTGCATTGCTCTTCAGGGTGCTCTTTGTGTGTTAGTAAGGTCAGACAGATCTTGCAGGCGTCTCAGGCTTCAGTAGTTCTTTGAGAACTTTGTGGGATTGTCTAGGGGTTTATATACTTAAAATTCACAGATCCACTTCTCATTTTGCTGCAGGCTTTCACATGAGAAGATTAGATGAGATTTCAGTCAGCTCTGGATGAATAGGATTCCCAGCTGGGATGCTCACCTCCTGAGAAACACAGGGATGGGGACTTAGTATAGAGAACTTTCTATCTGTGGCCTCATCAAATGTAAAACCCTCAGCTGTAATCAAAGGGGAGTTGCCATTCAATGTTCAGATGCAGCCCAGGGAGGCATATGCCTGCATCTCAGTCCCTTGGTTGTTCACTCACATTCAGGTATATCTGCTTATGTGTTTTGCATTCCAGTTGCTATTTAAAGCAACCAAACTTAAATGTGCCAAAACTGGTGTCACCAGAAAAGACATGTTATCTACAGTGTGTGCCTGTCATCAAATGCTGTTAATGGCCTTGGCTGGGCAGCTCACTATTCCCTGGTTGGCTTCTGCTGTGATCCCAGCCTTTGTTCCTCTTCTGCAATGGAAATATTTCTGCCTTATTTATTTTTGCTTGAGAAAACATGTTTTCATTCTGAGCCTCTAGATGCCACTTGGGTGCCCCCCTGACCTCTCTTCATGGGCTCAGCCCCTGTAAATGACCAGACGAAGGAATGTGGACGAAGGAAGTGCCATAAAGTAGAAATATTGCTGCCTTGTAAATTCTCTCCACCGCAGCAAGATTTCAAAATAAACAGAGATTCAGTCACAGAGGACAGCGTAACAGCAGTGCAAAATTCATCACTGGCTCTTGCAAAAGAGTGCAGCCCGACATCAAAATGAAACTGCTCCAGGAGTCCTGCCTGCCTCAAAGTCCTGGTACTGGACTGCATTGTGTTTCCATACAGACTTCACCTGGCTTTGTTCTCCAGATGATTCCTCTTTTCACAACCTGCATCAAACTGAATCCAGGGAGGAAGCTGAACTACTGTTCTCATTCAAGTCACTGGGACTTGGTGACCCGTGTATTCTCTGAGTGGCTTTTATAAAAATATCTGACCTTTTATTTAGCTGTGATTCTCCAGCCTGAAGAGGAATGTAGATGTATTTCCAGTTAGTTGGGAGTCCAACTGTCAGCTGCTGGATGCCAAGATTGCTCAGGCAAGTTGAAGTCTCTTCTTGCTGACGGAATGCTCAGCTGCATCTGGCTTCAGCTCCAGTGACACTTCTGTTTCTGCTTACAAGAGCTCAAGACCCTTTATTTCTGAAAACAGATTACCAAGACACCATATAATTTCCAGGTGCTTGTAGAACAGGCAGATTTATTCACCGCACAGTCTCTCTGCTTCCGAGCACAGTATTCTGCTGTTGGCAGTTCGTGACAAGAGGAAGGTTTCTCCCTAGACTGGGAGCTTTTTGAAGAGAATGACACTTTCATCTAATAATTGTGTGCCTGCTCTGGTAGGTAATGAGCAAATGGCCATCTAACAGTTTCCTAAAACTCCAATGAATCCAATTCAAGAAGTGGGATCAAATTTGGATTCATTGAAACAAAATGTTAACTCTGGAACATGGGTAAAAGTGTGTTTCTCAACCTCAGACACAAGGTCTGTCTTAAAGCTAAGGCAAATAGAGTCAACAGACTGGCAAGGAGACTCCAGTTGTTAGTTTTTAACACATTTTTCGAGTTGATGTTAGAGATTTTGGGAAGCTGAAATTGAGGAACGTTTGATGACCTTGTACAGCTTGTTGAAAAACAATGCGTTTTGACACAGAACATGCTGCCTTTCCACTGAGACCTAAAATCTTCCTGCTCTTCTCCCCTGGCTCTGCTGTTCTTACCTATAAATAATTTACGTTTACTTAGTGAAAAACTGAGTGTTTCCACTGAGACCTTTTTTCTTTTCATCAAGAGCTTGATTGCCCACTGTAAAAGCTTTGATGAGAAATTGTCAATCAAATCCAGTGAAAAAAAGAGAAGACACAGAGGAGGAAACCATGATCTTTTTTTGGTTGAAGCACACAACAGATTTCCTTAACATCAGTTGTGGGAAAGAAGAAGAAAGTGTCTGCCTTTGATCTGAAGAGAATCCTGTAGTTTTCCTACATTCTGCCAGCTTGTCCAATTGTGCTCTTCCCCTCAGACAAACCTCTACATTATGACTGAGGCTGAAACCAACATAAACAAGCATGTGGCCTTTTAGCCCTGCCATTAGAAGATGGAGTATCAGCGGAGCTGAGAATGTACTCCATATATCTAAATGAAGTGTAACCTTCCAGAGTTAGATGGCACCAGCTAGATAACCCCCCTCAAGTGGAAATAGATGAAGGATGACACGGCGTTTGCCTGATGAGGTCCTTCTTGTGACTTCTCGAGTAACTGCACTGACATGCAAACACCAAAAAAGTTCGTCCTTACTAAATCTGCAAAATCTCCCCAAAAGCCTAGCTCAAAGTTTTGTCTGTAAGTAGGGGAGAAGAGCTTCACTCCACCATAGACTGCACCATGCAAGAACAAGTTTGGGATAAATGAGTGAAGAATAAATTGAGGGTGCAATTAAGAGAAAGTCCTTTACTTTTCAAGCAGACAGGCTTTGGAATATTCTGCTCTCAGGCTGGATGGAAGAGGTGTGGAATATGAAGGTCTTTTCTGTGATAACAGGGTCTAGACTCAGCCCAAAACATCCTTCCCTGTAGTGTGCAATCCACAAACCTTTAGCGTTTTTTCACCTCCACAGCTTTACAGCTCTTATAAATTAAATGTTTTCTAAGAAAATATGAGAGAGGAGCCAATTCTGCCTTAAGGTCACGCAGGGATGCTGTCTGATGGGATGGAGACACTCCCACAGAGCAAAGGGCATGGATGGCATAGATTTCTGAGCTCTCCTTCCTGAATGCAGAGTCGTTGTTCAGGAAGGACTTCCTGAGATTCTTGAGCAGCATCTTGTTCAGATTCTGCGTGCCTGTCTCTGAACTAAATCCCAGCAAAAGTGCCAGGTAGTCTTATTCACCTGTCTGTGCCTTTGCTCCACACCAGCATCTTACCTTGCTGTTCTCTGTTTTCCCTGACCAACATGACCTTCCAACTCTCTCTTCCAGCTTCACAGCTCTAATAGAGTAAATGTTTGGGAAATTCCTGTTCTTCTTGTTTTATAGCATCTGGAGTTAGGCCTGAATAAAACCCTTCAGGCTGGGAGGTTTTGGAAGGAAGCCCTGCACTCACTGGGACCTTTGCCAGCTAGTTAATCCTTTCTGTATTGACCTTTCTAGAAGCAGAAGTTCCAGGCCACCAAGGATCTGATAGCCTTGAACTCTCCATGCCTGGAACTGTGTTTGGTGCTTTTTACTGCTGATCTCTTCCCAGCAATTTCCTTCCAAAGCCTCAGGCGGCAAGGCAGGGGTAATACAGATCAGCAGTATCATTCTTTATTTTCTCAATCAATGCTCCAATGCAATTGTCATTGTGTCAGTCAGGACACACCACTCTATGCCATGTGCTTCAGCTGCTTGTGTTTTTGTTGTCAGTGCCTTGTATGTGAACATGCCAGAAACTCTCTGATTCCCCATAGACAACCAAGATGCTTTCCCAGGGCCATTGGCTGCAAGCTGCATACGTACTGCAACATCCCTTGTCCACTTGCCCTGAGCATGGAATGAAGAGCAAGATGGGCTTAGGCAGAGCTGAAGATCCAGAGCAGCTGAATGTGTCAGTGTTCATGAGAGTTAAAGGTAGCACAGGTAGTCCAAGGCAATTCAGTGCAATGTGCTGTATGATTGTTTGTCCTATGCCCTGTGAGGCACTTGGCATCAGTTCCACAATTTGGAGTAGGTAAATGGAAGACAGAGGATATGAATTATCTATGGCAAGTTCAGCAATTCTCTCAGCTTTTACAAGGAGCCATTGTAGCTGAGGATCACTGCAGCTATGGCAGTAAACTGCACTGCTTGAGAGCCTTGTGTTTAAATACAGACCTTCTGTGTAATCCTGGATTCCATAAACAGCTCTCAGTGCCATAGTGCTCCTTCAGCAGCTGTTTTCCGAAGGCCAGAATATTCATACCAGGCACCGAGGTCAGCTGGCGCTGGCAACACTCAGCATCTTCAAGTAAGCAAAGTCTGGCCTTCCATACACTGATTCACCCTAAATGAGAGAACACTCTTGCACCCAGCTGTCTGGAATAACACTTCACCTTGGTTCCTCTGTCCTTAAAATAGGAACAAAAAGCCAAGACAGAACCCTTTAGGTGGGATTTGAAAGTCTAGATACGGTCTCCTAGTGCTGTTTGGAGCAGCTCAAATACGCAGCGTGACTGCCAGGTGATGGTAAGAAGCTTATAGACCCAGGTATTACTAAGACAGCAGCTAGAGGCCAGGCAGGTACCCCACAGACCTACAATGGCCAGATGGCTACATTCAGGGAACTGACTCTCTCTCTTGAGGTAAGGTCTACAAGACGCTAAGATATCCCCACAAAGAACTCTGCAGTGATGTCTATTTAAAGATGTAATTCATGCAAACAACCCAGTAGATTTCCTCTTCACCTCTACTGTAGACAATGCCCAGGCAGGTTCACTCTCACTGGCACATGTGAGGAGGAGTGCGGAGAAGGATCTGCCACCTGGGTTTTTCTCCCACAAATGAAAGCCAGGCCCAAGGGTTTTTATGACCTTCGAACAACTCTTGCTCCTGCATCCCAGCTGCAGGCAGTCCACCTGGTCAGGGGGTTTGCTTGGGAGGAAAAAGCTACCTTCTGTGGGAGATCTGAAAGGCTTTTGTTTCTACCTCAGATCTCCTGTTTGAAAGCACATGCAACACCTCCAAGTAATGCAAAAGGGAAAACTATGGCCCCTGCGGAACTGATGAGGCTGTAAATCCAGAGAAAATCTTCCTGTGTCATTTACAAGCCAGCATATCAGATACTGGCCTTTCGTGCAGAGTGGTTTGATCCAGGCACATTCTTTCCTCTCCTTTTCAGTAGCACAGGCAGGGGCCACTTGCCAGGGTGTTACTTTGGGAGACGGAATTGCAAGAAATAACATTTATGTCCTGAGATTGGGGACATTACAGGAATTGATTCTGTTCTGCCTGGCAAGAAAAACTATTTGTGACCTACCAACTGGGTATCAGGAGAAACTCCTTTATATTCTCCTGGATTTAGCATTCTAGGACCAATCCCACCAGCTGAATACCTCTCTTTACTCTGAATTCGCTGGGTTTCTGGCACATGCTGTCCTGACTACTACTATTTTAGACTTTCTCATGAGGTTATGGATAGATACTTTGCTGCACAGGGATAATACAGTCAGCTCCTGCTGTAAAAGTTCAATATTATTCTTCTGTCCAAATATGCTTGACTTCACCTTCAGGGCAGACATCTACTATTCCATTAATTTCATCTGTGGTTTTTCCAGTATTGCAGAAGCTGGACAAGTCTATTTATAATCGAGGGTGGGGAATGAAGACATGTTTCATTTTTTAGGGACAACAGGGCATTTTTTTTTTTTTTAAATGGGGTCTATATCCTACAGTTCTTTATTTCTATTGAAGTTTCTTATTCCCTGATAAAATCAAATTTTGTGAGATCTGCTTGGAACTGCTGAAATCAGTGGGAAGTTAGGAGGTCTCTGTCTTGTTGGAGCTGAGCCCATGCTCTTGTCCAGGTACCAAGCGGGCGTGATGCAGGAAGTCTTAGTCATGCTTGCCCTCCACCCTTGAGCATCTGCTCTTGCCAATGACTAGAGAGAGGATTCTGAGTTAGGCAGAACCCTGATCTGAAACAGCGCAGCATTTATACGGATCCCAATTACCTTTGTCTGGGTTCTTTGTGTTGGTTCTCATTGTCGTGCCTGTTAGCTGGTTGTGTTGGTGACCTTCTTCCCCCCTCAAGACTGTAACAAATGAGCTGTGGGCCAACACCAACCCCATGCCCAGCCAAGAGAGCTGCAAGAGGCAGACTGAAAGCTAATGCACTGAGTGGACTTGTGCTGGACACTTCACTGCATGTGAGGACTTTCCAGCAGGAAAGGTCTAACAAGTGTTAGCACCTTTGTGCTGTGTTTGCTCTACACAGGAGGAATGGGGCAAAGGTAGGGACTTCAGCCTGGAATATACTGTCAGAGCTTCTTGTACACAATAAGTTAACATACATCCAAAAAGGCTATAGCTCAACAATGTTAAGGATGTGAGTGAATTAACTGCCTGAATGTGTGAAGGTGACTATGGCATATTGAAACACCTACTTTATTTCCTTGTGAGAGACTGATGTTCTTAAAGTCTAGCTTAATGAATACATAACAAAACAAGATGTTAAGTTAAAAGTAAGGATATTAGGAAAATATTCCTAATGGTAAGATATGCTGGACCATTGAAAGATCTCCTAAGGGAAGAAATACACAGCGAATCTCTAAAATGTTTCAAGCATCGATTAAACACAATGAATGATTCTTCAATCAGAAATGACCTTGTACTGTGAGGAATAAGAGACTAGATGGCTTTACTGTGCTTCTCCAGGTTTTCTATCTGAGTGACTCTGTGAAGCTTGTTGTGGAAGCGTGAAGGTTTTTTTTAAGCAGAAGTGCATCCATTAGATTGAAGGATACTATCAGAGTACCGTAGGGTCTTACTCCCTGTGTGCTTCAGTATGTGTGAAGATAATCTCCTAAAATGTACACCCACATTCTGAAGCAGAAGTTACAAAGAGTGGCTACTGCCACAAGACCAGGCCTACTCAAAAGAAATGAGGAACTGGTATTTCTGCTCATGTATTGGGGGAGTAGCAGGTCATGGATGTCCACTTCAGGGAACACTTTCTGGCTATTTCCCTCTAAGTGAGCAAATTTTTAGGAGCTGGCTTTGAAAACCTTGATTTACACAATCATACACAACCATCGTTTGGTTGTAAGATCCAGGAAGTAGAAGACAACTCCAACGAGTAAGCAAATTATAGAGTTTGGCATGTTTCAACCTCTCACACCCCAGCTAGGTCCGACCTTGTAAGACACATGTCCTTGTCCTGTGAGTGACATGTATGTTAATGATGCTAATGATTGTTTGTTGCAAATTAAACATTTTTACCATCTGGCAACATTAGATTACAAATGTCCCAACGGTTCCAGCACATGAAATGTTTCCATCACCATAAACAAACTGTTAGCTGGATCTCGCTTCAGTGTGAGATTGATACAGCTGCCTGTAGCCCAGAGGACAAATCTGTAAATACAAACAAGATTTAGTTTACATTAGGTGCCTTGCCAGCCCTCTGTGTGTTTAGTGTACACGTTGCCCAGGCGTTAACACCTGGCTCACAGCACACAGCAAGCCGTCCTTTCCCTCCCACCCACTGCTTCTCTTCCTGGTTTGTTTTTACCTTACATGTGACTCTGGGCTGTTGTGTGAACTCTTTCCTAAAACGGCTGTATTCACAGTTCTGATTGACAATAGGAATTTTTCCAGAACACCACCAAAAGAACAGACTCCTTAAATCATAGAAATGCTTTAAAAAATGAACCACATTTTCAGAGGCTTCCTGAATATTCACAGAAGTGGAGAGGTAAATAAGAGGAATAAAGTAATAGGAAAAAGAAAAGAAAGATTTTACAACATCTAAAGTGGAATAGAGTTTCAGGAACAGCTGGTGATGTTTGATTTTCAGCCAGTGCGCAATCTTCAGTCACTAGAGGGCCCCCCAATACACCGAACCGGCTGCCGCTGCCACACACCCCCCACCTCCCGTCTGCAGCCCGGGGCCAGCGTCGCTGGCTGGTAGCCGCCTGTCGGCGCGGGGTGGGGAGGTGGAGGGCTGATGTTACGGATCTGCCTTCTGTGGCTCGGAGGCCCCATCTACGTTAGAGTTTTAATTGAGATCACGTATGCGCTTTTTGAGGCCACATCCCTGTTAACTTTGCATTGTGGTGTTGTCTGAACGTGTGGATTAAATTGCTTTGGGGGTGAAACGAAGTCATATAATGAACTGCAGAAGTACATGTGCTCCAGTTGCTAAAAATTATTTCAGTTCTTAGTACAAGTCTGCACCCACGCTAAAGAAAAACCCTTTTAATGGGATGGCATGACTACGCTGCGCTACAGATTCGTTGTTGCACCACAGAAGTTGCTAAAACGGACAAAGCAGATGCGCTTGGATTTTGCTGAAGGAGAAGGATGCTAGAAAGTTTGTTTCAGAGACTGAAAATCCCCAAAGTGTATAGTTATTTGGGTTATAGTTTTTCATTCATGCCTGTCTTAAATTAAAAGCTAATAATTAAAACGATTCTAAAAGACACGAGACTCATATTTGAATGGTCAAAGGGAAGCCTGAAAGAAATGAATGAAATAGGTGTTGTAGGGACATCTGACAGTTTTGACCTGGCCATCAAGCTAGATCTTTTCCCTGCAGAGTCAAGCCTGTTCAGTTCTAATGATATGGTCTTCTGTGCATCAGTTTCCCATGGAGAGAGTACAAAGGCAGAATTTGGCCCTAACCAAGCCTCCCAAGAGCTTCCCCTTGCTGGGAGTAGAGAACTTTTATTGTCAAGGTGTAGGTTCCTCGAAGTGGTATGTAAGCTCAATGAACCTGAACACTCCAAGCGAAACCCAAGCAAAGCGACACAGTTTTAAGCACTCTTGGAATAAAATCCTCTCCCCAGCGTCACCTTGGTGCTCAGGGACAGAGGCAGAATACACCAAACTTGGGTCTGCTTTACCCCAAGCCTTCAAGAAACTCCTCACGGTGAGGCCAAGAGCTATGTTTGCCACAAACTTAAACCCAAGCAAAATTTATCACGTTTTGAGTTTCTTCATGAAAGGTTAGACCAACTTGGGATGTACTCTGCTGGGGTAAGAGGAGAGATGGATTCTACCCTTAAGGGCCAATTTGACATCCATTGAAAATCACACGCGAAACTCCCAGGGAAGCAAGTTTAAACCTTTAAACACTCTTAGGAAAACAGCTACCACCGTTCTCTGTCACTCTAGTTAACCATCTATAAACAGTTACTCACTTGACCTCTATTTGATCTCTCCCTCTGCCCTCCAAGGAATCTTTTGGGTCCAACACACATTATGGATATCTCTGTACAAGAACATTTGAGACTATTTTACTGCAACAAGAACAGACCTCTGGCAATTCTATCTGAAACCTAGTTATTTGGGGAGATAATTTTTTTCCTTCTGCAGAATAGATAAATCCAACAAGTTACTTCTCTTAGTTTATGCTGCTTTGCTGCAAAAGCTTATTACTAAAAGTCCTGTTTCACTACATATTACTAGCATTCGAAACAAGGTCAAAGACAGGAACTTTCAAACTGCTCTAGGATTGTCCTAGCTGATGTTTGGATGTGCAGCAAGACTGCAAAGCCTTCAAAATTTCATCTGATTAATAGTCTTGGCAAAAAAAAGAAAAAGAAAAAGAAAATCAAGGCCCCTCCCCCAAGCAAACATAAAGATATCTCAAGAATAAGACTATTATTATGAAAGAACCCTTAAGCAAAACAAGAATAATTGTAAGATGAAGGTAAATCTAAGGGTATTTAGTCAGTAACTCAAGAAGAACTTTATACCTTGTTTATAGGTTTTTGAAAGCATTATAAAGCAAAGAATTTCACAGTTACTTTACAAAACAATATAAATACATTAAAATATTGAAACACTCAAGATCTTCAAGCACTATTAACTCTGCTACTGAAGGATACCATCCACTAATTAATGTCGATTTTAACATTTTAGCTTCTTTCATTCCCTTCCAATCACATCTTCATACTATGTGGAAAGAAGTAGTTTAAGCATGCTTTGAAAAACTTAGCTTGAAGACAAAGAGCCAGACGCTAAACTGTCGTAGCCATTATCATGTAAGCTAGTGGATGATGTTTCAAGGCAGATATCAGGTCGATTTGGTATTAATTGGGCAATCCTACAGGTACATTTCTAAATGGAGTTAACCTTAACTCCAGCTCTCTGAATTTTCTGGAAGTAATATCCTTGGATTACCCTGTATTTTAGTTCAGACTGCAGAGATGCACTGTGAATCTGAATTCCACTTAAAAATAGATGCTGCATGAATGCTACGGCTGTCCAAAAAATGTTGCATATAGTTAGAGATATTGAGTCCAGAAAATACTAAGGAAGATCACAGTCAAATCATATTACAGAATCACAGAATATTCTGGTTGGAAATGATTAGATTAGTGAGAATGAGATGAAAACAAAGGATAATATTTCCCAACTTGAGGACATTAAGTTTAATCCATGTTTCTTAATAAGTCATGTTGTACTGGCTTACTTTAGACATACTCTGTGGAGATTCAAAACAAATTCTGATAACAGTGATTTCATTGCTGGGTTCTGCCAATCTAAAATTCTAAGCAACAGAAATGTTGCCATCTCCTTTTTTAAGAAGAAATGTAATTTGACACAAACACATTAAAATTTTGGAGTATCGTATTATTAAAAAAGGCTGTCTTGAGCTGTGTTGAAATCAACACTAGGTCTATTTAAGGTTTCTGAATTCACCCTTTCTTTGTTAGCATTCAGATAAAAGATTAAATTTACTGGCTATTAAGGAGTTCTGGCTGCAGCTGGCTGTGGAGGGGGATTCAGCCACCCAGATCATACAGGGGATTTTCTGAGCACTCAAATAAACACTGGTCAACTTTGTGGGAGTTAACATTAAGCTGAAACTAAGTTTTCAAGAAATTTAACACTTGACAAGTTATTTGACTTCTTTTCTAAGTGCACAATTCGTTTGGATTTCCCTGAGTTTATCATTCTTTATTGGGGGCTGGAGAGAAACCCGTCGGTTTATTTTGTTTTGTTATTTTGCTGCTGTTCACATGTTAAATTCAGAATCGTTGTATGATAGGTAGCAACTGGAAAAAAAATACAGCAATTCATACTGGTCACTGTTGAGAAGAACTCCGTTATTGTATGTGGATCACAACTTCGTTCCAGTAGCAGGATGGTCCCAGTGGAGCTGTGAGGGCAGCCCTGCCGCACAGCGCTCTGCGCTGGTCGGGAGACCCTCCCCTCGATCACCCCGCAGCCTCTTTCAGCGATGGGTTTGCTCTGTCCTGAAACTAGCCCTGTCCCCTGAAGATAACCACCGAGGGAAATCCTGGACATGAAGAGAGCTCGCTGCTCCGTTAAAATTGCCCTTGCAAAAAATACCCCCCAAAATTTACTTTGATTTCTGCGTGGCAGAGACCACCCCGTGGGCAAGTGCACGCGTAGGGGGACACAGACGGAATATGAAGGACGAGCCGAGGCAGTCCAGCTCCTCTGATGCAGAATTCCCATGATCCTGCCCAGCACCGACACTGGAGGGAGGCAGCTGCCGGGATGCTACTCTCTACTGTGAGTGTTAGGGAGGTGATGGGGAGCTGTCGAGTGAGGCGTCCCAGGATTTCTCCTCGGGAAGCTCAGGCTCCCACCCAAGGGCAACTGTGGCAGACGGATAGAACAGCCGAGGGTTGTACGAGAAGCCGAGGCATCCTCCTGTCCTAAGGACGAGAACGAGAACCCTATTTGAAGCTGACTGCATTCAGTTATCCAGAGGTGTAGGGAAAGCCGTTGTATTTGCGTGCTGCAACTCTTCGAGTCAGCTCTGTCCAGGCATTTTCTAGGATCAGACCAGTTTTCCCCTTCAATGACAACATATGTTAATGTCTGAGGATGCAGAGGGGCGACTGCTATGTAGATTTAACTCTGATCTCGTTCCACATTCATCCAGTCTCTTTGAGTAGGTATTTGAACTGTTTTCCTTTGTGTCTGTTGCAACAGCAAAGACGAACTACTGATCTTTTCTGTGGTTGATCCTATGTGCCAGCCGCAGTCCAGGTGGGGCAGCAGCACCCACCGCAGCGTCTGCAGTGGGCTTATGATTTACTGCTCCCGTCCTTGCAGAATGTTACAACGGTCCCAGCAGCTGTAGCCAGGCTCCCACCACTAATTATGTGTAATAGCATTTCAGTGCTTCAGGTTCCTTTGGTACTCTGCTAGCTTGCCTAAGACAAAGGGAGAGAGCGAGATCAGCCTAAAATGCAGGATTTCCTAGTAAGTAGGGACAAAGAAATACAAACAACTAGATGTGATGGAGCTGAGACTCAGCCTTGCCAATGTGTGTCGGGGAGGCAGCCGATTCATGGCTCAGTGTCAATGCAAGCATTTTCCCCATGATCCTCTAAGTGAAACAGACACAGGTTAGCACAGGTGCAGGATCTTGGGGCCCCATCGTGAGGTTTCCAAACCTCTTGAGCTGTGGCTGGGAGAGTTTGAAGTTAGCCAGGGTGTAAACCAACCATGCTGCCGGCTTTGGTAGGCATCACGGACACGTCCTGTAGACATCTCCATTCCAGGATTAGCTTTACCCACTCACCCCTGTGGTGTCACAACCTTACACGGAGAGTGCCTGTTTTAAATGTGGCCGAGGGGTCCAAATTCAATCAAAGCCTCGATGTTTATTCGAAGTATTGAATGGTAACAAAGAGCCCCGTGGGCTTGGACTACAGACAGTGAGGACATGCTTAAGTCAATTACACTTGACAATGCTGTAATAGGTGAGGGTAAGCGGTACCCTTAGACCTCCCGGCTCTGCAGCGCCAACGAGGCTTTCAGCCGAGGTGCCAGGGAGCTCGGCAGCATCTGCAATACAAAAGAGGCGAAATGTGGCAGTAAATGTACAACCGGGTTCAGCTCATAGCGGGGAAAAGTAGTGCTTTGAGCCAAACATGCGTCTCCCCCTCTTTTGGGGATGTTCCCAAATCTCCAAATTTACTGGAACGTGCGACGCTAGATGTGATGCCCAGGACACTAGAGTAAATCTAGATTCGGGTAAGCGAGAGTGAAAGGGGATATTTTTGCTCTTCCCGGTGTGTCGAGTTGCTACAGAATGAATCCCCACCGCTGTCCCGGTTCTAGCGGCTCTGGTTCAAGAGCAGTGGGGCCGATGTGCCCCGAAGGGGCCGGCGCTGGCATAGTTTGATGAAGAAACTTTCTCTCCCGGTCCCTGGGCTGAGTGGAGAGCCCGTGATCCCGGCTCCCCGATGCAGCCCCAGACGCCGGGCGGGTGGGACCCTCTGGGGTCGCTCACCGCCGCCGATCCTGAAGGTGCTGGGGTCTTGGGGCTGCTAGGGCAAGCACTTCGCCTGGGAGAAGGCTGACGGAGCGAAGAGAGGAGACCTCGATCTTTTGGTTCCTTTCCAAGCATTTATAACAGAGGAAGGATGTAATAACATGCCACGGGCAATAAATCATAGGCTAGCTACTCCCCCTGGCTCCCCTCCCCCTCGCCTGGCGGTCCCGGCCCCTCTATAGAGGGAGGGGAGGAGGGGACTCCCGCAGAGCTCTGCAGCCGCCGGAACAAGCAGTCCAGCGCCTGCTCTGCGTCCTGCCAGCCACCCAGCATGGACCTCCGAGCCCTGGCCCTGCTCGCCTTCGCCCTGGCCGTTGTCTCCCTCTCGGAGGGTAAGTGATGGAGCCCCGCAGCTCGCCCCGCAGCTCGCCCCGCAGCTCGCCCCGCAGCTCGCCCCGCAGCTCGCCCCGCAGCTCGCCCCGCAGCTGCTCAGATGTGCAAGATTGAACTGGTCCCGAACGACAGCGGTTGTGAGCTGGGAGCTTCTTTCCTTGCTCACTTTCTCTCTTGTGAAGAAGGAAGGCTGCTCAAAGCAGTCCTCTCTGCCAAACTTACCCGATTGAAATCGGCTGCGGGAAGACTTAACAGCAGCATTCGGTCTGTAGGGAAGCGGTTGGGTTGCAGAACGTGCCCATCAATTCCCCTCCCCTTTACTGATCCTCACGGTTGGAGGAGATGGGAAATGGGTTGCCGTTCGATTCCTTTTCTGTCTTCTCGTGATCTGCCTTTCCCAGTCAGGGCAGCGCTGAGCCGAGGTGTTCGCTCGGCAGGAGCTCACCCCACCCCCGGCCAAGGTGCTCGGGGAGGTTTAGCGGGGCGCGGAGAGGTGTCTGGGAGACGCGGGCTGGGTGTCGCGGTCCATCCTACATCCTGCCGTCCCGCCTGTGGCCCTCGGCTGCGGGCAGACCTGGAGACCGCAGCAATTCCGCCTCTCGCTCCGCATCCCGGTGCGCGGAGCTTCGGGGCAGCCGAACTCGCCACGCGTAGCAGAGTCCCGCCTGCAGCCTCTGGGCATCTCCTGGGGCTCCTGCGCCTGGCAGCAATTTGCCACCTTTTGTCCCTTCATCGAAACCCGTCTGATAATGAGTGCTCTTTCATTCTGTCGACCGAAACTTGGGTGTTACCTACCCGGGGATGCCCTCCGGATCCCCTTTTGTTTAGCCTAAAAAGAATTAATTGTTGTCGATAGTTTTGACGGTGCCTTCGCGCTGCCCTGTCCCGGCGAACCACACCACTAGGCAGCACGGAGCAAGCGCTGCTCAGAGAAACCCCAACAGGCAGACCCAACCCGGGTGGTCGCAGGTGTCAGGGTCTGCAGCGAGGTGGGGGAGCTTTGCCGGCCCGCACTCGGTCTGCCACTCGAACTGGAGGAGCGGGAGTGGGGAGCCAGGGATTCAGGGGCTCTCCACTCCCCTCTGGCAACACTGTGCGCAGGGCCAGGGGGCTGCCCGGCTGCCCCTCACTTTGCTCACTGCGCAGCAGCAAACGGCAGAGGGGTCTTTATGGCAGGGAAAGTACGTCGGGACCTGGCTAACCTCAATAAGGGTGGGAGAAAAACTATTGTAAAAGGAAATACTGCCTTGTCTTGCAGTGATAATAGAAGGCTTTTGCCTGCTTCTTTGCGTGTCATGTAGTGCACTCAACACAGATCCAGTTGAGGGTTTCACCAGACTACCTTGTCCTAGAGGACAGGTGAGCTGGTTTTTTTCCTGGTCACTGGTTAAGCAGTACCTGCCTCTCACAGCCTCACTTCCCAGGGAAATGGAATTTTTCTAGTCTTAAAAATTCCCCAGCCCTCTCCTGATACTGATAAATACAACCTTGGATGAATGGGAACAAAACTATACTTCCATCAAATCTTTTGGCTGTTCATGCCCAGCCTGCTTACCTGATTATAGCTTCACTCTCCATTCAAGTGCACAGAACTTCCCAGCCCGCACAGCAAGTTACTGATATTACTTCACAGCAGAACTGGCAACTCGCTTGTTTCCTTTCTGTGCCGTTTCAGTGTGGCTGAGATCCCTATAGAGTGAAATAGGTATCGTCCAGCATTGATAAGTGGCCACTCTATAAGGGAGATATTTGTGAATATTTTGTCTCTAGAGAGAATTAGCCAGCAAAACTGAGCGTTCAGAGCCAGCAGATCTCAGCTTTGAGTTAGAAACCAGTCAAATTATTTATTATTTTAAAAAAACTCAAACACTCAAAGCCAAGAACCCTTCAAACTGAAGGTTGAGATGTAGTCAAGATATTTTCCTTTTTTTGTAATGAAATAAGGCTGAAGAAATGGCATTGCTATGTCTGAATAGCATCTAGCTCTTCTGTGACTTTAGACTATACTCAGACATTGTAACCAAATATGCCAGAGGGATAAAGGTCTTCAAAGCTTTACGTACAATCAATTTAATGAAAACTGGTGTTTTCATGTAATGGTGCAATTAACAGACTATTCTAATTTGTCCTATTAAGAGAATTGCTTCAGCCAGGGCTCAGTGTTTATTAGACATCAAAAAACTCACAGAGCATTAACTCCTGCAGTACAAATCCATAGAATAATTGTCTTGATCAGCTGTGCTGGGCATGGGATATTATTTTTAAATTTTGAGATGCAGAAGATATTTATCAGCCTTGGAATATGACCAGAAGTGTTCTCTTGCCAAATCCCTCTTCCTTCTCCTGTTTGGGATTGTAGGGGTTCATGGTTTTCAGCCTTGCCTTGCTGAGAGCAGAGTGAGCCACAGCCAAGCTCCCAAAGCCAGATTGATGGAGAGGCAGTAGCAGGAGATAATCCTTGTTAGTGATGCGGAGAGCTGACCAGGTCAGTGCCTGTGCTGCCTCTCCCTGGTCCTCAGGTGTCTCTTGCTGATGACCAAGCAAGAGACACAGAAATGCCAGAGGGATTCTTGTACTGGGAGGAGAGTCATTCTACTTCACATTGGGATGACAGAACACCGAATGCTAGAGGTTTCCTGTTCCCTTGCTGTGCTGAATGCACTTTGTTGGGAAGGAAGCAACTTTGGGACTCACAGATTTGTTAGTCATGGTTAAACTTTCTGTGCCTTTGATTTCAAGTGACATGGGATCAAAAATTGCTTTCTCAGTCATAAACTGGATTTGAACTCTCAAATCATAGGCCTGAACAGTTAATAACTTCTGTGATGTTTAGAGTAAAGCTTGCTTGTATTTGCTTGGTACAAGCCACTGCAGTTTTGCTGAGCTGATCACTGGTTCCCAGACTCCCTTTCCAATATATGTAGCTCTTTGAGAGGCTCACCCTGCGGTGCTTCTACCTCTTCCTCCTGCAGATGGGAGCTTCTCCTCTGTTGATTGGTCCAATCTGCTGATTGGACTGATGTAAAACTGAGAATATCCTCCAGTCTTGTTAATTTATAGTCCGGATTCTGGTGCGAATCTGGAAGAACTGTACTCCCACTGCTGAATTCCTCTCTGCTTGCCCTTCTGCCTCTGGGATCTGATTCTGGCCCATCTTTTGGTAGAGGCACTTGGCAAAAAAGGGTTTCCCTCCTGAGGACATGGTAATTTCACTGTGTTGTCTGTGGTTATACATGCCTGGGACAGGCACTGGTAGATGTGCAATACATGGAGATAAGATGCTCTTTGAAAACCTGACTCCTTTCTCCCCTTCCTAGACAGCAGTGTATGGATTCCAGCCTTCCCCTGCTCTTTAGCTCTCTGTCTGCCAAACTGGGTTTGGATGCTGAGAGAACTCCTGTGTGGCTAAATAAACAGGGTGGTAGATTGCTGTGCGGGATCTAAAGGCCTGTCAGATATAGATCTGACCATCTAGAGCATAAGCCAGACCTTATGCATTAGGTGTATGAAGCTCATTCCCCCAAGAGGCTGAAAACTGCTCTGCTAGGAAATTGTTTAAAACCTATGGCTGCTAGACTTGCAGGCAAGGCTCCTATGCCTGGCTTTTAATGTGCACAGACCTTTGAAGCTTACAGAGTTACGGACTCTATGTGCATTTGGTTGCCAGTTATTAAGTTCTCTCAGAGACATTCAGGTAGCAGGGCTACATCAGAGGCTATGGTGAGTGCCAGGCTGCTCTTCTCAGTTCTGCATGCATATGCATGGCAAAGCTTTAGCCTGAGGGTTTAAACTCAATTGCAGTTAAACTTAATGCCAGTGACAGAATTCTGCAGTCTGGTGGCCCCTGATTAGTATATGAGAAGCGTAGTGCCTGAGAGCTCTCTCTTCATTTGCCATCACTTCGCCACAGACTGGAGTTCAAAATACTCCCTATGTCTTCTGCGAAACCACTGTGATCTCGCACCTCCAGAGTCATACCTCCTTGTAGTGGGAGGAAAGGTTGGCTGTGGTGGGGAAAGGTCAGCTACTGGACCCTGGGAAAGCCTCAAAGACCCAGGGCTTTTCTGTAGCCAGTAAGTCCCTCGTGAAAAGACTGCACCTTTGCTGAGCCGTTTTGATCTGAACTCTTTGGAATTCAGCGCTTTCTTCTGGCTACCTTCTAATCTGGCCTCGAGTCAAAATCATTTGACAAGAACAACACTGAGGACAAGTGCCCCCTCTTTTGCCCTTTATCTTGTCTAATTACCAGGAGCGTCCCTGCACAATGAAGTGGCTCCTTATTCTAATCGCTTCTTCTTATCTCAGTTTTCTCTCCTTCTTCTTTTGTCTTCCAAAAACCCACGCACCATTATTTGAAGGCTGAGTACTGAAGTTAAAGGATTGTGCTATGAGCTGTAGACGATTGCTTTCCCAAAGCTACAGCTTTTCTCCTGCTTGTTTTTCACCTACATGTTTAGGGGGAGTTTCTGTCAGCCCTGGTCCGCGTGTTGTGTGCTGCTGACGGGAGAAGCAAGAGAGAGTAACAGAGAATAACGTGTCCTTTCTCTCCCTGTGTCCTGCAGAGAAACCCGTCAGCCTGACTTACCGTTGCCCATGTCGATTCTACGAGAGCAACGTGGCAAGAGCCAACATTAAGCACCTCAAAATACTCTCCACACCCAACTGCTCACTTCAGATTGTGTAAGTCTCTTCTTTTCAGCTGCGTGCGAAACTCGGGTGTCAAAAAGATGAGTAATGCAGCTGTTTCCTGCTTTGATGTCTGCAAATTGATCATCTCATGCCATTATTTGCAATTCGTCTTTTAACCCCATGTGTGAGATACAGCTGATCCCTGCTTTACCCCACACAGAGGAGCCTAGCACTTTCCAGGAGCCTAGATGTTTCCCAGCTGTTTTCATCTCCCAGGGACTGTGAGATCCTTCGTCCTGTTTCCCCATGGGTATGTGAGCAGCCTGCCCATTGCCTGGGATGTGGAGCTTCACATCTTTAGGAAAAGACTTTACAGTGGTCTGAGCCTTGTAATGCTCCACTTCTCCAAAGAGAGGAGTTTAAAAAAAACAAAACAAATCCCTGGATTTTGTGTAGCCTCCACAGGAGGGACAGACTCTAAACATGTGCTGGTCTAATCTAGGAACACACTAACGTGTCAGGTCACAGCAGGGTAAAAATTAACGTGCTCCCAGTGGAAAATACTACTTTTCAGGGAAAATTGTAGATGTTTGTGTGTGGTTTTAGGAAGATCTTTCTGGTTCATTTGTTCAGGGGTAACCCCCTCCCTCATCTCCAAAACCTCAATATCTTCAGAAGAAAAGAAATTGCATTCTTCTTTTCTTTGCAAGGGAGCCTTACTACTGTCAGCTTCTATTGACTTCTGTATGAGGGTCTCGGTGGCTAAACTGGGTTTCTGTACAGTGCTCCCATCACTATTTCTCTTTTGGATCCATGTTGAGCTCTTCCAGTCACAAACCAAATGCTGCAGAAGTCCATTCTTTGTCATCCAAAATGTTTCTGGACTCAGATAACTGGTGTGGTTCATGAGACTTCTCAAGAATGTATACATTCTCATTGAACAGTATACATCCATTCATGAACCCATTTTTATTCATATGATTATTTTGTTTTTTAAAGTGCTCTGAGTAGATAATACGTGTTTTTCTGTGTGTGCTTTTGTCTTAGGATTTGAAGAAGAACAGTGAGAAAAACGTAAGCTGCAGCTGAGAAATAATTTCCATTCACAGAAATGGTAAATCCAGCTGTGATTAACTCTGTTCTCCACCTATAAACAATCACGGAGGCAGGCATCCAAAATGCAGTAGTGTATGGATTTGTGCACTGGGATGGTCAGTGGATGTCATAAGGATCCCAGCACAACTAAGCTTTGTAGAGCATTTGGAATTTTTCTGGAGTAGCTTGAAGAAAATGACAGGCATTTAGGACAGGATAGAGTATACATTTATCTCTTCATTATTGTGTGATCAGAATCAGTACAGACTGATAAGAGCATGAAGTACTTACGCATTCGTGAGTCAAATGTGTCTGTTTGAAATGTGATCTCGTAGCACACAGAGCACAAGGTACTTAAAACTTGCATCCAAATACCCCTGGAAGTTCTGGAGTTTGAAGTAGATCTTTATCAAAAGAGAAGCTGAATTGGAATAAAAGATAACATACAAATTTATTGTCTTGATGGTTTTAAGCACACTCTGAATTTAGACGATACTTCATTATACAGTGAAGGTGTAAGTAACTTTGATGCTCCTGTTTTGAGGAACAGAGAATCTCGGTGAGTTTCAAGGAAAGATTTTGTTGGGGATTTTTGCACAAGTATGCTCCTCTTTATGGTTCAGGGGAACTGTACTTGGAAAAACCTGCGCCTAAGCGCAGGTTTTGGTTCTACTGGAAGTAGGCTCTCTAAGTCCATAAACCTCTGTCGGTGTCTCTTCTATGAAGCCCACCCTAAATTCTCGGCTTTTCAGTAGAGGGAAACAGACATTTTTAGATGCAATTAATTGCATTCTAAAGTAGATACCTAAGCCAGTTCACATTAACAATCCATACAATTGCCAAGGTCCATACAATTGCCAAGGTCTCTGCCACGACTGTTCAAGGAGCAGGGGCTGACAGGCTCCAAAACAGACGGGTAAAGAAATTCCTGTTAGTATTAGGTGAGAGCAATTGCATTGCGTGTGGCTGGTGGCTGGTTGCGTGTGCTTTTGGTTTTGTACGCTGCAGGGTCAGCTTGAGTTCCCAGGCATTGCTAACATCAGCAAATCCATTCTTACTCTCTGTTGGTATCACTTCACTGGAAATGTGCCAGCTTGGCACTGCTGTAAGGGAAATATGAATTAGGCCCATTCATCTCTTTATTGATGAGACTTTTGCAAGACTGGGTCTTCAATGTGTTTATGTTACAACTATGTTGTTGCATAACTTCAGACCAAGGAGCCTTCCTGACCTGTTATTTTTTAAGCCACAGTTTTGTATTCTGCAGATTTTATTTTGTACAGAAAGGAACATTTTGGCTTTAATCCAACAAAAAAAATACTGAACTTATTCCTGTGGGCATTTTCATGACATTGCCTGTTCTTGGCACTTTTTTGCATGGCAGGCAGGCTGTTTGGGGGTGATTTCTGAGCAGCTGGGGCTGAAGCAGGATGCTTAGGGAATGGAGGAGATCATTGAACACTGAAGAGGCCCTAGATCCTTGGGTGTGAGACCTAGGTGAAAAGCTGCCTGTACTACTGCAGCATGAAAGGAGCAGATAGCCCAAATGCCAAATTCAAATTGGCTAAACAGTCTGGTGTGGAAAGTGTAGCTTAGACACCCAGGAGAAATCCTTCTGGACATTTCTGCTTTTGTTTCCAGGGCTGAATGAATACCTGAGGGAAAACTTGCCTCTGGCACTATGGTAGTTCCAGTTGTCTTCCTGCTTGCCATCTGTTAATTTGGTCTTGTACAAAACAAAAAACTAATGACCAAGCCTGTTCAGAACATCTAAGAGGTATGGTTTGGTGTCTGTCTCCAGAACCCGTGAAACTTCAGTTTTTGGTTTGAATCTGAAAGATGTTCTTAACTAATTCCTTGGCAAAAATGGACCTATATTTACTTCCCATTACAGTACTTCCAAATGAAGTTTTGCTATTGGACTCACATCTCAGGTGTGAAATGGAAAACTTAGAATCAAGTTCTGTATCTGTCTCACTCCCAAAAGGGTATCCCAGCACGACCACAAGTATCAGCATCACAGGAGAGAGATAACCCACCTGCTTCATGGTTAACTGAGAGCAGCACTGACACCCAAGGAAAATTCAGGCGCCGTGGGGTGGGTAGCAGATGTGGGCTGAGTCACATCACACTAGACTCACTCTGACTTTTCTCCCTTTGCAGTGCAAGGCTCAAGAGCAACAGCAAGCAAGTGTGCATTGATCCCAAGCTAAAGTGGATCCAGGAATATCTGGAGAAAGCTTTAAACAAGTAAGGCAAGAGACAAATGGACTTAACAGCTAACATCCTGAGTTACTAAAGGGTAGAACATTAAGGGCTGGCTTTTACCGTGTGGACAAAGTACTTGTGGATCAGATATTGATTTGAAGATGGGTTTGGAGTTGACCTAGTGTGTATTGAAACAACAGTATATCCTACATGTTAAACTAAGAGTTTTGCAAAGGTTTGAAACAAAAGCTGTCCTAATCAATCTGTTCTGGGGTCCCCAACTCATCCTCTTCGAAAAAAGCCGTTCTCCCAAGGAAAATCCTTCCTTCTGCCCCCTCTTCCCCA
This sequence comes from Phoeniculus purpureus, assembly GCA_028565055.1. Lineage (NCBI taxonomy): Eukaryota > Metazoa > Chordata > Aves > Bucerotiformes > Phoeniculidae > Phoeniculus > Phoeniculus purpureus. Next base: position 13,343,956 of record JAOXOE010000632.1, on the reverse strand, counting down.
AGCCAAACTACAATTACTTCAGCATCTATATTATTCTAGTTCTTTGGAGCCCCTTCTCCATGTTACACTTGGGTCTGTTTGCACAGGCAGCTGAGACTGGGGGGACTTGGCACTAAAAATTTTTATCTGCTGGCCAGTGTGGAGATAATATTGCCCGAGGTGAGAAGCTCTGTCACGAATAAGCCTCTCCCACAATGCCAGACTTGGCAAATTCAGACTTTTAAAATCTACTTTTGTTCCCCTTAAAAGCGGGTGATCGTAATAGTTACTCTGAGGTGACCCAGCCTATCTCAGTTGAATTTTATGATGAGCAAAAACAGGACAAAGAATATCTCTGTGCTGAGTTGCAGGGGAGGGCTCCAGCCTTCCTGGCATGGAAGATGAGCCAAGTGATGGTACAAAGCATTCCTTGCTTGCCCAGAGTCCTAGCTGTGGTTGATCTAGTAGTGACAATGGCATTTGGCCAGCAAGTCTACCTGTGCCCTCAGTATCCATCCCACTCTTACCACCACATCCCCACTTCCCAGTAAATGCGCTGTAACCATGCTGAACCTTGCCAGACTGCATCTGTAAGGTAAAGGCAGGGCTGGAATCCAGTCATGTGCAAAATCAATGTATTTGTGGAGAAAGGTGGGCAAGTGTTTGGCCCCAGGGCAAATGTGAAGCAGTGCAGGGAGCTAATGCCCTCCACCGTTTGCTTTGTAAATGCATCTGCCAAACTATCGGGGTAAAGGGTTCTTTAAAACAACCCAACATAACAAAAGTCTTTATTCCTCTCTGTTCTTACAACAAGCAAGGAGAAAAATGCTACCAGAAGTAAAGATTCCTCCATATGGTCCTTTTCTGACCACACCAGGGACAAGAGTGAGGAGAAGAGAATCAGATAAAAAATTGACTGTGATTCCAGCCCTGGCAGCTCTTCCCATCTCATCTGATGCTCAGTGCCTTCTTCTCTTTGTCCTTTGGGCAAAATCTCTGCAGAAGTAATCCAGGTTAATGCTGCCAGGATGGCTTTGGCTTTAGACACAGATGAACCTAACAACAGGATGTGGCCCATGCTGACAATCCTAGGGGCTCTAGGAAATAGTTTGTTTTCCATTTTGGGAAAATCCTCAAGCCCCTGCCTAAGTTTCTGTTTGCTGACATTCCCAGTGGAGCTCTTGGTGCTATTCATAAGACCTGAAACTTAGGAGGCACTTAACAAATTCATAGGCTTGGGTAAATGTCATTATGTGCTCAGATCCTGCCTGCCTGACTTAAGAGAGCAGCTCAGCTGGAGCATACTCTGCTTCCGCTTCCATTAGGGAAGGTCTGGGGCCAGCACTACTGAAATCAGTGAGCCCAGGCCAGATCTCCAGCCAGATTCTCGGTTTTGTTTACCTAATGCTAATCCAGAAGCAATTCTGCTCATTTGGTGGATTTCATCCTGGTTTACATTGAGTAACAGAAGAGAATTTGGTCCCAGCTCTATGAAGTACAATGACAGAAAGCATGTATCTCCACCACCTAATCCTGTAATCATGGCATTGTTTTAATTGTCCAACTAGTAATGCTAGCACCAGTTGCATATTCATGCTTCACAGACAGTCAGGGCTCTGTCTGTAGCATTTTCACAAGGTATGACTTTTATATATTTTAGTGCACAGCTTTGACTTCAATGAATTGTACTTTGGAATATATTTATAGTGCATCAAACAGTTCATATATTTGAATTGGAGCCACATGAATGTTGGTAGTTTAAACCACTGATATCCCTCTAAACTACTAACATCTTGTAAAATAAATCTATATAGATCTATAAATGTTAATGTAGCTATCAATTTCAATCAGCCATATATTATATTTTTTCACTTGTACTGAAATTGTATGAAATGTGACATTACCCTATATGCACTAGCAATAAAATGGCTAATTGTTTCATGTTATGAAAACCCAACTGTACATGGGAATTTATTTTTCTGGAATAAAATCAATACGTTTTGTAGAAAGGGCTCTTGTAATTGCTTAAGTGAAACACAAACTGTCAAGACATCTTAATCTATACCAGTGCTTCAATATGAGAGTATTTTCCGTGTTATAATCTGCAGCTAGGGGCAAGGAAAAGTTCATAAAATATGGTAGCCCAGTAGAGTCGATCGTGAAATCAGAGATGGTTTTTAGTAGAGAATTAGTCTGCTCATTAATTCTGCTTAGCCTTTATTATTGCTTTACATTCATCACATCTTCATGTAATAGACACACTTACGAGGCATCAGTAAAATACATTCAGGCTGTCAGGAATCCAAATTCCTTAACTGGCTTTGTGTGCAGCTGCTGTGGCAAACATCATTCAACATCCATCCATTTTATAGACAAGGAGTAAATCAGTCCTTTCCTGAAACAGCTAACAAATCCTTTATCACTTCCAGGCAATCCCAGTCATCACTTACAGTACATTGACTGCCTTTCCATTTTCCCTTCGTGCCGGGATATGCAAAATACAGCCCAAAATAAACAGAGCTCATCTTGTCTGCCGTTGTATTCCTATAGTCCCACCTCAGAACTTTCCTCACTCTGAAATGCTGGGGTCCATTACGTTCTGCAGCTACTGCTGCCATGAATGAGAGACCTGATGAATCTGGAGAAGATAAAGTCAAATAGGAAAAGCCTTTCCCTTGAACCCACAGGCAGAAAGGATACTACCAGCTTTTAGGGGCTGGCTGTGACGGGAGCTAAGCCCTGCTGCTTACGCAGTGTTTGTAAGCCCTGGCGTGGCAGCTCTTCCTGCTTTCTGATCTCGTTTGTCTATAAGGTACCAAACAGCTACCTCCCAGCACTCTACCCCTTGTTTGTTGGGTGAGTGCCCTACACAGTAGGGGACAATGCAGGTGACTATCTAACAGCCTTGTTTTAAGGCACTGAATGCCCACAAGTCCAACAGAGTAGCCACTGGTTCTTGCTGACGTCAGCGGGAATGCTGGGTGAGAAGTCAGAGATTCACCCCCCTCTGCTTTTGTTGTACCTCAGGGTGCCATGTAGATGGTGATGGCAAGTTTGGGTAGACATCTGCAGAGGCGTCGGTGTTTTAGGGAAAAGAGTTGTTCTGGCCTCAGTATTAGCAGGGCACTTTGATTTGCCTGTGTCTGAGGGTGTGTGAAAGGGGATGTTGTCATTTGCACCCTGACAGCAAATTGTGACGGTGCCATAGGGTGACTGTGAATATGGCCTTTGTATGTGGATAATTTATGGCAGTGTTTTTGTATTTTTCTTTTAATTTAGACCACGCCATCGCACTCATAAAAAAAAGCAACAGAAGAAACGGGGCCCACTCTGCCCTTCCCGTGCAACACCACTAAAGTCTCCAGGGAGAAAGAATGGTAGGAGGCACTAGTTTCTGAGCTGGGACAGCACAGGTTCAAGTCCCTGCTCTTCCATCTTCATCCTATATGACCTTTGGGAAAGTCCAGTAGCCTATCCAGACCGCTCACATTTTTTGAGGAGACCTGCACTCTCCCTGCAAAGGAGGGTTACACAGATAAAACTCTTAAAACAAGACAAGTTCAGCCAAAACAGAGGTGGAAAAATGCTTCCATTTTGCTGATAGAGAAACTGATACCAAAGAGGCCAAAATAACCTTACAGCAAAGCCAAAGGTAAAACCAGGAAAGCCTTACTTTTTCTGAGCTGTCCCTGTTCCTCCAATACCAAACTGGTGGAGTTAAATTATAAATAACAGCTGTGAATTTGTGTTTTTTAATGCCAAATGCAGCACTTGGTGGTGACAACATGATTTGGTGCATTGGTGTTTGGCTGATGCCTCTGCTATGGGAGATGCTGGGCAAGTTCCAGAGAATGTCTGCCATGTGCTGCATGTTTCAGTTGGTTTTTAACCCCCAGGGTGGTGTGTCCTGCCTTTCTGCACCAAAAAAAGTAGAGTAACTGATGTGCGTTACTGGAAAAGACTTCCTGTTCCAGTGAAAGAGGAAAATTTTGTTCATAGCTTTTAGTCACCATCTTTATGCCTGGATGAGTTTTCCAAGGCTAATTTCACCGAGACTAGCCACAACGGTCTTTGGCTGTGGTCACATAGCCAGTCATTGAAAGGAGTATTTGTTCCAGGTGTGGAGGCTGGACATCAGGGTTTTTGGATACCTGGTGTTTACCCTCTGACACCGTACAAGGCCAGGCAGCCTGGAGCAGAAGTAAGGGTCACTTCAGACACAACCTGGAGGCCACCAGCACGAGGTGGCTCCCTTGTTCTGAGTGAACCCTGCACACAATGCACTCACACTCTGCTGTGATGCCTAACACCCCACTCCCCCCGAGTGCTGGGGCTCATACTGAGCATGGAAGACTTGGCTTGTCTGCCTCCTCCCCGAGCTCCCTACCTCTGCACTGAGCGCCACACGCATTGACTGTGCAGCAGTGGCTGCTTGCTCTGTCGTCCCACCTTCTCTGGGCAGCTGGTCACCACAAGCTGTGATGTGCTGGCCCGCTGCTCACAGCAAGTGAGGTCCCAGAGCAGGGAGGCCATGAGGGTGGCTCTTGGATGTACAGCACAGCTGGGGGGCCTCTGCTTTCCAGCCACCCCATGGTGGGAGCTAGACACTAACAAGAGCAGAGCATGAGCTGCCTCTTGTGTTCCTCCATCCTCACAGAGAGCCGCCCTGTGCAGTCCATGATCTTAGCAGAGTTGTGGGGTAGGATCCCGAGGCGGAGGCATTTCCAAAGCCGCTTGCTCCAGCACTGAGCCTGCTCAAAAATTATTAATCCCACCTTTCCCTGCTGTTTGGTTGTTTTTCCTGGTCTCTTTGCCCACGAATAATTTCTGCTCTGGCTTTCAAGTCCAGAACAAGCTTCCTAGCCGTCCTTCCTCCTGTGTTAGCTCTGAACACTTTACTAACTGTGATGAGCACAACCTGTCCAAAACAGCTCCTACTGCTGGGTTTTCCCTGCTGGGTCCCAGTAGCTCCTTGTGGAGAACTTTCCCCAAAGTGTTTGACAAGGACTGGTTGGAGGGGCTGCAAAAGAAATGCCTGTGGGTTAGTCCAGAAAGAGATTTGCTGTTTCACTAGGCCTGATGTCAAAGGTTTTGCAACTGAAATAAACGTTAATAGTGTTTCACTCTGTTCTTCGTCAACAGGAGGTTCAAGATGTAAGAGGCAAGCATTGTAAGCCGGCTACAGGATTTCTTACTGTAGGACCCAGAGAGCAGATAACCAGTATTAGGGAAGGAATACATGTCACTGCTATCATGCAGCACAAAAGCAACACTTCATGCATTTCCAAAGATTTTTTGGGGTTTTCCTGGTCGATTGTGTTTTGTGGATGGTTGGTTTTGGTTTGGGGTTGAGGAGGGGAGGTTGCACAGGTTGGCTTGCTTTCACAGTGCTATTTTTATATGGTAAGATGTAACTATTTGAGAAAAATACGTTTTTATGCAGGTTGTTTTATTACCTAGCACTGAGGGCAGATATGAACTTAAACTAACCCTGTGTTATCATATAATATTTTATTTTCTTTGCTGTGTAGAGGTCCTGCTTTATTTAACTTCCTTTTGGTTCATGCAAATCTCCTGGAGTTTTAAACCTAGAAGGACATGAACTGTACAGTGCAATGATGTTGTGTAAGTAGTGGAGAAACTTTGTGCCTCCACAAGTCATCTAGGCCAAGAGCATAGGAAAGCTAAAAGGCACCAGATGATGAAAGTGGACAGCATTAGCACGAGTGGCATTTTGGGTGAAGGACTGAACTCAGGGCTACAGGGCTAAAATCCTCTGATCAGAGACCTTGGTGACAACTGTGAGCCACTGGGTCAATGCACGTTTGGTATTGTGTAGTATTTGTGTGTATTAGGATCCGTGACACCATCTGATGTCACCTGGTATTTCCTATGTTCTTGTGGTTTTGATGACACATTTTCGCACAAAAATGAATGAGTTATTGAAGTTCTAACCGCATAGTCATGTTGCAAGTTACTGGAGGACTCAGATGTGCTGCCACACGCAAGTGTCTCTTCCCACTGACCCACAGGACATTGCTTCAGCTCACCTGGTAGCTTTGCACTGAAGTAGATGGAGATGCATTCACATAACCCTTCACCAGTGATGCTGTAGCCTCAGCTTCTGAACAGTCACGTATACCCAAGGGCAGTAACATCTTTGATTGTTCCGGAGAAACCTGCAAGGGGATGTCTGGCCATACCTTTGGAGAAAAGAGATATCTGGGGCAAGAGAGGGTCATCCAAGACTGTGGAAGAAGTGCTTTTCTCCGGTGTGAAAATGAAGGGCTGCACTCACTGCTCACCGGCTGCCATGGCTCTATGTGCTGGTGAATACAATAGTCTCTGGGTTTTCCTTTGCAAAGTACACCCAGGGACAGGCACCACTTCTTGCACCAGTCCCTACTCTCAGCCAGCAATTTCTCCCAATTCCTATCTGTGTAGGCAATCAATATCTTTGTTGTATGTTGTATGGAAAGACACCTGCAGTGCTGTGATAGTTGTATGAAGCTGTGCACTGGGATGTGAGGAGAAGCACATTTGTGCAGCACAATGCTTGTGTTTTGTGTACCCGTGAGTGTATTGTAGATGAAAAATGTTGGTAGACTGTTATTTTTTTTTAATCTGGTTGCTTCAAAAGGAATCTTCCCTCTTCCCTGCAGCCTGTGTCGTAGTGTTTCACTAAGTTCTCCTTTTTGTGGGAAGTGTCTTTAGTGCCAGAGGCGCTTTAGCTACCTTATTTCCATGCGGATTCAGGTAAAAATTCTGTAAGTATTTTTCCCTCTCCAAAACAGTGCCTCAGCTAGGACCACACAACCTCATTTGCTGTTAAAGAAGAAACCAACTGCTGTGCCTGAAATGTGTGACTTGGACATTTCTTCTATTGTTATCATTGCCTGTGTATTGGTTTAAGTCTATTGTGTCTCTGTTTTGAAATGTCTGTTGCCAGTGTACATAATAAGAATGGTAGTGTTAATTTAATATGAGTAAGATCAGGTGTTGTAAAGGTAAAAACAGAGAAAAATAAGAGTTTCCTCTATGTTACCTGGACTGTACTTTACATCTTAGGGTCCACGTCCTGTCCCCACACATGCACCTGCAACTGTCAGTGGCTGGCCAGAGACAGATACGTAAGCGTCAGAGTCAAGAATGGCCTTGGGGAAAGCGTGGAAGAATCTTGGTTCTGACACAGACATGGAATTTGTCCTTCTCGGTCAGAAAGGTGCATTCTTCACCCATGCTTCCCATTAAAGGACAACTTGATGTCTCATCAATTCCCACTGGAGTGTAAACAGAACTCAATAATCCTCCGGTTTTGTTTCAGTAGCTTACCTTCCTAAAGGTTATAGGGGCCATGAAGGGACAGCAATCTGCTGGAGTCCCAGTTAACAAGAAAGTGCACCTGGGGTCACTCTGGCGGGGAAAAGTCTCTGGTCGCATGACAGCCCCTCATTGCACCCTGGGCAAACAGACTACTTAGATGGAAGCACTGACATGGGCAGAGGTGGAGCACCCTGGCCAAACCTCTGGGTTCCATCTCTGGACAGTATAGCCAGGTAGTGGATGTACTCTAGGAAATGGAGTTATCTGTCAACCTTCCCTTCTGGGGGCAAACTAGTGAGTGCTGCAAGGGTGGTGTGCTAAAGGAAGGGCGTTTGCTCCAGGGAGAAATGCACGGGTAATAGCAGGAAGGGAAGGAACTCTCTGCAAAGCTAGGGAACATTTACACCCAGGTGGTGCCTTGTGAACCACCTGCCTCTGGCATTTCTTGAGACACACTGTGACCTCAGTCTGATTCACTACTCATGTAGCTGAGATCGCTCACGACATGTGGCTGCTCTTGGGGGTCAGTACCATGCCCCTTCCTTACCTGAGCAAGGCTCAGCATAGTATCAGTGCAGGGGTGGCACAGATGTGGTCAAGAGTAATTGATTCTGTTAATCAGAAGAGTAAAAGATTCTGGTAATAATGTAATAAAAGCTTTGTCTTGCTTCGGAACAAAACTCAGCCTTGAGTGGGAGGCTTTGCTCTTTGCCTGCAGGTTACTGGGAAGAGCAGCCATACTCTTTGCACCAGAAATATCAGTCACTTCGTTGCCCCAGGCTCCCTATGCTCTCCTATGTGTTACACACTGTTCCTCATATCCACACCACGGGCTTAGCAGGCTGAGCAGCACCACTAGCAGAAACCCACCCCAGGAGAGCATTTGATTTTCTTTCCTGCCTTTTAACTGTTGACCAAAGACTGAATCAGGTAAAGTAAGTGTGGGCAGATGAGAGCAATGCAGGGGAACCACACGTGCAGAGAAAGAGGGAAAAGAGGTATCTAACACTGAACTGGTGCTGCAAAGCAGCTTCTATGAATGTGAAATCATCACGTGTGGTATTTTCAAAGTGCAGCTGTTGAATCCTAAGGTTGGAATTATTATTACAGAATAGGTGGTATTTATTGCTGTGCCAATTCTTTATTTATACTAGCTTTATACTTGTATGTATGAATATCTTACCCGAATTCTGCCTGAGAAAGGATGAAGGGCGGCTTTCTGATGTGTTTTTAACTAAGGTGTTTGAGCAAAGGTGACTTCATTTTGCAATGAAGGCTATTTTCAAAGTTAAATACACACATTTCATGGACAATGCAGTTCCTATGGAAATTTTGTGGCTGTTCTCCCCTATGTTAACATCTAGAGGGTTCTTCCTTCTCTGGAAACTTGTTTTGAGTGATGTCATTTGTAGTAACCAGGGGATTCTAAAACCTCATCACCGAAAGTCTGATTATTTTTCTATACCAAAAGACAAGCCGTGTCTGCCAACACGAAACTCTGGTGCCCACAGAGAAGAAAATATGTATCATGATCAAAGGGCTGCATGAACCTCCCCTCTTCTACTCCTTAAGAACTCAGTGTTGTCAGAATGTGGTAAATAAAGTACTTTATATTTTTATTAAGTAAAAACAAGTATCTTCCCAAATAATGTGAAAAAGGTTTTGTATTTGTGTTCCTGTAAGGCAGCTTTTATGGAGTCATAGTATCTCTTTGAAATTACTCCTTTCTTGGAATATTTTGAAAATAAACACTTTTATATCGTTGTAATTGCTCCCACAAACATGTATGCACTTAAAGTTTTCTAAATAAAATGTGTCTACCTAAATGAAATCAGCACTTGCTTCTGTATTTTTTTTTTCTCACATACAAACAGCTAAAAGCTTCACATGGGCTCAGACTCTGCCGGGAACATGAGTGCCTATGGGGTTTGGCAGGGGGCAACAGGCTAACACAGAAGCCCAAACTTTATTTTTGATAACTTTTTTCCCCTACTTGTCTCCTACAGCAGGTTGGTTTCAGTGGAACCAAAAACTGATGTGCTTTAGCTCCAGCAACAGGGATGCTGCTGTCATCTATGCTAGGGAAGAGATAAGGGTTTCTTTAAAGAACCTGAGGGTTGTCAGGGTGTGCATGTGACAGAGGAGCAGATGATGTGAAAAACACACTCCTTGGGGCTGCATTTCCCTGGGCGTAGCAGGGTCAACCTTCAGTTTGGAGATGGGGAGTGGTTGTAGAGGTTTATAGGATTGACTGGAGGTGTAATCCTAACTTGGATGATGTCATAGGGAATTTGTGGTGAGTTTCATGAGTTGAAGACTAGTCCTTCTGGTCTGAGTCCCCATGGCAGGGGGCAAGTGTTTCCCCAGGTCACCTGGCCCCCTCCACAGCTGCCCAGCTCCAACACCCCGGTCTTCCACCCACTGCAACAACAGAGGTGAATCCCAGGCACCGGTTACAGCTCTGGCTGGAGCAAAGGTCAGGAGTAATTTAATACCTCCTGGCAGCAATACATGCTGGAGCCTTACTGAGCTGCGTGTTCAATAAATATTTCCCAATTAAATTGATGCAAGGCTAAAGACATGCAAAGCACTGAAAAAGGAAACTCGGATGACTGATGATCCTTTTGCAAATCCAGCAATGATTTAGTAAGAGATTGTGAAGAACTGAGCAGGTAATTGTTAGTGCAGATGGTCAGTGAGAGATTCCCAGGCCACTGGGAAATGAACTGGGAGTAATTAGCTACAGAATTACACATTAATATTAAGGAAAGGCTCTGCAGAGCACTTTCCTGAGCCTTTCATCAGGTCCTTTTTCTTGAATGTGAAAGTTTTGGTTTTTACTTCCTCAGCAAAGCTTCATGGCAATCTTAACTGTGAACTGCATAGGGATTAGAGGTGGACTCACCTTATTAGCACAGTTGGCTCCCTTCACTGGCAGCTTTCCAATATTAGCAAGCTGAAGGACATCAGCTGCATTTATTGACTCAGCCATCCCAACACTGATTATAGGCTGGATTTATTGGGACCTGGTGTAGTATAGGTCCATAGATAGTGTTGGAAATGTCTCTGTTTCTTGGGTCTAGGTGGGGATGTTACCACTGAGAAGCTGCTGTGATGCTGCATGATGAGAGTTGGTCCTAGCTTCTGGTGAGTGTCTCTTTGTTTTATAAGGCTACTTACTCCCAAATAATCTTGAGAGTCCCTCAGATGAAATAAATATTTAGCTTTGGGACTAGCAAAGGCAAAATGAAAAAAAAAAAAAATCTAAGGTTTTGAAGCTGAAGCCTGAGAAATTCAAACTGAAAACAGATTTCTAAGTGTGGAATTGATTAGGCTCTGGAACACATTCCCCAAGAGAGGAGGAGAAAGCCCTGATCCTTTCTATGTCTTCATTGCAGGGCTGAATGCCATTGTGCTGTACACAGCTTGCTAGGCTCTCAGGGGACATGGGGTGAAGTTCTCTTGTCTGTTACTAATAGGGTCAGAATAGATGAGCTAATGATTCCTCCGGCCTCAGATATCCACATGCAGAAAGCCCAGGTTCCAAGGGAGCATTCCTCAGCCTGTGATTAATAACACCAGTACATCATCAGCCATCCCAGCTCCATTTGGATGGAGGCTGAGGACGGCTCCTGCTGTTACACAGGAGACAGGCTGGGAGTAAAAGACCTCTATTTCTGGTTTCTGTGTAGCTGCAGGGGCAGAGGCATGGCAATGAGACAAGGTTGCAGCCCTGTCCTGTTATATGCAGGCCCTGTCTTGGTGGGGGAGCCTACTTGTATAGGTCCCCTGTGGCAAGAGTCCTCACACTGGTGATCTCTTCTTATAGGAACTCCTTTGTCTGTTTTTGCCCCGACTCTTATTTGTCTGTCACTCTTCTCTGAGACCTCCTCTTTCCTCTCAGCACCAGTTGTCACAGCTCAAGTAGCAAATCTTGGTGATTCTGGCAGTCTCTGCCAACTATCAATAATTTCTTGCTTCCTCATCCTTGTAGATGCTCTCTGGCTAGAGCTAGTCATCCATTTCCAGTCTCTGAAAGCAGTCGTAGGAATAGTTCCTTTCTATCCTCTGCAGACACTGTATCACAGCATGACCTGGTGTCCTTTTGGAGAGGACCTTCCTGACCACTGCTCTTTGGCTTAATGCTCTTGGGCTCATTCACATCTGTGAAGTCTGTTCTGTCTTCCCCTGCCTGCCACAGCACCATGCTATGACACATCGGTGTGCCCTCAGCTCACATACCTTCTAGTGCTTTCCTCTACTGCCAGTCATTCTGTATGGTAACTGTCAAGGTAAAGTGGTGGCCCATTTTGTCTTCCTTCCCACTGCCAGCAAGCAGAGAGCTGAACCCTGGTGTACTGCTGGTATGAGCTGACAGAACCAAGAAGGTGCATTAGGCTTTCAGCAAACCCAAGCTAGATCACCATGGCTTCAATTGAAGGTTAAGTCTGGCACAGTCTGTTGAGAGGTGGAGGAACATGACCTAAGAAGGATGGGGGTTTAAAATGCTTCTGTGGTTGACTGAAGCCTCCAAAACATGTGTGATTCTTCTGACCTGAAGTTCTGCAATCACTTCCAGCTGCCTAGCGTGCCATGTGATTTACTGCAGTGCCTGGAACGTTTTGGCTGTGGTGAAACATGTTTGTGCATTGCCTGTAAAACGAGCAGATCTGAAGAAAAGGCTCGCTGCATGTGGTTCAGTGTGTAACAAAGCCCAGCTTGCCAAGTCCTTCCATACACAGCAACGTGTAAAACAAATACAAGTAACATTTAGCACACACCGTCTGTTTGCCTCTGAGCACCAGAAAGACACAAAAAGTTCTTCGGGCTACACTACACAATTCCTACACAAAGAGAATACTACTACGTACATGTGTGAATGCCAAGCTCCATTTGCTTGGCATGTTTTCTAAATTAAAGCCTCCCCATGAGGCAGAACACCAGTAAAAGGGTTCTGCACAATACAGTTGGAAAAGAAAGAGTGAAAAGGAGAGGAAATACTTCTTTCTTTCCTATTTACATACATAGTCTTTATATTTTGAATCAAACTGTGTCTGCCAGATCTACAGCCACACAAGCACATGAGTGATCACCATCATGCTGTGTCCACATTCAAAATTAAGGTGCTCACAGTGTATTCCTCAGCCTGGTTGTTCTAGTGTTTCTCCTACTTGCATTATTGCCAGCTAAAAACTTACCCCAGCCCAGTTACTGAGGGATTGGTACTCCTCTCTGCCCCTTCTGTTCTCCAAAACAGACATCTGGACTTACTAAGAAATGGGGAAGATTCCAGGGGCACTTCCAGAGCTTATCTCTTGTACAAGCTTGCACTCCCATGCTCTTGTATCACATCTCCCAGTCTGACTTTTCTTTCTGATCATTACTATTACAATCAGGACAAGGACCCACTCTACAGGAGTCGCATAAACACAGAGTGATAAAGACAGTCCCTACCTGATAGATTTCATGGCCGAGGATCTGCTCTGCTGGGCTCTTAATCAAACTCACATGTTGCAAGGAATGCAAGTTTCTATTTCTTCATTGGGTGTTGGAGAATCATCCCACCAGATGCGAGATGGCTCGTTGAGCAAGCAAGCAAGTACAGATCATCTAATTTCACATCCACCTCTTTCACCATATGCAAGATTTGGTTAACAGAGAGTATTTCAGTTCCTTGGAGGGGTAAAGTAATACAAAAAGATAATGGAGAAGTGACAAGGGGAAGCAAGGCTTCCCAGTTGTCCAGTTACAAGAGATAAAGCCTGGAGAGGGATGGTCTGTGGGCAGAAGATGAGTAGGTCTGAGCTGTGCATCTCTCTCTGCACAGTTCCCACGTGGCTTGCTCCCATGTGAGGTTTAGCAGCACTCACCCAGCGCATCACTGTTCTGGGCACTCAGCCATCCTGGCTCCTCCCTCTTCCCCCTCCCCACTCCTTCCCTCCTCCCTTGCTTTTAACTACTTTAAGATTTCTGTTTCCCGCTGCCATATTTTTTGAGGCTGACTTTGGACATTCTTTATTGCCTTTCATCAGGCTTCCCAGCGCTCACACACTCTGTGTTGGGTTGGACTGCTCTGCCTTTTGTCTGTGCAAAAACAAAAGCTTTATCTGTTGCCCAGAGACCGTGGTGACTTCAGGGTTTCCCAGTGCCAGCACGTAATTGCTAACAAATGGAAGTCCTCAGCTATGACCCCAGCAAAACTGTGTCTTGGGTGGAAGGGGCTGATTCTGCTCGCTCTGCACTGTGGGGCTGGTGAAATGCTCCTGATTTACAGCAGTGTGTCTCAGGGTGCCATCTGGCCTTCAGCAATCAGGCTGCCTTGGACGAGAAGAATAAAAGCCACACGATGCTTGTGACATGAATATCTCAAATGTCTTGTTTCCCTTAACATCAGAGAATAAAGGGTAGCTGATTGCAATGAGCAATACAGAGACATCAGAAATTCCTCACAGAGCACAAGAGCAAATGGCAGAACATTTCTCCTCCATCTCTGTCTCTCTTTGAAAACCGTAAAGGGATGATCACTCCCTAGCAAGGACTGCCAGAGGAGGCTCACAGAGCAGGGCTAGAAGCCTGCTGCTCTCCTGCTGGACACAGGCACTCTTCTGCCTGGCGCTCAGAGATGCTTCAAAGTTAGACTTTCCTCCAGGAAAAAGAGGATGCTGAGTATCGTGACGGTCTGGAAAGGATCCAAGAAGGAAACAGCAAAATCATTTGTTCTTCTCAAATTGACAGGGTTGGATCTGTCTGCATGCCGTGCTGACTCAGAGGAGTTGTAGTTCCAGTAATTCGTGTGGGTTTTTTAGGCTAGACTACGTCTATACTGCATGGCTGCTGTGGCACATCTATGAGTCATGGGAACGTGTCAGCAAAGGTGTTTCATAGGCTTTAGATTTTCTCCGCTTCACGTAGCTCATAAAAGAAGAGTCTGGGACATCGGACAGGCACTGAGCAAGTTGATTTAATCCGAAGCCTTTCCATGGCGATTTTTACTCCAAGTAGATACTACAAAAATTTTTGCAAACTTCTGCAAATCTTCAGCTTCGGAAAACCTATTTTTAATTCTCTTTTGCCTCTAAATTTCATGACACGTTATCACTTAGCTGCTACTCATTATTCATTTGCCGCTCTTCAGCTTTTTCAACTTTACTGGGGAGTCATTCTCAGATATTGATTGGCTCATAAACCCTTCCCCGTCCTGCCAGCATTATTTCTTCCTCCGTTGCTCTAAAGTGCCTCCTTTCCCTTGGAGGACTTCCCAACTTCCATACATGCTTTCATGTGAATGAATCACCCCTGGGGCCCGTCCCACTCCTCCACCTCTGCCCCACAGCACATGTCCATGCTTATTCCAGGGGGTCTGCACAGGCTTATCTCACACAGGGATCCCACCATCCTGTGTGATGGCATGCAGCAGAAAGAGGAGAGGGGGTTACTCTTGCCTTGTCCCATGCAAACAGACCTGGATCACTTTTCTTGTCTGACTGATTTCCTTGGAATCCAAACACACAGTGGGAACACGGCCATGCTGGTTAATGGGGCAGTCCAAATGCTTTGAGGTGATCTTTTCATCCTGTCTCAGCACTGCTCAGTTGTTTCATTTCATTTAATTTCATTTCATAGTACTCAAACCTGTAGTTCTGATAAGGTACAACGTCATGTTTTGACTTCACTATTTCAAATAAAATCTAGTAACATAACACAGCAGGAGCAACATCAAAAGTAGATGTTTTCATCCTTTAGGAATTAAATATCTTCCTAAATAAAATCATTTTAGTGGAAATAGTCTTCCTGTGAGAAGTTATGGTATTCTGACTTCCCCTGAGTAATAGAAACGAATGGCAAAACATTATCAGTTCTCAGGAAAACCAGATTTTTTACCATTTCTAACAGCCTCTCAAATCCAGGGTTTGGGAGAGATGAATTTGAGAGTAAGGAAAGACAAATTTTCCCATCCAGGCATACAGAGACACTGCGGGTGAGTCCCTGCAGTGCTGCTGGGATCTATTCCAAGCAGCAGGGAGCTTTAGTGGTTAGAAAGTGGAGGTATGAGGGTGCCCAACAATGATGCTCTGGCAACATTAGTGCTTCAAAACCACAGAAAACAATGTGTGCAACAGCCAACCTGGATGAGCCTGTTACGTGCATTTCCCTTTGGGGGCTGTTCTGTGATGGATTTGAATTAGGCTCAAGATATGAATCTATAAATGTGGTATTTTTGGTCATGCTGCCTGTTTTGTATTAAACCTCTGAAGCTCGTTTCTTTTTGGTTTGGGATTTGGTTTGGGGTTTTTATTTTTAGCAGCTGTGCAGGTTGTGGAGCGCTCCCTCAACAGCACCAGGAAAAGAAGTAGGAAAGTCAGAGGAGTGGGGGAAAGGTGCAGTGTTCTCCTACCAGCACAATTAAATGTGGTGGGTGAACCCAAAGGCTGGAGAGAGGAAAATGGCAAAATCCCAGATTCCAAGTTTCGTCCTTGTTAAAAACAAGGAAGAGCATTTATGGGCAAAAACCAGTGCAGATGGTTTCTGTGTTTCATGCAAGAGCCCGTTTTCAGTGCGATCATGATCTCTAGTCTTGCTTGGTCTGCAAAGTCAGGACCTAGACTACCAGAGATGTGAGTGCTGTGCAAGACAGCCGTGCTAGTTAGATGGCTTTTCCATCTCCGATGCACAATTTCATCACAAACAAAGGTGAAGAAATAGTTTTTAATACAATTTTTATTCCAAACAGAAAAATGCACTGTTTTATCTAACCTGGCCCTTGAATCAGATGTATTTGTGCAACTGGTCTAAAAGCATCGAATATTTATAGGAAATGGATCTAATTCTTGGGTTTTTTTGTCATCATACGCACCAGGGTACCTGAAAGAAGGATCAGGTTCAAATGATTGCAAATTATTTTGTGCACGTAGAAGAAATATTTTTAAAAAGGGCTTAAATAGTTTCAGGTGTGTGGATTTCATTAGCGGGAGAACAAAGGCTGTGGATTTGTTTTGGATTTATAATGTATAACCAATGCTAGGACTTGGCCAAGTGTCCTCCCCTTGGACTTTTCATCACTTTGTTTTACTAGTTACTTAGGACCTGTGGATCCTAACTGAACATTCGCCTTCGGAGGAATTAAATTAGATTATCAGTAGCTTGCATCCTGCAGTCCCAGTTGCTCAGACTTTGGCAAATGTCCCTCTCCAGAGGAGCAGCATTCAGGACCTGCAGAATAAAGTGTAGAGAATTCTGAGACAAACTCTATGCTAGTGCATCAAGAACAAACCATTAGAGCTAGAAAGCTGCTGTATTCCAAATACAGAGGTGTTCCTGGTGTGTGTGAGTAAGTCAGGTGCTCCTCCACAGCGTTAGGAGTCATGCTTGGTGCTGAATCGATCTCAGGAGATTGTGCTATAAAATATCCTAACACACTGAAGGCTGTGAGGAGGGAGGTTGTGGTCTTTGGTGGTTTAGGCTTTGCTTTTTGTTTCATAAAGAGGCATTAATTGTGTCCATAAGGAGTATTGTGTCCAGTTCTGGGCCCCTCAGTTCAAGAAGGACACAGAGCTGCTGGAGAGCAATGAAGCATAGAGCAATGAAGATGATGAAGGAAGTAGGACACCTCCCTTCTGAAGAAAGGCTGAGGGAGCCGGGTCTCTTCAACTTGGAGAAGAGGAGAATTGCGGGGTGACCTCATGAATGTCTATAAATATGTGAGGGGTATCAGGAAGATGGAGCCAGGCTCTTCTTAATGTCATCTAGTGATAGGACAAGGAGCAATGGGTGCAAGCTGGAACACAGGAAGTTCCATATGAATGTGAGAAGGAACTTCTTACCAGTGAGGGTGATGGAGCATTGGAACAGACTGCCAGGGGGGTTGTGGAGTCTCCTTCTCTGGAGACATTTGAAACTCGCCTGGATATGTTCCTGTGTGACTTGATCTAGGTGATCCTGCTCTGGCAGGGGGATTGGACTGGATGATCTTTAGAGGTCCCTTCCAATCCCTAATGATTCTATGATTGATTCTATGATTGCATGTCAGGGAAGAGTCTTTTCTGAGGGGACAGTGTTTAGCTGGGTTGCACAAGCCATGCAAAAGCAGTTTGTTCTCATCCTGTTTCCTCAGGCACCGCATCTTCAGCAAAATGATGAGTTAGGTGCTACATGTCTCTCTGCATTGCCTTGTCACTTCTACTTGCCCTTGCTTGCTCTGCTCACATGAGCTTTAAGAGAATATGGCATCTGCTTTTCTAATGCATTGTCCAAATTTGTTTGAGCAAATAAACGTAAAGAATTGCTTAAGGAAGACATTTTTGAAAATGTCTATAGGAACAAAGTGTTTTGTGACTACTTCACATCATCCCCAGTTATGTAGGACAGTGGAAGCCTGTGCTCCTCTCAGAGATGTCCTCTGCTGGAACCTGGCCCAGCTGACCCTGCTCTAGCAGGAGAGTTGGACTAGATCATCTTTAAAGGTCCCTTCCAACCCCTCAATTCTGCAATTCTGAGCAGTCAGGGTCTTTTGGCAATGGTTCTTCTAATCTTTCACATCTCTGCAGAGATAAATCAACAAAGCAGTCTTTGTTGAGTCCAAAACACTGCCTCAGAGGGGGAAGTTGGCAGTTATGATCTGAGTGACGGTTCCTGCAGCAGGGTTACCCAACTTGGGGACCATTGGTTGTCACTGAGAAGTGATACTTGCAGACCTGTGATGCTGCAGGGTTGGCAGTCAGTTCAGCTAGCTGGCAGGGGGTGGTGAGTTGATCAGACTCCTTTCTTTGCTGAGTCACAGCGCAGTTACTAATGTACTCATGTACTGATTTCCAGCTGGGTGGAACACCTCTATTTGCCTTTCAATAACTACCCAAAAGCTTATGCTATGAAGTGGCTGTTGAGTTTGAAGTGAGTCTGACACACTCAGCATAGCTCAGCAGCTGGAGACAGTCTATTTCTTGCAATCTGAAAGCCAGGGATTACCTACAACTTCCTTCTTCCTTTGGTTTTTTTTCCCCCACAAGCTTGGTTGTTCTACTGCTAAGATTTATTTGTAATGCCACCTGCTCACCAAGTGCTGCCATGCAAGGAAGCACCCAGATGCAAACCAGTAGGCAAATGAAAGGCACAGGACTGAGCCTGGGAACAAAAACGGAGACCTGCCCTTCTCTTTGTTTTCACAAGTGCACAGATCTTTCCAGGGAGCCTTAAAAATGTACTGCAGAGCAAAGGACAGCTGCCCAATGACAGCAGTATTTTAGATATGCAAATAAAAAAGCTGTAAGGGTGAGGAGTTCCTAGAGCTTGAACTCTTATGGAAGGATCAAGGACCAGTGAAAGTGGAGAACCTTTCTACCGTAATGGGCAGGAGCCTGGAACTGTGAACTTCTGTTGCAAGGACCAACAGTTGCAAGAGTCACATCTAGCTTAAAGATGCTTTTTGTGCCTGGACAGGTGCATGTTCCAGGGCTGGTTTCAGCACAGGCTTAAGTACCTCAGTTTCTTGCATCAGGCATCTCCTTCCAGGCATTCACCTGGGATGAGGAGACATCCAAAACTCCCTTTCTATCTCCCTCCTTGCATAGCCACAACCCACAGAACAGTGAGACTGTGACAGCTGTAGCAAATGCTGAGCAGGGATAGAACTTAGAAGGCACTGCACCCTGAATGGGAGGTGATGAGAAAGAAGTGTGAGCAAGGAGATGAGAAGGTTTCAGATAGCACATGAACTGAACTTACCTGTCTTTTCATTTGGCTCTTTGGTTTTCAAGTCACCCTGTAGCTTCAGTGCAGTTTGTTCTCGATTCAGCCAGCTGGCACGCTGTGCGTGGTAAGAATGCAAATCAAACCAAGAAGCAGGTCTGACATTTTCTCTGATGTAGATATTTACATGTGTAAGTTTGACCAAGGCCACACCATGCTTCAACAGTTGCTTCCCACTCAATTGTAAAGAAACAGGAAGCCATAATTACGCCAAATACTTTTCCTGAGTAAAATATGTGTAGGAGTCATATGTGTATCAATAAATACATAAATACATGTGTTTGTATGTATATCTAACCATACACATAATCCATTTTATGTGTGTATAAAAGGCTTGTATAAGAGGCAGCCAGCAACCTGAAAGGCCAATAAAATTGCACCTGGAGGGCTCCATCTAGAAAGCACAATGTTATTAAACCTGCTATTGAGAGTGGCGTGTAAATCAACCTTTACCTAGTGCTGCTCATAATATTAATCAAAAAAATGACACCAGAGAGAAATCTGAGCATGTTCAGTCCTTGGAAAGGGAAAATGAAATGTACTTTAGTCCTTCCAGTGGGAGCTCAGAGAAGACTGCAAATGCCCAGGCAGACCTGTGCTAGGGATCTTCTGGAAATGAATGCTTTTTCCCTTTGGAAAACGGAGCTGTGAGAATATTGAAGCCTTTTGAGGAAACACTGATTTTGGTAGCATCTTCCCTTTGGTAGCATAAAGTGATGTGAAATTAATTCCTTGGGATCAACAGTCATGCTCATCATTCAGCTCCTCTCATCGTTCTATTTTTCTAAAGACACTACAGTAGGCTATGACAGGGGGACTGCACTGCAGACAAGTTGTTCAGTACAATCCAAATCTCTTATCTCATCCCTTCTCTCAGTTTCTTGACTATCAACTCTTTCCAGCTCACGTCCATCCAATACTCTCAGTCAATGGCATCTTCTCGATCTCACTGCTCACTGTTTGTCAAGGCTGAACAACTGGATCACTTTGTTCCCTCTTTGTTGAATGCCTTTCTTCACTAGCAATCTTCTCATTTCCTCCAATGATTGTTTCTAAGGCTCAGATCTTTCCAGTGTACTTGCTCTAATTTGTCCATCAAGTGTGTGAAACTGTTGACTCTAGGGCAGAGTCTTCAGGACTCAGGACAATGGCCAGGTCCTCAACTGCTGTAAACTGGAGTAACTCCAACACCTTCACACAGGAAGAGTGTTCTACACTCTTCTGAAGAGATGACTCATCCAGAAGAACCACAAGTGTGAGACCTAAAGGTTGCTTTGCCTGTACTTGGTATGTAATTAGCTTCGCTTTGTTAAGTCTGTCACTTCTATTAAAATCGCTTTTCTTACAGGCAAATTTCTTGCAAACCTCCTGTTTGCTCTTCATCACGCCGTGTTTTTTGGTCCATGTACTCACACAACTGGGGCTTTGTGGGAAATAAGATCTGCAGCATCCCACATCTATACTCCCATTCTGGAAACTATTTTACTGCCGGGCTGTCAGGAATCGTTACAAACCTGAGGAGCCAGTACTCTCATAGGAATGCCTTCAACTCGCCCTCAGGACCAAAGATGATATATGAGCTGTGTTAGGCTCCCTTCCCACCCTGGTACTCAGAAATGCAAGTCCTCTCTGGAAAGCAGGATGCTTATTGATACAGAAATCTAACCACCTCTGCACTCAAGGAGCAGAGACCATTAAAGCCCTAATTCTGTCATTGCTGTGAAGTGCTCCACGGACTTTGCAACCCAAAGCACTCTAGCATGTGAAAGATACTCCCAATTAGGAGCATGTGGAGACTGCTGAGACACTGGCCTAGGTTCCAAGGAATCATAGTTAGTTCTGCCCTCTCTCAATGGACTTAACTGACCGAGGTGCAATAAAAATAGGCAGATGTCCCTTCCCCACTGGAAGGTATAGTTGGGCAAAGCTGACCATGTCCTAGAGGGAAGGTCATTCAAGCTGTGTCATCCCTCATTGCATCTCACATGTGACAATGCCCATCAGGCTAGATTCCCAGGGATCCCAGAAGCAGCGGCACTACACAGGCTCGGGATGTGATTGAGTCTGTGCCTTCAACCCTAGCAATGACTGGAGGGCGCCTGAGTAGTTTCTGGAATGCTCCTGCTCTCTCAGGGTGAACTGGATGAAAACTGTCACAGCTCACCAGGCTCATTGCTGGTGGGAGGGACAGTAGGGGACTCATGATGATTATTTGTCTGATAGCATGCTTGGAGTAACCTGCTTGGGGCTATAGTGGTCACAGGCTTTTCCTCAGCCTCAGTGGCCTCAGCAGTGACCTAGCAGAAGGTAGAACACCTACAGTTGGGTGGCTGCATGTGTCCCCCTGGCAGTGAAGGCCTCCAAGGGAGAGCTCCTCCAGATTAGCTGAGCCTGAGATCTTGCAGCCTTCAGCACATCTACATCAGGACTCACACCTCCTCCTTACCTTGCACCACTTCGAGGGGTGAAAGAGAATAAAAGAGGGTTTAGGAGCGACCTGAGATGAATTTGGAGATGGTGACCCTACTGAAATCCAAACCGTCTATTCTCTGTGTTTACTGCCCATTTGAAAGGGTTTCCCTGTTTTATGTCAGCTCACGGATGACACAATGTCACATTCAGAATTAACGAGGCCAGTGAGGCCGGGAGAATGTCATTAGACTAAATGCAAATGGAGTGCTCAGAACTGGCCCAGACCTTTGCCCCGACACTGAATTAATTCAAGGCTGAGTCTTGGATACAAATAGCCCAAGGCATGACCCAGTTCTGTTTCAGACTATATCCAGACCTTGAACTTGAGCAAAATATGTTAGTTTTTTACTTTTAATTTTCATGCACTACTTAGTTCCTGTCTGTGTGCCAGACATGAAAGAAGACATGCAGAAATACTGCAAAGGAGGCCATTCTTCAGCTCCCACCAGTCAGACCAGAAGTGAAAACGTCTCAGAAATCTTGATGTGTTTGAAAGGTTTCCAGCACTCATTTGCAGACTCCCCAAATCTGGATCAATTCCCAGTGATCATCCACTCTGTGAGGCCTTTCATGTACATCGATCTCAGCAAGGTCTGTTCCATCAGAGAAAATGACATCGCGTCTTTTCTGTCTGAATGTCTCTTAGGGCTGAAACAAAATGGAATCAAAATAAGTATTCTCAGAGAACCTGTGTGTGCTGGGTTTTGTGTGGCTTATTGCCTCTCCATAAGGTTGTCTTATGGGGCAGGTAAGCAGAAGTCAGGGTTCACAATTTGCATGCAATTCAAAAGTTGGGTTTATTTCCTCCTTTCTGAAAAGGAGGAGAAGCCATAAGAAGAAGTAGAATAAAATAAATACTGGAAAACAAAAATAGCAGGAAAAATGCAATTTTTCTAGACATGAAGATTTCTGATGACAAATTTTGGCCAAAGGTTTCACTTTTGAAAATGCCAGTTTTCCAAAAGGAAAACGATTGCCATGCATCTTCTGTAACTTTTTATTTACTCTCTAAGGTTATGAGATTTAAGCTTACTTTTTCTTTCTCATTGCTGGTTTTGTTTGATCTCTTTGGTTTTTTCCTTAGCCAGCCTGGATAGTTTCTACTTGAAATGCTTCTCTTTGCCTTCCCAATGTAATTTCTTTCTTTGCACACACAGAGATTTCCATTGCTGAACCATACGTTCCCAGAGCATCCACAATTTCACTGACCTCAACATCTTCCCTGAAAGTAAACTGCAAAATTCAAAGTTAAAATGAGGTTTAGATGCCAGGTCTACTCTTTGGAAGCTGGGCTGACTTTTGAAAACGAGCAAAATGAAGGATCGGGCTTAGGGCTCTCAGCTGCTAGATGCCAGGCTGTAATAGCTTTGCCCAGCACTGCCCTCCGTGAAGAAATCTTGTATCCAGAGACACGTTAAGTACGTAGCACTGCTGCACGAGGAAACTGGCTCTGTCTGAGAGCTCTGTGTAAAGCTTGCATTTCTATGTATCTCGCTTTTTCTTAAGTCTGCTTTTATTCCTGATGGCTTGTTGCCAGGGCAGAGTTTACTAGAGAAATTCACATGGGAGTAGTTTTGAAAGCCTAAAAATCAATCATGACTCTAAGCTTTTTTCCTCACTTCTCCGTAGGAAAAACACTTCTCCACCACCCTCCCTTCTCCCCAGCTTGCATTGCTCTGGTAAGTTACTATCAATAAAAATTCCACAGCCAACACATGATTGGATTTCTATAAAAGCTTTCAAAACTGAGCTGCATGGAGTTGCAAGAGGCAGACAATTATCTTGACAGAGAAGTTAGCACTACCAGTCTTGCACCTGTTCTCACTTCCTTCTTCTTTCAGTGCAGTCCTTTTCTCATTTTATTCTGTTGGTGGAAGGAGCAGGCTGCAGTTTCTTTAGCAGCAGTGATGGTTGGACAATATCCATTGGAGTGTCAGTGTGATAACGCACGGTGGACTGCTACTGGCAATGCCTTTCAAGCTGGTTCTTAATGGGATGGAATCTGGTTAAGAGAAGCACATACAGCAGTGCTGCAGACTAATTTCGAGGCTTTACTCTTGGGGACACGCTTTATCTGGATAATCCAGTGTCACAGGTGAGATGGGCCTGGAATCTGGGAGGCACAGATGGTTTGGGTTTTGCTCCCAGTGGTAACACTGGTACGGATGAGAGGGGCTTGTCACTGATGAATGGTGCAAAGCAAAACCACAGAGCACTGCGTCCTTGGTTCGCCACCACAGGTGGATTTGCATTCAAACTGCTCAAGTCAACGAGCCAGCCAGACCAGCTCAAGCAGCAGCAAATACCAGTTCTTTCCAGCTGGAAATCAACCTCCTCTTTTCCTTCTCTTCAGTTTTTCAAGCTTTTGTATTGTTGGGCAGAGGAGGCTGTACTGTTCCTTGAGGCAGGTAAGTGATGGAGATGCAGATGCAGATGCAAATGGGTGGCACCAGGAGTCTGAATGACCTATCCTCCCTCAAGGTCCTTTCCCACACCATTGTCAAGCATCCAGTGGGACTGTGCATAGCTCAAGGGCAGAGATTCCCAAGCAGGAGGATTTGTGCCACCAAAGCAACAAGGAATCCACAGCCACACATGGTTAGTGAAAGGCAAGGTATCAGCCTGTCCCTGGCAGCTCTTATTAGCACTGGAACCAGCAGTGTAACCAGACCTTAACACCTCCACCTCACAGAGTCAGCCAAAGGAGACCTTCTTTGCTAAGCTATGCAGTGAGCTCCTAGACTTCACTACATGCTTGCCAGAGAGCAGGAGAAAAGCTAGCAGTTAATTTGTGCCTCTGAGTAAACCCTCCTCAGCTCAAAGGGTGAGCTCTTTCCTGCTCCTCCTCCCAAGTGCAGCTTTCCCATGGGAGCTGGTTCTTGTCCTAGCAGGGCTGGTCTGAACTCCTTTGCAAAGAAACACCAGCTTCCTTTCCTTTGCAGATGGCTCCATCACTTCTTCATGGTTGGCTGCTCCCTTCTCCATCACCTGTTCCAATAGTTTTTCTTTCTTGATTCAAGAACGAAGGTGACAGAAATCTTCCTGTTATCAAGGGCCCTTCCTGTATTGTCCAGGCATTCACTCCCCTCTGCCTGCCAGCTTCCATGATCTCCTTCTCTTTTTTCTGTTTCATACAGTAAACCCATTCATCAAGTCCTGACAAGAGCTGGGCCTGAGTTTGATTTCCTAGCTGGCACCAGAAAGAAGTGGGCTGCCTCAGGACCACAGCAACGTGCAGGCATTTCTGATGAAGCAGGCAGAGGTTACAAATTGATTTCAGATCTAATCCAAACTTTCTAAACCAAGCAGTTCTGAAATGAATCTTGGGACTGAATCTGGGCTTGAAGTTTAGTTTGGTTCCTGTTGTGACAAGAAGCCAGAGCTAAGCACCGTGAGTGCTTTGAGCTGGGCTGCCTTGAACCCTCTAAGTGAAAGGCATAGCATATTTCTTAGATTATCTGTCCGAGGGCTAAGAGCTGCACCTCAGCAGAGCTCGAGATGGAGGGTCTTGTCCCAGCCACTCTCTTGGCCTGGCCACCCACCTGTGTGTCCTTCTGCAAGCGGTGACGGAGAGGAAGGTTGGTTCTGTTGCAGGAAATGGAACTGTTTTGCAGTTTGCTTCCTGTTTGAACAGAACCAGAAGACCAGATTACGAAAGCGTTTTAAAATAAAAGAACTCCAAGAGAATTGAATTAGGGCAATAGAAACAGCATTTTTTGGAGACATTCTCAGCAAAGACCGAAAACAAAGAGAACAGTAAAACTGATGAGAGCAGCTTTTTCCATCTCAAATGAGTGTTTTGAAACAAAATAACTTCAATTTGCTCCAAAGCTCAAGTGGAGGCAAGTTTTCTTTTTGCTTCATTTCACCTTCCTGGAATATCGAAAAACATCTGTCACAGGGGCCAGATCCCTCTCGCCTCCTCCCTGCTTTCGCTTGAAGCTGCGTTTTGTGATAGGGAAAGCTTTTGGGCAAAACCCCAGTCTTTGTGAGAGTGGACACAGAGCTCTCTGGGAACAAGATATAACTCAATGCAGCATCCCCATTCATGGAGAACATCTCCAGCCACTCAGCTCCCCCAGTACCCAGGCTTGTAAATAAAACATAAAGACCTCCTGCTCCCCACAGCCCGAGCAGATGGAAATAATCTGCGTTGGTTGTGTATCATTTTACACTCCAGGGAAATCAAGCAAGTGGTGACACAGTCAACTTTAACACGGACTTTAAAGCAGCTGCAGTCCCCACAGTACCCAAGGGCAGCCTTCCTTGAAGGTGCTGCAGTGAGTAGGTGGGTGATACAGACTTTTCCTGCACGCACTTGATCGTCTGGCGTGTTGACTCCATGCCACATGGGCTGTGGCTGCCTGTGCAGGGGTCCCTGGCTTGCTGCACCCCCTGAAAGGAGTCAGTTGCTTGCAGCAGGGTAAGCCGTGGCCTCAGAATATGCTTTGACACGGACTGTGAATGGCTTTTGGAGGGGTCTCACCATCCACAATAAAAGTTGCAGTTAGAGCTGAAGGCAAATGCTGCTTCCAGTCTGTAGCCTCATCTTTTTTGCCTGATTTCAGCATGCTAATTCTCAGTCTAGTCATGTTGCTTTTCCTTCTTGCAATATTCTGCTTGCATTTAAGACTATTTCTTCTTCTCCTGCAAATAACTTTGCTTTCCTTATTCATGTATTTCTAGAAGATCACCCCAGCAAGCAAGGGTTAAGTTGTGCAGTGATTTGCAAAGTGAGACTCACCTTTGTCGTCTGTGCTCCCCACCCTTGCTCCTTGTGTTTAATGAGATTCAGGCCAGGGATAGCTGGTATGGGGACGCTGTAAGCAAGAGGAGATCTGGGACCTGCTAATTCTTTTGCTGAATGATTAGAGAAGATTTCAGAACTCCCCCATTTCTGCCCTACCTGTTGTCTTTAAAATATGTCACAGGGTCTGGAAGGAAAGGTCAATTATGTTTCATAAAAATATCGGTAAACAACAAAAAAACCATTGTAAAAAAAATTGCAGTCTTCTTCCTCTCTTCCATTTTCTGTGAAGGTTTATGGGAAGGAAAACGAAAAATGAGTAGACTTTTTAAAAAGTGTTTGAAATAAAAAGTTTCAGGTTTCGTGTTTCAGTCTTCCATAAAAACCCCTGGAGGGGTAAAAGTGTAAAGTGAAAATCTCATTTAAGGAGCAAGCATCATGCAAGAGTCTGTCTGCCCATCACTCACTTCACAAACACATAAAAACCCCAAACCTTTGTTAGCGCAGGATTTGTCTGCACACAACTGTGTTGCTTTAAGGAAAGAATGTGGAGGTAGTGGACATCTCACACTATTTCTGTGCGTGCTTTTCCTTGTACAAACGCATCTTTGAGCTGGATCATTTATTCTGGTGACAGCTGGGATGATGCTGTGTCAAAGTAAGGCATCTTTATTTTGGTACGATCTCATTCCCACTGAAGGTTGCACACCTTGTTCATAGGTGGAAGACCCACACTCCTGAGCAAAGCTGTCGTGGGGGTGCAGAGCTGGCCTTAGAACAAGTCACCCTTGCCATGAAGAAAGGGTGTCAGTCTCTGAGGTTTCCTCCAAGCCTTTCAAACCATTTGTGAATGGTACAAGGCTACCAAGGGGGGGAAATACACTTTTAATTTAGAATTGTGTCTGTGCGAGGGGTTTGTTACCGGCAGAACACTCACGCGCCAATCTCACATAGTTACAGTGGAAAAGCTCGAGGCCAAAGCGTGTTTCTTATGGCGAAAGGAAAGCTGTCAGGCAGATAGTACCAACGCAATGCCAAGAAAGGGCTGGCTGATTTGCAGAGCCTGTGGGATCGCTCCTTTCAGCACTCTTGATAGGGTGGAGAATAATCCAGTCAATAGCATAAAGCTATTGCGTGTATCAGTGGTGACCCTGTCCCAAAAGGAAGCTCTGGAATCACAAGTGTGATTAGAGGCAGGAAGAGAGAGATTGCAGCCCAGAAAATAACATTGGGCAAGATGATGTAGGAAGTAGTTGGATTTGTTTTACAGTGGAGATAAAAAACCAGGGATGTGACGGAGGTAGACAAGAGTATCAGGGCTGTATAGAAGCCAGATCATCACAGAGCTTCTGTAGCTGTGTCTCCTGGCGCAGGAGTATCCTGGATGTGCACAGACACTCTGTGACATTGAGTCAGGACCTTTGAATATAACGGAAGGAATGGCTTTTCCACACATTGCAAATAACTGCCAGGCTTTTGATGCCTGGAGATTAGACGTGTCCAGAGAAAATAGGATGTTCACCAAAATCGCGGGAATATTCCCAATTATGTGCATACGGTTTCAAAAACAAGAGTTTTGGGAAAGTTATAAAACATATTGGCAGACAACTGCTAATAAAGTAAATAAGTAAGAAACTGCTCCAGCGAGTAGTTTCTACCTTCATTAGGAGCACCTGCTTCTGACTATAACTGGAATTGGGATATTTGCCCAGATTTCTTAGGCAGTTTGTCAAGACTCAGGTTCTTCCCTTCTGAATTTATTCCTATAAGTCAGCTAAGGTTCAAAGTTTTGAGTTTTCTGTCTTCCCTCCTCAGCATTTTCTCAATAACTGTTGCAGCTTTCCTTATTCACACAAGCAAGGCCATTGCTGGCACACCAGCATCCTTTGACCAACATTCACGCTCCTCTGAGCTGTGGAGTCTGACGTTTTAGGAAGACTAAGAATATTTTTATATGGATTTTTTTTTTTGGTTCTAGCTAAGACTGGGTTCTGGCATGTCCAGACCAACCATAAACCCCTGAAGAAAGTCATTCTTGAGAGATTTGCAGCTTCACTCTGCTCACTGCAGAAGTTGGAATAACTTGGATAAACATTGGTTAATCAGTACAGCTCGTGTTTATCTGCAATAAACCCAGACTGCCTACTCCTATTCCCCCAGCACTGCCTTTTGCCAGACATAATCACACACATTCCTGTTTCCTGATAACACAGGGAGAAGCAAAGCCGATTCAGAGCAATTTTCTGGTGTGTGAGAACACGGGCAGCTGGGGCTGCTGCTTGCACCCACAGGGGCTGATGCTTTAAGGAGCTCACCAGAGCCAGTCTGACTTCCAGCCCAGCTGCAGAGATAGACAGCGAAGGAAGCGTGACTTCTGAAGAGCAGAGATAGCCTGGGATAATCACTTCTTGTAAGCCACTGAAGTAGGTCTCTTGAATTTCACTTCCCGATAGCACTGTGAAGTGTGTTTGTGAGATGGTGACGCTTATGAGAGACAGGAAGAAATGACTGAAGGAGTTAGATGCCTCTGAATGGATTCTGATGTGTCATGGATTTGCGGTGAGCCTGATACATTCAGCAAATGTTAAGCTTGCAGAGGAAGCAAAATTACTGTGCATGGGAAATTTTGAAAATATAGCAACATTCCTTGTTCACTTTTATTTGAAGAAAATTTGTCTTAACTTTTACCAAATGGGGCATTTTCCTTTGGATTGAACCTGAGGCTGAGGATGGAGCGTTCCTATTCATTGTACCTTTCTACCTAGATAACAAATACGTGTTTCAGCCTCCCTATACTTTTGTTCTTGGTTCCAAACAGAAAAACCTAAGGTGAAGACATAACGTGGATGAGGGCAAGTGACACTAGGCGAGACACAACAAACCTTTTCTGGGGTGATCCTTAGAAATCACCTCAGGCTAAGGTACAATATTGCACTCAGCTCCTAGCTCAGCTCTGACTTCCCAAAGGAAATAACCACGAAGGCAATATCCTTCCAAAGAAGATGAATATTCCCTCCCTGGCTGACGGCAAGGAGCAGAGTATTTGCCCACCAGATTGTTTCAGAATAAAAATCTGACACCTAACGGTTTGTTCAGCTCTGTTCATGCCTAGCTGCCTGGCAGCAAGGGAGTCAGGTCAGTATTTTATCAGTGCAAGTTCTGTCCTCTCCAAACACATGCTTTTGGAGAGGAAACGGAGAGGGATAATAATATTAGCTCGGATGCACAGCTTGCTGCTGAAACGCTTGCAGATGATGAGCTGGGAAAAACAACTGCACTTCAACCATCCTACTCCCTGACCTCCAGTGGACTTTCCCCACACCATGGTTAGCACCAGATCTCTGTAGGCATGGATACCCAGCCCACCCCAGGGTTGTCACTGGTCTGGGACAGCAGAATCGGCAGTCTTGAAGTGCTGAGTCTTAAAGCTGACACATTGATGAATCTCACAACAGGTGAACGGACCAAGGCTGTCCAGGCACCTCCTACTGTTGTCAAGGGCAGGACAGGCTGGCTTCTGCGGTTGCCACCAGGAAGAACCTTTAGCTCTGCTGCTGGTTGCAACTAAGTAGGCAACCCAGTAGGCATTAAACTAGGGACACATGCCATACCAGACCTTGATATGAGGCACAGCCTCCCATGTTGTAAAAGAGCCATGTAAGAGGGAAGGCTCAAG
The DNA here is from genome assembly GCA_028565055.1 of Phoeniculus purpureus. Classification (NCBI taxonomy): domain Eukaryota; kingdom Metazoa; phylum Chordata; class Aves; order Bucerotiformes; family Phoeniculidae; genus Phoeniculus; species Phoeniculus purpureus. The sequence continues at coordinate 13,314,017 of JAOXOE010000632.1, read as the reverse complement.
CTCTTCAGGGTCCTTCACAGCTGTGAGTGGCTACGCGTTGGCCCTGAGTGACCACACCTGGTGCCCCCCACTCAGTATAAAAGCAGTCTCTGCAGAGAAAGTTGGGATCTGTCTGTGGGTGGATGTGTCTTCTAGCATCTTTCTGTTATTGGAAGGACTCTCATGACCATCTCTTACAATGGGAGCTTCCATGGGCAGCATGGCAGGATAAGTTGGACTAAGGTAAAGAGGTAAAGAACTGGGTTATGCGTTTCTAATGTGTTTTCAGTGGTGGTCTTTGCTTGGCTATGGCAGGGCATGGGCTGTGGTTTATTTCCCTGTTGCTGACCTTTTGGGTCAGTTTTCTCTCTGCTGTACCTGCAGTGGGTTGGTTTATCATTTCATTTGCATCTTACATTACCAGCTATGCTTTTTCATTTGTGTGTTCCACAGGCATAGATAATAAAATCTACCTGTGTTTTCTGCTAGTGGCTGTACCCCTTTTGTTAGGTTAAGTAATTGGCAAAACAAACCTCCTTGCTCTGCCTCCTGCTTGCTTCCTTTGAATTACCTTGTGGTGCTGCCAGTCTATCCCTATTCCCTATGCTCCTGGCACAGGGGCAGCATTTGGGGAGCTCTGGGCTCTACAAGGCTTGAGCTGGGTTCTCTGAATTTACAAATAGCAACAGGAGGAACCCAGACTGCTGCCCATCCTAGCTTGGTTTCACTAGGCATCCACTGAGGCATAGACAGTAGATCTGCTTGTTTTACATCAGATGGTTACCCTTGGACACTGGGAACTCCCATGTCTGTAGTTCTAGTTTTTTTTGAGGATGAAATAATTTCCATTTTCTCATCTTACCAATGACATTAATAGCTCAGCAGCAGCTGCTGCCACAGGAATGGATCCAGTTCATGGGCCAAATGAAGGAAGACCTTTTACCCTATTTGGGATAAATAAATCTCAGGTCTTGTAGCAGATGAAATTATTTCATTCAGCTAAGGTAACTCCACAAAGAAATGCTTTCCCTCCAAAGGATTCAAGAAGTGCTAGTACTACAGAATGCAATCACCACAACAGATTTATCTATCCATTTCCCCCCATCTCTTGTCATGTAGTTTTAAAACCAAGCTGACTCCCAAAGGGACCAATTCACAAGACATGTATAGTAAAAGTTATGTCCAGCCAAACCAGATGGAATGCAGATAGTTCAGGATACAACAGGGGAGCAGATGTTTTCTAATAATTCCTGCATCATTTCTGCTCACTATTGGGATTACCCAGTCCCCACACATGAAGCATGGCTTTGCACTCTGCAGAGACACATGCTAATCCAGATGCCTGCTTGGGAACAAAATTAGGAGACTCTGCACTGGTATTTTTATGATGTCTTGTTGTTGCACCTCATCTAATGTTTATGCTGATGGTAAAACAAAGGACTGAGCATCAGAACTTAAATCACAGTTTTCATAGCCATCTGCAGGACCAGCATGCTGTTACGGAGTTCTCGTCATATCCAGGAGAGAAGGTGCAGCATCCCTGCGAGTCTGTGCTCAGCAACTCAAAGGCTCTCGGCTGTTGTCACTCATTCCTGACCTGAGACAATATCATTTTTTGCACACTCACTGCCATCTCTAAGTCACCCTTTGAATTATATTAAACTTTCGGTTTTCCCCCTCAGGACTGTGAATCCTCCTTCTACCTGAATTCTGAAAGTAAATCACTTTTGTCTTCATTTAGGCAGTGGATAAGTTCCAAATGGAGACAAAATGAATTTGCAGACACAGCTGCTGCGAGAACTCCCATTTGGTTACAGACATGGTGTAGAGACAGACAGACAGAGGTGCCTATATGCATCAGCTGTATCTGTGTCAAAATCTATACATATCTGCACCCATATCTCCATCCGGTCACACACAATGCACTGGAAAGATCTTTAGAGGCAGCTCCATGATGCTTTTGCTCATATTGTCCTGGAATCAAATCAAAATGATGCTTCCTGAGTTAAGACAGGGCTGCTTTCATTCAGGAGGTCATCTGGATTAGGAAAATCTTTCTTTCCTTGGGAAGCTGGGATTTTCTCAGAAGACCTCATTCCCATGTCCATGAACAGCATTTCACAGTATGATCGTTACTCTGTTTACATTCCAACGGCATCTGAAGTGGGGAAATAGATTTGGGGTTTTTTAGAAGGTGCTGGGTAGGTTAGTACCTCCTGGACTTTCAGACTGTATGTGGTGCCTGCCCCACTATCAGTCCTTCAACTTAGCGGGTCCCAACTGCGTCTGCAGGGATTGTACTGAAACCTTGAGGCTACAGAGCTGCTTTGGGCTGCATTCAGTTTAGGTGCTTTTGAAAATAATCCCTTTGTCCTTGTACTGTAGTAGGTCCGCAGACATCCCTGTAGGTATGGACAGATACTTGGGTAGCTGGTCTCCACAGAGAATAGCTTTTCCTTTCAAGAAGGAAATTGATAAATATCTGATTCTAAAATCCAGAAGTTTTCCCATCACATCCTGTGTGAAGGAATGGGATTGTGCTACAGACAAGGAGCAGCCTGAGAATAACACTGAAAGAGGTGTCTGCGTTAAGGCTATTAGATGCTGGAGAGAAAGGAGCTGCTGACCCAGTGAATGTTCTCACATTGAGAAACAGCAGCGCAGTTGTTTTCTTCTTTGGCTTTCTTGCCTTTGCCAGGAAGTTCCCTAAGCACCGAATGCTCTTTGTAGAAGACACTTCTCCATCTCAAGGTAGGAAAGGTTTACAGCACTGACAGAGATGATGGAGTGTCCATCAGCCACCTCGAGAACAGAGATATCTGACTGCTTGAGAAAAGCCAGAAAAGCAAAGTTCTAAATCTCAGGAGTCCAGTAATATTTACACTGCGAATAGTAACACTCTAAGGGGGCTAAGACCAGCTGGACTCAGTCTGTGAGATCTCGTTCTATGGCTGCTTAGGTCTAACAGTCTCTATCCCTTAGCTGGATTCCTTTGGAACTTGGCTCTCTGCCATGGTCAACATCTGATCCTTCCCACTGCCCTCCTAGGAAGGAGTGTGGCTGGCATACTCCATTGCCTTGGCCAGTCTTTGCTGGGAAATGCTTCCAGGGAGCAAATGGGGGTTTCCTTGCTCTTGCATCCCCAGAGGGAGTCTTGAGGTGCCTCTTGGCAGGGGCTTAGTGTGCCTGAAGTTAGGAAGAATCGACTGCCTTGTCTCTTCCTGGTGTCCAGAGGACTCTATTCTTTAAGTTGCCTCAGCCAAATGTGGCTCATGAGGGTCCAATTTACAGCAGGGTTTGCGTGGGTGTGTCTGCTCAGAGAAGAGTGATACTAACCCAAGCACAGAGCCAAACATCTTTGCTTTCCCAAGGATGACACAAAGATAAAATAAATTATGAGTAAAAAATATTTCGCAACGTGAGATCTGGAAGCTGTCAGGAACATGGGATTGCAGTTACAATTCTGTCCTGCTCTCAGGCTCACCATAAGCAGAAGGTCACTAAGACCCTTATGTTCATGACAACAAAGACATGTTCTAGATATGGTGGCTGCAAGAAGGTCATTAGGCAGAGGAATTTCTTTACAAAGAATAATTTTATTATTTCAACCTGGAAAATGTGTCTCATCTTGAGAGTAGAGCCAATCAGGAGGCAAAAAATCTGCACGGGCAATAGACCCAGCTTGAAAAATTCATATCCACACCCGACCTTTCTGCTTTCACCTCGGAGAGGTGGTTTCTAGGGAATAAATAACCCGGTCATTCATGAGGCAATAGGGCAAATACAGCTCTTTCAACATCTTCCTGTAGGCTTTAGGCATCCACAACAGCGAACACGGGCAAGCACCTGAGCTGGGGATACAGTGGGTAGAGCAGAGAGCAAATGTAAGTGTCTCCTAAGTGTTGTCTGTGACACTAAGGCCTGTGCTTAGCCATAAACTGTAATGCAAGCAATAGTTGCTTGTCTGCTGACGCTAGGCATGTGGTTAAGTACTTGCTGGATAGAAGCCAGTGTGTATGGAATGATGCTACTAGGTGAGTAATCAGCAGAGGGGACTGCCTGCATGCACATGAGGAACGAAGGTGTTGCCCTGGTCCTTGAGCTGAGCTTTGCAGGCAGCCTTTGGGGAACAGGAGCTTTCACATTGGCCCTGAGAAAGGGACAGCATTCCTCACCTGAGTAAGAGCGTAACCATCTGTGTGACTTACACCTGTTTGCCACTTCACTAGAGACCATGTGAACAGGGTACACTGAACAACAAGAATAGTATTGAGGAGACATACTCAAATCTCTGGCTATACCAGAGATTGACACCCTTCTTACATGGGAATAAGTAAATGCTCTGAGTATTGTGTACCCCTAGCCATGCTGTTTGAAGTGAGAGGGCATGAGACAAGGACATATCTCAGTATCTATGCTTTGGATAACAGCCAAAACAGCAGGGCCACCTCTGCACAAAGCTGGTTGGAAAGGGACCAGAGCTGTGAGCAAATAGACTCTCCCACCATGTGCAGTGAAAGGAGTTTTTCTTATTCTTTGCAGACAGGCAAACTGCAGCAAAAATGTAAATCACAACAAGAGCTGGTTATTTTTTTACTTCCTGACAGAAATAAGACAGCACCTTGACCACTGCTAGGTGCTTAGGGCAAGCAGGGCTACCCTAACTTGAACACCTCACGCTGGTTAGTGTGTTATCTTCAGACAACCCTCTGAAGTGTGAATGTTCTTGGAGATGGACTGCCATGCAGGAATAGCATTCTGAAGGGACGGATCCCACCCTGTAGTCACGGCAGAAAGTTAAATGAGATTCTCCACGAAGAATCTATGGAGGTTTTTTAATTGCTCCACCAAAAAATCTGACCAGGAGGCAGAAAATTTTCATTGGTAAGAAAACAAAGTGCATTTTGCCCATTTGAACACATATGAGATTAGACAAATGTGCATTTCATTAAAGAGGTTTTCTTTGAGGTGAGTAGCTGGTGCTAGAGGAGAAAGGAAAAAAAGAGCTTAAGGAAGTAACTTCTAGTATTACACTGTGTCACTGGAGTATTCTTGGGGAATCAGTGCCAAAAGCTAGGTTTCATTCATTAGAAACCGTACACTGTTCAGTCGCAGTCTGTGAATGAGCTAGGATTTGGCTTTTGTGTCGTATGAGGAATTCAGCATGAATGTCAAAAACATTGCTATTCTAACAGGAGGCAAAGACAGTTTGGGGATTGCTTAAGCATTGGGTGTAAAAGGATATAAATAGTTTCATTGTGCTTTTGATTTTTTTTTTAAAACTTAAAATGCTTTGGTAGGTTTTCTGTTTAAAAAGGTGCTCTGGAAAGTTATCTTCAAAAAGAGAACTGAATATTTCTCTGAACTGGTATCATTAAATTAAGAATGTTCAGGAACTATTGAAATGTTTTATTTTAGAATTTCTCACCTAAGCAAGATGTTAAAATCGGCTTCCAAAATTTTTCCGTTGCCTCACTTAGTTAACAATTCCTTCATTAAAGAATATGAAGCATTCTCTGAAAAATCACTTGATGAAAGATGGGTTTATTTCACAGAGCACTGGAAAACAGTCAGCTCTGGCAAGGGCAGCATAAAGGTTTTCAGTGGCTCAGGAATTCATAATGATCAGACTCTTAAGCTGAGATACTTCCCAAAAGGGATTTGGAGCATGGAACTCTTTAATATTTAACCATAAATATTATTCAGATTTTAATACCATGTGTCGTAAGCAATCTTGCACTCCAGCTAAATTCAGAAAGACTGTCTGTGTCTTGGAGTGATATTTACTGCCAAATACCACATCTTAAAAGTGTATTTGAGAGTAACTCTACCTTGGATTTGAGCTGAGTGTACTGGGATACATCTTGCCCAACAAAATATGTGTTGCATCAAGAGGTTTGAAACTGGTCCATTTTTTTGTTTGCCTATGTATATTGCTTTGGGTGGAAAAGTAATAGGCAAATGTAAGTTTCTAGAAGAAATCTTTCAGCTCAATTTGCTGTGATGCATGATGCCCAAAAGCAGTCATTATATATATATGTATGTATGTGTCAGAAATCATAGGTACATACATGTGTATATACACATATATATATATTTATGTCTTTCAGACATAAAGTAGGCTTTGTCAGGAAACTTTATGACTTAACACTGATCTTAGGCAGAGTCCTCTT
>JAOXOE010000632.1:13291909-13305755 GCA_028565055.1 Phoeniculus purpureus | reverse complement strand
TGCTGTGGGAAACGGTGTCAAATGCCTTCCTGAAGTCTAGGTAGACAACATCCACCGCTTTTCCCTCATCCACTAGGTGGGTCATCTGATCATAGAAGGAGATCAGGTTGATTAAACAGGACTTGCCCTTCAAGAACCCATGCTGGATGGGCCTGATCTTTTCTGTACCTTTTCTTAATTTGTGAGAACCCCTGTATCTTCAGCAAACTTTGCCACCTCTCTTCTTGTGTCTTCCCAAATTATTTTCAAATCTATCATAAAAAGACTGCAGCTGAGGACATACAAAAATCCCTTGTCCAACAGATTGTTATGTTCCAGAACAGCCATAGATGGACTCCTTTTGCAAGGCGATAACACTACACAAGATGACCACAGGGCTGTTTTCCAAGAGAGTAGGTGTTTTTTGGTGAGAAAATGTTGAGAAACACTATTGTAAAACACAACAGTCAAGGGAGTCCCATCAGTAGGCTTGGGAGGATCTCGTTCTCCCAGAACTTTGTAGGAAGAGCCTCACCAAGTGCTGTACTCCATTGCAATAGGTCAGCCCTTGGAATGACACCCATGGAATGCTAATGGTCTGTCCACAGTCACTTCTGCAAGACCATTGCAGAGTGGGGACCACTGATGTCATGTTGATGGAAATTGCATCTTGGGAAATACCTCCACTAATTCTTGGCAAGGCAACTTTTCTCTGTTAATGACATTGCTGAGTAAACCGGCTTTCTGCTGGTTCAGGGAGGCATATTTTATCCCAGAACATCCCACGCTTAGATTTAATGGTTTTAATCCATTTTCTAGTTCATTTACATATTACAGCAATTGACTCAGATCCAGATGAAATTCAAAACCATGGGCTGCTATTATTCTGTCTCTCAGGATTTTGCTGGCAATCACATGACATTTCATAAAACAGTTAGAGGTAGAATAATCCCATCATAATCCCAGAATAGTCCCAGCAACCCCATAACATTGGAATGTGGCTCCATTCCAGGGGATATTTCCTTTGCAGTAGGCAAGGTGCTGGTATCTAGTAGGTAGAGAAGAAGTGATGAAAAGGACTTGGCATTTGATGTAAAGGCTTAGGAGGTGTCTAGATCTGCTGTTACCCCTTGATCAAAGACAGGGGGGTAAAAGCAGCCAAGAAAAGATATTTTTGTCAAAGTGATGTTTTCCAGCCCTCTTCAAAAGTGCCAACACTCAAGCTTCTAAACCTGTCTTCAGATCCTACCTCAAGTGTAGGGTCTGACTTGAAAGGGAACATTTGTTCTCAAAAAAAGTTGGAAGAGTTTTCCAGGTGTCACCTCCTGTCTGATTTTTCAACCACTGCCTAGCACTAGTGGAGCACAGCTGAACTTCTCAAGGAGCAGTACTGTAACAGCCTAGAGGAACAAACTTCCTTCCAAAAAGGTCAGGTGGACCAAATTCTACCTCACTCCTTCATCTGACACTACTAGTGGAGTAGGGAACATATAAAGTGCTGGCTTGCACTCATCAAGGTTAGCTAAAGAGGAAGCAAAAGGATCTTTTCCTTCTGTCCTCATCCTAGACAAGTCCACAACCACCAGATAGAGCCAACTCTTGGTGACCTCCTATCATTCCTGCCAGAGACTATTAGCGGTACTCAGAACTGTGTTAGCGCAAACAGATGTTAATGAGAGACATGAAAGTTCTAAATCGCTGTCCTATGGGAAATATGGATATTTTACCTTGTTCTTTAATCTTGAGACAAAAAAATGAAAGGAGGAAAGGATCTAAGAGGAAGAAAAAGTCACAAGAATTAACATTTTTGTGGGATGGGAAGTCCCCAGAGTTGTAATCTGAACCCTCAAAAATGTTAACTTCCTATGGATTCGTAAGTGTTGATGGCTTTGATGTGACAAAACCTCCAGTAGGAGCAACATTTGGTGTTTCAAAGGGTAGATGTGAGAATATGGTAGGAGCACAGTGCTGGCAGGGCCAGGTGAAACATTCACTTCACCTTCCTGCTATCACAGGCATGTGTACTGTAACACCTGTAGTTGCTTGAACACATGAAACTCAGTCTAAAAGCAGACTTATTTTCCAATTTTGCTACATTTGGAATGCCTGGTCCTGGCTACTGCTTCTTATTTCCAATAAAGGTATAATTATGCTTCTCAGTCCTCGCACCAGCATTGCTCTTGGGCTCTTCCTTCTATGAAGTTCCTGCTCACTGTCCCCCAGTAATTTTACAACTACACTGCCTCCTCAACTCTATTATGCTAAAGCTCTGCAACTAGGCAGACTGCTTTAGTTCTTCTGCAAAGGACAGATGTCCAGTTTTCTGAGCATCGTTGTAGCTTCTGTCTGTACTGGATTGTGGATGACCCGATGTGTGCAGACCAAGCCTCATTAAAACTCTGCTTTCTGGCATAAATGTTTCCTCTTCACGTGGAAAGATCCTTTCTCATATAGCCTCAACAAATTTCTGCTTTCCTTTGTTAGTGTTGTAATAGGTGGCTCTGAGACACCCTGCATGCAAGAGCTCCACAGCTTCACGAGCTGTCTGCTAAAGGTGCAATTTTTGACCCTAAAACCAATGTGTACAACTTTGTGTGAAGCGTTTTTGTCCCATTTATCTTATTTTAGTTCTTGCAACCGTCTGATTCTCCTGCACATGCTACAATTACATGAAGACTGCCATTTTCCCAAGTATGCATTCAATTAAATCTGTATTTCATAAGAAGTTTTAGACGGAGCCTGCTCCTTATTGTTTTGTTTATTAAATCAGTTTTTGTAATTGTTTGCTTTAATTTTTTTCAGCTCTTTTTTGACAGCACCCTGCCACTGTTCTGGATTAGTCTTTTCAGGCTGGGATCTGGTCTCAGAATAGTTGTATAAATCTGATGCAATATCACACAAATACAAAATGTGTTTTCAGATTAAAACTGGAACACCTCTTAGCATTGCCCAAGTGATTCTGAGTTAACTGAGACTGGAATCACGCCTAGTGACTCCACAGAGATAACTTCAAGTGAAAGAATCAGGACTTTACCAAAAAAGTAGAAGAGCATTGCACAAAAACAAAACATGCCTCAAACTTGTGGATCTCCATTTGGCTTCAAGCTGGTGGGAGGCTGCCAACAGTCCATGGTCAGCCAGCCAAGAGGTAGGGGACCCAACTGGGCTTCTGCTTCTGTCATAGTATCTCTGAGCAACTGTGGGCAAGACATCAATAGTTTCATGAGGTATTTAAAGGCCTCCAAAGACTGAGGCCATTAGTTCAGCTTTTCAAAGGAGTTGCAGCAGTAGACTCTTGCCTGATAGGATCTACAAGAGTGCCTCGGCAGGCATCAAAAGCAGGTGCAGGTTTCCTGGGAAGGGCTGTGTGCTCCCCCTAACAAGTGACTCAGTTCCAGAACTAAGGCTCCACGTCTCAGGATAAGTTAAAAGCTGAGAGCTGCACAGCCTCCCCGTGGTTACATCCTGCCCTGAGCTGGGTGGAGAAGCTTCTGAAAAACCTCGCTAATCTTTTGGATGCATTTTCAGCCTCTAAGTATTTCTGGCACTTTTGTCCTTTATTCTTCGTCGGCATTTGCATTTGTGAAAGAGAAACAGCTTCACTTCTCTGACAGGGTGGCTGCTAGGATTAGTGCGTTCGTGAGCGCGAAGGGCGGAGGTACTGTAACAGGGAAAGCAGTAGGAGTCTCTGCGACGTGCACCTCTGCGCCGATAGCATGGGAATTTGCCAGCATTGTGGCAGGGCCGATTGTTTGATTTAAGCCTCAACGTATTTGCAGGAAGAAAACTGTAAACAGGGAACACAAATGTGAGCATTGTTATTTGCGACGCCACTGCCAAGCGTCTCGCCAGGCTGTAAATCTCGACTGCCTGCACCTCTGCCATTTCTCAGGTCTGAACCCAAAGTATTTTCCAAGGAAATAATGTTTGTAGCGATGATCTCAGACCAGTGCAACTCATTAGCTAGTAATGTGCCTGCAGGCGGTACTAAAGATTCGATCCATCTGGAATTAAACAGCAAGGGATAGTTGGAAGCTGCGTTCAATACCGATGGTGGGAAAAGCCTTAAAACTCCTTGATTGCAACACATGAAAGCTGTGAACCATCAATAACCAAAAAAATATGATGTGCCAGCCATAGCAAAAGTAACAGCAGGGCAATGCCATTATTTGAGGTCATTCCACCTTCATCTTGTCAAAAAGGGATAAAGGAAGGGCATGACATAAACCAGATCTCTAGAATATTCCTCCCTTGTCAGTAGGACCTAATTGGCATTAAATACTGAATGTGTCTGGATTTAATATAACCCCTCTGCTCAATTACTTCATACACTCAAGCAATGGAAAGCTGCCCATTTTGAGACTTTATAGAGGACAGCTTTCTCCTTCAGATGTCAGAGGTCTAAGTGTCCTAATTGATATTTAATTAATAAAGTCTCAAAAAGATTATAACTTTGTGCCCCTTTGTCCCTCTTTGCAGGGGAGGCAAAGCCTCGAATGATTAGGAGGGAAGGGGCTGTATGTCCTTTCTATATGTCCTTTAGAAACTGCTTAGAACACTAGAAACCTGTCTACATCACTGTCAGCAGGGCCATTTGGAAACACACAAAGCAAAACAGGGTAGGACAAAACTTTTCTGTTTTATCCCTGACTGTTGACCCTGTTCAAGGGAAAGTGGAAAGCTCCACTGTTCTCTTGTTCTGTGGCTTCTCTGCTAGCAGAGGGCAACAGGGAAAGCGGTGAAGGCTTCTTGGCTAAGTAGGAAATGAAATGTTTAAGATATAATCCAAGCTTGTAGTAAGTTTCTTCAAAGGCAGAGACCAAATACCAGGATTAGGGATTTTTCTTCTGTATTTGAACTTGGTGGTCAGCCTTGGCCACAGGCATGATGGATGAAAAAGTTACTGCAGTGAAAGCAGCATGAAAACTACTGATTGTTGCTTCCTAGTCCATCTGGAACACCTTTGTCTTGCAAGCATCTCCAAAGCTGAGTGCTTGTCTTCAGTGGGTCCAGCTGCACTCTGAGTGGAGTAGGGCAGGGCTGTCACACCATGAGGCTGCTGTTGTGCCTTGCGGATCTGGACAATAGGGAGGGAGAAAGGTTTGACCCCATTAGGTGCCAGGTGTTTATGCAGCTCCTGAAATGATGGCCACTGACCCCAGCCAAAAGGCTTCACTCCACATTAATAAGTGAAGCATTTTAGCAGTTGTGACAGGTTGATAGGATCATAAAAAGCAAGATGGAAAAGGACCTTCAAAGTGTCATCTTGTTCAGTGTTTCTCCAGTTCCGGTCTGCAAGGCATCAGGAAACTCTTTGTGAAAGCAATGCAAAAAGCCTTGTACCCACCCACCCTATACAATTTTGCTTGTGTGCCAAAACAGTGCGAGGAAACTAAACACAGTAACTGAGTGCCCAGAATTCAGCTTCATTTTCATCCAGGAGTAAGTGATAGGCATGCTGGTAATGCTTTATGTGGGCTGGAGATTCCTCTCAGATGGTTTCAGTGGCTTGTCATAAAAAATACTGAAAATCATTCACATGCTTTTCAATTCAGACTCTCCCCGTGTCTTCTGGAGTTTTCAGATCTAACCATTCATGAGAGAAGATTGTCTAACTTGCATCTGAGTTTCCTGAATATGTTCCCCTTTTTTCCCACCTGAAAGTCTGTGCAGGAACAATGGAAGTCAGAGATACAGGAACTGAACCTCTGAGGTTTACAGCAGTGCAGCCAGGAGGGTGGCCCCAGCCAGCCTCCCTGAGGGTAAGAGGCCAATGGTTTCTGGGGAGGCACAGACCAGCTGTAAGATGGGAAGTTGGTGACCGGCTTCAGCATGGTGTCTTCAGCCTGTTTTTCACACTTTGCAAAGTTCATGCACTTGTGTCTCCCAGAAGTTTCCCAGACAGAAACCTACCACAGCCTGCCCTGAGATGCCACGTGCATTTCTGTATCCTCCATCCCTAGGATGCCCCAGGCCCTCATGAACACGCTCTTTCTGCAGCTCTCATTGCATTCTGCTTATTTCTACAGTAAATGCACCCACCTGCGGCTGCCAGTGCTGTCTCCAAAGTGTTTAGATATGGAGACCAAAAATACTGTGTCAATGAATGGTACATAAATATGGGAAAGATCTCTCTCTGCTTTTGTCTACTTATGGTTTTCTAGAAGATTTTTAATGAATCTCCACATCCTGCAGGTACTATTATTTGACCTGTTAGGTGTGTGAATGAATCCTGAGTTATCTGCATCTTTCAAGCACTTTTTGTCTGTTTTTTGTTGCTGAGACTCCAGTAAGTTCATACTCATTTGTAACCCTGGTGAAGAATTCCTTACTAGATTGACCCAAACCTCTGTCCATCGTGTATCTCTAAGTCCAAGAGAGCTGTAGGCAGGAGAAGCTGGGTGAGCTCCAGTGCTCTGCTAATATCAGTGCAACAAAATACAGACATACTTTTCCCAATTTTTTTTTAAGGGAGTAATTGCTCATCTTTCCTTTTTACAACTTGGAAAGTCTTACTGAGCTTTTCATGTGACATGTATGCTGTTATAGTTCGCTTTTTATATTCCACTATAGACTGGCTCAAAGTTCTGGACTAAAGTTGGGAGTAAACAGTAGACAGGATCATCACTTTTCAAACCATTCAAGCATAAGTACAAAGAGCCAACTCCTTGGAACAGTTTGGCATCAAGGGACTAAGGGAAAGCTGGACAAATAAATGCTGAATCTGCTGGCCATAGGTCACCAGAAAAGAAATTTCACTACCAAATTTGCAGGGTACCAAATGTGTGTACCACATGGTGATGACAACCTGAGAGCAAGATTGCCTGTTTGTACCAGCACATTTTTTGAACGGTGTCTAAGGCTAACTCAGGCGTATGCTACGGCAGCCTGGTTTCTGAATCCCGATTGGGGTGGGGATTGTGTGCAGATTAACCAAGGAATACAAGAATGATCTGGTTTTGGGGGTTTTCTAAGATGTGTTGTAAAGATAACGACACACTGAACTTTATTTCACTTTGTTTTACTTATAGTGGTATAAATAATGTTATGTGTACACCAGAATGTCCACGTGTGCACAGTCAGCTCTCAGCTGACTTTGGAGGGGTTTTTGGGATCGCACAGAATCTGTGCCAATGGTGCCAAGGGGCCGTGCAACTGCACCATTTCTGGCACTAATAAACCTCCCTAGCACCTCAGCGCAGCGTAGACAAGCAATGACCAGCAGAGCCAGGCCTGAACTGGAGCTAATAAATGCTGGTGTCCCCTAGCTGTCCCTTGTGCAGGAAGAGCCACCTGGCAGGCATGTGTCATAGTCCCCAGAGAAGCCTGGAGCATGCACATCTTGGTCCTTCTGCTATGCAGTTATTGAAAACTCCTTTGTCTACTGGCAATTCATTCACAGAGCACATTTCCACAGAAGTGGTGAGATGTAAAAACACTGTTTCTAGAAAACCCCAACTGGTAGAATAGTCAGACAGTGACAATCACAGTATAAGGCACCAGTGTTTTGGTCTGAGTTTGCATTCTGTCCTGTTTGGAATGACAGAGCTGTGGCATTCCCAGATAAAAATATGGCCTGGGTTCAAGGACAACATTTAGCCCCAAGAACAGATCAGTATGACAGCCTCTTATCCTCAACCCTAGTTGTACACTTCCTTCCACAGTGTGATGCTTCTTCAGCCGCTAGGGTGAAGAACATACTGACAACACAATAATCCCAAAAATACAGTAATCAAGATTTCTAGAGCTCACTGCCTGCTTTTGGGTTGTTTTCAGTTTCAAAAAAAAAACCCAAAAATGCCTGAGCTTTACACGATTTCACTAATTCAGTAAGGATCACAGAACATTAGGAATTAGAAGGGACCTCAAAAGATCATCCAGTCCAAGCCCCCTGCCAGAGCAGGACCACCTGGACCACGTTGCACAGGAGCATATCCAGGTGGGTTTTAAATCAAAATGTAATTGTCACTCTTTCCTTTTGGAGCAGGATATCATATCAGAGAGAAGGACCTTACACTTGTGCTTACCCTTGCTTTTCACACAGTTGGGTGCTGGAGGCTTTCCATAGGTGTAGAAGACGCCATCAGTTGAATTAAGGAGACAGAGCTAGAAAGAGAAATTAGGTGGTGCCACAAACAGTTCAGTTGAATTGGCCAGATCTATTCACCCACCCAGTGCCTTTGTCCTCCCACTGGTGCTCTGGGGACTAAGTTAATTAAGACAAGTCGAAGGTCTCTGTAACTTCCCACTCTTGTTGGCACCACTTCATTTACAATCCCTTTCAAATCCTGCCCGTCCTGAGAGGGGAAGGGATTTCTGAACCAGCCATTAAGGTGAAGTTGGCAAAGCCTTTGTTAGACTTTTAATGCAATGTTCTGCTTTAGGACCCTGGATCTGCTATTAGAGGACAAAAGCTGTAACAGAAAGCAAGGCATTCCTAAGAGGCAATGCAATTTGTACATGGCATCCTTATGCTACCCTCCTTGTGTAGCACGGAGTTCTTTAGAGACCCCTCTTTGATCCAAGGTGAACTTTAGCCCTTTGGAGTTCAGAGGTTATGTTAAAAACCTTCTGCCTGGCTTTTAGCACCAGCAACTCGAGATTTAAGCCCTAATAGTGACAAATTCCCATTGTTTTCTCTGCACCAGGATTTAGATGGGATTAAATTGAAGGAGATGTGCAGCAGGTCTCTGCAGCTTGCTGCTCATAATGGTGTTTCTCCTGGGATCTTTAGGCTTTCACGAAGAAACTTAGCAGGCAGTCCTAGTCTGCATGTGTGTCCTGACCAAAACAGCTTTGTCCCGATATACTTTGTGGAAGCAAATTAAAGAGTCACATCTGCTTGTCACATCTGATTCCATTTTTCTATGTTTCTGTTGGCTGATGTAGTTTAGAGATCTGTAACAGACTGTCCACTCCAAGAAAGCTTCCCATTGCTTGCTTTCTCACAGATAGTCTTGCAGGAAGAGAGAACGCAAAGGTTTTGTTCATGGCTATCATGACCAAATTTGACTTGTAGTTTTAGCAACCCAAGGTCCAGACAAGTTAATGCTCTGTGTTTCCAGTTAGCCTCAGCCTCAAATAAGAAAAAATACCAGATAATTAAGGCAGATGCTGAGAGAGAATATCTCTTCCTCTGGAGGGAAGGGAGAGAATGAAAGAAATCAGCTGGCAGTGCGAAATGTTTTGCCTAGAGAGCTTTTGGAATGGTTTCCTAACCGCAGTGGGCAAATACTTCTGTATCTCTCTTGTGGGCTCTGTGCTTACAAGTGCTATTAACACACCTAACAAAATCCAGTCTTTTGTGAAAAAACACAATAAATGACTTTAGCCTGTCAGCCTGTAGGTAACAGCTTGATCCACCGTGAGATGGAGTGAGAGCAGAGCCTCGCACAGTAGGATTTGCTGTTGGCCTCTGATACGCTGCTCCATCACTGCCAGGGAGCATATCCCACCTGGGCAGCACGGTGCTCTCTTCAAAGGCCAGCATGGAAGACCTCCTTAGGATAACTTGAAAGTGCAGCAGCATGGAGCGGAAAAGGCCAGGGTCACAGTGAGGCATAGATCACTCCCTGGGAGCAGCCACACAGGCTGCAGATACTTGGCACTTCCTGGAAGCCTCTGCGTTGCAGGGTTTCCAGCATTAACTAGCTGGCTGCTGGATCTCT
Source organism: Phoeniculus purpureus (assembly GCA_028565055.1). Classification (NCBI taxonomy): domain Eukaryota; kingdom Metazoa; phylum Chordata; class Aves; order Bucerotiformes; family Phoeniculidae; genus Phoeniculus; species Phoeniculus purpureus. The sequence continues at coordinate 13,296,108 of JAOXOE010000632.1, read as the reverse complement.
GAGGCTCGGTTGCCTTTAAATGGACCAAGAGGGATCTCAACCTTATTTTTATTCATGCCACCCCAAAAAGGACCAAGATACCGAACTCCTGTCCTGTTTGGTCATTGCAAGATACCTTAGATCTGTGGGTTCTCTATGGCTGTGGAGGAGAACTTGTGAGAAACCACTTGTAACGTCACACATGCCCTGTTAACAGCTGAACCACCAAGTTCTTTGATGGCTGTGAGAGCCTATGGACACAGTGCTGCTCAGAAACAGAGCGTCTCCAAGGGGCTAAGCCTAAGTGTGTGCCGACAAATATGGGCACATTAGGGATGTCTGCACCGCAATTATCCTGTACAAGTCATTGCGTTCAAAAATAGGCTTTCAAAATGAGGACCTCCAGGAGGTCAGTCTTAGAGTACAGGCTTGGGGAAGGTGTGATGTGATTTGGTAAATACGTGTGAAAGGAGAACAGTGACATCTTCAGTAATAAGTCAGAGAGAGAAGAAAATGGGGCAAAATATTGAAATTCATAAAGGGAAACACAAAACGGGGGAAGGACTGTACAGAACTTGGGGTGCAGTGGCCTCAGAGCCACAGTTTCAGCAGACTTTACAATGTACATCTGTGTGCAGAGCTAGGCAGAAGCAAATAGGACAGGTACTGGTGTTGAAAGAGACCTCAACTTGCCCCAACAGAGCCTTTGGACCTCAGATTATCCCCATGGTCCATCTTGTACAGGAGACAGAGCAGAAGGGCATCCTTCCATGGCCAAGAAAGAAGACAGCAGCCCAGTGCCCCACAGCCTTGCTCCTGGGAAGGCAGGCCCTTGTCTCCATGTCAGCAGCAGCCTCTCCACAGGCAGATACAAAAACAACAGTCCACCCTGGCAACAGGGACTTGGGAGCTGTTGATTTTCAGCTGCCTGCCAACCTCTCTGCTGTGTTACACTTTGCTTCCCTTCCTTTGGATAAACTTCACGTCCCCAGCCCAGGGCATTACTGCGCTTGTTTAGCTGTTGCTGTTCGTAGCTGCTGCTGCTGCTACAGAAGTTTTGCTGTGCATCAGGGCTTTGTGAGGACAGTCTCCCTCCAAGGACTTCTCCTGTGCCTTAAATGGCAGCGACTGGTTTAGGAGCACACCCTGACACAGCTGCAGCTTCTCAGGACTCAGCACTTTGGGGAAAGGAAATACTTTGGACTACTCTTTTTGTTCGCCTCCTGGGGCAGCGTGATCCCCAGGGAGGGGGTCAGAACAGAGTCTGCAAGAGGTGGGTTGAATTGGTGCCTTGCCTGGGGGAGTCAGACATTCCCTTGGGGACAAAATGTCTTGGCAGTCACTGGAAGGTGATGGGTGAAGCAGTGAGGTACCACCAGCTCCCTGTGCCTGAGCAAAAGCCGGGTGGGTGGGGATGGGCAGATGTCAAGTGCTCTCAGCAAACCTGTTTATCCCACAGTCAGACAGCTTTTGTTCTGATAGTGTCAGAACCACAAGATGTGAGATGACAGGACACTAAGCTGCTCAAGTGTGGTGCAGAGTTGGCATAAAGAGGACATACACGGTTTAATGTAGCAAGTATTTTAATGACCAAGAGATTCACAGACGTATGTGAGTTCAGTCCAGATCTTGGAAAGCATAATTTTCTGGGGTGTTGCAAATTTTTGGCATTAATTCACTGAATTTTTCTGTACAAATGGAACATGTGGGGTTTTATTCAGTATCATTAATCAATGCATCACAGATTGTAGTGATAACTGAAATAATTTGCTCCCCAAAGTCTCTCATTCTCTTACCTTCCACTACCCGCCCCCTCTCCTTTTCTGCCGTGAATGCTGTGACCTAGATTGATAGTATGGTCTGGGTGTTCTTAGTAGGTGTCTGGTGCTTATGAGATAAGTGAGAATGCTTAGTCCCTCTGCTAAAAAGCTTTCAAACTGCTTTTCTGTTTTGGCTGTTGCTGGAAGCATCTGCATGAGTGTGCTGAGGCAAGCACGTGCCAGGCAGTCCTTGGAGCTCAGGGCACAAGCGCTGCACCCACAGGACACTGCAACACAGGCACTCAAGGTTTTGTTTTGATGAGGATGCCAGAGCTTTTGTGCTCAGCATACCATCTTGAGGGGGTTTGACACCTCAGGAGGGGATGAAAGTAGCCATACCTGTGCTGTGCACAAGGTCACTCGTGTCAAAGGAGCACCTGAAGCAGAAGGAGGTCGTCAGTCATGTTGGAGCGACTTGTGCAAGCCTCAGACAAACAAGAAGACAAGGCAGTGTTTGAGGGACTCTGCCAGCAGCTTCTCCTGGCAGAAGGGGGTCATCCAGTGTGCTAAGGGTCACAGGCAAAAGGATCCTTTTTTCCTCCAAAAAACCCTGGCAGCAGCACAAGCAGTTCTATGCCAGTGCTCTGCTTTGGTTAGGGTGAGGGCACTCACACACTGTCAGCTGAGGCTGTTCTGGAAGGAACTTCTAGGAGACTAAATACCAGGTGTATCAGATCCAAGTCCTGGACCACCAGCAAAGGCTCTGGTAAGGTGCAGGCTGGCCCAGACTCAATTTGAAGGAAAGAGATAATGTGGGAACAAGTCCAGTAAAACTGTCCCATTGCTCTGTACTTCCTTTGCACACATTGCTGTGCTATGGGTTAACCCCGTGTCACCATGTGGTGGCAGGTTGGGTGTCAGAAGGGCCAGCACAGAGTGGTTTTAGCAGTTTGCTGTGCTATAGGTGGTTTTTTTAAATGGTACCATTCACTACTTGGAACGGACATATCCACTGCTGGGCAGTGCAGTCAGTGCTCCCCCTTCATGTCCTGGTGCTGGCAGGGCTGGCCAGCAGGTGTGTGAATCCATAAGCCTGCCAGTGTCAGAGCTGCAGGACAGGACTGGGGCTTGTGTTGCAAATGCATAAGGCAAGCTGCTGGCTGTGGAAAGCATGAGGGGGACCAGCTGTCTGAGCCTATGGTTCAGCGTTCAAGATTTGATCCACTTAAATTGGTCATGAGTTTGTCACACAGATGCTGAGGTGTCTCTCAACACCTGTGAGTCAGAAGGAAAACAAAAGAATGTGTTTTTTGGGTAGGTGACCAGCTACTTTGCCACTGCTCCAATCTTGTAACACTGGGCACTTTAAAACTCAGCCACCAGAACTAAAATACCGCTGAGAATAGCAGTTTACTTTTTAACGGAGTTTCCTAAGGAAGAGAGGCTTACAGGACTGGCATAGCGATCCATCTGCCTCTAAATCCCTCCCAATGACATTCAAACCTCTTAGCAGACTGGAGAGAAGGGATAAAGTCTCAAAGTTATACAATCATCACAGCACTGGGCAAGGAAAGGAAGGAGAAGAATCTTGTTAAAGCTTTCCCAAGGGAAGAACAAGCAGGACGCTGCTGTCAGCTGTTCTTTTTGCTGGCAGTTGCTAAGCCAGCCTGAGCAGACAGGCTGGTCGGTTCAGCCTGTGGTGCTCCTGCCTAGCCAGCTAAGGCAGATGTGGGGAACCAGCCATCATCACTTCTGCTCTCTACAGAACTATTTTAGCTTACCTGCAAATCCTCCTGGTTGCAAAAATAACCTGGCAAATATGCACTGGATTAAGATAATTTAAAAGCATGGGTTTGACTGTTCTGCCTATAAGCATTTCCTTACACCCATGTGTTCCCATAGCTGACACTCCTGGGAGAAGGGTGAGGCATGAAGTGTGGTACTTTGTAAGTCAGCACCACTGTATTGATATCTCAATACCTTTGTTGGAGTTGTCCTCACAAAGCCTGTTCTGAGCTGGGCAGAGCTCTTGTCCGGTTTCCTAATAATGAACCGTAAGATTAAACTATTTGCCTAAAATCATAAGTAAAGGAGTAAGACATGCTGAGAACCACTAGTGAAATCAGCTGTGGGTAGGAAGGCAAACTTCATTCCCTTACTGTTTGAAAACAAATTACGCAAAAGCTCAACAGATAAAACTCCTTTGTGAATTGTACCCTGGGTTCCTCAGAATAAAAGCTGCCTTTCGCTTTGATTCTGCAGCTCATTGGACAGTGGGACCTTGGCAAGCCTAGTATTTCACCACCAAGAAGAGTAATTAATAAATGCTGAGCAAATCACAGAATCACAGAATGTTAAGAGATTAGAAGGGATCTTGAAAGATCATCTAGTCCAATCCCGCCCCCCCCCCCCAGCAGGATCACCTAGACCAAGTTGCACAGGAACATGTCCAGGTGGGTT
>JAOXOE010000632.1:13275199-13291809 GCA_028565055.1 Phoeniculus purpureus | reverse complement strand
TCCATCCTCCTGATACCCACCCTTTCCATATTTTTAAGTATTAATGAGGTCACCCCCCAGCAGGATCACCTAGACCAAGTTGCACAGGAACATGTCCAGGTGGGTTTTAAACCTCTCCAGAGACTTCAAAAACTCCCTGGACAGCCTGTTCCAGTGCTCTGTCACCGTCACCGTGAAGAAGTTCCTTCTCATATTGATATGGAACCTTTTATGTTCCAGCTTACACCCACTGCCCCTCGTCCTATCATTGGTTGCCACTGAGCAGAGCCTGGATCCATCCTCCTGATACCCACCCTTTCCATATTTTTAAGTATTAATGAGGTCACCCCTCAGTCTCCTTTTTTCCAAGGTAAAGAGAACCAGGTCCCTCAGCCTCTCCTCACAAGGATAATGGTGCTATCCTTGTCACAACTTCTATTTCCAATGCTCTCTCTCCAGGGATTCCTCTCCTTAACATATGTTTCAGATGTTGCTTACTGTCTTTTATTACTGTTTTTTTTAAGCCAAATTTCTGCAGCTCTGTCACTGATTCACCTGATGTTGTCTTTAATCACAGACTCACAGAATCACAGAACTTTAGGGATTGGGAGGGAACTCGAAAGATCATCTAGTCCAATCCCCCTGCCACAGCAGGATCACCTAGATCAAGTCACTGTTCTCAAGGTCTGATGTTGGTTTAGTTAATGAATAACAGATTAGATTCATAGATTTCCCTCTCTGTTTTTTTTGAGTGTGCTGTGAGGTCTTCTAAAGCTTAGTGAAATATTGCTGGCAGTCACGTTTCTGCGATATTTCTTTAACCCAGAAGAGACAAAGTAGATCAGCTAATGCCCCATTTAGCTGAAAGAAAAACAAAAACCCAAACAATTGCACTGACTAATCTGGACTGTTTAGGCAGCACTTTTGCTTTTAGTAAAATATCTGGTTTTCTGTAAAAATGTTTCATAAAGTGATTAAGAAACTCATGCCTAAAGGTTGGTTTGGCATTTTATGGCACGGTAGGTGATCGGTGATTTCAAAGCAGATGTTATTTCTCTCTGTGTTAGCAGGGTCTCGGGTTTCACAATTACCAGAACATGGTCCTTTTATGAGAGTCCATGTTATGGGCTGAGGCAGAGAAGGGGATCCACAGAATTCCCCTATTGCAGAACTCAGAAAAAGAGGATGATCGTTTCTGCATCCTTTGGTAGGTTCTGTTTAGCCAGAAGGAATGACTGAGGAGGCCAGGCACAGCTGCCACAAGAAACAGTAGACCAGCTATTGGCAGACCCAACTCCATGCCATACGTTTGGCCAAGGTGTATCGTGCTCCTTCTCCCTTCATCCCTCCTCTCACAGCTCCCAAAAGACTCCAGCCCAGAAGCCTCAGCAGCTCTAATTAGTTACTCCAGCAGGGCAGGAGCAAGGCTGGGGAGGAGTCAGCTAAGAGACATTCAGGGCTTAGCTCTGCTGGAGGCTTGATATGACTTAGGGATGATGTCTGCCGATACCATGTAAGTCCCGTGTGACAGGAGATGTGGCAAAGGAGTCACACCATCTCCAGGCATGGTACTTGTTCCTTGATAGGATGCCAAAGTTAAGATGTTTGGGAAGGCTCAGGGAAGACCCACGATACTAGACGTGGCTTCAACCTGAGCAGCTTGTGCCTGAGTAACTTGCTTCCTTTGGCCAGTGGTTTTCTAGACAATGCAAAGGTGGTAAGGTGAGCTGGATATATGGGAACACTCGCTGCAGTGCCTTGTTGGGAGGGGACAATTTAACTAGGGCAGGCAGTGGTGGGAAGAATGGAATGTTAGTGAATGAGCAAAACCTAACAGAACCAGGTCTGCAGTCTTGCGCAGCCTCACAGGGTTGTGGGTGACCTCCCGAGGTAACCTACTTCCCTCACTCCTTCTCCTCCTCCTTAATATCAAGCTCAGTATTTATCAGCTAGTAATGCAAAAGAGTCAGTGAAGTGGTCCCCAGGGGCGAACACAGCCACAGACTCACTAAACTGTCTAATTATCACTCCGAGGAATGCAGGATTGCAATAACTCACTCAGTTATAGTCTCCTTTTCTAATTCAGGATGAAAATCTCCCCTCTAGGTATAAGTTATTTGTTTTTCATATTAATACTTTATAATCCACAAGCGACAGTTCCTGGGAGGCTGGGATCTGTGCTGGTTGGAACAAAGCAGCTCTGACTTGCAGGGTGTGAACACACACACTCTCCAGTGATTTCTATCACTGTCTGTGGAAGTGTTAAGCCTGAAATCAGAAGCAAAAATTCTTTAAAGACCAATGATTGTCTTTAGATGATGCCTTTGGAATGCTAATGACATTGATCAGCCAGCAAACAAGCTCCAGTCCCTCTCCATTTGTTCCCTGGAGTGGGGAGTGAAGAAACAACATTTCCTGGGCAGTGTTGGGTACCCATAGCCCAGCAGAATCTCTTCCAGAAGAGCAGCAGCCTAACAGAGTGGTAGTGAAGTGATGATCTAGGAGAACAAATCACTAGATCAGGATGCTCCAAGCCCCATCCAACCTGTCCTTCAACACTTCCAGGGAGGGGGCATCCGCAGCTTCTTTCAACCCATTCCAGTGCTTCACCTGTAAATAATTTCTTCCTAAGATCTAGTCTAAATCTACCCTCCTCCAGTTTGAAGCTGTTACCTCCATTGTCCTGTTACCTCTTGAAAAATCCCTCTCCAGCTTTCCTGTAGGATCCCTCAGGTATCAGAAGGCTGCTGTAAGGGCCCCTGGAGCCTTCTCCAAGCTGAGTTTTGTCTCAGACGGAAGAGTGGATGTGGTTTCTTCTGGCTTGTTTGAATATTTTATTTCCCTTCTTTCAGTTTTCTCTGACACCCACTACCTGAATTAGAGCAAGGCTCAAGAACAGCTTCCATCCCCTCAAAGCTGTTCCAGTTTGTTTTTTCTGCTTTTATTTTTCATCAAAAATATTTCACTGTGTTCCATGGCTGTTGTGTCTACAAGGTGTCTACCCTCATGCGTTCTGTGAGAGCAAGGACCAGGCATTTCTGGCTAACTTGAAAGCCCACCAGGACTTACAGCTCCTGTAGCAAGGAAGACCCGGAGCCCCTTTACCCTATGCCCCAGGGCACTCTGCACAGAAGTGCTGCCTTGCTGTAAAGTACCTTAACGCCAGAATCTGCCCACAGTGTAGTTGTTTATAGACTTGTGACCCCAGATCTAGACACAAGCTTCACCACTTCTTGAACTTCCACCAGGCTCCCAGCCCTTAGTTTGGCAATTGCTGCTCGTAGTTCACTGAAAGTTTGTCGAAGCCCCTACAATCCCACAAACCCCACAGTTTCAACAAATCAGCATTTCTCTGCTGAAACCTGTTCTGCTGGAAGTTTCTCAACCCAGTTCTACAGAGAGCCATTATTTCCGAAACACTTTTGTAAACATTTATTGCAGGGTTTTTCTTAATGACAGCAGCCACAGTCTCTGGCTGAGCTTAGTTTGGCAATTTGCAACTCTCACTCCTTTTTGTCTTTTGGCCAGTTGGTGGAAGGGAAAAATTTTTGTGTCTTTCAACACCACCAGTGTGGTTTGGCTGCAAGATTTGCTACAGAACGTTTCCTGGAGGTGTCCCTTCCTGACACAGCAGTACTTCGGTATTCAGGGCATTGCTCGTACATAGTGGCAAAACACTCCACACTTGTGTATCATCCTTCTCTTATAGATCTTCCATGTAAGAAAAGGTTTACTAGTGCATAGGAAATTTCAGGTAGATGGGAAAAATCTCAGCTTGTCTTGCCTCCATGAATTTCCTTTGGTCTTTACTAGAGAAATGACATCAAGTCCCACCCAAAGAAAAGAAGAGAGGCAAGATCCTGGAGTCAGTCAGCAGTAGTCAAGCTACACCACAGGCTCTTGCCTTATATTCAAAAAACTCTGGAAGCCCTTCGGAATCTGGCACCCAGTCCTTCTGCATGCTGTATAAGACTACAGGAGAGTGGCATTGGTGGGAGATGGCAGATGAGGAATAAGAGTGGGGGGAGAATCCGCCTGTGGGATTTGTGCTTAAACTGAAGGTTTTCTTCTATGAGTGCCTGGGGAAAGGGTCCCAATGACCTTCTGCTTCTGCATTGGAAGAGGGATGGGGACCAACGAGGCTCTATTTCACCCCCTCGCTGCCCAGGCAGGAAGTGTAGCCCATCCTTCACAACCAGACACATCCACCAGTGTGATTTTGCTGATCAGAGTTTCTCTAGTGCTCCCAGTTGCAGGGAGGTGGCCAGCAGGATTTGGCCAGCTTGGATACGATTTAATTAACACTGCCTTGTGGGCTGTTGCGTGTCTGCTGTTTTTCACATCATCCGTGATCTACAGCTGCGGTACAGACAGGAAAGCTCAGCCTACACTACTGGCTGGGGATGTTGTTGTTCTCTTAGCCCTCCACCTTCCCTTGGCTCCGAGGTCCCTTTCCCCATAGATGCTTTCAATGCTGGAATGTAGATTTTGCTCTCTGTGATTGTGATATTCAAGTTTCTTCTCCTCTAGGTTTGGATTACCTGACCTGTGTTCCTGAGCTCTTCTCAGTATCTAACATGCTTCTGGGATCTATCTACTCTCTAAACTTGATCTCAGCTGAAGAAAAATCCTCAACTGCATATGGTTCATCCTTGTAGCTGTATGCTCTTGGATTTGTCCACTAAGATCCTGAAAGCCATTTGATCGTCCTTTTGCACTGCAAGAGTCCAGCCCGTACAAGTAAAGACCACTGGTGTCTCCAGTTTCTTCCTGTGGCCAGACCCCACTGAGCAAGACACTGTGGCAGAAAAAACCATGCAGGCTTTTTATAAGCTTGTCATTCTTCGAGCATAAATGTTCATGTGTAAAAAAAAGTTACCAAGCACACAAGCATCCTACAAGAGATGTCTAGAGCAAAGTCTGCCAGCGCCTGCCCAGGCAGAGACAGGGTAGCGGTGTCAGGCTGCCGTGAAAGGGCAGGGACATCCCCTAGGCAGCTCAGTCACACCAGTGCCTTTGCTTCACTTCTTCCAGGCAGTGAGCTCCAAAACTCTTTTCCGTCATTGTAGCCAACCCACACTGTGTCCTTTTCCTATATGGGTCACTCTCTGCATCAAGATTCTCAGTGGGGCAAAGAACATGAAGCTGCTCTGGAGACATGTTGATTTGCAATGCACTGTGCTGCATTGTCCCTCTTCCTTCCATTCATCATCTGAGGCTTGAAGTGGAGTTAAAGCATTTCAGTCAGGCTCTTCAAGCTCCAAAAGAAACCTGGAATAGGGTATCTAAAAATGAGCCTGTTTCCCAACCACAAGAAAAACTGCAGTGTTAGGGTTGCCTTTCACTGTGGAAGTCACACATCTGTACTGGAGCAGAAAGTTCAGTTATATGCAGAAAACTCTCAGAGCCTTTCACAGATGGGTAAGTTATAGTTTGTCCTTGCACTGCTGTATGTGAGTCATGGCAGATGGAAAATAAGTTTCATCTCTGCAGGCATCCCTGTGCATGTGCTGAGTCTCTTGTTGATTCAGTGCCGAGGCTTCTCTGCAGAAGAAGACAAAGTGCTACAGTCCAGACCTTGTATTTACAGCTCACTTCAGGCCTCCTTAATAAATACAGTTGTATTTAATATAAACATCCAGTGTCCAGGTGAATCTAAGCAGCATGTTGGTGTGCTTAGGGCAGCAAACAGAGAAAGGAACAATGATTTTCATCAAGTGCCTCTAAATAGTCCATTTTTTCTGTTCCTTACAGTATCTATAACACTGTTTGAATTACAGCCCAGAATATACTCAGAACTACTTTAGAGGTAGTAGAAACCACACAAAGCAGAACTGCATACCCCCCTTTCTTTCTTAAACCATTTAGTATTTTTCAGGTCCTACAGAATGCTTTGCAGTTCAGGAGAACAGTCACTCTGGGACACCACATATCCCATTTTAAATAATAGCCTAAGTGTTGGCTGGAGGAATATTAGTAGCTGTTGCCAATTTTCAAAAGTTTATAAAAGAATCTCCCATTATAGGATTTCACAAAGCAGCCATTGCAGTATCATTTATGCTTTGTTGTGTTTTAACATCTCTCTAAGTTTGTATGTAATTTCTAAAATAAGAAAACACTTGCTTCAGTAGAGACCTTCCGATTCTCTTTCTAAAAAAGACATTGCTCCAAGTGAATATACTGTGGGGTTTCTGAAACCTTCATTTGGAGCAAGCTCTTTGGTTCTACAGAATCAACAGCCTCCAAAGAGTATGGCGTAACGAGGGAACTGCCTTCAGTGAACTGCAAGAAATGCTGTGAGCCCAGCAGACTGAGACTGGAACTAGTGTTGGTGATGGGCACCCATGGCTGAAGGACATTTGCTTTGCACAGTCACTCCAAGTGTGTGACAGGCACTGGCTCTGTCTGCAGTGATGGATCTGTGGCAGGAAGGAGAAGCCCATGGACCCGCTCCTGACTTTCTGTGCTTCAATGTGATGCACAGAGGACGATGGTGTCAGAGCCAGGCTACCCTTGCCTTGGTCCTAACTCTAGCTTAGGCTATTGGCCCCGAGTTGCTCTGCTTTTCCTCTCCCCCTCAGCCAGTGGCAAGGTTTCACGTCTGCCTCTCAGCAGCCTCCTGCACTGCCTGTGTGTCCATCCCACTGGTAACTATGGGCCGGACACAGGGAGCGAAGCAGAAAGGCTCCAGCTAGTTTTGTTGATGCACCAGCGCTGGACCTGCAGCTCTGGCTGGTGTAAACATCAAGGCTTGGCTTATAAAAGGAGAGGATAGAAGGCTGTAGAGGCTGAAAAATGTTCCAGGTTCGATTCTTTAGCACTGAGCACCTGTCCAGAGCAGGCTTTTAAACCGTTCCTGGCTCAGAGACCAGCTCCTGCCGCTCTCTGCTGCCTCCTGGTCCCGCTGCCCCAGCGCCTGGGGCACTGGCTGGTGCACTGACTGGGCTCCGGGCTAGAGGGTGCTGCGAGCTCGAGTCTTTCCAGGCTGAGAAGGAATTTAAGTTCAGGGGTCTCTGCTCCTGCTCTGTTTGCTTTCCAGGTATGTAAACGTGGTTGAGGACGATGCATGTTATGTTTTCTAAAAGAGAGTACAAGCTGATGGTTGGAGTATGAGCTTCTTGGTATAAATTTCTCCAAGCATGCGCTGTCTCTTTCTGGAGTGTAAGAGACCAGCTTCTAGTTCTAGGATCCAACCCAGTAAGAAATAAGTGGCCAGTGGATCAGACTGTGGGAATGCAGGCTTCACTGAGACATGAAAATCCTGGCGCTGAGACCAAGGAGCAGAAGTAGTCTAATACATCCATTTAGCCTTTACTGGAGAACACAGTCACTGTTATCAGCCAGCCAAGTGCAACTTGCCCAAGCCTCAGCACTTCTGATTCCCAAACCAAGGCACCAGCCAAACCACTGGAGCTGCTGTGGCACAAGCACACTCTGTGCTGCTGTCTAGAGCCCATAAACTTCAATGCAGTGGCAGGGCACAAATCCATAGGCAGCAACATCTTAACACTTCATTGAGCTTATCCAGAGATTGTTTGTCAGAACCTGAGGTCTTTAACTGAACACAATCTTTCCTGAGCAAAGGGCATCAGTGCTGTATGAAAAACACTGAAAATACTTCGAGGAGTGCAAGCACAACTTGCAGTACAGAGATCACGGCTGTTTTGCAGTACACAACTCGGCTGAATCTTCTACATTCTGAAACCCCAGACACTCACATCGCACGGGGAACATGTAAGAGCTTGGGCTATCATCTTCTGTATGCTTTTACCCAGAAACAGGCATAAGGTACTGTGATAGAAGACAGTGTTAAAACCAGAAATCCTCAAAATCTTGGGGTGGGGGGTGGAGGTGGGAAGTGGAGATGAGCATGACAGAGGTGGAGGGGAGGCAGCGGCATCATTGCAATTGCTTGGATACATCAGTTTATGACAAGCACCTAATAGAAAAATAACTTGACCATACAAACACAATAGTCAACGCTGGAACGAACTGAAATGGCAAACAGGATAGGAGACAGCAGAGGAGGAGTGTTTGATTTAGCACTTAGCACTGACTTCTTGGCAGAAGCCGTGTCTTGGTTTCCTGCACCATGAGATGGAGAATAGTATTTCTCCATCTCACAGTACCCTTGTAAGTCTTAATTTATGTTGATAAATCACTGGGAGAGCTCAAGCAGGAGTATTCATTTACTGTGGAGCTGAAATGATATAATTAGTTTTTCACTCTGATAAAGCACAGCACAGGGTAAAATGTTTTGCCAAGTGAGAACCTTAATTAGAGTTCTGAAGATGAAATAACTTAATACTGAAATTAAATGTTAGTTAACCACAGAAGGTCTTTTCGTGTCCAAAGCTGGATCTGCAACACTCACAGTCTAGTGATAAGAGGTTTTTATATAATCTCTTCTACGTGTTTGAATAAATACCAATAACCATAATCCTAGAGAGGAATCTGACAACTGCAATAGCTCTAAAGGAGAAGGAAGTGAGTAGCAGTGCTCTCTGTGTCTAGGAAATGTTTATTTGACAAATATTTATCGAGCTCGAAGGTACTTTTGAGAAAAAAAAAAGACATGAGTTCATGTTGATGAATGTTTTGCTACTGATTAAATCTGAGCCTGTATAAACTGTGCAGTGACAAAGAAACCTGAGACTGTAATGAGGAAACAGTTGGGTAGGATGTGAGAGATTGAAACCACAGATATTGCCATCCCCAGGAGAAATACCTTATTCTAAGGACTGGAAATTAGTTTGGGACTATTGGACTCCATTCAAGGAATAAGCCCTATTATGTACAATCTTTCCTAATCTTTGCCCCAGAAGTTACCTTGAAAAAGCCAAATCTTGTACTGCACTAATTAAAGGAAAACACATATGAAACAAGATGCCTACTTCTTTCCTGGAATGTCATTAGTCTGTCCAGCATAAAACATCACAGTGTCTCCAGTCAGTGTAGATCAACTTCCCTCTATGCATCTCCAGATGAAAAATACCTTTGAGCATTTTACAGATGCAGGATTTCCAAGGCACTCAATTTTGGTCGTGCAGTGTGGCCTCATCCTTCAGCATTCACTTATTGATGAGGTTAACCTCCTTGGTGCAGCGGTTCCACTAACCTCCCTGGGATACCGTACTCAAACAGGTCCCTTGGTCGTTGCTGAACTGTATTGCTGGTCTGTTACTTCTTAACAGAGAGGCAAAAAGTTCTGAAAAGTGGAAAGCTAGAAACGAGTTCCCTAGCTTCTGACTTGGACCCTTATTAAAGCAATAGTGGATGTGTAATACTTTTGGACGCTGTATTGCTAAGACAGCAGGTCCATCCAGTCACTAAATCAAGCTTAGCTTTGACAGTTTAAGTATGATGTGAAAAGAATTCATTTATGTCTTTCCAGGTTAAAAGTAATTCCTTGAGTAATTTCCATTTGATACTGCTCACATATCACTGCAACATTCTTAAGCCACGTTGTATGTCCCTGCTCAGCAATGTTGACACCCACAGGTCAAGACAGCGTGAAACAGACTAGTCCTCATGAAAATACAAACCGGATTTGTGTTTGTATTTGTGTTTGCAGCACACCAAAATGTGTGTTTTGTAAACACACCACACAGACGTAGCTGGCCATCAGAGCTTTTTGAGTATTTCCTTGCTGAGGTGTTCTTTGACACTCTGGTGGTGATTGCAAAATTCTGTCCTGCATAAGAAAAGAAAATTAGTCATATTAATGTCACTGATGCTCTGTGTGTGACAGGTAAGATTATGCTGAGCACAACCACAGCAGAGCAGGCTTTGCCCAGGCACAACCCTATTTGATGGTAAGGAGCAAGGGTAACCTGCATTGTCTTCACAGCAGGAGAGTCAGCTCTCAGGAAAACCCACCCTGCCCCTTCTGCCAGAGCAATGATGCCCCAACATCCTTCTGATGGGATTTCAAATGACAGAAAAGAGGTGAATGATTCTGGTTGAAACAGAGGCAGAGCTGGGAAAGTTCTGAGTTCAATGGGTAGCTGTTTGGACTCAAACCCTTCCTGTTTATGCTCAGCTATCTCTCTCCTCATCATGTCTGACATTCTGAGCCTGTGAATGCAGATTACGTTAGAGAATGAGAACTGTGTTACAGTTAATGCATAGACATGCTCGTTCTTTAAATATTTTTTTCTCCAAAATGCTATAAAATAGCCAGGTTTGTACAGGCAGTCTAGCAAATCGTTATACCTTATGGAGGACAGGATCTTGATTCCAAAACTGACATTTAAAAAAGTCTTTTGTTCTTTCAATGGCAGTGTGATACGCCCCTAACTCCTTCATGTTATAGTCTGATATTGAAATGTTTCTGGTGGTGTTGTTTTTAGCTCACTTCAGTTTCTCACCCAGGAAGGCTGTACTTCCAAAGTTACTTGGGGCAAAGCCTGAATTTCAGACATAGATTCGTCTCCAAAAGGGAAAAGGGAATGGGAAGTGTTCAGCAGAGCCAGGCATTGTCTGTTAGGTAGGGCATCTGCAGTCAGTTGCAGTTAGGAGAAAAAGGCTGGATCCAGATACTGTGCTATGACTAAATACCTTACTAAATACGTGCTGTGCAGGTTCATTTTTCTCCAGCGGCTTTCCTTTGAGTGCCCTTGGAGCAGTCTGGCCCTGGAGCAAAGCTTTAATTGTTCGTGTTTCTAAGTGCTTCAAAATCGACCTGCACAGATTTTTAGAGAGAAAAAATACTTAAATTTAAAACCTTTGCAGGAATAAGGGGATGGACTGAGAGAGGGGTAAATATACCTATGGATTAACGGGCTCAGGCCCAGAGCTGTAACAAAAATAACACATCTTTTTGATTCACAGGGAAACCCCAATGATTTTGAACATGAGCTAGAAATAAAACTAAAAGTTAGGGAGGTCTGGTTTTGTTTTGTTTCGTTGTGTGTCATTCGAAATGTTCCCAGAAATGAAGTTTCAGTTCCAGTTTGTTTCTCCTCATTTTTAAATACATACAAATGAAACTGGAAACAAACCATAGTGATCCTGAATAAAAATGTCAGCTTTGTCTGGAAAATGATAAAATCAGGCTGAGAAATGAGCTAGAATGTGTCCTTGCAGGACAGGTCCACAGCTACTACATTAACAGATTTCTAAGGTTGAGCCTCTTTCCTGGCCAGTCCAGGGACAGACAGCTCATACAGCTACCTATCTTCATTAAGCACCCAGACAAGGCTGAACATCTTTGCGCTTTCACTGCTGCACGAGTTATCCAGGGAATACAACCCAACAGACAAGCTTCAACAGTCATTGCCCACTGGAATCTGCCAGAGACTGAGGATGCCCAGGAAAGTGGTTGGGTCGCTGTGCCCAGAGTTATTGAAAAGTTGTGGCGCTTTGTGCTTGATTTATGAACCTGATGACCTTAGAGGTCTTTCCAACCTAAACAATTCTATACCTCTATGATGATGAGAGCTGTGTGTAGATGCCTCAGCTGCATCCAGCCAAACTTCTATAGTCTCCCAAAACACACTGCAACCTGTTGATGTGGAAACATAAAACTGTAGGAGTTTGATCTGTGCTGAAATTTTCAGGAAAGTTCCTGACAGAAATGTTCTTTATATGTAGCATGTGCGAGAGATTCAGCTGAAGCAAGCAGTGAAACACTGCCATTCACCTACGTGTGTTGGTACAACAAAGCACCCCCAAGCCCCCTGCAGCCCAAGTCTGCCACGAACAATCCATCTCTCTGCTGAGTACCGGCTGGAGGGTGCTGAGTTCCCTGCACTCCCACAGGCTATTCTGAACTTCCAGTACCTCCCAAGAAGAGGTGTAGAACTAGTGCTGCAGCCCTGAAACCTAACTCATTGTGCTTGTGTTCCTCTCTGTTTAGTTAGGGCCATGGTAAACACTGTGGAGATTAACCCCATAACCTCAGTTAATTCACATTAAGTTAGTAAAATGGAGCAGAATCTAGAAACAATCAGCATTTGTGGCTTTTAAGCTTATTTCTCTTCAATGCAAACCTCCCTCTCCAGTGATTTATTCAGCTTTAAGTCCTCTGGATTCCAAGCTTTTATGTTATTATAGGCTTCCCTTTACTGACTGAGTCTGTGCCAGCAGGTGCATGAACTGTGAGGTGCATGGCAATGTGCATTTTATTACTTCCAAACAGAACTTTTTTTCTGATTTTTACAAGCTCTGGAGTTATTACTTTATATTTGGCTATTACAAGAGTGGAGATGCCTCATTTCGGAGTCTCTAACTACCAGAAAAGGCTACCGTGTAATTGGGATTTGAAATGTGTGTGCCAGCTGGGAAACATGCACACATGGAAAAACACCAGTATAAGAAGTAAAGAGCAAGATGTTTCAACTGCTGTTTCTATTTGTGTCAGAAGGAAACCATCCTACTACATTAACAAAAGGGTAATGCTTTTACCAGGTCTTCCTTGCAAAGGATCCCTAGGCAGCTCTAGTGCTGAGGTGAGGAAGGTCCAGACAGTGCCCAAGAGCTGTCATTCAGCAAGGAGTGTTCTCTTCATCAGATCCAAAGGATCCTTGCTCATGAGATGATTTCTCTGTGATGCTGCCTGCTCTTTCTGCCTGTTTCTGGTGACACACTCTGATTAATCTTTGGCAAATAGTGTACATGAGGTGATGGCTGGAACCAGTCAGACAGGACCTTTGAGAAAAGTCAGAGTCTGGTAGCTTCCAGAAAAAGAAAGGTGACTCAGCTGGCTTGCCATTAAACTGTGTACACAGCCCAGCTCAGAACTATTTCTGGTTTCTATTTAAACATTCCGAGACCAGTGGAAGTTCATTTACAGGAAATCAAACAGCAGACAATAGGGACCTACCCCAGCAGGAAAAAGCACATGCTTTTATTTACAAGGAACTAATTCTTCCATGAAAGGAGGAGCACAGGCTCAGTGACAGACTCTCTTTCCCTTCCCAAATGGCTGCTAAAAGGGACAGACATTGCACTCCATCAAAATGTTTACATACAGCCTCCCCAGCAGCCAAACCTACTGCCACTGAGAGCCAGAAGTGAGCAATAAATAATCCCACTGACTTTCACCTTACTGCAAAAGCTTTCATCTCTGAGGACAGGAAACCCTTTCCGACACACTTCACACCTTGA
The DNA here is from genome assembly GCA_028565055.1 of Phoeniculus purpureus. Taxonomy (NCBI): domain Eukaryota; kingdom Metazoa; phylum Chordata; class Aves; order Bucerotiformes; family Phoeniculidae; genus Phoeniculus; species Phoeniculus purpureus. The sequence goes on along the minus strand of JAOXOE010000632.1, from coordinate 13,278,720 downwards.
ATAAATGCCTTTGCATTCATAAGTGGAGACTGAAACAACCTAGTCCAGAGACCAATTACTTGCATCCTTTCCAAGACATAGGATGAGTCTTGAGGAAAAAGCTGTTTTAATACAGACAGGATTTTCTTCCCTTTTTTAAAAAAGAGTATTTTTAAAATGTAGGAAGAGAGTTGTGGTTAGTTTTGTTCCTGCTTCTAAGGGACTGTGGAGAGGAAAATAGATTTGAGTTTGCATGCCTTAGTCCTTGCAAGCTGTTAAAATTGGACAGTTGCAGATGATGGTCTTGATGACACTCCTGTGGATTTCGTAAACTCTGTGTTCTTAGCGTGCTGAGATGTTACTGCTTATTTTTTCAGGCACTTGTCCTCCACCAAACCTTCAAGTAAAAGCATTCCTACACCCACTTGTTCTTCTGAGCACCTCTTTGACAGCTCTCCTGCCTGCAAGTTTTTATAGCCTGTGGTCTGTTTATGGGTTTAGCTTTATAGCCAGACTAATTAGCTGCTGTGATAAGGATAATTAGGTAATTAGGATAATTTGGATAGCACAGTATGAGGTTTCTCAGAACTCTCCTGGAGAGTTCTGACTGAAACAGTGTAGTCAGTGACACTTATCTGATCTGATCTAATAGAATATAAAAAGCCCGTGTGTGTCTGAGCATGACTGGCAGCAGAGAGTTAACATCCAAGCCAAAGGGCTGAGAATAAGTGAGCTTGAGGTGTTCTCTGTGAGGACAGAGTTGTAGCACTGAGCTCACACAGTCACAGCTGAAAGACACATGATAAGATTCCTCTTACCTCATGGCTTACAAAATCAGGACTGTTCCTAAAAATCACTCTGTTCCTAACTCGCTGCCTTTTGATAGATAACAATGATAAAGCATGTGAAAAAATTATAAAGAAAGCTGGGATTTCTCCCTCCCCTAATACTTTGAAAGCCAAACTGGACACTTTCCTGGGAAGATGCACTCCAGCCAAGTCCAAGCCACAGAATAGGAACAGTGAGAAACTCTATCATTCCTCAGAGAGGGGGAGACTGCAAGATCTCAAGTAACTCATCTGAATGCCTGTGAATTGATGGATCTTCTCTCGTAACCCATTTATCTTATTCCCTTTCCTCTGCAATTCCTAATCTAACTGTTGTGAGAAGGCATGGAAGTAAGAACAGCAGTGAGATCACAGCTGCAAAAAGAGACCCTTGGGCAGAAAACTTTGGAAATATTTTCCAGCAACTAATGGCAATAGCTGACCAGCTCGCTGGAGGTAACTGTCCCGGATTGTTTCAGGAGCTATAGTGTCATCCAAAGCTCAGGGAGAACTGAAAGGGAATATACAGGCTAAGAATAAAAAAGGAATTCAAAAAGAACAAATATGAGAGAATGGACATTAAACACCGCATTGAATTTCCAGCTTTTATTGGAAGGGATTATTGAGCTACTATTAGAGGAGGCAGAACACATAGGACCTATTAAACCTGCTGCATTATGGAGAAAGAAGTGTGAAAGATGGTGACTGATGAAATTTCTATGAAAAGACTAAAAAGGTAAGATGATCCAGCGTGGAGAAGACCCGCCAGGCTGAGCTCTGTCAGTTGCTGCTCTGAGCTGTCCCACAGGAACTGTCCGTGCTGACAGCGTGGACAGCGACCTTCCAGGCTGGAGCATCATACGGGTGCTCTCGGGGACAGGTACAGATGCAGGTGCAGATCACTTCCATTCTCTGCACTGATATGCAGGCCACATCTGGAGACGGAGCAGTGAGGAAGGCATCACAGCTGGGACGTGAGATAAGACTGTGCAGCCCCTCGAGTACAAGCAGTTGGCCAGGGCTCAGTCCTAACAGCTGAGCTACAGAAAAGGAGCTGAGGTGAAGCTGAAATGCCTGAGGTAATTCTAGGTCTGCCTAGGGGTACAGAGAGAAAAACAGCTTTCCTAACAAACTCGTTTACTGATGTAGTACACTGGAGATGGGCAAGGATCCAACCTATGTAGAGAAAACATGTAAAAGTACTCATGCCAAGTACAAGCTTGGTTATAAGAAACTATGGTCTGGAGCTCTTTTAAGCTGAAGTACATTAGACCTGAGAGGTTCAGGCAGTGCTGTTGTAGTCAAAGGCTCCTGAATTCTGTGAGAGCGTTGGTCTTATCCAACTGTCATTCCTGGTGGAGAAAAAGTTTTGTTCCTTCTCACCACTGCAAAGCAGTGGAATCCAGGATTTCCTGGTTAGGAAGGGTTGGACTTTCTTCAAGACAAGCAGAAATCTTTGGGGAAGGCTAAAAGCCAAATCAGTTTTCAGCCTCTTCCAGTAGTCTTCTGATTCTTCAGAGTCAGTATTCTATATAAACATAAGCGGCAATTAACGGGACTGGTTGCCCAAACATCTATTGGCTATTGCAGTGCCTGCAGGCTTTCCTAAATAAAGACCTCATTCTGCTTCTGCATCGTAGTTTCAGTGGCTTGTGATGTATTTATGCTCTTGGGTGAATGCCTCTAGTCCATTCTTTCCATTAAATCCCTTTTGGCTTTTACATGTAACTGAGTCTTGCAAGAGGCCTTACTCTGAATCAGCAGTTCCTAGGGCTACTGGGGATGTTCCCGCTGAAGTGACTTTTCCCTCACAAGATGTTAATTTGAGCAAACTGTTTTTTCTGTAATAATCTGTAGTGCAGAGGGTAGACTACTTTTCTCACCAATATTTTTAACCTCTTTTAGCAGAAAAATAATATATTGTCTATTTACCCTTCTCTGGTTCTGTTATTTGTTGACATTCCTTACATGTTGACATTCAGCCTTCCAACTGGCACATAACAACATGTTGTAGAAGTGTTGTGGCAGAAGGATGTGTGTAGGGGGAAGAAGGGAAAAGTGGACACAAGTGCACAGTGTCAATTAAGAAGATATATAACATAACAGATGTCACAGGAGGTGATAGTTGTGCTACAATACCTGCTACAACAGACATTTTACAAATAATTTCTTATTTTTAAATAAATAAGGGCAGCTGTTACTCAGCAATGACAGGAACATCCTGTCTTTTCTGGATTATGTGTCCTACCAATGTTTGTGTGTCCTAACATTTGGAACAAAAAAGGACTCATGAATTGGATGAACAGCTATTGTTTAAACAATTTAGACATGATTCCCAGTGAAGACTGCATTGGCTATGTGTCAAGAAATGACGTAAAGCTAAAAAAAGTAACACAAGAATAAACATATACGAGCGATTTAGATTTTTACAAAAAAATATTTATTGTTTTCTGAATGTGTAGACCACAGACTACAATAAATCTGTGCCTTTGTTCACTCGCTTCTTTCACTCTTCTGGCTTATAATGAAAGGAGATTTTAAAATGTTTGCACTGGTGAAAAGAATTAATAGTTGTGCTCGTATCTATCACAGTATCACAGTATTACCAGGGTTGGAAGGGACCTAATAGATCATCAAATCCAACCCCCACCACAGAGCTCAAGGCTAGACCATGGCACCAAGTGCCATGTCCAATCCTGCCTTGAACAGCTCCAG
>JAOXOE010000632.1:13247798-13262900 GCA_028565055.1 Phoeniculus purpureus | reverse complement strand
GGAAGGGACCTCGAAAGATCATCCAGTCCAATCCCCCTGCCACAGCAGGATCACCTAGACCAAGTCTCACAGGAACATGGCAGGGGGATTGGACTAGATGATCTTTTGAGGTCCCTTCCACTCCCTAATGGTTCTATGATTCTATGTCCAGGTGGGTTTTAAACGTCTCCAGAGAAGGAGACTCCACAACCCCCATGGGCAGCCTGTTCCAGTGCTCCATCACCCTCACTGGGAAGAAGTTCCTTCTTATGTTTATGTGGAACCTCCTATGTCTCTAACCTTTTCACTAGAGCAGCGTCATTTGTTATATGAATTGTACAGAGAAGAATTACTCAAGATGAGGTTCATACAATCATTTTAATCTTTGAGGAGTTCAGTTCAAAGAGCTACTCTCCCTACTTTTGGTGTTGCAAGTGAGGAAAGTGCCTGATTATGTTAGGATCCATTTAAGTGTCCTCAGTACAGCATGTGCCTGGCTTAGCTGGCCCGAGTGTCACTGCAAAGGAATGTGTGTGGGCCAAGGACTGCTTTCATCAGCAGTATTTGCTGCTCACTGTGGTGCTTACAGTGGCAGGAGATCACAGCACTGCTGCTTTCAGGGGTATGTCAAGGAGCATTTGGGAGGTAACTGTCCAGAACGGCGTGCTCTGCTGTGCGAAAGGCTGGCGGAGTTACTGCCAGCCCCATTTAGTGAAAGGGAAAGCAGGTTTTCATAAGAAAAGTAGTCATTGTCCCAGGGAGGGAGGTGTTGGAAGCCATGGACCTCTTTCTCCTGCTGTGCTGAGTTCTCCATGTCTAAGAATATCACCCTAGTACAGTGAGGTTTTGATCTGTCAGGGCTCAGGCTGCATCATTTCAGAGGTTAAAATGCGATTTCTCAGTGATGGCAAAGGGCTGAACAAAACTTCTGCAACATTCAACAGAAAATGGAAGGACCAGGATCTCACACTAAGCAAGGTCAAACTGCATACAGAAGGACTTGAGAATATAAAGTAGAAATACAGGGAGTGGGGTTAATGGTTTTGCTCTTAAAATATTTTCTTTTTGTTTAAAATCTCCTCAGTCCAAAAGCAAATAAGGACCACTGGAGAGGAAACCCCTACAGCACAATTTCACTGCATACTTCACTCACCCAGGAGAGCTGCATGTGGGGAGCCACAATGAGGTGCATCGCAGCCCATGCCTGGCAAGCAAAGTTCTGGCTCAGACAGCCTCCTCAAAGGATGAATTTGCCTAACAAATAGTGGCTGTGCAGAGGTCGTGGGTGTCCCAGTCCTCCTTCAAGAGTAAAGTGACTAAACCTTTGCCTTCTGGGCAGTATGCCTGTTTGATCTCTTGTTTGAACATGGTTTCCACTTATCCCTTTCCAGAGGAACTTGCTGTCCAGTTGAAGAGAGCCCTTCCTCCTGGGACACAGTGCAGAGCCTGGTGGGTGTTCCTCTGCACACATGTTCCTAGATAGCAACACTGCCAAAAAGAAGTGTACACTTCCTCCTCACTCCTCCTGTGCGTTACATTAGGGGTTTGGACAGCTGCACAGCAAGTCCCTGTCACAGGCAAGACCAACAGATACCAACAGAGCACTGCAGTCCCTAATTGCATATAGCACTTCTCTCCCCTTCAAAATATGCAATAATGTCACCTTAAATTAGACATGAGCCAGAGCTCAGGGTTTTGGGTTCAGATTTTGTCTGCCTTCTGGAGCCTGGACCTTGCTCTGTCTCTGTTTAGTCGCTGGGAAATTACTTGTAGGTCTCTTCAAAATTGTTCATGGTTTTAAGCACTTCTCTACTGGTTCTTGATGGTCTCTTCCCTTCCTATAGTGAATCCTATAGTGGATGTCTTGAGTCCATGACAGGCAGCTGAAAAGAACCTGGGATATTATGTATTGCCAGTTTCTTCCCACTTTTCCTGATATCTCCTCATTAGCCTCTAATGTTTTATTCATCACCTGTCTTCAGTTTTGGAAGATGTTTTTGCACCAGCTGATCTGTGAAATAACAGATAAATTAGAACTTCTTGATGTTCAGCCTTAAATCTCAGTCAATTCCTTCTACTGATTCTAATTAGACATCATTAGAGAGAACTCAAAATAATTTCTTTTCCTCCTGTATTTTCTTCCCTTCAGCCACCCAAAGATGTTGCTCTTATCACTCTGCAGATCATCCTTTCTCCCTTGTGTTTTGGCCAAAATAGAACACATCATTCTCTTGATATAACCCTGCATAAATCAGTCTCTAGCCACTCCATCATTTTGCTGTGCTTCTCTGAATCCTTTCCAATTTGTACTCACTACTGTTACCGAGCTGTCCAGAGCTGAATGCAATATTAATATTCCACACACTGTATATTGTGCCTGTCAGGCAAAGATTAGGAGCTTTATAATGATTGATTATATAAACCTCCCAATACCACCAGTGATCATGGAGTCAGTGACTATTATTACCCCAAATTTGAAAAATTCCACTCATCTACTTATCAAGGTCAATTCATGTTTCTGACAGTTGAGTGAAATGTTGGCTTTTCTTATCCTCAGTGCAGTGAAGGGTAAGCCCGTAGACTTTGGCACCCAGCCATAAAAAGCCTCATGGTATTTGCGGGCACCTGATGGATCTGCCAGCCCCAGGTTCAGTGTGTGCACTGGTTGTTCACTGCACGGGAGGGCTTGTCACTTCAGGAGTCAACCTCAAGCCAGCATTCTGGGAGAGAGGAGTGGCTGAGTGAGTAAGGAAGAAGGCTTCTGAGGGCTATTTGCCTTCATCTTATCACGGGCAGGGGCTTCTGTGATGGAGTCTCCAATCCTTTGTGCAGTAACACAGTAGTGCATCATGCAGGCTGTAGTTAAACTAGTCTTGCCCTGACATACATCCTGTCTCATACAGCTTTACCTTCTGCATGAGATGCAGTAGAGATGGAATGAAAACTTCCAGCATTATCTTCACAAAAACACCCCTCCAACAACCAACCTAAAAACATTTTCATGAAGAATTTTAACAACAACATGTATTTCTCCAGTTGTGCAAAAAGCAGTTTGCTTTAACCCTACCCTGCCTGTAGGCTTGTTCATCACACACTCTGTATAGTTTGCCAGATGTTTCCAGTAAGGAGCCAACAGCTTATTTCTTCTCTTTTCACTGATAGAAGAATGAGACATTGCAGCCATGGTTGTGGCTCGGAGTTTCTCCTGCTGTCCTCTGCCCACAGACTTAGGCACTATCACAAATTGCTACATAACTGCTGCCACAGTTCTTTCAGTTGATGAATCCCACTGTGGGTTCAGTCACATTGATTCTATGGTTCTGTGATTGTTAATCTTCTCAAGTCTGACCCACTGCCTGAGTTATTAGAATCATGAAATCATTAATGAAGGAAAAGGCCATCAAGTTTATCAAGTCCAAGCGTCAGCCCAATACCACCATGCCCACTAAACCATGCTTCTAAGCACGACATCTACAATCTTTTTTGAATACCTTAAGGGATGGTGACTATACCATTTCCCTAAGTAGCCTCCTCCAATACTTGACTACTTTTCCAGTGAAGAAAGTTTTCCTGATGTCCAGTCTAAACTTCCCCTGAGACAACTTGAAGCCATTTCCTCTCATCCTATCACCAGTGACCTGGGAGAAGTGACTGGCCCCCCACTTCTCTACAGGCTTCTTTTAGGTAGTTGTAAAGAGTGATTAAGCCACCCCTCAGCCTACTTCTCTCCAGACTAAACAACCCCGTTTCCCTCAGCTGCTCCTCATAAGACCTATCCTCCAAGCCCTTCTCTAGCCTTGTTGTCTTTCTCTGGACATGGTCCAGCACCTCTATGTCCTTCTTGTACTGAGGTGACCAAATCTGAACACAATATTCCAAGTCCAGCCTCAGCAGTGCAGAATGCAGGTGGATGATCACTTCTCTAATCCTATTTCTGATGCAGGACAGGATACTGTTGGCCTCCTTGGCAACCTGGGCACACTGTTGTACAGTTATTGTAGTGTAGAAGGGTGAATGACCAGAAAATATCTAGATAATTCTCTGGAAATTACGAGAAAATTGTCATGGCAAGTATAAGTAAAAAAAAACAGCTTAACCACTTCCTGGCTTTACTTAGCCACTTTGTAGACAGATGACAGGTAAAAGTAATGAAAAATGAAGTAGTGTAAAGTTGGTGACTTCATTGCTGATGTCCACTTGCTGATACTCAAGGAAGTAGCCTGTAACACTTAAATGTTACTAGGGGAAATTGCTCTTCCAGGAGAACACTTTGTTTAAGTGCAGATGCAGATGAATTTAAATATCATCACACAAGTACTTTTATGTCTCATTTGAAGTGGACCTGCAAGTGTATCTGAAACCAGCCAGACAGTGCTTGGAGCTTCTCTATATGAACTCACTGTGAACCATACAACAACCACCTTTATAGTGCAGATGGAGCGTTTTGTGTAGGAGCATGGTCATGGATTTCTGCATAAACTCATGATAGAGCCACTGTTGAATGTGGGAGGAGGTTTGAAATTAGGATAGTGATTCAAGAGTGTCTGGTCTGAGATTCTGGTGGTGCTGGAAGATGTTTCCTACCTTAAGGGAACAGGAGTGGTCTGCAGCAAGACAACTTAAAAATCAAGTCTCTGTTCTGAAGGAATTAATAAGTGATAAGGGTGAGATATGAGACTGAAATTATGGGCTGGTAACAACTCTCATAGTCTTCTAGATTTAGTTCCTGGAGTTATCATGGGCCAAATACTCATGCCAAGTTTTCTGAGGAAAATATATGTGTTCTACACACACTGGTGAGGGAGCACTGCAGAATTTCCATGGAAAACTAATCCACATGGAGTGAGTTCCAAAAGTTTTGAATGTTAATGGAAAGAGTTCAGCGGTTTAACTGTGTATAGTCAACACTCTTCTCTAAAAGGTTACCTGTCTCTGCTAAGCAACTAAGTATGCAGGTCTTAATGTGGAGAAGGAAATCCCCAGTTTAACCTCTGGTCTATTTCCAACCACCGTTAATCACAATTTTATATACTAATTTGCTCATGCAATGACCCCTTCAGAATATCCTCTAACAAGTTGTTCTGTATATTGGAAGGTAGCGCTGGCTTTGTGTGGCCTGTGTAGATTTTCTTAGACATGCACAGTGGTGCCAGCGTACTTCAGATTCACAAACCGCAGAAAGATGTATTGCTGATGGGACTTCATCCTCACTAGGTTTCAGGAGAGATATCAACACAAACCTGACTTGTCCTGCACAGCTCTCATGCAATAAGAGCTGGGCAACATTTTCCCAAAGAAAAAGCTTTTTAAGAATGCTAAGGGCTCAGTTTTTCACCAAGTTGTCCCACAGTTCTCTCAATGGCACTAATCTGCTCTTGTATACAATGTGGGCATTTTTTCAGAGCATTCCGTTTGCGCAGGATCTGTACCAGCCAGCCAAAGGTTTTGGCATTTTCACATGGTTTCTGCCAAACTGCAGCCGCCTGCCTGCACACAACATTTTGCAGGCGAAACAGCGTTCGCATGCCTTGGCCTTTAAATCGCTGAGCTACTATGTAGCGATTGTGCCTAAAAATGTATCAAAGGCAGTTCGGAGAGCTTTGCCTTCAGGATGTTGTTTCTGTACACAGAGCAGAGCCTTAGCGTTTGGAGCGCTGAGCAATCCTTGATGGAGCAACTCTCACCTCACTGGTTAGTTTCTGATGTCTCAATGAAGCATGAAGACAGCAAATCCCTTGGTGGTTGGCAGGAGACATTGATTCATTTCACAGGTCTCAACAGGGCAAAGACCAAACTTAATAACCTGAGAACTGAACGTTTTGAGAAGTCTGATGTGGAGCTAGGCCTCCTACTTGAGCTCCTGACACTTACCCAGCTGAAAGCTGTTCACTTTGTGAAAATTTCTGAGAAGGCCAAAAATAACAGCACTCTATTCCTTTTTGGATATCCTTGTTCCCTACCCCTTTCCTTTCTGCTCAGGAGCTCAAGGGTCCTACAAAGCCTCTGCTCCCTCCCTTTCTACCCTTGGCTCCCTGCGAAGATGTCAGTGGAGGTGAACCACGAGCACAGCACCAGGGTAGTCTACAGTGTTCCATCGCAGAAAAGGGTGATTCCATGAGCACTGTAGCCACGGGCTCCGCTCCCTGTGCAGCTCCTGTTTCTGGCTCCGTTCACTGGCTCAATCCTCCTCATGGCCTGTGATCTACAGTTCCTTGGGCATTGAGAAACACTGCTTCTATCAACTCATTCCCCTTTTCAGGAAAAGCAGAAGATAGAAAGAAGCAGTAGATGTTAACATTTCAGTTGGAAATAGAAATTATTTACCAAAGAAAACAAGGACAACTGCAAGTGTTTTCCAAGCAAGAATTGTGTGCTTCATGTCTCTTGCCTACCAATAGGAATAAGAAAGAAAAAAAAACCACCAAGGAAAGCAAGGCATTCTACAGAAAGCTATGGACAAAGCATTTTAGAGGTCCTGGAAAAAGTTGGTAGCAAAAACCATCAAAATCCATTAGCACAAACCACAAAACTGAGGTGGAATATGGGCCATGTGAATCTGAGTTGTAACAGCTAAAGATAAGGCTGTCAAAATGAGCAGAGATTTTCTGCTTGCAAAGATCTGAAATGTACGTCTAAAAATCAGGAAATTGTCATCACTTGATGACTATAACTTTCTCTTACTTCCCATACATTTGTTTTGGTGATGACTTGAGTTTGTGTTTGTCAGACCAGACCAGCTTGATTTGCCTCAGTATGGGCTGCTTTGGTGCAGCTAGGAGCTCAGCAGACGCCTTGAAAGTGTAAGCATACTGTAGAAGAAATAAAGCACAATAAAGAGAGGCTTTGAAATTAGTTAAAGAATATGCTTATGGTGTTTCAATGAACTGTATGGATATGGAGTGACTGATGTTAAAGGTCACTTAGGTAGCATACAGAAAAGTATAATGGCCTTCCCATGGGAAAAGCGCAATGTCAGCACTAAGGACAAACAAACAGTTGGGGCATGCAGTTGAAGTAAGTTTATTTTTTAAAGAAAATAATGGGTCTAGAAATGCTAGAAAACTGCCTTTGTCTTCAGTTTCGACCTTAATTCTGGGCACATCCTTTTCCCACAAGGGTCTGTGCTGTCTCATGGCCACCCCTTGCCAGCTGTCAAGCTGGAGCATGGGCTGGGCCATGCCAGAGGCTGCTGGGCACAATTGCATGGTACATCCTTGGAAGGCTCCCCCAGTGCAGTGCGGACACTTGACATCATGTCAACTCAGGATTAAACGCTGTGGGCCTTCTGCACTTTGTTATGTCTTCTGTGGAAAATTCCACATGTCAATGGAAAATGTTTGTAATGTTGAAGCAGACTCATTTTTGATAAGAGAAAGAGTGGAGGTGGAGGGATGCTCTGATCAAAATATTTCAACTAACTCTACTTAACAGAGGAACTACCCATCTGTTAGTCTAAAACCAATGGATTTACTGTATTTGTTTTCAAATAGAATTCCAAGGAACTAAGCCCACTAATGAATCAGGAATAAAACTCAGCTAGCTTTATGTTTCATCCAAAACTAACAAGCAAACATAACTTTGATAACAATGAGCTATACTGCTGGACAGACTTAATTTGTCATTTCTTTGTTTCAAAACCGTGTGCTGCCAGTTAATAAAATGACCTGCATTAGAAGGACTCTGCACAGCTTTTTAAATGCTTCAGGGTGATCAAAATGTTGAAGGTTCCATTAATTCTTTCAGTATGTCTTGCTTTTCTGAAAAATCCCAAAATGGTTTTGGGCTAAGCCAAGTTAATGCAGCTCTAATGATTACAACTTAATTGATTGCAGTTTGTAATGTACTTAAGAAAGCAGAGCTTGCTGACTTAAATCAGACTTGGCCATATCTGGAACAAAAGATCTTAAGTCACACCTGGAAACAAGATTCCTAAATCTCTTGGATAATTCAGAAAATCTTATTTTTCTACACATATCTTCAGAAAGGCAGGCTGAAGATTGTGCACACCCTCTCAGAAAGCCATGGATGATTGGAGCAGGCACAGCTGCAGCAACGGCATATTAACTCATCCCAAAAGACCAGGATACAAGGTCTGCTATTCCTGATCACATCAGGCCACAGTACAGAGGTCATTTATAGTCACCCAGTGACTGACTGAGCAAATGATGTGAAATGATCCATCCCTGCAGCTCTGACCTCATGATACTGCAAAGGCCCAGAAGGAGATGGAGCTCACTGAGACATCTCTTCAAAGTTTATTTCAGATTTGGTGGAGCATGAAACCCTCTGTTTAGGGTTTTATTATCAAATCTGTTCTCTAACACACTGTGTTAAAAACAAACACTCGTCATCTGTTTCCAGACGCAGAAACACTGCTATATTCTCTCCACCTTCGTACAATGCATTCCAGCCACTAATGTTTTCTCTTTATCCCTGATGTCCTGTTTAAAATGAAGAATGACTCTCTGTTTGGCCTGGCCGTGGTTATTTACAAGTGTTCGTAAAATGTCTAGGACCAAGAAGGAAAAGGGAGGAAAAAGCCCAAAAGTACTGACGGTGGGAAAGCACCATTAGGAATAATTTCTTTTATTTAAAGTTCATTCCGAAGCTGTTTTAAAAACAAAAACTCATGTATTCTGTTGCATGTGCTCAGGTCCAGCATGGACCCCTTTGGCCAAAGGGCTGCAGTGATAGCTGGAATAGTTTTCCACTGATAATGTGCGAAGCCTAATAGGCTGATTTGCTGGGTGACGCTTGTGAGACCCATCGCAGGTGAGATACCCAGGGACTGGATGTAACCTTTCATGGCTGGTTTGTTTCTTTTAGGGAAATCTTCTGCAGCTTGTGCGTGTGCCAACCCCGGCTGGTATGGAGCCAGAGACTCTGCTCTGGATGGTGAGTCATGGGCAGCAGCAGATTGTCAAAGCTGGCTGATACTGAGTGGGCCCACCCACCTTCCCGCATCTGGAAACCTCTTGCAGCACCGCCCTGCTCACACCAGCTCTTGTGCTTCCCCTCAGGTCTGCAGGGAGTCCAGGGCCAGCCCCCAGCCTCACTGCCCAAGCAAGAGGACCAAAGCCAGGCTTGACTCTTTCTCTCCTCACTGCTACCCCATTAACAACCTGAGCAAAAACCCCCTCATGAAATACTTGATCCTTCACACTTTCCTGGCTTTTCTGCAGAAACACACACTTACTTTTCACTTAAGATGGTCTGTCTGGAAATAAATGTAGATTCTATTCAGTTTAACCAAGAAGTCCACAGCAATTATTTGTTTGTTTGTTTGTTTTATTTGGGGACCGGACCAGTCATGAAAATTTTTGTGTTCTGTGGATTTAGAAACCATTTAGCCTTTCTGTAACATTTCTGCTTGCTTAAGATCTCTCTGCTCCCTGTCTACCTATTTTCTTTCTTCAGATAATTCCCCATCTTCTGAGTCTTCCTTTCTAGAAAACAGTAAATGTATTTACACAGGTCAGGGTTTCCCTATTTTCATCACTTTGTACTCTTTAATATCTTTAGTGGGAGGAGAAGGGAGACAAAAGAGCAAAAACGAAGGGTAGGGAAAGAGGTAAAGTGAAACCATGCCTTGACCAAGCCTCAGCTCCAGAAAAAACTCAAGTTCCCAGCATGGCGCCGGAAGGGTGCATGTCTCAGTTAAAATCTATCACTAAAATGGTTTTCCAACATAGATTCTCTTCTCAGTTTTCATCTGGAAAATTTAACTTTCTTAACATTTGGTATCTTCAGAAAGCTTCTGGTTTTGATAAGGCTGGATTTTTTTTAAGGATAAATTTTTAGTTATAGAGATTAGATCAGATCCAGCATTGCATGAATCCTACTCTGTCACTGTGCCTTGGACACTTTGGAGTGTAAAAACAGTCAACATCTCTAAGAGCCCTTTCTACTTTTCAACTCATTTTAAAGCAGAATAGTTTCCTTGCTCTTTTTTCTGTTTTTACACAAGTATCTTCTTGGCCACAAAAGCATGTTGCAGGCTCATGGTTAACTTGTTTTCTACTAGGACTCTCAGGTCTTTCTCTGCAGAGCTGCTCTCCAGCAGGTCAACCCCTAACCTGCACTGGTGAAAGGCTTATTCCTCCCTAGGAGCAAGACTCTACATTTGCCTTTGTTGAACTTAATTTTACTCCTTTCCATCCAATAGTCCAGTATGTTCAGCTGCTGAACGGCAGCAGAGTCTTCTGGTGTGTCAGCCACTACCCCTAGTTTTTGTCATCAGCAAACTTACTGAAGGTACACTTCATCTCTTTATCCAAGTCTTTGAGAAACACATCAAACAAGACTGGCCTCAGTACTGACTCCTGGGAACACTACTTGCTAAAGGTCTCCAGCTAGATTCTGTGCCACTGACCACAACTCTGAGCTTTGTCATTCAGTCAGTTCTCAATTCATCTCACAGTCCACTCACCTAACCCAAGCTTCCTAAGCTTCCCTGTGAGTCTGTTATGGAAGATAGTGTCCAAAACCTTGCTGAAGACAAGGTAGACAATGTCCTCTGCTGGGCATACTGTCACAAAAGGCTATCAGGTTAGTCAATCATGATGTCCCCTTGATGAATCCATGCTGACAATTCCTAACCTTGTCATCTTGCTGCCCGATTACACTGCTGCCTAGAAATATGTGTGTGGAAGTGCATTTCTTTTTCATCATTCCTATTACTCCTTGGAGGAAGAGAATGCATGATCAGAGTCAGCAAATAGGCTGTAGTGAGGAAAAAACAGAACTAATGTTACAGTAGAAATCTGTAGCAGTTTTTTAAGGACAGGAGTTTACTGAGCCAATCCTGTTATAAACCTGCTGCAGCATGACCAAGGCGACTACTGGTAGACTTTCAAGTATTTATGTTGGCCAAATACACCTAATTTGCAAGACAAAACAAGAAAGTAAAGAGTTTTGTGTGTGTGGTCTGATTGAGGAGCACTGCTCTCTGAGTTATTTCATTTGGAGAGAGGAAAAACATTTAATGGGCCAGTTCATGTATTTATTTTTAATAATTTGCTACCCAGTAAGGAAAAGAAATGCCTCTGGGGCTCCAGTTAATGAGTAGCAGTATCACTTGGAAACTGTAATGTGCAGGACACAGAAGTGAAATGTTTCCACTGCAGCAATGAGGAGAGGTTCCCATTCAGGAGGAGCTCATGAGTTGTGGTGGCCGCTGTCCACCCCAGGAGGTATGCATGGGCTTGGCTTTCATTTTTCACTGTGCACTGTTCAGAGCATATTAGTCTAAGCTTTTGGCATTGCATGTTGAAAGAATAAAGTATACTCAATAAGCAAGCAGAGGATTGATAGTAGTTACAATTTATTTCATAGAATCAGAATCATTAGGGATTGGAAGGGGGCCTTGAAAGATCGTCTAGTCCAATCTAGGATCACCTAGACCGAGTCATTTGAGACAAAACCATTCACACAGGGTTCCCTCAGCCCTATGGTTTTGTGCAAAATATGAGGCTCTTGTGGTGAGCAACAGCTGCCTTTAGAAAAAAAAAAAAGAACTTGAATTGTTCATCTCAAGCTTAGCAGTTCCAGCAGACACACAGTGGGAAATAGTCACAGGAGCCATAAGACTATTGAGTCTAACACTGATAACCTTTCCCTTGGCTGGAGTCAATTTGCAGAAGACATCAGTCCTGGTTTTGTTGCTGCTTGGCAATAAACAGGGTTTGCAGTGAATTGACAATTTTGTTTCTGGTGCTAAGGCTCCAAATTCCTTTAAGGATATTTCATTTTCAGAATTGCCCTTGGAGGTTTTGTGGTAATGCTTCCTTATTGCACCACAGCCCCAGTGTGAATGTACTTTGGGTACAGACAGAACTGGGAATAAACAGTGAGGGTGGCAAAGGAAATATCAGTTGAGTTCTTGAAGCTCCAGGAGGGTTACAGGGAGGATCACTGCGATCCCAGGAGAGATGGAGGCAATCTGCCAGGCAGACACAGCCAGTACCATCCCTTGGGTCTGCCACAGGCAGTTGCAGCCAAAGACACAAAACCACACCTGGCAGTAAGACTGGGCTAAGAAGAAAGCAGGGTTCTTGCCAGGGCTGACCAAACAGGACTCAAAAACAAGAGGAAATGTGAACGTCTATAGACACTGTACAAGCACTTATAGTTGCTCACACAGCACATCGCACCCCAGCTTTATCCCAGACACCATCCAAGAGAAGAGTTCACACAACATGTGCAAAATGGTTTAACCAAACCTAAAACACAGTGAGATTGTTGCATTCACAGTAGAGACCACAGTCCCTTTGCTGACTGACCTCCCCAACAGACATAGCATGTCTGATGGCCAGACAAGAAAGAAGGTAATGGACCTCCCCGGGACAGCTCTGCTCTCAGTCCCTGCATGTGAAACTCTGCTGTTTGTGTTTTACTGTTTCATATGATACTACTGGCTCTGGCCAGGAAGTGCGTGCTGCTTCCCTTCCATGCTTGCAGGGGCAAAAATCTTCCTGAGGGAAGACTACATTGGCATTGGAGACTTTCTTGTCCACAGGGGGCTGCTTGTCTTGAAAAGCCTAGTTTGTAACAGGTGCTTGGGCTCACTGGACTTGTCCACCTGCAAAGGGAAAGGGAATGTGTGTGGATCTTGTAATGGGCTGCAGTGACTACTTGTGCTGACTTTGCAGGGCCTGTGAGACCCTAGATGCTGTGGTAGCTTGGACTGCATCTTCAGGAGTAGAGCTGGAGAGGAGCAGTGCTGCCAAGCACACAAGGGCAAAGGAGCAAGGAGAGCAAAACATCATGAGCTGGATTCGGGCCATAGGGCTATGCTGAGCATTTCTGCAGTTGCAGAAGTTGCCATGGTATTTCAATAACTGTGGGTGATTTAGTAGCCTACCTGGGAGACGGCAGCACTGGTACCTCTGGGTTCCTGCCACATAAATCATTGCCTAAGATTTTCTAGCAAGGCAGCTTTCTTTAGGAAACCGAGGGGAACCTATATTGTGCCTCCTTTTATACCAGCATGTTACACTTGTTGGCAGGTCGGTCCCGTGTTCCCTGGCTACAAACATACTGTATTTCCAGTTTGCAATATTCTCCATTTGGAGCAGAGGACCAAAGGCAGATTGAAGAGAAAAAGCAAATTGGATTCAACTGCAGAATACAGGCAAGTCCTTCTCTGCCCTTTTTCTGTTTCTGTCAATCATCTCAGATGGAGTCAGAAGCATAAACTTCCACTCAGCAGCAGCTCAACTTTGTGTGCACAGTTGCATAAAACATCCTGGTTGTTACTGCTCTTCATTACTCCCTTGCAATGACACATAGAAAGTCTTCAGAAAGTTCTGTCCCAATACCCAAAGCCCACTTGATGCCTTTTGGTGAATGCAGATTCTCTGATTTATTTCAAAACCTGTTCAGTTCAGGCTGGTATAAACTGTACTGAAGAATCCAGTTTCAAAATGCCACCCTTAAAACTGTTAGGCAGTTATTTTCTAGTCCTTTCCTCTAATTCTTTTTGCCTTTTGATAGGGACTATCAAGAGACTCGGGAAACAATAGATAGAAATGTTGTTTAAGTTTGTCTTAGGAGAATGTGGGATATTGGCTCAAGGAGCTCTGCTGATTATCTTGGCTAGCCTTGGACATTTCCTTTGGCATATCTATAAATATTTTAAGAAACATGTTCGTGCTGAGCCAGCTTCTAATACTGTAGATTCAACTACCTGATTTCAGATACATGGCCAGATTCTGTCCCCTGTCTTCTTGGTATCACCCCAGCATAGCAGAAGTGTAACATGTTCCACAGCTCTTAGGTATTTGATCTGTTCATTATATCTTATTATTTTCAGGCTATTTGTCTTGGATGAAATCTTAAACTTTGGGGAGAGGTAGTTAATAGGAGGGAGAAGGAGAAGAGGAAACTACACAATATATCTAACAAGCATGTGACATCTAATTTAAAAATCTGTTGCTTTCTTTCAACAAAAGGGGAAGAAAGCAATACAGTCGTATTCCCTCTTTCCCAAGATATTGGCACAAGTCCTGGATTCACTGAAATTTATAGGGAGATGTAATTAATTAACTTCCAGTACAGATTAGCTCATGGATTCAATATATCTCCACTCTGATGCGGATGTAAGAAAAGGTTTTGATTAATGATTGAAACCTTGATCAGCTATTTGAGGGCTTTTACTCCATATGATCAGCTCTTTTTTCTGGCATTCTATACCATCAGCACAAAAAGCGACTTCAAAGTCAGTGTCTGGTATTCATTACTGGTGCTGCAGATGAAGCCTACACCTACAGGCTGCAGCTTTGGCCCTGTTCAGTCACTCGGAGTTTAATCACCAATTTCAGCAGCACCTGACTTCATTCTGGTGCTTCTCTTGACAAAACTCAGCAAAAAGCATAAGAAAAAATCCTGCATGACCAGAGGCTGTTGTCCACTCTCTAGTGCCCACGAAGTCAGGCAAAAGGCAATGTCTTGTCTTAAACATCAACCCAGAGCCACAGCTTGATGAAAGGAGCAGGTAAGGCAGGTCACACAGGGAGGGCAGATGCAGCTGCAAGACACTGTCACTGCATATAAGCTGTCACTGCCATTCTCCAGACTTTGGGCACTAGGTTATAGCAGTTTGATGCATTTTAAGTTAAGTGTGTCTCAGAATGTTCCTGACATTTCAAACCCACCCATTATTTCTACTCTCTCAGACGTGGCAGTGAGACAGGTTTGGAGTTCATAGAATCATAGAATCATTAGGGATTGGAAGGGACCTCTAAAGATCATCCAGTCCAATCCCCCCGCCACAGCAGGAAGCCCCAGATTAAGTCACACAGGAACACGTCCAGGTAGGCTCCAAACCTGTCCAGAGAAGGAGACTCCACAAAGCCCCTGGGCAGCCCACTCCAGTGCTCCATCACCCTCACTGGGAAGAAGTTATAGAATCACAGAATCACTGTGGGTTGGAAGGGACCACAGGATCATCCAGTTCCAACCCCCCTGCCATGTCACCAACCCCCCTGCCTATGCTTCTGTCCATGTCACCGACAAAGATGTTGAACAAGACTGGTCCCAGGACTGGTCCCTGAGGGACTCTGCTTGTCACTGGCCTCCACCTGGACATGGACCCATTGACAGCCACTCTTTGGGTGCGGCCAT
>JAOXOE010000632.1:13225010-13247698 GCA_028565055.1 Phoeniculus purpureus | reverse complement strand
TCCTAGCATTCTTCCCTGCTTTCCTCTTTGTTGGTATACATTGCTCCTGGACACAGAGGAGGTGATCCTTGAATACTTCATTTATACTTCTGTAAATCCAGCACTTCTACAGCTAAATTTATAGCTGACTCCAGCTGTAGTTCAATTGTTCCAAATCACAACTCCAAGATGAGCAATGTGATCTAGACCTTACACCAGAAGTACTGCTACTGCTATCTATTAAGAAGCAGAGAAGAACGCAGTTCTGTTACTCACAAAGTCTGAGCTAGGACAGTTCACGTTTCATGATTAACAATTTGAATAGTGATTAGGTCTGTATCATGCAACTGGATCACAATCACCCAGTGAGGAGTCCTCTGACAGCTGCAGATCAGAGAACATCCAGCAGCAGCTCCGTCTCTTCTGAGGCCAGTTGAAAAAAACTTCCCTGCTCTGTGTTCTTTAGGAGTGAGGTTCTAATATTTTATCTGTTGGCAAAATGGCTCCTGGCTCTAGCAGGGGTGCTTCACATCTCAGTCATCACATCTGGGCAGTTTTTGGTGGCAGCCTATGTAATGATTAGGTTTTGTGACAAAACCAGTCATTTCACAGATACTATGAGGTGGCCCTACCTGAGCAACTCCACAGAGAAGACTCATAACCTCTTACCTCTGATCTGCTACTGAAAATGGAGTCACTTACTTAGGTTTTGTAGTCATTCCATCGGGAAGACAGACCTCATATACAGCAGATGCAGTTCAGTAGAATGACGCATCTTTGACGGTCAGTACCAGAGGCATGCACAAAAACCTTAGGCTGCTTTCCGTGTTGTTGGTTCCAAGTTTCATTTACAGGACAAAAATAACTGTCATATCCTTGGATTGTTTTGGGCACAGTGATGATTTTCATGGGGTTCTGTTGATCAAACCTCATGAATTTCCATTGCCACCAGGGGAGTGCAGATATACTCTCCCAGATGGACAGGAACATGACAGGTAGCTGTGCACAGGATAAATTACATGCTGGTGTTGGTAAAGATCCATTTCATATTAACTCTGTGGTCCAGATTCCCTACACTCTTCAAACAGTATAAATCGGGAGACATCCTATGGAAACCAAAGAGCATTCCTGTAGAAAAGAGAAGGAAGGTCCCTGCTTAAATTTGCCTTTAAATATTGCATCAGGATTCCAACATGATGCGGTGCAGTGAGTGGACACTTTAGTCGGAAGTCCTCTATTCAGCTAACGGCATCTCTGAAATAATAAATTCCTTATGCCAAAAACCATGGTCTGATCCACTGACAAGCATGGGGAGCAGGTTCCCCTTCTGGGTCCAAATGAAACAGCTTAATAGGCTGTTACAGACAGACCTGTGGAAGTAGGTGGCTTTTTCACTTTAAGCTGCAGTACCGGGAAGGCAGTGACTCAGTCTCAGTGGTACCTTGTAAAACGAGAACTGCTGCAAAACTCCGGGTCTGAGTTTCCTTGCACTGACATTAGTTTTGCTCCACAATTGCTCACTTCTATTGAGATTTGAAGCAAACAGACTTTCAGAGCTCCACATTGCTGTCAGGTCTCCTGGCTGCAATTAGGAAGGATCCATGTAATTATTTTCTGGGTGTAAATCAGCACAGTGTTGTGAGAGCTGTGCCGTCAGCAAAATGCAAAGTCCATTAACATCGCCACGTTCTGGCCTGCCATTCCCCAACTTCAAAGGCTGACAGCAGCAGAGAGGTTTAGAAGACCGCTGGCAAAGTCCAGGGACTCCAGCAAGACTTCAGGGTGAGAGCCTGATTCTGTAAACACGCTTTGAGGAACATTTGCAGGAACACTTACTCTGAAGTCTGGAGAAACTCGCTGCTCAAACCCATTCACAAATTGTTTCCATCTTCCAGTTCCTTCACAGGTCTCTGCCAATCATTTAGACCTGTTTTACTTCTAAGGATAATTCACTTTTTAAAATAAAATAAAATTTAAAAATAAAATCTAGCCTGTGAGCAGCTTTCAGCATGTGTCAGGAAGAGATAAGTCACCCAAAGCTCTGATGGCCCACCAGGGTGCTTTAAAGGGAGCCAGACTCCTGTCTACACAGTCCTTATTAGGATCTTTCTCTCCATCTCCTTCTCTCACTTCCTTTTGGCATTTGCCCTCTAAACTGAACAGCACCTGAGCTAGTATCTTGAGCCTCACCAATCCGTGGAGTTCAAATCAAGTTCAAATGTTCTAATTAAAATGTGCTCTTCCTCTCTATCATTAGATAGCTGCAAACAGATGACTGGAGCTTCCTGACGGGGAAAGGTTGGTCAATGGCCTTATATCCGAATGGTGAAACATCTCTGCTGGGAAACAAATTTTGACTGAAGTCATCCATGTAAGGATATCTATTACCCTGGAGCAGTAGCAGCGGTATTAAGACTTCAACAATTCTTCCCGTGGTCTTGTGGGAAAGCATTTTGTCCTCTAAAGGTGGTATATTGGTATCTGACTCCCTGTTCAGACTTGACCTGCTCTTTCCACTTGAACAACTCTCAGAATGGTAGGCAAAGTAGAAGGAAGAGGAGCTTTGTGAAGAACTGACTTTCTGCTACAGCTGCTAGAAGAAAGAGCTGGGATCGTCTCATCCCCAGTTGGAAAAAAATATGCTTTCTTTTCAGAAACATGCTGAGCCCCAGTCACACTGCACTTTCTCTGCCCAGAAGCAATGACTCACTACATTTCTGGCACTTTTGCTTCTTTAAAGAAATGAAACACCAGGTTCCATGGTCCCAAGTTTGCTTCAGAATGAGGGAACAAAAACATAGTCTCTTGGAAAACAAAAGTCAAATATTTTGAAACCTTATCAGTTAAGTTTTTAGTCAAAATTCAGGACAGGTCTGCCCCTGGCAATGCTTGCCCTGGCACAAAGATTTTCTGAAAACAGTGATGGCAGCTGAACTTTTGAGCCATTCAGAGTCTACTTGGGCTTGAGCCTGTGCTGATTGTATTTTCTCACAATAACCTGCCCAATAGATGGACAAATTCTAATCCAAGCCCTTCTCAAAAGTTAAACTAGAAATTAAAGCTTTGTGGTGTCATCAGAAATCACTGAAGAACAGCTTCATTTCAAACTCCAGAGGTGTTTGAATAGCTCTGGTCTCAGGTCTGAGTTTCCTGTTTGCCCCTTAACCCATGCAACACAATCCCCACCATGACTAATATGCCAAGACTGATCAGAGGTCTCTTGAGGTCTCTTCATCGCCAAACTGGTGCTGCTACAAGTTTGTAGGGATACGTACATCTTCATCAGCTAAAGCTGTAATGGTCCCATCACCACTTCTGAGAACAATCCTGCAAGGTGCTCTCTTCCCAGGAGATTATTGTACCCTTTGCAGAACTGGGTTCATTCCTCCCCTGAGTTCTCATGTGCTTAGGCATTTGCTTGGGCTGTGGGTCCATGAGAAGCCCATGTTAGCAGACAATGGAGCTAATGCTGAAAGCAACAGCCCAGTTCTCCACTGCCTCAAAGCCCCTTCTTCCTTTCTTAGGACAACACGGGAGGTGCAACAACAACAACCAGAACCATCAAATCACCGTTGCCTTCCTAATCACAGAATCATCATGGCTGGAAAAGACCTCCAGGATCATCGAGTCCAACCTTTATCCAGGGCATGGCAGACTGGCTGTGCTTCCTTAGGGAACAGAGCTGCCTGAAAGGGCTGTGGAGGAGCATTTCCCTGTAGAGGTTTATCTTCCAGTTACTGATGCAACTCATCGCTAAAGAACCAGAGGCACATTTGCCTGAAACTATTTTTGTTGCAGCAGTAGCATTGTTGAAGCCATGATGAAAGGATACGAGCCCGTCTAGGTTTGTGGGGAAAGATAACATCTTCTATTGGAGTAGCTAATACTGTTGAAAAAAACAGACACCCTTTTGGAAGTAATATTATCCTTTATTATCTCACTGTTCCCCCTCCCCTGTGACCCCCTACCATCCTTCATGTGAAACAATAAATACTTACAAAGTGGAAGGAAACTTGACCCTCTGGGGCAGGTAAGAGACAAAGCCTTGTGTCTGACTCCTGATCCCCATACCTCTCCTGCTGGTATTGGTAAGAGATCTCCCAATGCTCAAGGGCATGGCATGGCCTCTGCCTGCCCTGCTCTTCCTTGCCAGAAACAACAATGAGAGAGTGCTCTCACGGGGGCCTTGGTAATGAGTACTGCTGATTAGGGTCCCTAATCTGGCCTCTTTGTGCCCCTCAGTCAGCACCTCGTGGGTCAGTGAGAGCCCACTGGCAGCTGGAAGTTGTAGGTTCATACAGTGAAGTACTTATGCAGTGAAGGCATCTTAGGTTCGATATCAGGAAAATCTTCCCCCGGCGTGGCTACTGATGCACCAGAAAAGATTTGTCTGGGGTGACTGCCCAAATGCTTCAAAATGTTAGAGAAATATTTACCAAAAATTACTTTTCCTAAAAAGTACCTTGTGCTGCCTGGGGGCAGATAGATGTACCAAGTCAAGCAGACATCAGATCCTTCTCTGGGAGTCTGTTTCCCTTTTTGGGCTGTCCACTTCCCCTCCACAGGCTTGCAGGACCGTCTCAGCTATGCAGTTTTGCTCTGCTGATCCAGCACAGGGACCAAGGAGCTGATTGCAGTGCCCTGTGAATTTGAGGCTGCGTGTTTTCCACCTGGCTGTCCTGTACGAGAAGAGGAGTCATATGGAACGTAACAACAGCTCTTTTTTTGCCTTCTCACAACTGTCACCCGAGGAAGGCATCTCCAGCTTGGGGCGATGCAGCCATTTCTCAGCTAAATTTGTAGCCATTTCTAGAGCCCTTTCTCAGGTAAATAGACAAGAAGGTGTCTCCATAAACCATGGTGTCCTCACTCCTAATGAGTATTCAGGTTTTCAGGAGCAGGTCCTAGTGCAGCACCTTGTCAGAGGTGGCAGTAGCGTGAGGAGGGAAGAGAGGATCATAATGTGGGTTTCAATAACAATTTTCAGCAACACCAGAAGAATGTAATAGAGACCAGACCTGAGTAATTTGCTTAGACTAGGAATAACACCTACAGAGGATGGTGCAGAGTCTGGGGTGACAGTTAGATGTCAGTGGGAATGCATGTGGTTCAAATTAAATTAATAATATGATTTTGTGAGTGGGGAAGACCTTTGTTTCATGCTGATGTGGAGGGAGAGAAAGGTTGCCAAACCTACTCAGGGTCCATTTTCAACTGCCTGCATGACCACATGTTATGTTATCTTCATGTTATTTCATACCGCAGAAATCACTTCCATGCCCTAATTATTGCCTAGGGCAGAAGTGACCCAGGAACTTCTCTCAAATCAGGAAACACTGCCCCGTTTCAGGAGCCAGGAACAGTGGATCTACATGAGGACAGGTATCCAGCTCTTGTGTGTAAATGGAGCTGGTCATGAGTATAAGATTTTCCTTCTCTAGAGAGTATCTTGAGCTGGCTGGAAACCTCTCAGCAGAAAAATTTCTGGTTGGTTCAAAGGAAAGAGAGAGAGAGAGAAGAAAGGAGAGACTGATGGAGAGGCTGTGAAAACATGTCAATTTAAACAGAAACTTGTTTTCAGTAGTATCGGTTTCTTTTTAGTTCATGTTCTGATTCATAACAGCTTTTTTATCATATTACAAATCTACATTAATTTCACATTACTGGTTCAGTTTATGTTGGTGTTATTTAAGCTGTACAATGTTTTAAAACAACCCAGCTACCTGTCCTCTCTTGGGCTGTTATTCTTGAGTCCTTTCAGTTGCTGGTTTTAATCCTTTTCAGGCAGACTAAAAGGTCCAGCTTTCCAGGGCCATGAGTACACAAGTGCTCCCCTGCCAGCTGCACTCTCCACAAGGTTAAACTCTGCTGCTATCTGCTCCTTCACTTGTAAAGTTGTGCAGGACATTCCATGAATAAGATCTGTCGTCTTGTCCTGCAGGTCTGTGGGGTGAGCAGTTGTGTTTGGGAAAAGATTTTTAAAGGCTTCTGAATAGGAGGTTAATCCACAAGATAAAAGTAAGGAATAGAAAGGTGAAAATTCAGAATGGATCAGAGGAAACAGTTTTCTAGCTAATGTGTGATCAAACTACAATACTTCTCTCATAATATTGTTAGACACACAAAAAAACCCCCACTGAATTGGCAAGAACCTAAAAGGTGTGTACTTCTTTATAATAAGCATATCAAAGACTGTAAATAATTAATGGCATTTTGATTTAAAGGGTTATCAAAACCTCTGGTTTCGGGGTTGAGGCTAATATTTAGCAAGATGTGTAAGGAAACTTTATTGAGACTTTCTTCTCCTGCTTTGGAGGGTATCTTTCCCAAAAGCACTAGTGCCTGCTACCTATTGACAGAAAACGAGGAGCCATCCTACATGAACTTTCTTTTACAGTGCTGTCTTGTTCATGCTCTCTAAAACTGAGTAGACATTGAGATAAATTATCTGGCAGTATTTAAAAAGGAGTGGATAAATCTGTAGATAATAAAATTACTCTGACCTTCCTTGAAGGGGAAGTCACAGGGCTGTGACTCTGCATTAGATAATTCCAGACCTTCATATACACATACATGTATATACACACATTTATATGGAGCAAAAGACTCCTGAAGAAACTCAAAGACATGCTGTATATTTGCACAGCCCTGGGGCTGTCTCTCTTCCAAAAATATAGGCAGAGCAATTACAGCAGAAACAAGATTAAGATTTAAGATTAATTTAAGATTAGGGTATTGTTGGCTGATGGGGGATTTAATTTTTTCAGTGACATACCCCAAACATCAGAAAACCTAAATGAAAGACTACTTTCTTCCCACTGGTTTTTGCCCCATAAAAACTTGTGACACAGTGATCCACAGGATACTCCAGCCTATTATCCCTGCCAACACTGCATATCCTCTCTCACAGAGCTGATATGGCTTGTATTATACTACATTATCTCTGATGTAATCTGGCTAGTCTAATTGGAGCTGACTGGGTCTCTGATCTATTGAGACTACACATCTCTGTCTTCACACCTCTCTTGGCTACAGTAGCTGTTAAAAAGAGCCCTAAAGGCAACTGACATTCTTGACTGCCAGCCCAAACGAGTCAGCTGTAAGGAAGACTATTTCCCAAAAGACATTCCCTCCCCCACAGAGCTTTTGGCTGCCACTCTGTTGCCATGTCCAGCCAAGAACATCTGGCTGTCAGATCAGAGAGAGGCAGAGCTCTCTGTGACCCTTGACCCTGGCTGCCCTGTCCCTACCCCTAGAAGGGGGGTTGCCATTGTCTACCAAAGGGGCTGGTGCCCTCAGGCTGATTCCCATGAACAACTTTCCACCTGGTGCTGGCCGGCCTCAGGCTGGTAGCCCTGGCTGCAAGGTCAGGGGCTGAGAGGGGCACATCCACCACACAGCATCCCCTCCCAGGATCCTCTGCATGCATCTTGGTGGGAGCCATACCCAGTGGCCCATGCTGCAGGCTGCACTGTGCTACAGCCAGGGAGTCCTGGGGGATCTTCTCCAAAGCATCAGCAACTACCTAACACATAGCAGAAATGTGACACCGAGTCACACTCTGCTGGTGGTGGCAAAAAGCCAGAGCAATTGCACTCAAGTCAGTTGAGTCCAATTCTGTGTGACTAGGACACAGGGTCTGTATGTCTGGGCTTGTGTCCTGATCATAGATATATTTCTGGCTTTGCATCGCCATGCAGGAATACAAGAGACAAAGGAATTATTGTCACATTCCAGGTGGCTAACAGAAAGCAAAAGTCCCTAGTATATCTTAGCTTTCAGCCAAGCTGCTTTTAAACAATTATGCATCAGCAAAAAGCCAGTCTGCTTAGGGTTCTTGGCCACATTTCCTCCAGAGCTCTCTCTGTTGTGCACTGGGGGCTCTACACATCCCCCTTCACTTTGCCTTCATTAAAATTGCGATCTGTTTACTCTGGCCTGAGACTTTTGGACAGAGATGCCGATGTTTGTTTCCCAGTGGTAGATTCATGGGAGAAGCTGTGGGGAGGGGAGAGTGGTCTTCTAAACTTTGCCCCAGTTTCTTAAAAACAAAAATGTAGTGAAGAAAGACAGCTGTGCCCCGTGCCCCACACCTGCTCACCATCGCGATGGGCTGCTGCGTCGTTCCCAGAGAGCTGCACTACACTGCCATTGCTGCAACAGCCAAAGCAGGCGTGAGCGTTTGCTCCTGAAAGGGCAGCTCCTAGTGAAGGCATCAGCTCTCCTCCAGCAGAGGGAAGCCTCTCTGCTGTCTATCCTGCCTGTACTGCCTGGGGCATGAAGACCACAGGAGACAGACAGCTGCTTCTGGTAGACAGACAGAAAAGCCGAGGTGAGGACAGAAGGATGACCCAATGTCCCAGCGGGAGAGCTGGAGATAGGCTGGGGCTCAGTGCCTCTTCCTAGTTCCACCAGAGACCATGTGCCTGGAGCACAGTGGCCCCCCAGTTCATGTTTCTGGGATTCCACCTTCTGTCCACTTTGCTAGCCCCTGACCTTCAGAAGGGCATAAAACAGAGGAGAGAAGCAATCTAAAGAGAGAATGAGTTTGAGAAATTGCTGTGAAGCAGATGTCTGGGAATCATTACGAGAATGCGCTCAATCTTCCCAGAGCAGCTGAAAGCTTTACTGCCAACAGCACTTGGCTGCCAGTCTCCCATTGCTGTATAAATGATGATAATGGTCTTAGCTACTTCTGCACACGTCCTCCTCCCCCTCGCTGTGGGGGTAGGCTCTCCTTGGCAGTCGTAAAGCTCTTGTTATATGTAAGTAGTTGGCAGCAAGGCTTGGGGCTGAACAGAAGAGGGACATGGGGTAAGGTCTCTCCTCAAACTAATGGGCCCCTGCTGCGGCATTTTGTGATCATTACGTAGCTGCTTCTGGTGCCTTTAGCAAGCAGCATTTGCTTATTAACAAACACTGAGCTTTGATAGCGAGTGAAGGGTCAGAAACATCCAGCAGTTATAGGAAAAAAAAAGCAGAGCCTCTTTCTTTGTTGCAGCACTGACCAGAACCCACTAAGTTCCTGGTGCTTAGTCCCTCAGTCTAAGAGGATGGTGTCCTCTACCTACTGTGACCTATTACATATCTTTGCAAGATTCATATTCCCACAACCCCCTGGTTACTCCAGGCTTGTCTCTGCTTTGTGTCCTCCTGGACTGAGATCCCATACTTCCTCGCTTTGCATTTCATTTGGTGGTACTTAGTTGAGGCTCAAGGGTTTACTCTGCAGCAGCGCTAGAGAACTCTTTCTATGTGGTGCCAGGCCCTGACGATGAAGGGCTCAGCACCCAGATAGTCTCAATAGCACACTGAGCAGCAACAACAGAACAAACACTAAGCAAAGCCTTTGTGGCCACGGAAATATTCCTTACTGCAAAACAGTAAGGCAGAGCTCCTTAGCCTGTGGCACCTGTTTCACAGAGTGTGTGTGGAGTTAGATCCATCAGGCTTCTTAGATGTGACTTGCTCCCTGCAGCAGTATTGTCCCTGCACAGATGTATGAAAACAGGCAGCTTTCCCACCTGTAGGGTTTCAGGCTGTGTGCTTGTACTTCAGGCATGAAACTTGTCAAATAGCAGCAGCAAATAATCAAGTACACAGAGATTGTGCCCCTGCCCATGTGCCACAGACCTAGCCCTGTTCAAAAGAACATGGTGTTCACAGATAACACCTCTAAAGATGAGTTTTCTTTGTCTAGAGAGGGAATAGAGGCACAAGTACCTTCCTTTGCAGAGGAAAGGGAGCTATTCTGACTTGCAAATACACATTCAAGGTAAGGATGTTCTAAGTTTGCCTTTTTTTTTTATTAAAAGACTCCAGGCTTCTCTAGGAACTTTTGATGCTCATGCACAGGTCTGTAGAGCACACGTGATAGCTTTACTATCTGCCCTATTGAAGGCACAGAAAATGAGTATCAGACATTCTGAGTAGAAACCTGGCAGGTCCAGTGATCTCACTGTCAAAGAGCAAGATAAGAGTAAACCAGAAAGCACCAGTAGCCCTCTCCCTAGTTCACTGGTGGGATGCTCTGCATGGATTTTCCACTATCAACCACCCAGATTTGAACACTGGGCCCCTGGCACCCTTCCAGCAAGACTGTTGGAATCCAGTAGACTCTGGCATGAGTAAGAGGCGAGTGATCCCTCCTTTGACTTACTCCGAAATGAAAAGCAGGCACAAGCAGGCCTACACCAGCCAAGAAATATTTCTCTGTAAATCTCCTTTTGGTGGGATTAGTAGCAGCACAGAACAACGGCCATGTACTTGTTTTGGCCCCTCTCAAGCAGTGGAAACATGCAGGCAGCTTCCCTACCTGCAAGCACCCTCAGTGCAGTTGCTGGGCTTCTTTCACACCAGAATGGTGCAGTACTGCAAACAGATCAACTCTGCTAAAGCATTTCCTAGAGAAAGCCTTATTATGGCAAGGCTTTGGGCTCAGAGGTCTCTCATGCTTTTGATGCTACAAACTCACAGGCTGACCTATTCCAGATGACTTGCACTCAAGAACTGTGTCGCTTCTCTGCTGTTGTTTTATTACAAAAACTTGAGTTTCCTAAGTCTCCTTTATAGAATTTCCCAAGGGTTTGACTGGAGAAGATGGGAGAATCAAACCAAGCACATCATTCCAGGACCAGCTCTCTTTTCACACGTGGAAAGATTTTGATACTGAGGTTAAAGTTTGGCTTAAGCCAACTGAGTCAGCCAGATACAGAACTATACAGCCAAATACCTACCACACCTGGTGCTCCTTTCTCCTCACATAACCTGCTCTCCTGCTGCCAAGTCCATCCTTCCGCGACACTGACTGTGTTCTGAGCAGAGCAGCTTTGTTCTAAAGGATAAAAAAAGAAGTCATTTTTACCAGAGTCATAGGAGCAACTGAGTAGTTCAATCTGCATTAGGTGTTTGCAGTTAAGAGAAGACCTACATGTCTTGGTAGTGGAGGTGCTGTTTGGAGCTGGTAGTGGAGGTGCTGTTTGGAGCACCAGTTCTGAGGCCTTTTCACAGAAAAAGTCCACCAAAAAAAAAATTCCATCAATTAACATGTCACAGGAAATTTTTCATTAATGATAAAAGAGTGAATTAATTGGCTGAAATCAGACCATTGTTAACCAGAAAAGCTGTGAAGCCTCATGGGGACAGCAGCTAGAACACTTGGTGCCACTCCTTCTCCTTCACAGACTGAGACACGTGGGTGGATCATACCCCTCAGTGTGAAAGGTAATCGAGGTAATGTGGGCTTCCAGCCTCTTCAAGAAGATGAGCATCCAAATACAAACAGCAGTGCTTAGATTCGTTTCCGAAGGGTCGTCAAAACACAAAGGAAAGGCAGATGCGAAACAAGCAGTAGCAATTCCACATCCATCTTTTTGCCTTCATACAAAAATCCTCAGCTTCTGCTGAAACACGGAGCAGTACGGTATAACCCAGGAATGGGAAGTAATCTGGTTTTAGATGTCTGTGCTTTCCTATTGTTTGGTGAAACTAATTTCCCTTCTCTAGCTGCCTGGACCTAAATAAAGCACATTCAAAAATACAGACAATGTGTATGGCATATGCTGAAGCTGTATTAGATCATCCCACGTGGCTCTGCCTGCATCCTTCTGTTCTCAATCCTGCCACCCTACTGCTCTCATTTCACCTGCAGTGCTAATGCATTACTACACAGAAAGGCAGACACACGTACACAAAGAACAGGAAAAGAGAAGGAAAGCCAGGGGAGTACTCTGGTACATTGAACTGCCTGACAATCCTTCTGGGGGCTTTAAATCTTTTGTTTCAAGTGGGGACTTTCTTGAATGACAATGTTTAAGCCAGTTATCTAATACCCAGGTGTAAAAACCTCAGCAAGAACATATATGGTATAAAAGAAAACTCCTTTGCTCCCACTCCAGACTACAAGTAACAGCTGCTTTTGCAGGGCTGCTTTTGACCAAGTGATAGATCTTACCTCCTCAGAAACACCAAAGAAACATCTGTAAGACATTTTGGGGTAGACGTGCAGCCCTGAGCCAAGAGGTGGCAATCAAAAACAAAGCCTAGGGAGAAATTTTATCTGTAGACATTGGGACAGTTCCTTGTGTTGCTGGGTAACGCTGCTTTGCAGCAGATTTGGGAGCAATGTCAACGTGAGAAGGTGTTTTGGGTTGCTGGTTTGTCATCTGAGGTTTGAAGAGATTTTAATGCTTTACATTTCCTGGTGCTAGCAAACAGTCACGATCGACCTGATCTTTAATGACGTGGCATCAGTATTTTTGACACCAAGTGAAACAAATTAAAACCTGTCTTAAAGCACATACTCAATTTTTTTTAAATGACATTAGACTTTCCCAAGATGAAACCCCTTTCTAATTACTTTGTTTTGAAAAATGCCAAAATCTGCCTTTTTTTTGTGAATGATTTTTATAACTGACCACTTACATGAAAAGTCTTTAAATATTTTGATATTGCAGACTATACGTGTCTTGCCTCATGCAGAAACAAGCCAGAAACTTTTGCGGTGTGAAGCTAATCACTAACTATATCACAAACAGTTTGTCCACGTCCTGATTTTACCAAGAAAGCTGAGCAACCTCCGCTAAGGCTTAAATTGATATTGAAGAAGAAATAGGTGTTTCAAAGCTGACAGTTCTCACGGTAGAACACACATAAGGCCCCAAAGTACTGTCTCCACAAGTGAGGAGCATGCAGTAATGACACCTCACTGTACTCCAGGTATCTCAGAGAACAGCTGGACTCGTTAGCCACAGGCAACTTGTAATTTTTTCTAGACAGAACATCACTTGTTAGGACATGAGCATTTTGGATTATTGATTCATATTTATATCTATATTGACTGTGTTTTGCCTGTCTGGCTCTGAAGTTCAGGTGCTGCAAGTGGACAGCCACTGCCAGGGAAAGTTGCCAACAAGCCTCAGAAAGCCACATGCTGGTCCCAGCACCTGGCTTTTACAAGACTTCGTCACTGTTGCAGCACTTCTATTTGGCGTCTGCACTTACCCCCACCCACTACATTTCTGATCTCATCTCGGCTTTATTAGCACGTTCTGAAGTGTTGAGAATCCTTAAAAGGGCTCCTGGACCAAAAAGCCTTGCCTTCCCTGTCATTTAACTGTTGATGGTCTGTTGTTAAACAGTTTTAATCCGGGTGTTTTTAGACAACTTGTTTTGTTTTGCTTGTCCTTAGTGCAGTTTTGTTTCTTGTCAGATTTCAAACCTACATGGAAGTCAGAGTTAAGCACACTCCACAGCTACCCACCCACACAAAAACACTGGTGACCCAGATGCTGATTGGACCCATAATGGCTTTTGTTTCTTATTTCAGGGCTCCATTTGCCTAGAGAGAACACTATTTCTCCAGCTAATGGTGAATAATGTGAAAAACATGTTAAGCCCTAGGTGCACTTTCTAGTACACCCTCTTTCATTCTCACTTCATATGCTGTCTCATTAACAACCTTCATTCAAATCAATATTGTGTGACCTTCTCTAGAGAAATGGATCAATGGATTCTGGACTGACTCACGCTAAACTCAAAGTGTGTTAAGCCCAGCCTTGCTTTTTCCCCTCTTGCCTTGCTCCTCCATTGGAGGTTTTTCAGATCAGCTTTTATTCAGAAGTGCTGGACTGTGTGATTC
Source organism: Phoeniculus purpureus (assembly GCA_028565055.1). NCBI lineage: Eukaryota > Metazoa > Chordata > Aves > Bucerotiformes > Phoeniculidae > Phoeniculus > Phoeniculus purpureus. The sequence goes on along the minus strand of JAOXOE010000632.1, from coordinate 13,234,080 downwards.
TCATACCTAGGTTAGTAAAGCATCATGACGCAGAGGGTCTTGCTGCCTAATGATAGATTTATTGCTGGAGCGCTTGGCATGAGGATTGTTTTGGATGAGGGATACCACACTGAGACTAGAAAAACTTGCATTCAATTCCTTGCAGAGCAGTCACAGACTTCCTTCCTTTGGTTAAATCACTTCACCTGGCACATGCTTCAATTCCCCATCTGTGCATAGGTGTATAATATTTCCCCCTACCTCTAGTCATCTAGATCTTTGCAGGTTCAGGGTATCACAAGGATGAGGAATGCAGACCCATAACACTACAGTTCACTTTCAATGAAATACCTAACTATCTCATAACACACAGATAAAACTAAGATGCAAATGATACCTAGATGTTGTGTCAGATCATCGTGCACAAGCCTCGTGTTTCTTAAGTTTGAAAAATTACTAAATATTGCAAAGGGGAAAACAGCAGCAAAGACTTGATGGGATTGCATAACCGCAAGTTTCTTAGAAAACCATTTAACTTAAACAGACACGAAAGTTCAGTTCTTCCTGGGTCAGAGAAAAGGCAAAAAGCACATTAATAGTCAGGACTTAATTTTTACATTTCACAACTTCTCTGACTCCTAGAGACACTGACTCCTCCTGGTTTATAGACATCATTTGTACCACCATCAGTTACCACACGCTGCTGGATTTCCGGTCCCATGTGGAATTCCCAAACCGTGAGAGTAGCTGATCCAGTTGCCACTGGGATCAGGAAGATCCAGCTATCACACCACTGTTACCCATGGGAGTAGACAAGGTTAGTGGAGGTAGGTGACTGCATGCTCATCACACAGCAGGATGGGGGCCAGGGGATCCCTTTTCCTAACCAAACTCCCATCCAGCCATGCACTTTCTGAATTATTGTTTGGGCTAGCTAATTGTAGCTCCACACTAATAAATCTCTCCCGACCTCAGCCTCTTCTCCATAAAGCGTAACAAATGTTCCGCAGCTTCAGCCTCTTGACCATAAAGCATACGCCCTTGCAGTGATCTGGTTTTTCCTCACAGTGTTATTTCTCCTCTTACTGCTCCTGTCACAGCTTTGCCTGCACAGCCCATCAATTAACAACGGTGGCTAGAAAGGAGGAGTTTTTACACGGAGTTAAAACAGAGCCACCAAGTGTAGGGACCTTAATGCCTCCTTGTGTTTCTGTACAAGCAGCATGAGGTGGAAGTGGCAGAAAAGGACAGCTTGGGGGTGGGGGGAAAGGGGGCAGAGCAAGATAATAGACTTCATTTAACACCATTTAAATGTCAGTTGAAGTGAGACATGCTGGTGGCAGGGGAGAGGTTACAACTGATCAGCTACAAAGCTTTGAATAGTTCGCCAAACCAAACTTCTTCCAGGTAATTTGCTTCTCTCTGTTTTGCGTTCCTCTCCTCTCACCACATTTGATCAGTGAACGTGCAATGACGGCTGCTGTCAGGGAGTCAGCAGGTGAAGCTGCCCAGATCAGCAGCAGAAATGAGCAATGCAAAAGGAAACTGACGTATCAAAGATACTGGCACACAGGGAGAACGTCAAGGGTTTCCTTCCACAGATAATGAATGAACTAACGAAGAGCAAAACTGAAGGCAATGAAAAAGTGAGAAAGATCTGAGATTACTTCTGCTGGGGAGGAAAAGATCTTTGTTGAGTGGAAAAAGAAAGGATCAAATAACAAACTTCTTTCACAGCTCAAAGATCATACCCAAGCGGTACTGGCGTGTTCTTTCTATTCACTGCAGGTACAAACCTTAGGCGCAGGTACAAACCTTAGGCTCAGGCCAAACCTGGAGCTAAATCGACACATTCTGGGGGTCCATGCAGTGGAGAAGCTCTGTTCCACAAGGTTAACTAGCATGTTGATGACAGCACGAAGAGTAAAAATACCAGATCTGGAATGCAAGGTTTTGAGAAGTGGTGTTGTAAATGTCAGGTTTTGAACAAAATACGGCTTGTTTTTTCTTTGCTGTGCCATCATATATCTGCTACAAGAAGTATTTTGTTATTAACTCCCTCTGGGGAAATCCAGAACAAGGCCTTGTTTAAATTAAAACTTTTCATTGTGAAAAACCCTTTAAGAGCTTTGCACGTAATGAGTGAGGTCACCTTGCTAATTTACGCAAGTTGCCCTACAGTCGTCCTGCTGCAAAGAAGGAGTTCTGGACTATGCCAAAACCCTCTGGGGGCTAGTAATGTTTCCTCATGACAGTCCCAGAGAAGAAAAATATCTGAATAAAAGATCTTCGTTTAGGGCATCCATACAGATACAAGGCAATAGGGCAGGCTTAGGTCTTTATGACTGTGGACATGGCTTTCCAAAGTTCAGTTTTGTTTACTTCCAACAGATCTCATAGGAAATCAGGCACGATGGAAAAGACATCAAGGACTTCCACATCACCCAGTCTACAAAAGCAAAACTAAAGCAGCTCTAATTCAGTGTCCCAGTGTCATTAGTTAACTGTCAATGAGCCCTGAGCTGAGTTTAACCAATGAATTTAGTCAATGTGCTAATGGGCCAAAGGAAAAACCGAACAAGGAGAGTTCAAGACCACTTATATCTCATGTTTTCTGTGTGTTTTCAAAGCCAAAACACAGAGGTCTTATTCAGGTACCTTGCCCACTCTTCTGTGCAACCTGATTTACTTCATGGCTGATATAATGATTCAGGTAACATCCTGAATAACAAGCACTTGCTGTTTTCCTGAACTTAGACAGTTCTGTGGCTCCTAAGCTTTTGCAGAAACTATCACGCATCCTCTGAACACAGCCGTGTGCTCATCTGTGCTGCCAGTCCTTATAAGGACCTAATCTGCATCAGGATGCTGTTCTCCAAACGCTGGTGTTATGTACAGAATGTTCTCAAAGTGCTTTCCTTTTTACACACTCAAATAATCAACAAAAGGGACGAAATTCACAGGTCATCACACAGGGGTAAGTTAAAAGTCAGCAAAATCCATGGAATAAATAATGATCAGATCTTGATCACTCTTGCTTAGGCCCTTGCAGTTCCAGTTGCTGCTTCATGTGGCAGCACTAAATTCTAGTCAACAAGTGAGTCCGGCACATTACCTGTATCTCAGTTTCATGCTAAAGGATGGCGACACATAGGTGTGCAACTTCAGCAATAATATGGTGTATCCATCACAGACTTCCTACTTGTTCAGACAGTTATCATGGACATTAGACTAGAGGGGTCTATTAAGCCATTTCTAAAGATCCCACATGGTCCCACGGTACTACATGCATGAAATTAAAATCCAGTACTGCAGAAGCATCCCTGTGCATGCTATTAGATTATCTACAGATTTTAAAATAATCTTTCTAAGAAAACCTAATTCATGCCTCTAAATCCACCACACAAACATTTACAGGTTGTTCAGTTCAATAGGACTGTCCCTGAAGAAAACTGTGCGATTCACAGTTGCACATTATTTCTGAGTTGGGAAGATTTTCAAGCTCTCAGTGATCAGTTGTAATAAAATGCAGAATAAGGTTGTGTTCTGCAGTCAAAACACGGAAGCTGGCACAGAACAAGGTAAACTCTACCTACCCCTGCAATAATGCTAAACACACCTTATCAATTTTTGACCCAGATACACAAACATAGCAAGATAACAAATAACTCATTCTTGGAAAAAGGCCTGGCACTGATTTTTATCTTAAAACTCAAATAAATATAAAAAGCCTGCCAGAGCTGACCATGTCAATCTCAACCACCTCATATGGATTCATTATATGAAGTGAAAAATGAGGAAAAACTGGAAAGGGCTGCCCAGGGGGGTTGTGGAGTCTCCTTCTCTGGAAACATTTAAAGCCCACCTGGATAAGTTTCTGTGCAACTTGGTCTAGGTGATCCTGCTCTGGCAGGAGGATTGGACTAGATGATCTTTCGAGGTCCCTTCCAATCCCTGATGTCCTGTGATTCTGTGAAAAAGGTGTTTTACGCTGTGAATGAGCTATTCAGAACAAGTGTAGGCACTGAACGCTATGGAAGGAATGTTAGCTTCAGAAGTTATAAGCATGATTATTAACAGCTAATATCTTGGAGAAATTAAAGGGAATTCAAAGAAAATGAGGTCACTATTTTCATTTAAATAACAACTGGCTTTGAATAACATTAAATATAGGCTTACACCTGCCAGGAATCGGCTGAATAACAACCTTATTAATAATCTTTGAAACCATCGCTGATCAGCCAGAGTGGAATGCGTATCACTATTCAGTAGCACTTTTGTGCATCAAATTCTTGTGGGAAATCATGGGACAGTAACAGGCAACAACTTCAGCCTAGGGGTGGTTTAGTACTGCTTTTAGTCTTTGCTATTCCCGCAGTGCAGATGATAGCCTAACAAACCCAGCAGTGTCCCTGCTCTCTAGCTAGAAGCTAGAGAGAGGTTAGAGAAGAAGTGTCCCACAGTCAGCTCAGTGCAGTGCTATTTGGTGCTCAAATTTGTGAATACAGGTCCCAAAGGTTTAATCTTCAACTTCATTTCTGGAGTTCTTACTTGACACCTGGTTTGAGATACTTTAGGTCTGTTTCTCAAAGGGACTGGGTACTTGTAAGTTCCCACACACATCTCAGGTTTCACACACTGAAAAGGCAAAAGGTCAGGCTGGTTATCTGAAAGCAAAAGTAAGGATGTTGCATTAGGGAAGTGGATCGAGACTTGAAACTGGGAAGAAGGAGCACTGGAAGAGCAAAGTAGAGTGGAGATGCACTCTGGGGAAAGACAAGGTAAAGCACATGGGGCTATTGAGGTAGGATGGTGCTGTATGAGTGTGTAAAGCACTATTACAACAGAGAAGAAAGATAGAGGCAGCTTAGTGTTGAAGAAAGTCACTAGAAGTATCTCCCTCCCCCCACCATGGCTTTTGAGAACAGTATTAAGGCTGGAGAGTGTTAGCACCTCCAAGATACATTCTTTTGTGCATTCACGTCTGCTTGTCCATTAGACACATTTACAGGTACCTTCCTGTTCACATGCACCATATACGCATCACATGTTTACATCAACAGTCACCAACACACGCAGGTCCTCAGACTTAATAACACAGATTCCATTGCTCACAGCACTGAGAGACCTGAAGGCATTTGTTGTAACTTTACTGCCTTTAACATCAATTTTCCATGGCTCCCAACACACAAAGACGTCTTAGCCTCACATAACCTCAGTGTTGTGAGCCTATGCTAATAAATCTGCATAAGTAATGGACAGATACGAATCTGGGTAATAGAGTTAAATATCCCTTCTTAACTCAAACACAGACCAGATGTTTTCCATCTACCATTTATCCACACTGCCCATGCCATCCCCTGGGCTCCCTGCTGGCCCCTTTCTCCTGGGTGATGAGAATGATGCATCATTATAGCTAGCTCAGTGATCAGGTTGCATTAATTCAGCAGTGCTTTTGTCAGGCAAGTTTGTTGCATGTCTTTAGTCAGCTGCTTTGAAACACCTCCTATTTTGTTTTGCTCCCCATAATCACAACCTTTGCTTGGAGTCTGGGCTTCACCAAGAAGCTCAGTCCAGTCACCTATATGGAGGGTGCAAAAATATTTGCTGGTTTGTTTTTTTTCCCCCCACAGAGCAGTAAGTGATCTTTGTGGGCAGCATATGAGCAGTAATTAATACCTGAGGTACACTGTGCAGGAGAGCTCTGCTGGAAGGAGCAGAGACAAGTTGTAGTTGTTACAGAGCCCTTCAGGGCCAGAGATGGGATTCCTACGTGTGCTCCTTTGCACAGTCTCTTGCTGTAATGCAATTAAAGCCATTCAAGCTCCTTAGAAGAGCTTCAAAGCAGGTGAAAATCGGTGGAGACCTTCACGTACCATACAATCAAAAGCCACCTTTTTTACTATATAACCATGTTATAATCAACAGTGTGTTCTCATAATGCTCTTATGATCTACTGTGCCAAAACACATCGCCGCAAGCACCACCGTACAGCACTGGGTCAGCTTTGGCAGCCCATGCGACAGCCTCAGAGGCAACACTCACTGGAGTCTTTCCAGCCAGATTATGACTACAGCCATGAGGCCATCTTAATTTGCCAAAGGAAATCTGTCGATCTACATATTTGGGATCACCAAGATGCACATGAAAACATAATGCTGAGCTAAACAATCATCTGGCAAGCTCTGAAAAACTGGCTTGCTTAGTTTTAATTAAAACCCCACTTTTCCTCTCTATCTGGAACAAATTGAGAGCAGTCCAATGTTGTAATTGTATTTCCACAACATTGTGCCAAGGCAATCAGGGTTGTCAGGACCAAGCTGTCTTCCTTAAGAGTTAAATTTCATTAGCAAGCTTGCTTGTGAGTCAGCTGCATGAACTCAACTTTATCCCTTGGATCTGCACAACAGAGCCTCAGCATGAGCCTCCTGGTTGCTCTACACAGACAGCCCTCCCAGCAGGATGGTTAGTATAACGCATGCAAAGATAGGACTAAAACTCAATTAAAAATAGCACTTTTTGTTGGAAACAGCAGCTCCCATCAAAAAAAAAAAAAGGGGGCAATTTGCTTCACTGGACCAGAAAGCTGAGTTTTACAGGAAAGGCCTGTTACGAGGATTGCGTGACTTGGACAGTAGACTCTGGAAGATATGGGGTCTAAAAACTGGTTTACATGGAACATTTGGTACCAAATTCCCTTTCTGGCTTCAAAACATTGTCACTGCCTTCTCCCCCTTTTCTCTCCTCAAATTCTTTGCAACTTAAGGAGTAGTCTTAAGCTGATCTTTAACCATGAAATCTTGTCTGGCAGTACAGTCAATGCTTTCAGAAGGTCAATGTTGGTTGGATAGAAACCAGATCCTAGAGCCCTGACCTCACCATACTTAGCAATCTCTAAAGAGTCCAAGGAAAAGTGAGGAGTGAGCATGCTCTTCTCCAAATAGAAATTCCCTCCAGGGCAGGATTTAGGACAGAATATTTTCCATTACTGCAGCCTGAGTTGGATGTGTCCAGCAAATATTTAGAACACGAGGGTGGCTTTCTGACTTCAGTTGGACTGAAGTTTGATCAGTGCTGCTATCCTGGGGATTTCAGAGATTTCTCTCCTAGCACCAAGTCCAAAGACATGAATAACATTCACATTTTAAAAGAAAGAATAATTTGAACATCTGGAAGTCAGTCCTCACAAATGCCTGTGTATAATCAGGATTATACTGCCATTACTGTGTCTTGCTCTTAAAGGATGGAAAATTGAATTGTTCTGAATTACACGTCTCTGCTAAGAACCTGCTACAGACAGCAAATAAAAGAAAGCATTGCTTAAACAGCAGCAGCGGAATATCGGCTGTGTAAACCGTTCAAACACTGGAATGTAAAGTATTAATGAAAAATGAAAGCTGTATCAGCCCAAAAAGAGATATATTAAGGCAAAGTGTTTCAGAGTCAAAGGCCTTAAGTAAATCTAAAATGCATACTTTGCTTTAAGCTCTAAATCTGCTGCTGCTAATCCTCATATTTAAAGCCAGAAATCTATTTTCCTGGAAATGAGCTGAAGTGGAATGGAATTTGATGTGACTGAACCAAGTCATTGTCTTTGTTCTGTTCATCTCCACCAGCTGACTACTGCTACCTCCAAGCAACCTGTTCCAGTTCATTGTGTTCCTGATCACTGAATTTGATGGCCTTTGAAAGCCCCTTCCAACCCAAAAGTTTCTATGATTCTATGATTTCAAATTACTCCAGCACTTCAGCGAGCAGAATAGAACTCTGGAACCAACAGCCCAGTGCTCTGTCATCTGCTACCTTAGGTACAGAGGTTGTGGGTGGTATCCTAACTTGGTAACCTGCCCTATTTCTGACAGCAGTCAGAATTCACACCTTGCCTTTTCATCAGTTTTTGCACACTGAATCCTGCCCCAGCAAAGACTTTTGTCACCCTCTTATAGTGGAATGAACTGGAATGCCCAGGGTCAATGACATGCCCAAGGTCACAGAGGGATGTGATGCTGTAATACAAAAGTTAAGAACTGTAGTCCCGTGGCTACCACACACAGGAGCCAGGAAATTTGTGTGTGGTGCTCACTGCAGCAGAGAAGTGATGGAACTTAATGCGATCACTACTCTGAACGCCAGTGTTCTTTCATGCTAGCACTTGCCTGATCCAGCAGCCCCTGAACAAGATGGGTTAACCAAAGAGGACATAGAACAGGGGAACTTATTCCAAGTATTTTCTTGGTATTTCTGTGCTATGGATGCAGAAGTGATAATAAATGCAGTGAGAGTAGCCAGGCTGAGCTGTTAGCTATTTATAAATTATTTTCCTGTGTGAGCAGCATGAAGAAAACAACAAAGAAAACAAGAACATGCTGCTGTGAGATTCTGGTACATGAATTTTGGTCTTCTCTGTGCCCAGCAATAAGAATGTTAGTCTTGGGCAGAGCTGCACAGAGCCCTTTGGAACCTATGGCCAGTGAGGGCAGCAGGAACATCCTCCCTAGTTGTCAGTACAAAAGAAACTTGTCTGCAACATGCACCTCTAAAAACAGCATTCAGCCCACTCCCAGAATAGAAGGATTTTCTATATTTATGTAGACAGAAGCCTTTTGGAGAACAGCCCAGTCCTTTTGGAGGATGTGGAGGGGTGGGGGTCACAAACTAGCAAGCACTCCTGCTAGAGCTCATGCCTCCAGCTTCAAATCCACTTATCTTCAGTCTCACCAGATCTTTCAATTCCTGTTTCTTGCTTCTTTTAACAGAAAATACTATTGTTTGAGATTCAAATAAGAAAACCCCAAGAGGTTCAGTGGGATGGGACTAATTAGCCAGCATGGACATAATCTGGTCTACACAGAGCCTAACTCCTAATACACTGCTAATGAATAGACCTGAGCAACAAGTGAAGCAGGGCAAAGTTTTCTCCCACCAAGTAACACATCTTCCTGCCAAAACCGTTTGAAACAAAGTAATCCAAATAATTTTGTTGACTTTCGATCCCAGGTTTTGATTTTCACCGATTTTAAACTCTTATGTTTTTGAGGGGGAAAGGTAGACTCATTTTCCTTTCTTTTTACCACCCCACCCCCCCCCCCCC
>JAOXOE010000632.1:13195879-13216664 GCA_028565055.1 Phoeniculus purpureus | reverse complement strand
GGGGTTGGACTTGATGATCTATTAGGTCCCTTCCAACCCTGGTAATACTATGATACTATGATACTATGATACTAAATGGTCCTTCTGAATTCCTACTAGGAGTATTTGCGTTCACAGAAGTCAACCCAGGCGTTAAGTTATTAACTGAGAAGCTTCTAGGCAAAGCCATCACCTTGAAACTTAAGCTTGTATCAGTCAGTGCTGAGACTAAAATAAGTCCCCTGACATGGTTGTGTTAATCCACATTCTGTGGCGCAAGGAAGTTTATTTTTATTGTTTCTTTAAAATAAAAAGGCACAATTAAAAATAATAAGACATGAAAACACAAGCAGAGAGGAAATGAATACTCTCAGAACAATGGGATGGGTCACAGTGGACATGCCAGGCCAAACAAGAATTGCAGTCTCAGCTCCAGCCCTTCAAGGGCTTCTGCATGTGCTTAATTCTATTTCCCTCACCCTGATCATGCACTGATCATGTCATTAGAACCTCAAGATCAGTCAGAGCAAGCCCTAATGAAACCATCTTGCACAGATATGTCTACGACTTGAGAAGCATAAGAGTACCTCAGAAGTCATGCTGGTATTGTGCCCAGGAGAATTCAGTTTCTCCATAGGCTCAATGACAGCTTGAGCAGTGACCTTCCAGAATGGGGCTGGTGAAGGTGAGAGAGTCATGGTATCCCTGTGAGATCAGAAGGAACTAATGTCCTAGCAGAGAGAGCATCAGGAGACAGCACAGAATGATGAGTATCAAATCTTCACATACCATGGCATCTCCAAGTATTTTACTTTAATACCTGGCTTGTACTTGGATGGAGACTGTCCGGGACAACGAGGTGCTGTAGCCTTGCTTTGGCAGCAGGGGCTGAACTTGTATGATCTTTTGAGGTCCTTTCCAACCGGCAACATTCTGTGCTTCTGTGATGCTGCTTCCCATCCGAGCAGATTGCTCTTGGGTTTTGCCAACAGCCGTGTTGCCTCCCGCTCCAGGAGCCTGTGCGTCTTGTTACAGCTCAAGAGGGCACTAGGCCAAGTTGTGATCAGCTCGTTCAGGCTGAACAGCGTGCTGATCCCAAAAAGCTCCATGGAGGCGTGCAGGAATGCCTGTGGCTGAGATTATAACAAACCAGGGTTAAGTTTTCCCAAACTATTAAGCTGTGGCCTCTTAAGCAGACTCAGAGAAGTCCAGTTGTGGAAGCCTTTAGCTAACTGCAAAATGTGTTCTCTGCAGCTACAGCCTGAGAATTGGAAGCATCAGTTATAGAGCAGGCAAAAATGTAAATACAGGAGACATACATTGACCACTGCAGGTGAACAGAGGCAGGGGAACAGAAACAACTGTAAGTCTTTGTTCAGAGGCTGTGACTCCGCTGGCCTCAGGGAAGCTCCAAAAATCTCGGGAAACTCTGCGCTACAGAGATCTGCTTTGGGCCATCCAGCCACGAAGAGGAAGTAGAAGAAGCTTTTATGAGCATTTGTACAAGATATCCAACCGATGAGATACGATGGCAATAAGATATTTTAGCGACCCAAAACTGTAGAGCAAAAGCAATAGGGCATCTCAGATCTCTCAAGTAGGTCAAGGGTGGGTTTTTTAGCAGAGGAGCCAGCATATTCTAAAAGGCCACGATGCTGAAAACACTAGAGCAAGCTACTGCTACGCAAGAGAACACCAGGTACACAGAGGTATGATTCCAGCTGCATCAGTGGCTTTCTGAGGACTTTAAAAAGTCCATACTGCAGGAAGGAGTAACTCCAACTCATAGCTAAGTACAAGGAAATAAGACAATTGGGTACAGAAGCTGCTTCTACAGCACAGAAGGCATTTCAACTGGGAAAGTACATAAACAAGAGCTGGGAAAAGTTCTATAAATATATTTTAATTAGAGGAAGAAAAAGGAAAGTCTTGATCCATTGCTAAACAGGAAAAGAGAGCAAATAACAAACGATGCAAGGAAGCCTGGTGCATCTCTTGATCGAGCTTATTTTTAAAAAAGCTGTTTGTGACCAGCTGATTAACTACATTATTTTTAAAACGAGGTAGAACTGCGGCCAAAACAGGAAATGACCATGTTAAAGAATACTTAGATGAGCCAACTGCGTACAAGTCATCAGGGCTTCATGAACTTCACCTGAGCTTATTCAAGGAATAAGATGAAGTAATCTGTGGTTCAGTAACAGTTATTGTAAAGCAATTATTGTAAGAGAGTTACATAGAACAGGATGAGCCCTAGAGCACAGGAGGAGAGTGAGTATAGTGCTGATCTTTAAAAAGGAATAATGAGACCCCAGGAAGCTATAAACCACTCACCCTGACTTCCAAAAAGTCTGGAATGATTTATTAAACAATCAGTTTTTTAATAGCTAGAAGATGCTCTGGTGATAAAAAGAGTCCGCTTGAGTTTGTCAGAAAGAGAACATACCAAATTGTTCTAATTTCCCTTTTTAACAGAATGGCTGGCTCTGTGACGAAAGAAGAACAAGTATATGTGATTTATCTTAGCCTCCTGACACGGTCTCATTAGGTATGAGCTAAAATGTAATCACAACAGGACGGGCGCACAACGGGGCAAACTTCATTCCAACAATACAGTTATCAATTGTTCCTATCAAAGAGGAAGTTGTTCAAGTGGGATTCCTCTAGGACCTTTCTGGGCCCGTTTCCATCATTTTCACTAATGATGCAGCTGATGAAATCTGTGGTTACCATTAAACTTGGAGAGCTACAGGAGAACCAGAGTCAGAGGATCAAAGTGCAGAAATGATCTGGAAAGGTGGTGCACAGCCAACCTGATTAAGTAAACACTAGGATAAAGCACTACTTTCAGGAAGGAGAAATCAAATACCCAAGTATAAAGCTGGAAGAAATTTGACAGCAGTGGGATGGCAGAAGAAAGTCTGAGGGATATAGCAAACACCAGGCTGGATTTGTGCTGACAGTGGAATGCCCCACAAAAAATATAAACACCTGAGCATGGAAGCATCACATGTAGAACAAAGAAGGCCATTTTTTGCTCTGTACTTTGGCATGCAGGTCTCAGCTAAAGGGTTATATCAAGTTTTGGGTACTATACTTCAATAAAGATGTGGATATACTGGGGAAAATCTAGAGGAGATCAACACATACGATCAAAGATTTGGAAAACACATCCAGTGGGGTGGAAAGAATTGCATTTGTTTAGTCTAGAGAAGATGTTTAGTTTAGAGAAGATGAAGGAAAGGCAAGACCCTGGTTCCCAAATGCACACAAAACTCTAATAAAGATGACATTGAGCAATTGTTCTGGTTGAAAGTAAGGACAAGGAAAGATCAGCTACACATGCAGCAAAAGGCTGCTTAGGCTGGAGCCTGAGGAAAGATCTCCATCCATCAAAGCAGCAGGGCAGAAGACTGTCCTGTCTTCTTCACTGGAGAGGATTAGGTGCAGATTAGGCAAACGCCTTCTAGGTAGGGAGAAAATAGGCTAGTTTGGGCTCCCAAAGACATATTTCTTAGGGGTTCATTCCCTGCCTGAGGTTCCTGCAACTCTGAAGACTAGTAGCTGAGGATGCAGGTGTGTAGCATCAGATACTATAGTTCAGTAACACTGTTAGTGCTTTAATGGCCATGAATTTATGTATAGTAATGATCAGTCTCAACAGCCCTGCTCACCACTGCCAGATATTCCTGGCTATCAGATTTCTCCTGCTGCTGAAGAGGGAAGATAGATGGAATTAAACAAATTAATACCTGTTGATTTTTTTTAAATTAGCACAAGGAGGTCTTGGCAGTGGTGGTGACTGTATAATGTTGAATGTATGGCCCTTTTTATAGCACCAGGTACACAGCTGGTCAGTGTGCCAAAGCCACATTAGGGCAAGGCCAGGTACAGTTCTGCCTCCATTTTTCCCAAATGCAGTGAGGGGGATTGGGCTGCATCCTGGCAGGGATTCACAGCATGCTCTGACAGACCACCAGTCTGCACCAGCAGGACCATAGAGGAAATCAGGTTAAGCACTGGCAGATCAGCACTGGAAGTCAAGGAATTCTTATCTACAAGGGCTTTCTGGGCAGGGGCAGGGGGAGAAACAAAGTCTGTGTGAGGGAACAGTGAAACCATGGTCTCATCTGAGTCCAGGGCAGATCCTTGCCTTGTTGCAGCCTCTCACATTGCCATCACTTCTTTGATCCTCTGAGAGGAACTGCAGCCCCCTAAGATCTTCACCCTTTCAGTAGCTGCCTTGATCAGTTCCCAGCACTTGGAAAGGGCTCGGTTTCACCAGCCGCCCTCTGTACTTTACAAGATGGTTTGTTTCATGCACAATTGCAGGCAGGAGGGTCCAGAAATGAATGCCACTTTCCAGACATGGCAAAAAGAGGTGGGAGGGGGAAAGCTTTGCCAGAACCTGTAATGCATGCACACAGAAAGGCACAATTTATTTCCAGCTCTTCTTTTACTCCATGTCACAAAAACAATGTTCAGAAAACAGGATAAATTAAAACAACTAATTGAAACTGTCTTTCCCCTCTCTTTTGTGACATGTTTCTATGTATCTCTTTAAAATCATAACCTAATGTTGGTTTTCTTTTATTTTAAAATTGGTTTTAAAATTTCAGAACTGGAATTCTCAACTCTTTTATTTCAGCGGCACTGCTCGGCTCTAGCACATCTGGTGAACAAGCAATATTTTGTGGGGGCCCAGCTATTTCCTGTGGGGCTATGATGTGCTTTGTCCTATCACTGCGCCGGTCTGCAAGTGACACTGAGTTAAGGTACTCAGGCTGCTTTCCTGTCTTGAATGCTGTAAATCAGTGCCAAAAGTGAAGGGCGTCAGGAAACTAATGAAGAGGAGAAGTGGCAGCAGTCATTAGAACAGATGCCTCCAGGTGATGGCCGAAGATAGTGTTTAGGGAAATTATGGAAATGCCTGCAAGGGAATCAGATGGGACAGTATTATCGGCGTGTAATTGAATTTTATAGTTAAATCAGAACTGTTCTAATACAGACAAGATTTTCAACTGCACAGTTAAAGCACAGTTCCGTTTTACACTGAAAACAGGAATTCAGCTTCTTTGTTTTGTTTGAAAAATATGGTCTCCCCCTCAAATTGGCAGCACTTATCCCTCTGGGTATGAGACGAATGGTCTGGTAATTTGTTATATTGTGATTTGCAATTAATTAGAAACTCTGTCTTTTAAGGAATCATTCCAATTGTTCCTTTGTTTGAAACATCTCAGCGGTGAAATAATGCAGACCACAAATACGTCCCATCTAGTCAAAATTCATTGAGATTTTGCTCACAGACAATAGCTGAATAAATTAGTTTGCAATTAAAAATTTTTGTGACTAATTGCAGACAGCAATACTGCAACTTGAATGAAAGATCATCCAGTCATCTGGCTTTCCCTAAAGTAAATTTTCACATGCTAATCCCATTGGCTGTAAGGATTTACATTCATTAATTCCATTGACTTGGAGATGGCTGAACGTATCAAGATGACATTACTCGGCCAGTTCTTTCAAGAGTTTGCATTTTGATTTGGTGCACACAAGGCTTCCCTTGGCGCTGCTGATCCAGTGATATTCAAGGGGCATTGCTGAAGAACTTGAGGCAATGGAGCTCTTCACAATACCTGAATAGTGGGACCTTGTACCCCCTTCACTCAAATATCACCCCTGGTTCCACCACTAACACCGAACACTAAGCCACTGGTTTCAAAGTGTATCCTAGAAATCTCTGAGAGGCTTAAAGAACAGGGGTAATGGTTTTAAACTACATCAGAACAAATTTAGATTGGATTTAAAAAATATAGTTATTACAGTGAGGGTGGTGAAACACTGGAACAAGTTGCCCAGAGAGGCGGTAGAAGCTCCATCTCTGGAGGCATTCAAGGTCAGGCTTGATGACTCTCTAGGCAACCTGATCTAGTTAAAGATGTCCCTGCTTACTGCAGGGGGGTTGGACTAGATGACCTTTAAATGCCCCTTCCAGACCAACACATTCTATGATTCTATGATTGTATAATTTCAAAGGGGTCCACAAAAGATAACTAAGATTAGTCTACTGCCAGAGGCTCAAATTGGCTCCACGAGAGTATATTCTGCCTTTAGAAATCTTTTAGTTGTCCAAAACTCAAAACTAATTAAATCCATAGCAGATTTGATTTATGTGTCTTTGTTATCCATTTGATGCAGCTCTGGTGATCTGCTTTACCTGTAAAATCTTGGCAGAGAGACAATCAAGAAAGTCAGGAATAAAAAGAAAATATATATATATATAGTTTTTAAAGTAGGGAGGCAAGAGGCATGCCAGCAGAAAGAAAAAAAATCTCACCACTAAAAATCCCACTGGATTAGCTCAAGAGAATAAATTTAATGAGTTCCTTTCCCAGGAACTGTGGCTGACAACAGATTCAGTGGAGGACAGAGGAGTCCCTTGAAGGACACTTTGAGGTCAGTGCAGCCATGAAGGCTGTCCCTTTGCCACGTGCTAAGTTAAACTTAATGAAATAGGTGCCAAGGCTAAGAAAGCTGCTGTGGCAAAGAGAGGGAACAGCTCTTCACACCGCAGCAATTTTCAAATTCAAGTACTAGGGGCTTGCTTAGGTTCTGTCAAGGGAATGAAAAACAATTAAAAAGAAATGAAATAAATCACAAAAAGTGGAAAAAATGGCTAATTTGTGTAGTTTTATGCAAGCTTTTGACAGATCTTTTCACAACTGATGTCAATTTATTAATTCATGTGTAATTAAGATGCAAAAGAATGCTCCTGTTTAGAAAATGTGGACAAGAAGTTTGTTTAACACTTAAACAGACTCTTGTTTTCCTTAAAGCAAAGTGTGTTTTGTGTTTATCTCAAATTCATAAATATCTCTGGTTCCCCTTTATCTGTGCAGTGGGATATGCCCTTCTGCCAGAAAACTCCACCCAGATCTACCTATAGCTTACAACAAGTCCTGAACTAGCAGACCAAATTGTCTCTCAGACATGAACTACATCCAAAGGTTTAGCAAAGATCTAATACAGCAATGACCCAACGCCTGAGAAAGACAGGGGTCACTGGAATAGGCAGGATCCCTGCCAATCCCAAAGCAGCAGCACCCTGACAGACAGTCCTGCCAGGGAGCAAGAGAGTCGGTGTGGCATGCAGCCTGCTGCAATTGCCAGCCAGGAGGGGAAATCAGGAGACATAAAACACAAGACAAACAGCTCCCATGACAGTGAGAGAAATCCCAGAGCCACTGAAGAAGGTGGGGGATGCAAACTGAGTCCTTTGCTTTATCTGCTAGGAAAACACTGCCCAGTGGAAAGTGTGGGAGAATGCTTTTGGTCCACCGCAGGAGGGAGCTGGGTGCAGTGGCAGATCCATCGTGTGGGGCTGGGAGCAGGGTGGTGACCTCAGGCCTGCAGGATGAAGCTCTTCAATTCTGTGAAGATGTGACAGAAAAGAAGGGACTCAAGAAGTCCCAAAGGGCAGAGAGGTCGCATATGCAGGCCAGATGTTGAGAAAGAGTTGAGACCAGGGCTCTGGGAAATGCCACCACCAGGAGAGCCTGATGGGGTGCCCTGCACATGGGTGCTGGGATGCAGGCGTGGTTGGGAAGCTCAGGAGTACCAATATTCTTCCAGTGCTGGAAATGTTTATCCTGGGGACTAGGACAAAGACGTTTGTTTTCACTCCATGCTTCTCATAGGAATTCCTCTTGATTTCCTATCCAAAAATAATACAAGGTTACAGGGAAACATACACAAATGCTCTTTCTGCTCTGAGGCAGAGAGATCGGGCTGATGGAGTGGCAGAGCTCACAGGCGATGAGCATCCTCCCAGGGTTTCTTCCCAGTACCTCCTTGGGAAGGATCATGGCTCTTCATCCTCTGACCAGACACTTCCCAGCTGACTTTCCTTCTTTGGAGGATGAGGCAGTCAAGGGAGGTGTTCTGTAGATTTCCCCCTTTGGAACATGAAGCCGCATCTGAGGTCTGGAGGTGTGATGTAGGCAGTCAGTTCCTGTGTGCACAGGTCTGGCAGGAATTCCAGTCTGTGCAGAATTCAAGGTTACAGTGCTGAGTAAGGGTGCTGTCAAGGCCTGCAAGCAAGACAACTCGAACACAGGAGATTATAAAATAATGTAATAACATAAAATAATCTCTTGGAAGCAAACCATGAGCTGATGTGATTCTGCCTTTGGGTCTGGCAGTCGAGCCAGTGGTGAGCAATCACACAATAAAGTAGGTCAGAGGTTTCCAAAAGACCTTTTTTTCCTTTAAGATTATGAGAAAATGATGATTTATGAAAATCAGCTTGAAGCAAGGTGGTCATTCTGATAATAAAACCTCAAAAGACTGTGGAGGGCTCTGTCGTTACAGTAATGGGCCCCAGATAAGTTCTTCATCAAGACGACTATACATCATTAGTACTTACACTGCGCTGAAAAGGTGGGGCAAGGGGAGAATGAAAGGCATCTGCTGCAAAAATAAACCCCAACGGAAGCAGTACTCAGTGCTTTTATACTTTTATATTACAAAATTCTCCATTTTGGAATTCAGTTAGGCCAAACTTTCGGCTTAATATTTGCATTTTTCATGTCCTCATCCCCTCAGAGCGCTGTTGAAATGGAAAGAGATCTGTGCAGCCAGTGGATTGATTCTCCCATTGGCAAGGCAGCCACTCAGCCTTGAAGGGTATACCCCTCCACAGCATGGCTGAGGCGGCCACTGCTCTGCACAGCAGTAGAGGTCCTGCAGCCATGAGTATGAGCTGCAGAGAGCAGCAATTTCCTGCCTCATTTAAAAGCACAGAGGTGTTTGGCACAATGCTGAGCAGAAGCAAACGCAGCCTCGCCTGGCACAGTCAGAACGCATACGGTCTCATGCCTCTTTTCTTCCCAGCTGCCCGTGCCTGCAGCTGGACAGAGCTGCTGTGTTGGTCAGGGAGCGACCAACTGCTGCAGCGCTTTGCTTTGCTCAGGTCTGCTGTTGGATTTGTGTAAGGGAAAACAGCGGTTTCCTGGATTGCCTCATGTCTGCTGCCATTGCTGCCCGCTTTCCCCAGGAACCCCAGCAGGCAACAATCCTCTCTGCTTGACCATGGCTGTTCAGCCATGGAAGTGGAGGAAAATCAGAGGCCAAGCTGTGGGAAGGACATCTTGGGAAGGGTCAGATGTTGGGAAGCCTAGCTGGCAGGTAAGGAGAGACAGCCCTGCTGGGATGTCTGGCTGGTGCCAGGAGACCACCAGGACCTGGAAGAGCTAGTCACTCACTCAGGGAGAGCACTCCCTGCTCATGGGGTGACAGGGAGGTACCTAAATAAATGGATAAAGACAACCAAAGTATGGCTTCAGGCTCTGAGCCAGACTGTTTCAGTGCTGTTTTCTAGTGGTTTTACTGGTCTAGCAGCAAGGAAATGGGAAGGGTCAGAGCGACAGCCACAGTGGGGTTTCATTTTCTTAGCAGGTACCATATAAACTAGGCACCCTCCATTGTATGTACAACTGCTTCAGGTTTGTAGCTACTTAAAATGTTTGTTACAATGGCTCATCTTTGCTCACAGCACATTTTTATTCATAATTTATGCATCGCTTTTCAGCTTTCACCCAAAGTAAAACAAATGTAACAGCTGGTGAGTCTGTAGCTGAAGAGGGTGATAAAAAGAAGAATAAAGTATCTCTGAAATGAAATTTCCTTTCCAGCACAAGCACTGGCCCCAACATAAAAGACACAACAGAAATTTTAATTTAAAACTAATTTATTAGTGAAGTGTTATCAGACTCCCAGCAAATTCAAATAAATCAACGTGACACTGAGAAAAATGTCAGCTGGTGAGGATGAAAGCTACCAGCAATCCACGACTGCTTTGCAGTCCACAGCCAGGGGAAGAGTTATACAAAGTGGAGTACTTCAGCAAGGCCAGAGTGAAATGCTTCCTCCACACTTTTGGATTCCAAAACTAAATCATTTGAGGTTGAATTGCTGATGGGTGCAAATATTTGTTCCTTTCATACGAAGAAAGTACCAGATTTTTTACTGTAAAACACTGCCTTGGCCCCATGCCTGTTTCCCTCCATTCTGCAAAAAACACCAATGCACAAGCAAGGAGCAAAAAATAGAGAAGTGACACTTTTTCTATGTGTTGACTGGACTTCTCTAACACTAGGTTTGTATGTTGATGTGTTTTTCCTTATTAATGCAAAAGAGACAGAAATTGGATGACTCCTTGGTTGCTCTGAACCAGAAGGCTGTAAATACTGTAGTGTTTTGGTTTGTTTCTCTGGAAGTAGTTCTGGATGAATGTTTTCTTCTGGCTCAGAGATCACCCAGATACTGCCTCAAGAAGAGAGATCGGCCTTTGGCTGAGGACCTTGCCCACGCTCTAGGGGCTGTGCATAGAGGCATTACCTCCAGTGGTGTGATTCCTTCTGTACCCAAGGAAACAGGATTTGTACGCCCTCAAAAGAGAGCAGAACAGGGGAATAGGTGCCCAAAAGCATTTCCAATCTCTTCCCTGCTTCTAGCGTCCAGTGGGGTCCTATATTTTGGGTGGCTATTTTACATTACAGGTTTTGCTCAGTAGCCAGCGGAAAAGAGTCAGAGCTCCCAAGAAAACAATTTACCCAGTATTCTCTTTTCAGCCAAAGGCATGACATGCTGGAAAACCTGGTCTAGTGAGAGATGTCCCCATCCATGGCAGGGGGGCTGGAACTGGTTGATTTCTAAGGTCCCTTCTGACCTAAACAAATCGATGATTCTATGAATAGGACCCCATGCTAACTGGGATTCACCCCATAAGAAAACAGTTCAGCACTGCTCATGTGTATCCCAAAGAATGAGTGAAAGAAGTTTTCTCCCCAAATACGTATTTTTGAAAGAATACAATGACAGCAGCCAAGGCAAGTCTGGGAAAAGCTCTGTTTTTCTCCCCCAAGCCAATAAATCTTGACGCTAAGACCTGTAATTTATCTAACTCTGTGTTTAGAGTTTGGTTTCTTTTATTAAATAAACAGCAATAATCACCTTTCACTACAGCTCCAGCATACCACCCTGCTGGAACACAAAGTCTGACCAAAGCAATCTTTTGTCTGCTTCTTTTATAAACACAATTCCGCATCAAAGGGAAAAGAAGAAACAAAACATGCAAGATAAGCTAATGCCACGCCATGCTGCCACACTGTGCCCGGCCAGCTTCTGAAAGCAGCAGCGCTTCGTTGCAACAGCAGCATGAACTATTTCACTTCAAGCTGGCAGCTTCAAAACCTCTCCCCATTATTAGGTTCAACATTTTCATCAAACCTTTTCAGTAAAATTACTACTTACTTGCAAATACAGCGCGTTAATACTTCTGGGTGTGAGGAGTGGTGTAACCTGAGGGAAGATTTCTTTGTGTTATTCTGCTGTTTTTCACAAAAGCCAGTCAGTCAAATGGTGATTCTGAGATGAGAAGAGCAGGTGAGAACCACAGACATTAAACACACTGTGTTACCAGCAGTCCACATCTATCCTCACCATCCTTGATTAAATTTCAGCTTTACCTCTGGAGTAATTTCCAGACTTCATTAACCGTCTGGTTGTTGCTCTTCAAATTCATTACAGTAGTGAAGTGTGTCAGCGTCAGGGACGGCCTTTTCATCTCTTGTGATGGAAAATGTGGTGCAATTACAAGCAATTAAGGAAAGACATTCCCTAAGTGGGGCTGAGGGGCTCCCATTCCACTTTTAGGCATTCACTTCTAATTTTCACATCTTATAGGACACTATTGCTACAAGGAAGATTGATGGATCACAGACAGCTTTGCTGGCTTACTCTGCATTGGCTTTTTCCCAAGGAAGAGCAGGTGGCACTTTTGATGTTACAATAACTCACAGTGAAAAAGAGAACCAAGCAGATGGACCTGGCAAGTAGCAAGTAAATTGCCTGCTAACAGATTCATGCTCTCCAAGCACGGCCTGGACATATGATAAAGAGAAATGCAGGATCAGGTTGCAAAGCAGCCTCTTATCAGGTGATGTCTTCTACTGATATCACGGAAGGTCTCAGCTAATGAGAGCTCATCTAGTTTGTCCTTGATGCTATACTTCTGATAAAGTTTAAATAGTACATTCCCCTGGTCAGCTGTCTTGCACCACTGACACAAGCTGGACGTGTTGTGATGGGTGGAGAGCTGCCCATGATATTTCTTTTTGTAATGTGTAGCATGTTAGAGAAGACATACAGGGGCCACAGGTCTGTTTAAGCTTCAGATAGTTACATTGTACATTATTATGGAATAAACTATCTGATCTTATTTCAAACAAGAAATGGGCCTGAGGAGGGTGTCAGCTCCAAATATCCCAAGGACAACAAAAGAGTAACAGTGTCTTAGTCTGGGCTCTTTAGACTGCCCAGATCAAAGTACCCCCAAACTGTGAAGCCATGAAGTTCAATGCAGAAATGTGATTTTCCACTCACAGACAGGGTTTCTACATCAGTGCTGGTTCATTGACTGGGTGGGGGTGGTTTTTTTTGAAAAAACAGATTTTAAAGAGGAGTAAGATTCTGAATTATACATTTTGGTCTTTATGCCAAACCTATTTCTTACAGCTTCCTCCAATACCACTGTAGTAATTCTGCCATCAGTAGGAAATCCACACACGTATACGAGAGCAAGATTAGACCTTATGAGTCTTATGAGACTGGGATAACAATAAGCATCTATTTTAAATCTTAGAGCCAGACTGAAAAAGAGCAGCTCCTATCAAGCTACTTGTGATAGCAAATCTGCATGCACACAAGTATTAGACAAGTGACCAAAGCTCTACTCTGCTTTCCCAGACTCTCCCACTCTCTGGAAACCAACAAAATATATGCATTGGCAAAGAGCTGTGCTCCCAGCCTGGCTGCTCTGCACTACTTCCTATCATCTGCAGTCTCAGGTGGCCCTAGCATAACTCTTTTATGCTCTGCTCATTGCACTGGAATGGCTGCTCTAACTGGAAGAGTGGGAAAGTACTAAAAGGAGCAAGTAACTGTTAATATTATTGCTAATGTAGCCAGAGGTAGAAGGCAACTTTTTCTTTCAGGACATGCATCTCATAACACAAAGCAGGAAAGCGTGCTGTGTTCATCAGGTCCACCGTGAGTTGCTTTACAGTCCTCCAAGACATCTGGCCTGGGCAAGCACAGAAGACTGTCTTTAAGAGTAAAAGGCCCAGAGATCTCTTCCTCTGATGGCTTACTGCTGACCCATGGGAATTTCCATGGAATATATGAAGATCCTAACACTAACAGAAAATGTCTGCTCAGTGCAACCTGCATGGCTCAGACAGATATGGCTCCTCTGATGCCTTGTTCCTGCTCTGGATTCTGCCTCTGGACGGAATGCCATCCATTTATACTTGCAGTGTGCTAACTTCCACTGCACCCAAGAGTTTAAGAAATGACAGATCATTTGAGGTACTCAGTCACCAGACGTGTAGCACTCACACATCTTAAAGAAGCCTGTGTGTTCACTACCTCCCTAAAGTCAGGCCAGCAGAGGATGTCTCAGGGCAAATACATGCAATAAGAAATACATTGAAGAAGCACGGTCACAGTTCCTTGTTACATTCTTACAAACCACAAGCACTGTACTGCCTTTCTCACTTCACCTGAAGAAGCTAGCAAGGTGCTCTTCTTCCCCTTAAGGCGCAAGATGACCTGACTTTCCCAGTTTCTATGTGTAGGTAGACTGCTTTCACTGCAGCAATCTGGATTTCTGCAGAGCTCAGTTTCCTACCCTTCAGGAGCGCACACAACACTGATTTGTCTATGTTGCTGGCACCCCACCACCTGCTCCCTCTGTCCCTGGTGATTTACTGCACCAGAGTGTCTCAGAAGGCTGTACAACTCCTTCCCCTAAGACTGCCTTAGGGTCATGAAGGTGCAGCATCCCAAAAAACAGAGGGAGATGGATTTTCCCTTTGGCTAAGAGCCAGTGATAACACTGATCCAGCTGACTGACATCATGAAGCCATTACGCTTAGGGGTGTCCAGTGGCATTGATGTGAGACAAGGTACCAAAGCAACAAACATTCCTCCTCATCCACAGATGAAGCCGGTCTCAGAGTTTTACCATCATAGATGCGAGGTCTGGAAAAGGGACAATGTGGTTATGCACCACCCAAGCACAGCACCAGGCTACTGATTTCTACTTGTTACTGGCCAAGGCCATTGGGAGTCCTGTGTTAGAACCAAGTGGGCCCTTTTCCTGCCTGACAATAAGATCTATTCTAATTATAATCCCCTACACATAGATCCTCTGGGAAAAGCGCAGGGAAAAGTTTATCTCCTTGAGGTCAGGACTGAGTAACTAGCTGGTGGGCTTCAAGTGGGAGCACTCAAGGAACATCTGCTGTAGGACACTTTTGTGAGATGAGAGGAAAATTGATTACAACCTTGCAAAGCACACCTAGAAGAGAGCTCTAAGCATAAGCCTGTGACCTGGAGCTTGTAGAACACACAGTAAGTTCAGCACTGTGTCTCTGAGCCCCAGTAGTGTGGAAGGAGGCGCCAGTCACCCAGCTCCACGGGAAGAACCACATCATCAGGATGCATTTCCATATATTCTAGCACACCCTAAACCACTGCAGATCAGGTCCTAACCTTCCAGCAGTAGGACTCCTCTCCCTCGCTGCTTCAAGCGGTCTCAATGGCATCACAGAATGTTACAGTTTGGAAGGGACCTCGAAAGATCATCTTAAGTCCAACTACTCCCTGCTGGAGCAGGGTAAGACCTACAGCACCTGATGTACCCAGACTGTCTCCCATCCAAATGCAAACCAGGCCCAGCCCTTCTTAGCTAATCCAACATTCTATCTCTCTGTCTATTCACCCACTCCTCTGGGCTAACAGATATAGTGTTTTTCCCTTCTACATTTTCATTCTACAAAATTTTTTCTATTCTACAAAAATTCACTAAATGAATTTTTGACTCAGATATTGTCCTTTTTCCTTTAAAATTCTAGTGGAAAATCCAGATGTTAGTATTTCAAGTTTGTATTTATATTTTGATTTAAAACGTTACAAAGAAAAAATTATTTAGCTTTTTTGTAACATTTTTTTCCTTTGGACAAATTTGTACTTTGGAACAAACAGAGTGGTGAAAGAGGAAGGAAATTAAATCAGAACTCCTCAGGCTTATCAATTCTTATTATTGAAATTAATGGTGCACAAATAAAAGAATTGAAAAAAGCCACAAAACTGAAATACAACAATATTTTTAATCTTTGAAAAATAGATGTAAGTCTACATCTAGTCTGATGCAGATTTACATTGATGTCAAGATATGCCACTAGAAAACACATTTGAGAAATTTACTCAATGAAAAAGAAAAAAAAGATCATTTTCCAGTTTCCAAGTGACCACTTGGGTATTTGTCAGCTTGACCATATGAACTCCTATGATATATATGTATACTATGATACTATACTATGAACTCCTCTTCAAGCAAGGAAAGGAGTAGTACACAACATGAGCTCACAGCAGCCCCAGATATCATTATTAGCTGAGAAACCCAGCAGCTTCTGACAACATTTCAAGATATTTTTACAGAAAATGTGTCAAAGTATTTACTATCCTGGACCAAGAAAAAGAGACATTCCATAAAAATGACCAGTACACAGAGAAAAACCAAACACATCTAGAGTCTTTCCTCCTTACAATCACGTATTAGCATTCCCTGATCACGAGCCAGTTGTGCAGCGGTTTTCTAGTGATGAGAGCAGGATATTTGGTTTCAGGACTCCTGGGTTAAATTATTGAATCCACCATTGATTCTCAGTTCGACCTTGGGCAAGTAATTTAAAGAGAAACATGCAATTATTAGTTTCAGTTGGCCAGGCTCACTTACTGTCTATGGCTTTATAGCAACAGCTACTTTTTATTAGAATAATTGGAGGGAGGTTAGGGTCTCCTTTTGCAAACACTTTTTTGTGCTTTAAAGGGTTTGAGGAATTTTTATTCTCTCTCACAATGTATGAAATACCGAGAAGAGAAAGGTAATAATCTTGATGCTACAGGTAGCTTTGTGTACACTGTTATTAAGTACTCAGCTGGAGTAACAAGTCTTCAGTTAGTACAGCACGTCACTGCAAATGCACCTTGTACGATCGGCACCAGAAGGAATAGTAAAGGAAATGAGAAATATTGCCCCACGTAACACTTTAAACAGAAATAGTACAAAAAACCCCTTGGGGATCTGAGACTGAGAGGAATTAATTAGGAAAGGCTTCTTTTCAATTTAGCAGATAACTTTGTCCGTAGTGAAGAGGCTAAGCAGAAATAATTTCCAGATTTTGTAAAAAAATATAAACTTTCCACTAGTTCTAAACAAAAGAGGTTTTTGGATGGAAACAGCTACCCAAATGTAGGTCTAAGCACAGTGTTACTTTTACTTATCTTAGTAGCAGTGTATGAAAAATAAGAAAATTCTCATTTTTCACACCTTGAAGCACACACGTTGAAAACAACGTAAGAAGAGTTGAGAAGGTTTCTCACGTATTGTCACACTTTCTGACCCATCTTTAGATGTTTCGCATTATTTCAAGATGGAAATTTTAATTGTGAAAGTGTTGGGGGGAAGAATATTTCAATTTTTAACAATATGATTAGAAGAAAATGTAAAGGGTAGTCTGTAAGTTAGGATTTTTCCTATCTTTCCTGTAGCCTTATGGGACCATGCAAAACACAGTTACTACTTATGAGTCCTGCAGGATTATTTATTTTGAAGCTTAGCTATAGTTTATAAAGTGCTTAGAGATCTCTGATGAAAACGTAATATCATCATCGTCATCATTATTATTATTGCGAATATTATTTTTTTATTCCCCTGATGAAATAAGAGATCCATTTGTGAAGATTACAACAGCTGCAGGGAACGTACCTCAATAACTTCTCTGTGTTTTGTCCCATTGCCAAACTAGGTTTATAAAACACTGCAGGAGTAAGTGTTCCGAGCTAACAGGCAAGAATTCGCTTGGGTTGTCAAATGTTCGCTTGAGATGACAAATAAAACTGAGGTACATGGGTCACCATTTTTCATTCACAGGATACACAAATTTTTCATATAAATTCACATTTTTAACCCCAGACAACGTCTAGTAATTTGTAGGGGCGTGCGAGGTGCAGTTATTACAGGTAACACGTGAACTGTTAAGGGTAGTGTCTGATAAATGACATAATGAAGAGGTCCCCTGGCACGAAAGCACCAGCTCACAGCTTGTTGCTAACTCTAAACCTGGGCTGTATGAGCGACCAGAACCAGAGCTGCCACAATAGCTCTGGCTCAGCAGGGACCTGACAGGGTGGTTTTGTCTCACACAGAGGTAGACATTGCTGTCCTTTGGAGGAAGACAGGTCTTTGGTACTCTTCTAGGAATAAGGCAAGGATGGGATTTCCCAAGAATTTTACTCATAAACTCTGTGTAGTGTAAGTGTCACATCACGGGCTTTTCGCTTGAAATTAACTGTTACTTGACTGGACATTTATCTGACAAGTTAATCATAGAATCATAGAATCATTAGGGATTGGAATCCAGTTATATGAGAGGAAAACACAGCAAGTACTGAGAGTATGGGGGAAGATGACGAGAAATTAGGGCAGTTATCTGAATCTTGAGTGATAACCTCTGCTCTGCACAGACTCACCATACAATCCTAGCCAAGTTCCTTAACCACCTGGTGCACCAACTGTCAAAGTGTAAACTGGAGCTAAAACCACTGCCTGGCTTCCCTTCCAAGTGAGGATCAGCGCAAAGCACCTTGCGAGTAATTCAAACCCCTTTGAAGTTGTACCCTCTCCAGGGCATGTTTGAAAAGAGACTGGTGGGATTTGCTGGCATTTGCCAGCAGATGGAAAACTCTCCTCTTTCTGAAGTAGATGTCACAAACAATGGGTAAATTAAATCCACTTCTTGGGACATGTCACTGCACAGGAAGTTCACCAGAGGGGTGTCTCCCTGATAAGAGTTTCCCTGAGAAGAAACTGAGTCTGTCTCTTGCAAGGCACTCTGAAAAATAATTCCCAGAATCCAGATCCTGTCAAAATTATGTGAGAGCACCAGATATTTTACTACCAAAATATTTTGGCTTCAGAAACTAGCAAATCTTTCTGCGCCGCTATGAAAAGGCGTAGGGTGATTAAGCACTGCCAAGGCAGTCTGTGGCAGAGAAAACCATTTCATTTCCCTCTGTCGTGAGACCTCACAAGCTCCTGGCACCTTGCCCTGTCCTCCCACAACTGCCTCCTGCTCGAAGACTTACTTCTCACCAGCCGGATGAGGGGTGAGGAGAACATTCTCCTTTTATGCCTCAGTTTCTCCTGCTGAAATTTTGCCCCACTGGCTCCATAAAGATGCGTTACTGGGAGCATAGCTGATACACTTCAGTGTCACCTCCTGAGTCCCGTGGTGGTGACAGAACCCAGAGGGAGTGCACAAGTGCGCTGGCATCTCACCTAAGTAGTTCCACTGGTGAAGCCAGTCCCACAGCCCTCTTTTCCATCCTGGCACATAGTCAGCTTGTACCTGGCTGGGCTTAACTGTGATGTGGCCCGCTCAGCATTGCCTCAAAAACAACTCACACGTTTCACATTTGTTAACACTCTGACACACTGCTTTGCTGGTTTTAAATGGGAGGTTTCTTAATTTCTTGTTAGAGTGGGACCCAGCATTTGGAAGAGGCTTTTTATTGTCTGAAGCTTAGAGCTACAGTTACTCCCAAATCCTTCTGTTTATAATAGTAAAGCCAGATGTTTTCTTATGAAGTT
The DNA here is from genome assembly GCA_028565055.1 of Phoeniculus purpureus. Lineage (NCBI taxonomy): Eukaryota > Metazoa > Chordata > Aves > Bucerotiformes > Phoeniculidae > Phoeniculus > Phoeniculus purpureus. The sequence continues at coordinate 13,197,907 of JAOXOE010000632.1, read as the reverse complement.
TTGCTTCAAAAACTCCCAATGGGCTTCCCATCACAAAATTGTTTCCAGCCAGCACCTTGCAATGTGTGAGCTCTGCGGCAATGGGGATCACACCAGCCTAATGATGCTCTCCAGGGACACCATCTTTCACCAAACCTGTGGAAATGCATTTGAAAAGTCCCTGTCCTGCTCTGGGTGTCTGCATGCAGGGATGGCCTTGCTGCAGGATGGAGGCAACATTTGTGCTGCCTACAGCAGGACATGGCCTCACCTAAGAGATGCTGGAAACAGGTGCAAATCCCACAAAGCTAAATCCAGACCTTTTCAAACCCTTTAAATTTCTTTCCTTAAGACCTTGGAAAATACAATCTTCAATTCACTTGTTAACACCACTGTTGTTTCCAAGAGTTAGCAGCAACTCGAGAGGATTTCTGAGGCTGCAACATGCACATTAGCCCAGATATGCTTACTGAAATCTGCTTGAAGGGTCCTGTGGCTCAAGAAGACGGGATGGTGGCTCTCCTCACACAGCCCTGTGACCAACACCACCTATGCCTGCCTTAAATATGCTAAGCACCTTCATTTATTTGAGGTGAGTGTGGGTGGGTGCCCCCCTGAAATCTTCTTCCAGCCACCGAGCTGTGCAGCATAAAAGGTTGCACACACTGGAGCCAGCATAGACCAAGGGTAGGCAGGTGGGTGGGCAGAACAAGTCTGGTTCCTTGCAGCAAGCAGTCAGCCCACAATGAAGGGGAAGGGGGCAAACATAGAGGCCTCTCTAGCCGCTGTCTGCCTGCATTTATAGCAGCAGCTGTTAAAGCTGGTTAACAGGAGCCACCCTCCCATGTGGCATTCCATGCTCTCTGGAAGGTTGGAGCCAAGGTGAGCAGATGGGGTAGGCTGTCCAGCAAAACTCCACACTGGTGCAACAAAGGAAGGAGTTTTCTCTCACTAGGTGCTGCAGTTTTGGCCTCTGCTAAGGCAGGGCAGCCCACACCAGCACACTCTGCAAAGCTATGACAGAGCTGAGACCCTTGAGGGTTTATGGGAGGACTGCTTCCAGGACTAGATTTGCTCTGATCTGAGTTAAATCCCCAGCCTAATATTAAAAATTATGTGGTTTGCAGAGTGAATCCTTCCCAACAGGATGTCAGTGAGCTCCAAGCTAAGTCCTCAAGCTCTGGTTCACAGGGTAAATCTCGTGAAACCAGCAGCTGCTTTGGATCAGGGCTTCCCTGTCCACTGCCAGCCTGCAGACAGGCAGAGTCAGGCGGGAGCAGGAAATGGGCTGCAGACATGGACTGTCACCAGCATGGGCCAAGGGCCTGAGTAAAAGCCACAATTCCTCTCTGAAAATGAAAACTAAGAGGAAAAAGGTCATGGATCTTCCTAGAAAGCTGGTACTTAACTGTCTGTGCCATCTTTTTTGTTTGCTTTGTGGAGGGCATGCTGAGCTCACTCAGGGACTCAGTCTGGAGGTGGTTATGTTCTTTGTAATCAACAAGTCTTAAGTGGTGTTTCTCACCCATCAAAAACAAGCTGCTGCCTGAAGCTTGAGGTCCACTGGAATTTCTCTGACTTTACAGAAGCTGAGGAGGCACCACAGCCCAAGTGACCTGGACAAAGACTGCTGCTAGTTATGATACTACTAGAGAGGAACACAGATCTTCCAAGGTCCAGTCAAATGATGTGGCCTCTAGATCAAATTACTTTTTCAAGTTCTTCCTGAAAAATAGCACTTTTGTGTGATCCCTTGAAACTACTCAAGACTAGGGCTGGTGATTTGGTTATATCAGTCCTGATCAGGCAGCTGTGTCAACCCAAACTACTTAATCCCCACCAGAATGAAAGTTCAGCACTGTAACGGGTTGAAAATAAGAAACTGCTTTGCTTCCAGGTTTTCAAGGGGAAAGGAAACCAAAGCAGTCAGGTCTTAGTGAGATCTCGGATAAATTTGCCAGACAATGGATGTCTTAGGAAACTGAAAGAGGAAAAGTTTAACTCTTAAACTAGGTACAGAAAAGAAGAAAAATGTCAAGCAAGTTAGTG
>JAOXOE010000632.1:13157815-13195779 GCA_028565055.1 Phoeniculus purpureus | reverse complement strand
GGTATCTGCAGGGACCGGGGCTCTTCCTGCTTGCGCTGGGGTCCCGGCCGCTTCTTGCTTCAGGCTGCGGCGGTCCCTGCGGTACTGAGGTCTCGGCAGTACCGCGGCTAGCTCTCGCCCCGGCTAGCTGCTGGTTACAGGAGCGGAAGGGAGCGGACCCGGCGAGGCCCCTTCGCTACCCCCCCCCACCCCTAGCAAAGGCGGGGGGGGGAAAGAAACACGAGGCTGAAAGCCCCGTGCCCGGGCTGCCTGTGCAGCGGGAAAAGAGGACCAGGAACTTGCTCCCTGGTCTTTTAGACCGTCCTGACCATGGGACTTTGGGAAAGGTCACTTCCCCTGGGACAGTTCCGGGGGGAAAGTCCTCTTAAAGCACAGGATGTTTTCTTTTCTTCATAAAAGCACAAACCTGTAAGTCTGAAAATGCTGGTAATTTTCAAACCACAATAAGCACTTGGTATTTGCCATCTAAAATGAGCACAACAGGTACATCCATGACTTTTGGATGAGGAGATTGAGTGCATCCAGTAAGTTTGCAAATTACAACAAGTTGGGTGGGTCTTAATCTGCTTGAGGCTAGAAAAGCCCTACAGAGAGATCTGGACATTCTAGATTGAGAGGTTGAGACCAACTGTCTGAGATTCAATGAGGCCAAGTGTGGGGTCCAGCAAATGTTCCACAACAATCCAGTGCAGGCTTGGGGGAAAGTGGCTGGAAAACTGCTCAACAGAAGGAGACCTGGGGCTATCGACTGATCACTGGCTAAACATGAGCCAGCAGTGTGCCCAGTGGCCAAGAAGGCAAACAACAGAAATTGTTGGCTTGTATCAGAAATTGTGTAGCCAGCAAAAGCTGAGAAGTGAGTGTCCCCCCTGTACCTGGCAGTGGCGAGGCAACACCTCAAGTACTGTGTTCAGTTTTGGGCACCTCAGTACAAGAAGTACATTGAGGTGCTGGAGCAGCTCCAAAGAAGGGCAACAAGCCTTATGAAGAGCAGCTAAGGGAACTTCAGACTGTCTAGTCTGAAGAAAAGGAGACTGAGGGGAGACCTTATTGCTGCTTACAACTACCTGAAGTGAGGTTGGAGAGAAGTGACTGTTGGTCTCTTCTCACAAGTAATAAGTGAAATGGCCTCAAGTTGCACCAGGGGAAGTTTAGATTAGACATCAGGGAAATCTTCCTTACTGAAAGAGTTGTCAGGCACTGGAACAGGCTGCTCAGGGAGGGGCTTGTATCAACGTCTCTGAATGTGCTTAGGAGTCATGCAAATATGGAGCTTCAGTAGTGGGCTTAGTACCGTTAGGTCAATGGCTGGACTTTATGATCTTGAAGGTCTTTTCCAACGTAAATGATTCTATGACTTCTTCTATCTCACCTTGAGAGGCATGCAGGGCATAGTTATCAACCGGCTATCAAGAAACACAATGTCTTGAGATAAAGTAGGGCACTAAAATTTAGGTGGCTAAATCTGTGTGAGCCCTGTCCAACCCCAAAAGCAACGTTACTCTTATTTTAAGTGGCTCTTTCTCATCAGCTGAAGCAGAATGATGAAGAATGTCCCACTGAGCCAGACTCCTTCTGGTCATCCTCTTTTATCATGGTCTGGGGAATTTTTCATTTTAGACAGACAAATATTTAGTGAAGTTTTTTCCACAACAGCTGGATTTTATCAGCAGGTCACCACAGTGGGAAGATAAGGCAGCTCCTTCTCTTGGCATCCTAGTAGGAGTCTCAAAATCCCAATGGCTTATATGACCATTAAAAATCCCTCTAAAGTGGTTTTGACCTCAGTGTGTTTCCTTCTGCTCCATGGTTCAGACAACACTTTTGCTAGCAAAGGAAATGGAACTTCTATGGCTTTATCATAGATTGAAGTTTAGACATCAAGATACACCCTTAAAACCACTTTTATAGTCTTTCACATAAATGTGTAAGGTGGGACCTCATAAATTTGCTATCACTTACTCCTCTGCCCACCCTCCTCTCACCACCTTACAGCACACAGCCCATCTCCAGCAATGGGTTCCTTGTTCCAGCAGTTATGGAAGATTTAGGTTAGAAAAGTCTTTTAGGAATATTCAGTGAATTAGGCAAATTATTTCTGTAAAAAGAAATAGAATGATAGGACAAGTAAAAAGGACAGAGAAAAAATAAGATGAAAAAGTTAAAGAAATAACAGAAAAGAAAAAAAAAAGGAGAAGAAGGAAGGAAAAGATAAACTAAAAGGGAAAGGGAAAGAAGGAACAAAGCCCTGAACTCTCACATCACAAGGAAAAGGAAGGGATCCAAAGTGGGAAAAATGGGGGCAGACCTTTTGAGGGCCTCCAGTTTTCTAACAAAAAATAGTCCAGCACCCAAGAAGACACAAGCTGTTGTGAAAATGTCGGTGCCAGCAAATGCCAAATCCTTTCTGCCTTTCCAGCAGGAGCAGGCAAGACGGGACAGCCTGGCAGCCAATGTTGAAGCTGAATGCTGGACAGCAGAGGCAGCTCCAAGGACCAGCTGTCCCATTTCCACAGGGCAGGAGAGCTGCTGTCCCAGGACAGTTGCTGCCTCTCTGACCATGATCATTCAAACATGTTTTTGTTTTGCTCCTCTTCACATCCATGGGGAACTGAGAGAGCAAGTCTTTGCCTTCTGTGGTCCTGCCAGGATTGCAAAGGTACACGGGGCAAAGAAGATAACCTGCTCTGTGTTATTGATACCACTTCAGCTGGCTAAAACACCATATGCCTTCTCTGTATCATAGAATCACTAAGAGTGAAAGAGACCTCCGAGGTCATCAAGTCAACCCAACCCCACTATGCCCACTAAACCCTGTTTCCAAGTGCCACATCCACGTGTTGTTTGAACACCTCCAGGGACAGCAACTCCACCACCTCTCTGGGCAGCCTGTTCCAATACCTGTATGTCTAGATATTCCCTCCATACTCATATTTCTCTGCAGAAAACACCATGGCTTGGAAACTTTCATCTTGACTGCTATCTGTCAAAATGTTTCCTTACTCTATTAATAACAATTATGAGTCTGTTTACATAGCAGCTAACATTTGCAGAATGCTTTGTCCATGAATACATACCCTAATTACTCACAGAAAATGATTTCTTTACCCAAAATCAGCTCTTTTTGTTCACCTGACCCTCTTCTAATCAGATGATGATTACAGCAAACTTAATGAATGCTTCACACAGGCACACTTCGTCCTGTGACTGGATGCTATCGTGTGATTGCTGCAAGTCTCACTATGCATTCTGCATTTGCTTTCTAAAATCAAAACACTTTTGACTGCACAAATAAATCACTGGTGTAGATCTCTAATTTCATGTTTTTCCTAAAAAAAAAAAAAAAGGCAGATAATTTTGAACCAAAAATTGGCTTTCCAAAACTACCATGCAATCTTCAGGTATTAATCGTTTGACTGCCTTCCTTGGCTGTAAAACTCTCCTTTTTCTCCAACCACTCGAATAAGTTCCAACCACACACACACACTTTATAGATGCTTTAGAACAGACACAGGAAGAAACAAAGCAGAACCTAACTCATTATAGGGTAAAGACCTTAGTGACATGAGTTCACTCGCTGAAGTGAGAAGCAATGTATCTAACACCAAGCAACCCCAAAAATATTCCAGCCAAAGCGTAGGAGCATTTTGTGAAACAGAGCGTCGCTGTCAGCTTAGGGTGAAATTTGTCTCAGACCATGAATCTAAGACTGAAAGCCTCTTGGAGGAGCCCACTTGTACATGGTATCCCAAAACCTTGATCCTTCTGCTGACAGCACTTGCTGGCAGGGTGCTGGCTGTCAGCTGAGCAGATTGCCTGCACCCTCCGTTAGCCACACTATAGCCTATGCAGAGCAGGAGCTATAGAAACAGGACTTCAGCAAAAGGCACAGACCCATGTCTCCCTCAGATAAGAGAGTTTTGAAGACCTGATTTCCAGAGGTTATGAGCCTCTCTATCTCCATAAATTTAAAATTGAGAGATATGGAGTGAGAAGGGGAAGGGAGCAGATAAGGGAATACAACCAGGTAGAAACACAAACCTCAGTGTTTACAGACACTGCTGGAAAACAGCTCATCTGAAGACAACAGCAGGCAAAGACAGTGCTTCAAGACAGCATGTATGGAAGAAAAAAACCCCAAGGTACAAGTGCGGTCCCTCTGCATACAAATCCTCACAGCGGCCAGCTTTCCACCACAGCAGCTTTCATCTTGGCTTGTGCATAGGGATGGTGTTGCCAGTAAGGAGAAGGAGTAGGAGAGAGCCATCATCCCTGAAGACCTCTTCAAGCAAGGAAAAGGGGCAACAAGTACGTCACACTGTACCTGGACACAAGCACCAGGCTTGTTGAGACCAGCTTGGGGGAGAGCAGGCACAAAAGCCTATTGTCTAGCTGAGCTTGCACCATCTATTCTTCTGTCCTGTTCATACAACCCCAGGTCCTGCACTAAGCCTGGAAGGACCCGCATGTGGCAGTGCCATGGAGCAGTTCCTTGGTACATCTCCAACCTGGGAGGGCACAAGGGGCCGAGTCAGCCACAGCATGCATGCTCCTATGCCCTACACTCCGGAAGAGAAGGAAACCGACAGAGACAGGCAGCTACAGCACAGGCAGGAGACAGGAACAAGATCAGCACAAACGCAGGAACCCCGGTCTCAGCTGCAGACAAAGGTAATTCCACAACCGGTTTAAACTCCCAAGTGAGCAAGGGTTTTATTGGGAGAGCTCCCAGAGGGAAGTAAGCAGAGGCTCCAGGTCTGGCACCACCCAGGTCCATCACGGCTGGGTATTGTCTGGATTTGCAGAGGAAGATCCGAAGCTCAGGCTTTGGATGGCCAGGTGGAGGCAAGCCTTGGGAACCAGTGACGCCAGCATCGGGACGTCTGGCGCGCCCTGGAGTAATTTAGATGCTTTTGACCAGGAAAAAAATGGGCAATTTGCCCTTGAACTGGGCAAACGCATTGCTCGTCTGGATAGTCACTGCTAAAAACAGGCAGCTTTTAGAGCAGTAAGTGTTGGATTTACTGTAAAACTGTGCCCTCCCTGCTCCCTACAAAGGCAAACACCCCGGTCATACAGGAGCAACACATGCGGTGCCAGAGCGGCTGTACAGCCTGTGGGGGCTTGCACCAGATGGCGCTGGGATTTAACCCCCCACTCCCCCACTCAGCAGTAAGCCCGTCATTTATCAGAAGTTAATGAACAGATTCCTCAGAGGCAGAGAGAGTCTTTTTAAACAGATAGCAAACAGGTCTGCTTGGCCCACAAGCAGAAGACCACTGGATCCACTTTGGATCTGGTGCTACTTCACAGAGCGGTGAGAAGTGCCGATGATCACCAAAATGTGACAATTGCTCCATTTTCCACAGGTTTTTCCCACCAGAAAGCAGTATATGGTCTTTAAAGCTTTCGTCCTTTGAAAGGCCTAAAGTAGGAACAGACACAAAACTCTGGCTACTGAGGTCTTACTGAAACTGTGGTATGCAATTAGTAGACAGTTATCATGAAAACTGTTTACTTTCCTTAGAAAAGTTTGGCTTTCGATCAAGAGGAAATAAATAACCAAAATGGAATGGAACATTTCCCCTTCCCTATTTTTTTTTTCTTTTATTTTCCAGCAGAAAATATCATTTGCATGTGATCTGGTGCTTCAGTGCCTCCTGGGAGATGGATCTTTGTGTTGCTCCAGGGGGGACACAGCTGTGGGGCAGCACAGCAGGCACTGTCCTGGTGGGAGGTCACAGGGTAAAAGCCAACAGAAAGATCCCTGGGGCTCCAGCATGACTCTGGATGACTACAGAACAAGGAACTAGCTGAGATGTAGACTGGTAGTTTTCTTGGGAACAACTCAAAATTATCTTTAAAAAAGGGGGGGAAATGTCAAAGTATCTATGAAAAATAATAGCAAGCCCAAATTTCCCCTCATTTTTTTAAAGGAAGACCTAAAATTTCTGTCACTGAAAAACAACCGTAGCAAGTGTGATGCCATCTCCTCCCCCTGCTTTGTCCAGAATGTCCAGCTGAGGAGATGCAGGGCCAGAGGCAAGTAAGGACTTTACCACCCAGAAACTCAATGTTCAACACTTCTGCCCCTCCAGGCACATCTAATTAGTGATCAATTTACATTCTAGCTTACAGGAAAAAAACCAAACCATCCTGGAAACAATCTTGCTTCAAACGCCACAGGAAACCATGACGTGGGCCCCGTTAAAAGTCAAGAGGTGTTGCCCGATTTTGGCAGCATTAGCACTTGGTTCAGAGTGAGCACAGCGTCCACAGCATCTGCAGAGAATCCCAGGCAAAACTTATGCCTAACTCTCATCCAGGGCTGTAAAAGATCAAACTCTCATCCAGGGCCATCAATCATCGATCATCGATCTCTTTATTGCTATTAACAAAGTTATATCTTCCAGGATCCCACTAAGGAGATAGCAAGCTACAAGCTACCCTGTGTGAAAGGGCTAACCTTCAGTCCCTGCAAATATCCTATTTCTTAACAGCAGAAGACTGGGCACAAGGGCTATGAGAGTGAATCCTGGTCATCTGGAAGCCCCAGCAGAGATATCCTAGCTCCTGAAGTTCAGTGGCAATCACGAGGCCCACATCTGACCAGTCTGGCCCTGTAGCCCATTCTTCTTCTAGAAAAGCTCCCATGGGGAAGGAACCCACTTGGTGTCTCAGGAATAAATGTGACCAAGCACAGAAGGAGGACTTCCCGTTTGAAATGATATACCCTTAAAGTAGGAACAAGACTTTTCCTGAACTCATCTGCTGTCCTTGATTTTTCTTCTCTTTCTGATCATAGGTTCCTATTTTTCAAAACATTTTCTGCTGCAAAGCTATACAACAAACACAGTAGCTGAAGTGCTGCTTCTGGAGACTTGTCATCATGCAGATGGTGTCTCTGTCACTAACTGTCATTGCAGGAGAGTCTGGTTGAAGCAGTGAGTGTTGAGGGCAGCCTCGGTTGCAGTGACCATGAGATGGTGGAGTTCAGGATCTCATGTGGCAAGGACGGAATACTTAGCAGAATCACAACCCTGGACTTCAGGAAGGCCAGCTGTGGCCTTTTCAAGCAATTGCTGGGAGAAATCTCATGGGACAGGGTACTGGCAGGTAAAGGGGCCCAAGAGACTGGGTCAAGCCCAACATCAGAGCATTCCAACAGCAAACAAGTCAAGGAAGGGAGCCAGAAGACTTGTATGGTTAAACAGGGAGCTTCTGGGCAAACTGAAGAGGAAGAAGAAAGTCTACAGGTCATGGAAGGAGGGGATGGCCACTTGGGGTGGTTATAAAGCTGTAGTCAGAGGAGGTAAGAACACAACAAGGAATGCCAAGGCCTCCATTTAAATAAACCATGCAAGAGAGGACAATGGCACAGAAAGGGCTTCTTCAAATACATTACAGCTAAAACTAAAACTAGAGGCACTGTAGGCTCCCTGTTGAATGAGGTGGGTGCTCTGAAGACAGAAGAGTTTGCCCGGGTAGACAAGGACTGGGTTAGAGATCAATTGAGCAAAGTGGAGGTACATAAATCCATGGGCCCTGATGGGATGCACATACAAGAGCTAAGGGAGATGGCAGAACACATTGCTAGGACATTCTCCATAATCTTTGGTAAGTCATGGGGATCAGAAAAGGTGTCTGAGGACTTCCGGATAGCAAATCATAGAATCATAGAATCACAGAATAATTAGAGATTGGAAATGACCTTGAAAGATCATCTATATGGGAAGAGTGTGTGTCAGGATGATGGAGCCAGGCTCTGCTCAGTGTCATGTAGTGATAGGACAAGGGACAATGGGTGCAAGCTGGAACATAGGAGATTCCATATGAATGTGAGAAGGAACTTCTTCACAGTGAGGGTGATGGAGCACTAAAACAGGCTGCCCAGGGTGGTTGTGGAGTCTCCTTCTCTGGAGACATTTAAAACCCTCCTGGATGTGTTCCTGTGTGACTTGATCTAGTTGATCCTGCTGTGGCAGGGGGATTGGACTAGATGATCTTTCGACGTCCCTTCCAATCCCTAATGTTCTGTGTTTTGTTCTGTAAAAAATTTGCCATTCCTCACCAGGGTCTGATGTCTTATGCAGAATTCTGTTAAATGAGTTTAACCATAATTATAGAGAAAAGATAGATAAATACCACAGAAGTGCTGTTTTACCCTCTAATGTTTCTCCTCTCTGCTTTATGAATCTTAAAAAGATCAATACATTGTTCCAGACACATACTGCCTGTTTTAATTGCTGAAACTCACTGCACCCTCACTTGTCCTGCAGTGTCTTTGTCTCAAAATACTATTAGCATGTTACAACTACACCCAGAGCATCGCTCTGAGAACAAGCTCTCACTGCACTTGGCATGACGCTACCTAAACCTGAGGAGCATCAGAATTTGGTGCTAGAAGGTAACCCAGCACAAAACACGACTTACTGGAGAGAAGTCTGCTTGTTTTATAGGGGCAAAATTTGGATATGTTGTCCTGGTTTCACCTGGCTATTCCTTAAAAAGAACAAAAAGGAGGGTGGAGGTAGAATCAGAGTGAAGAATCAGCTACGGAGTAAACAGTTTGGAAGCCAAACATAATTGGCTGGTGAGTGTGCATTGTGATTCACGAAGGAAAGGCTTTTTTTAAACTCCAGGAGCCACAGAGCAAGGACAGCCATACAGTCATCTTCCTGTGCGAAACAAAAGCTCTGGGCCAGGGAGGTTCAGCAGCGGCGTGGTGGGACAATGGGGACACAGCGCATTACCTCAAGCCTGCAACGTGCGGATCGGTGACTGGCCTGATGTTTCCACAGCCAGGCTATTGCTTTTAATATCAGGGTTCAGTGACTCAAGCCGTGCTCCCTCTCGGGGGCTCTCAGTTCTGCAGATCATTCCTATTTGGGGAGCATTCCTTATCTAAGGCCATTATTGCCTCTGCCTATGTAAACAGTGTTTCGCTCCACACAAGGTCTGTGCATTGAAAGTTTCCTTAAACCAAGGAAACCTGGAATAAATACCTCATTGTCTCGGGGACTTTATCATGGTGGTATAAAAGAAAATCAGTGTGTGACTACGTTTTCCAGCAATAAAGTCCTTTCAGTCTCAGGAAGGACAGTTTTGATTTGAGCATTTATTGCTCTCACCGTTAGGACTTCACACTTGACCAAAGTAGATGATATACTGTCAAGACTCTGGTCTGACATGCACTCTGAGAATACAATCAGTTTGTCTGATGTGAAAAGAAGAGAGAGGGACTTTTTGATTAATTTTTAATGTTTTCAACTCTAGAAGTTGTAGAAGTTTAAAACCTTGCTTTTTAAAGTAAAATAAAATAAGAAGATTCAACACACTAATATCTCCAAACTGCCGAACTGGTGCTGTCAGGGAAAATTAATTACTTTATTAGAAAAGTCAAACACTGGTTTTGAATGAGAAATTACTGTTACAAAATGTTCTTCGGGTTTTTTAATATAAAGTCCTTAAAAATTGACTGAATCTGAATGGAATGCTTTTTTTTCATTCAAAACTTTAGTCTTTTTTTTTTACTGGTGTGAAATTTACTTGCTTGCAATTTTGGAAGTGATGACATACACTCAGAGCTTTAACAGCAGAGAACTGCAAAACTTTCTGTGTCTCTGTGGTGGCAGGGCTCTGCCCTGCACATAACCTCCTGGTAAATAGCAGCAAAACCAGGTGCCTACGCCTCTGTGCTGCCAAAGGGCAGGATTCCAGATGTGGAGGGTATCTGCCTTCTCCTCACCCCCTGTGCCTTCCTGATAGTTAAGCCCAGATTTTTGTCCCTGCTTACAAGAGTATGCAGATGTGAGCTCACTGTCAGCCAGAAGCATGGTGGAGACACAGGAGCACCCCCAGGGCCATTCCATGCTGCACTATGAATCATTAATCCAAGACAGAGAACATGCCACGATCTCCCTTTGGGTCATCAGGAAACCACTGCCAACCATTGAGTGGGATAGATGCCAAATAAACTCTCTAGATAAAGGTCCATAGGTTCTTGTCTAACTCCAAAATGCCCAGGGCAGAAGCTCACTTGTTTAATGCAGACTGAAAGTCACCCTCCTGGAGATAGTAGCTGAAGGGATTCCTAACTGTCCTGCCCATCAGACCACATACTGGAACACCTGCTAGGTACAACTAGCATTTTGCACATTTTGTCTTTTGCTCTGATCTGCTCAACTCCAGCAAGAGTCCCAACTCCAGCTCCGTGCCAGAGGGACAACATGCAAACAGTCATAGGTATTAAACTGTGTCTCAAGGAGCAGTGAATTCCCACCCGTAAAGGGTAAGTGAGGTCCATCTATTAGGCCTCCACTCCAAACAGGAATCCCAGCTGTCCAGACTGGGTTTTAGCTGAAAGATATGTCTCAGCAGCATTGAAAAACACAAGCAGTCCCTGGAGAGGGTAGAAGCACTGGGCAGGAAGGTTCAGGAGCGGGTCCTGCTGAGGATGGACATGTGACACGAAACAACAAACAGGGTGTCTAGCGAGCCTGGAGTGTAATACCCCAGGCACATGTGAAGGAAGAATCACTCTAAACACAAGAATGGGACCAGATGAGTTCCTTTCAATGGTTTATTGTAAGAAAGCTCCTTAGATTACGCAGATTAAAATCTTTGTGGAAACACTGTTGGAGACTGTGTTGCTCAGCTTCCTCCACAAGGCACCGCTTGGTCATGACTATATGCAAGAGCAAACTTGGAAGAGGAGGTTTTATTAGTTTATTATTATTACAAGACTACAGAGCTCATGTGTCTCTATACTGGTTTCCTCTTGCACTGCAAGAAAGTAAATCTCCACTTCAGAATCCCCCACAAGTGAAGGAAAAGACTAGCAGTAAAGTAAGGTTTAGGTACTCAGGGGAGCTTTTGCCCTCAGCCTCTGCAAAACACAGCCCAGGACTGCAGTATTTCCTGGCTCTGAGGCTCCACAATGAAACTGAATAACCTGAGTTACTCAGCTGTTGGATCGGGGAAGGAGTTAAGGCTTCACACGCCAGTCTGGTCCTTAGCACAATTCCTTCAGCCTGTGATGCAGAAGTCAGAAGAAAAATGGCTGGTGCTGAGGTTGCATGTGATGACAGAGGTCCTTGCAGCATGTATTGGACGCTCTTCTGCAATGCATATGAGATCTTCCTTGGGAAAAGGAGCCCTTATCTGCTTGCTATGGCTTGCTTGGTGAAAAAAACTTCAAGTCTTTGTGACTACAATGTGCCCAGTGAGTCTAAATACGTTGAAGTCCACTACTGCTTTTGCCTTGATCAAGGATTTCAGACAGCAATGAAGAGAAATCAAACCCCACTGCTTAATACTTAATGTTCCTTTTGTAGCCACAGGCCTCTTCCAGTTCCTGTGGTCTTTCCAGCTCTTGCGCCAGCTTGTCCCCAGGGCAGCCCTGAGCTCAGCTTCTTGACCTGCCTTCCTCAGGGACACACCAAAGCTTCCATGCTGTACCAGCAAAACCAGCTTTTGTCACTTCTCCAAATGCTCAGGAACACTGGGAGTAAAGGAAAATACCATTAGCCCAACACTCCACTTTCCTCCATATTTTTCTTCTCCAGGGAACTGCTGCCTGATGTGGTCTCTGCAGGATTATACTCAGGGAGGGAGGCAATGTCTAGCTGCAGCCTCACCAAGACTTCTGCCTGCAGCAGGGTGTAGATCTTCCTTGTACAAGCTACAGGGGCATGTTAGAATGTCCTCAAATAGCAGTTGTAACAGGGAAGAGGGAAAACTCTCCGGAGAAGCTTCTTTCTCCTCAGCAGCTGTAGGAGCCAAGAACAATCAGCTCCCACCAGCTTTTATAGAGCCGATGTTAGGTGTGGAGTGTGCTGGGCATGCTGACTTGTGACAGATGCTACTACTGGATGGAGGTGTCCACTGCTAAACAGCGTGAAAAGCAGCTGAGAGAAGGGTTGGCTGGTGGATAGCCATGAAATCAAGGACAGGGGGGAAAAAAACAGGCAGAGTCATAGGTTTGGAGCAAAATAAAAAGAATGTTGTAAATGGAGAGGAGAAATATTTTTTACAAACTCCAAAATACAGGGTCTCTTTCGCTTTCATGTTCTTTGGCTTTTCTAAATATGTGATTTTATCATGCCTATTTCTACATAAATAATCTTCTTTCAAAGTGAAAAACCAAAAAACTTCGGTTTGCAGCTATCCGGGAGAAAGGGTCTGGTGCTTTAAAACACTACCCTGCTGTTTTTCTTCCAAACGGCTTGTCAAATTCAGCGTGATTCTGGAAACTAGTCCAGCTACTCTGAAATATTCTACTTCATTTACCTTCCCTATGCTCCCCATTTCTCTCACACTTTTGCTCTGCTTTTCAGACCTGCACCCCCATGTGACTGCGATTTGCAGTCCCCGGGCATCACCCAGCAAATGGGGCCCCATGTCAGCGGTGTCTGTAGATGCTCACTGGCCCAAACACCCTCTAATAACACAAAACACACAATTATTTTGCAAGGTGCTGCTGGCAGCAGGATTTGGCTTTGGTTATTAACTGTTTCTTTTAGAACTAGCAACCCTACAACCTTGAACCCATATATCAATCTCTGGGAGGTTGTGAGCAGCTTTGCATCCTCCTGAGGCAGCATATTTCTCCTACCGAATGGACATGCGAGACTGCTATCGTGGGGTGCAGTAACTGGCATTCATTCGAGGAAATACAGGAAACATGAACCCAAAGTATCAAAGCAGCAAATAAAATTTCAAAACTTCTGTTCTCAGCCTTTCCTTCTGTATCTCAGCCAAAACTTCTGTTTCAATGTTTTCACCCCAAGCCCTACCAGGGATGATGGGGATAAAACTAGACTTAACTACATGAGGTCAGAAAATGACATGTCTGTCTGAGCTGTTGCTGTTTATTGAACCATGAGCACATATGTGGGTTTTGTCTTCCAAGTACTCAAGCTCCTATCTGCGATCACAAGGGACACAAACCGTTTGCTAGGTGTTAATGGCATCTGTGACACTCACCAACCCCACAGGAGGCAAGGCTCTGCACGGTGCAGGCACACCAGAAAAAGCCCGTGATGGCTGGCCCTGGCTCCTCTGTGCTCTGCAAGAAGGAATATTTTGACGTAAGTGAACAGAGGGAGTGAGAAATACAAACTCGACCTCCAGGCACTTAGGAAGAGCCCTGCAATGCAAGGGTAGTTTTATCATTAAGCAGCACTACCATTCTCTTTCAAGCCCCTTCCCCTAGAAGACTAGGAACAATTATCAGGCCCAAAGATCTGACCATATGAGCTGAGCTGATGCTGCAATCTTCTAACAACAGCTTCAAAGCCTTTCCTTTGCTGTGGATGTCATTCCAGAGACACTGCCTGCCAGGCAACAAAAACACCGGTGAAACTTTATATTTTTAAGTATGAAAAACTGTGTTACACTTTTGCCAGACAGACAAAACCTCCTTGAGTATTTTCCGGGAGTCCCATGGTTTATAGAGTCAATGGCAACAGGCGGAAAAGGACAACGTAATTATGACTAATGATTTAGATTGAGAGCAGGGTGGAGAATTAATTTGTATTATGATTATCAATAATTTTGGGCACAATGTTATGTAGAAAATGCTTCTTTTGTGACCCAGGAAGTTGAAAAGTCATTCACAGCAGCATGTTTGAGTTAACACAAGTAATTATATATTTGTACTTCTTTTATGTTGCTGCAATGTGGCTATTTCCTAGCACGTGGCTTATGTGTTATTGCAATTGTCTTATTAGGCCTGTTTGAGTTACAAATGGCATCTATATTGCAATGTTTAAGATGTTTGCTTTGGAAGGAACTACGAGACACAAAAACATATGGATCACTTTATCATGTATAGAAAGGACACGGTCAAAAGCTGGCTTTCATTACTCCACTGGCATGAATCTAGATACGCACGCAGTGTTGAGGCTTGATTATTCATGTGTTTATGACATTTGGGGCTGCTTTGTGTTATTGTGGATGTAGGGTCACTCTGCTGGAAATACAACACATCTCTCCACCAAATATTCCTTCTGGTAAATCCTGTGAAAAACAGGATAACTGAAGTCAGGGCTTGTTACTGGTGAAAGAGATCATAGAATCATTTGGGTTGGAAAAGAGCTTTTAAGATCATTGAGTCCAACCATTAACCTAATTGTACCAAGCCCACTGCTAAACCATGTCCTTAAGCTACATTACTTTTATACACATCCAAGAATGGTGATTCAGACACCTCTCTGGACAGCCTGTCCCAGTGCTTGATGACTCGACTCTTTCAATGCAGTATTTTCCCCTAATGTCTAATCTAAAGTTCCTTTGGTGCAACCTGAGGCCATTTCCTCCTGTCCTATCACATTTCTTCTGCTTCCAACCAGCTGGTCCCCAATAGTTCCCCTCATCATTCTGCTTCGTATCTCTCCTCTATGCAGCTCTGCATCACAGAAGTGCTACACAACACTGATGACTGAGAACTTCCTAAACAGAGCAATCCAACAAGAGAGACAGCAAGGAGAGAAAACCTTCTTAGGAAACCCCTGGTCTTCTCTAATGAAAATGCTCCAGCGTTATAAATAAGATTTTAGTTGTTTGCATCCTCTCATATGAAAAACAATCACAACACTGGGTGCACAGGCAAGAGAAAGTACTGCAGTAACTGTACATGGGTGGCTGTGTACAGTCCAATCTGGCTGTGTGTGAGAAGGATTACTGCTTTCATGGCAATGGAGGGCTGGTGGAGTCCTGCCTCATAGCAAAACAGTCTAACCTGAAACAAAGCATATAAACTTTGCCATCATTCCCTCTAGTGGTTAAATTCAGAAGAAGCTGAAAAGGTTTCTGAGCGTGAAGCTTCATCTCTCAAACAAGGTAGATTCATGCTTTCAGAGCTAAAGGTCATGGTCTCAATTGCCGTGATGGCTCAAGTAGTGTCATCTACAGGATCACATTGACCTAGGAAATCTTTTGGGCACTTCCAGTTTTATGATACTACAACAGCCAGCCATTGTGAGAGCCTAGGAAGATGCTCCTGGGATACTTCCAGAGAGCTTTTGCAAGGAGGCAAAAAGCCAGCAAATGCGAATTTATTTGGTGTTGAACCCTCCTTCACAGCCAGAATGGAGCAAGACTGTTGCTGTGCACCAGCAGCCCACTGAGGCTGTGTGGCAAAACGATGCTAGCAAATGCTTAGACCGGCCAAGCCCGCTACCCTAAGACACAAAGTGCTTGAAAGGCTACAACTGCCTCAGTTTCCAATTGTCTTTACATGATGGTGACAACACCATACATTCGCTTCCAGTGAGAGCACCTGGCACCAGTGACTGCTGGCAGGGAGGCATTACAGCTGGTAGCCTCAATGTGAGCAAAGCAGACCGTATGGAAAGCTCCTGAGCTCTGAATTTCATACTGAAGGCATGAAGACTACACCCATCTGAGCTACCTACATTACCCTTCTCCTATCCTTTCCACTAACAGCAAAAAGAGACAAATGCTGTCGAGTATAATTACAATTGGATGTTTCCAAACACGGCTTCCATGACTCTGAAGTTGAGTAGCTTTCCATTATTAGTAACATTTGGAGGGAAAAAAACATGTAGATACCACACACTTAATGGATTTCATTTTAATTACTTTCATCTTATTAATTACTCAATAGATTTACTTGCAAATTCGCAGAACAAGTACAATTTGCCTGAATTTTCAGATTAACATTTCTTATATTTCTCTAGCTGGCTCAGATCATCATTTTAGATGCAAAGCAAAATTCTCTCTCTGTGTGGAGCCCCAACCACGATCTCCGTGACACTCATGGAGTTACCACGATCTCCATTGCAACAGTACACGGGCTCACCAGTGGTGCCTGTAAATCATGGGTTATGTATCTTGTTCCTGGAAGAACGTGTTTGATAAAACACAGCCATGTACAGAAACCTGATTAATTCTGTAGAGCATCCAATCAAGGAGTGAGGACAGTGTTGTACTGATTGGGTACCCACTTAACATCAATCTGATGGAACTGGATCCTTCAGGAAGGCCAGGATTTATTTTCACTTGGTCAGCCACTGTTTAGTTAGATTTGTGGAGAGTTTTTATTAGACACCAGATCATTTCTGGTGGAAGCATACTTCCTCAGAGTGCTTCGACATGCAGCTCGGCTTCCTCCATGCATCCAAACATCAATTTCTGTTCACAGAGTTTTAAAAAGCAAGATTGGGCGAGTTCTCCTTCACCAGGGAACTATGTGGGACTGTTTCTCCTGTGTAATTTCGGAAACTGGGTCTGAGTTCCCCTCCGCCTCTTGCCTCAAGGACAGGGTTGTTATATTCAGTAAACTAATAAAACCATGATGTACAGTCGGACTGGTACTTCTTTGCTAAATAATGTTTTTAATGCGATCGAAATTTTAAATCAAGAAAATGTTTTGATATTGACCCCAAATCACTTTTGGATTAATTTCTAATGTGTTTTTTTTAAGTATTTACCTTAAGGCAAACACAATTAAAGGAATTCACACAGAATAGGTTTACGTAGCATCTTTATAATTAAGGAGCTAAAATACTTTGCTTAGAGAATGCCAAAATGAGACTATTTCATTTGTTCATGAAGGAAGAGACTTGGGCAAAACAATTTTGTAAACCTGACACAAATTTATATGTTTCAGTCACTCTGAGCCTACAGCTCCCAGTGAAAAAACCCAACTGTTTCAGAAGCTCACAGGGCTCTGTTTACACGTTTGTGCTCGTGGGGATTTTACCCCCATCTCATCTCTCTTCCCCCTGGCTTCTGTTATTCAAAAGACCTTACCCATGACAGAAGAAACAGTGATCCTGAAGTTCACTACAAAGACTCACAGTCTCTGCTAGTCTGAAATCTCCCTCCATTCATAATTTATCTTACCCTCAAGCCCACTAATTTGTAAACTGCAAAAACAAAGACAGTGCCCAAAAACTGCACAAGAGATTCCAGCTCTAGAGCACACAGGAGTTCACAGAGTCCCCTGAGATAGCCTGTGAACTCAGCAGCAAAAGTTTAATGTTGCCCAATAGCTTTAACAACTTGCTTTCATGATCTTTTCTCAATGGCAATATAATAAATAATGTCAGTTTGGGGTTTTTTCCTTGCCTTTTTTTGTTGCAACAGACACGGAGAAAGTCCATGATAAGCATCTGTCGTGGAGGAATAATTAAGTATAACATGGATACACAAAACACAAATTAGTTTCCCAAATTCTCTTAATGAAGGGCTATAAATTTTTTTTGCCTCCCTGCAGGCGTATTAGTTTCAGCTGTGATCATGTCAACTTCCATTAATAGAAGCCGGATCTGTATTTTTAGTCGCCAAGTAACATAAATATAGCCACAAAACAAGATCTCTTTTCCTTAGCACTGACAATAAGCTCCACCATATTTCACAAGGATGTTGTATTAAAGGGTCACCTGTCTGAAGGAGGAATACAGCAGATGTCTTATTTGCACTGAGGATCTCATGGTGTTATCTTGCAAGTGCTGCAGGAACATGAGATTCTACCCAAGTTGTAACTCAAGATGTTAAATATTTGTACTCTGCCTCCTAGAAGCCTCTGTTACGGTTTGGTTAGATCTGTGTCCTTTACCTCCAAAGACTGAGTGCCAAATAAATTCATGCAGCTGCTGTGCTCCTCACCAGAAGTGGCTGCATTCCTACATCACAGGAAATAACCTCTCACCCATCACAGACTGCTGCTATGAAGGTTAAGTAGGTAAAACTGCACAAGGTAATCAGATGAAATTTGGAAATAGGAATTATCTGCAATGGTTAGACTTAATTATATCGTTAAATAGTTGGTCACAGCTGGAATGAAGCAGCTGGACAGACTCTCGATAAAGGGAAATTCCAGGAAAGTATCATAAACATTTTGTTCAAACAACAGCATTTCATCAACATTTCCAGCTCTCAGGCAAGTCTGAAGCGACTGCATTTAATAGCACTAAATGTAGATGTTGCTAATTGTTGGACAAAAGATGTACTACAGGGAGCAGCACTGGAATCACAAAGGACTAGAGATGGAAGAGAAGTGAAATGAGAAGGAGAGGGATAAAACCCACACTAGAATTTAATGGATATCACATTTCTTGTTCAAGAAGAACAAGAGCAAAGACAGAAAATTAGTTCTTTGAAGGCAGCATGGACACAGAAAAAAGAGACAAGTAAAATCTGTTAAATGAACAAGTTATTAACTTGTTTGGATTGGTTCTGGATTTCAAAGAAGGCATAGATTTTTATGACGTGCAGGGCATACACCTTTAAGTTCCACCTTAAGCCCAGTAGGACTATGCTTATACTTAAATGTAAGCACCCGGTTAAGTACCCTGCTGAGACAAACACAGTCCTTGCCAATGCAGACCCTTGCTGTTCATCATGAAGCTGGGATCAAGCAAAGAAGTCCAGTTAAAACAAAAAGTCTATACTCAACTTGCAGCAAGTTCTAACGAAGAGACCAGGATCACGCTTCGTAACCTTCCAAGACCCTTACAAGATACTGCTGAATTAAAACTTCGATGATGCCACTGACGTGTAGGCAATTATGTGATGGTTTGGGGAAGGGAGAGAGAAAAGAAAGTTTGGGTTAACTGATCCTACCCAGTGACCTCAGATGGAGGCACCTTCCTTGCCTGCAGGGCCTGGATTAAGCTGACTTGAGCAAGGGCCCAAGTTTCCTTTTCCCACACTGAAAGGGAATCTGAAATATGTCAACAATATCCAAGGAAATCAGGGGAAGAGAAATGAGAACAACTGGTGGTCTGAAGGAGCTTGCCCGCAGGAATGGGGCAGGAATCACGAGAGAGCTGCTGATGTGCCCAGAGTGCTGCTGAGCCTGGGCTGCTCCATCCCTTTTCAGCCACTTCTCTTTGCTGAAGGGCAGCCAATAATAATTTCATCAAAACCCGATGGACGCACAAATCCCAAGCCAACTTGAACTCTGTGTCAGCGTTATGGTATCAACAAGGGACCACCCGTAAAATAGTGAAGTTGCATCACAAATTTATCCTTGTCTGTTCACAGACAACGTGGGAGAAAGTCACAACTTTGACTAGGGTAGTTGTACATCTGGACACATTGCCCCCAGAAGCAGGACATGGTAATGACAGGCAAGGGCTTTTTCACCTGGGCTCATGTGCCAGGTGCAGAATTCCCCTCAAAAATAGATACCAAAATTCCTGTCGCTGATGTTAGTGCATGAAGAAGAAAAGTCCAGCCTAACTCTGAAACGCCAGTCTGAGCTGCCAGGGCTGGGGAGAACTTCTTAGGAGAGTTTTGAATCCTCTTTGGTGTTAGGTTCAAGTAAAAGGCTGAGTGTTCACCCTGGGTGTGAGACAGAGGTGGTGGAATGCATTTTCCAGTGCCTTAGAGAAGCAGGTGTTTCATGCAAATGTCCAGGTATGAGCTCTGTTGATGACCCTTGGCAAGGAGGAGAAAGGCAATGAGTGACTACAAAGGAAAGCCCAGATTTGGGGGTAAATCAGGTGTCCATGTAGGGTGTATTTGCAAGAAAAGACAATGCCTGCAGTGGCCCATGGGGGCGTGCAGACCCAGTGCAGAGGTGTGAAGGCTGGAGGCATGCTGAGAGCCAGCCCTGTCTCCAGGGCTTTGATTGGCACAGAGACAAGCACATAGAAGAAATGAGCCCCTTCCCACTCTCAAAGCTCTGAATGAGTTGAAAGGCAGCAGGAAATCCTGCCCAATTCCTATGTTGGCAGGCTCTCGGGCGGGATAGGAGATGGGGAAGGGAGTGGCCATGACAAAGGCAGAGAGGCACTTTGGGTGACAGCTCAACTCAGTCCCTGAAATGCCTGTACACCAATGCACGCAGCATGGGGAATAAGCAGGAGGAGTTAGAAATCTGTGTTCAGTCAGGAGATTATGATATGCAAGAGAGGTCAAGGGCAACAGAAAGGGCTTCTTCAAATACATTGCAGGTAAAACTAAAACTAAAGGCAATGGAGGCCCCCTGCTGAATGAGGCAGGTGCCCTGAAGACATAGGATACAGAGAAAGCAGAGATACTGAACACCTTCTTTGCCTCTGTCTGTACTTCTGGGCGCTGTCCTGATATCAAGTCCTAAACCACTGAGGCCCCAGAGGAAGTTGAGACAAAAGAGGAGTTTGCCCTGGTAGATGAGGACTGGGTTAGGGATCAATTGAGCAATATGGAGGTACATAAATCCATGGACCCTAAAGGGATGCACCCACCAGTGCTAAAGGAGATGGCAAGTGCTGGTGGAAAGCAGGATGACCATAAGCCAGCAATGTGCCCTTGTGGCCAAGAAGGCAAATGGCATCCTGGGGTGGATCAGAATGAGGGTGGTTAGCAGATTGAGAGAGGTTTTCCTCCCCCTCTACTCTGCACTGGTGAGACCACATCTGGAATATTGTGTCCCACAGTTCCAGAAGGACACAGAACTGCTGGATAGAGTCCAGTGTAGAGCCACAAAGATGATGAAGGGAGTGGAACATCTCCCTGATTAAGAAAGGCTGAGGGAGCTGGGTCTCTTTAGCTTGGAGGAGAGGAGACTGAGGGGTGACCTCATTAAAGTCTATAAATATATGAAGGGTGGGTGTCAGGAGGATGGAGCCAGGCTCTTCTCAATGTCATCTGGTGATAGGACAAGGGGCCATGGGTGTGAGCTGGAACATAGGAGGTTCCATATAAATATGAGAAGGAACTTCTTCGCAGTGAAAGTGACCGAGCATTGGAACAGGCTGCTCAGAGAGGTTATGGAGTCTCCTTCTCTGGAGACGTTTAAAATCCGCCTGGATGTGTGGCTTTGTCTAGGTGATTCTGCTGTGGCAGGGGGACTGGACTAGATGATCTTTCGGGGTCCCTTCCAATCCCTAATGATTCTATGATTCTATGATTAATTATTAAAATAAATGTCTAGGTGCATTACGGAATTGTTTTAGTCACATTTCCCAACTATCAGCAGGATTAATTCCATAAATTAATCACACCGTAAATAAACTGACCTTGTTTCGTCCTTCTAGAAGGTTTTAAAAAACAAATAAATATCTGCACACTCAGACACTCAGTTACTCAAGCCCCAAACCCCAGACTTATTTATAAGAAAAAAAATATCTTAAGATATCATTTTAGCTTTACACTGTTGGTCCAAATACAGGGAGTAAGTATATGGTGGCAGTGTAGTTCACTCACAAGAAATCTGGAGTTCAGATGTTGCAAGAAAGATCCTTTCTGGTACCCCAAGAGAATCAAGAGTTCCAGCACATGTTCTTAATAGTCCTCTTATCTATGACAGTCATGTTTGTATAACCAGAGAATGGGACTTCAAACATGAAGCTGAATGACTCATTTCCAGCTGATAATTATTTATAATTCATACAATAAAAAAAATGGTGCATGCAACTGGCCACCAAATATTCAAGTGGAAGACTTCCTGAATAACTTTAAGGGAAAAGAACCAGAAATTTCTCTTCTCTAGGTGAGTACCACCATCGTCTCTCTTCAGAATATACCTTCTAACAAAAAGCCATGAGGAATTTTTACGGTGCTTGTGCATTCCTTTGATGCTTTGTACTCCTCCCATCTCAAAGCTTCACAACTGCTTTGAGCACATCTGCTCAGCTGAAATCGTGTTAATGTCAGTATGTTTTTTACTGCTTACTGAGATTGACGCTTTCTTTGAAGGCTCCTTGCTCATGTAAATCTTTGCCTGGCAGTTAAAAAGCAGTAGAACACGCCTGCGTGACGGACATCAGTGTTCTCTTTGCGTTGTCCCATGTGCCTTGCTTTGGCTTGCTGTAAATCACAATTCACAGAGAAGACACTACAAAAACTTGAGCGAATGAATGTTCTGAGAAACTCAAGATATCAATTAGCAAGTGACAGTCAGATGCTACGTGTTCCTGTTTATTTAGGACTGTAACTTCTAAAATAAATTAGTCTTAGTACCTAACCCAGCTTTTCTGCCACAAAATTATCCTGAAGAAGCTCTGGGAAGTCTGTAAGTCCGGTGACTGTGTCTTGTGCCACCATCAGATGAACAAACCAGTGAAGGTGGTGACCCACTGTCTCCTACAGACCGTTTGTATTTCGACTTGTATCACTGAATAAAGTCTAAGCGCAACATTCAAGCAAGTGCTCACCAACAAAAAGTGTGGAAAACTAGCTCATGGCATAATGTGCATACGAGTCTCCCCACTGCCTGAGGGACCCTTCTTCCACGTCTGCCTTACTGTCCTCATTGGCAGGTGGCGGTGTTTCCGTTTCCTAAGCACTGGCATTGTGCTAGCCTGCGTGGACAAGTACAAACAGAATCACTCAGCCAACACATTTACATCAAACAGTTTGTTCTGGGAGGTGCTCATCACTTTCTGATGATCTTTAGCACTTTTTTCCCCCAATCAGATATAGGAGAGAAAAGCTATTAAAGAATGACAAAAATAGTGTAATTTGCCCTAGATTTTACAGAACACATCACCTGAGCAGCAACTAGCAATTCTGCTGAACCTTTGCATCCTTTTTCTTTCTTGAAAGAGAGTAAGCAGCAATTAGTCCTAATATGAGCAGGTACGAAGCAGCCTGGTGTCAATAACTGTCTACACGAGCAAGTAGAAGAATAAAGTGAAGGGAACTGAGTTACTTCAAAATTGGTGCTTAATTAGTAATGCTCTTTCACTTGAGCTCAGACACACCAACTACAGCTAACACTTAACCCAGAAATGTCAGCCCAGATTAGACATGCACAACAGTTCAGGTAGTGATATGGAAAGGTGCTTAACACTAACTGGGAAAGATCAAGACATGTACAAGAAATAGAGCTTTCATATGGATGGGAATGAACTCATTGTCAGCTTACATGTCTTCTCTGAAGAACACAGCTAGTGTTAGACACAGTTTCCCCTCTTCTTTTATCTCTCAGTCTCTTCACACATTTTTCTCTTCTCTGTTGGTCCTTGCTTACCTTGCCTTTAGCTGGAGGAGCTGCTTGAAGTGACAGGTTTGCTGAGCCCTTGCAGCTCACCTATGGAGTCAGTGCAAGGCAGCTCCCAGGTCTGGAGCTCTGCATTAACAGAATCACCAGAGAAGGAACATGATGTGTATAAGGGAAGTTATTGAAACAGGAAATCATGAGATTTCTGTGCAGCATTTCTT
Source organism: Phoeniculus purpureus (assembly GCA_028565055.1). NCBI lineage: Eukaryota > Metazoa > Chordata > Aves > Bucerotiformes > Phoeniculidae > Phoeniculus > Phoeniculus purpureus. The sequence goes on along the minus strand of JAOXOE010000632.1, from coordinate 13,172,655 downwards.
CAAATGCTAGGGAACTTCCTTTCATCTCTTCCTTCCCACACACTTCAAGAAAGATCTCCTTGTTTTTGTTAACTGTCAAGGTGTAGCATTTCAGCTCAGTCTCACTCAGAAAAGTTTTGATAGCTGAGCTAAGTTTGATTCAGGCATTAACATACTACGCAAAATTTTAGGCAGAATGTTTCAGATTTGGTGGAACTATATGCTTGTGGAAAGTGTTTTATAATGCAAGTCAACAGTGATGACCAGGGCTGTGTCTACATGAGGAAGCAAAGCAGAGTAACAGGCATAGAACTATACAAACAATTCTACCTGAAAGCCAAACTCACACTACAAGCACAGAAGATTCTTCTGGTGTGGCTTTGTCTTTTGGACTGCCTTTGATCTGATCCCACAAGTTGAATGTCCATATGGGGCCCTCATGCCCAATGCATAGACTTGTGCAATTATCAGGGACCCCATGATTTTCCCATTTCAGGAAGGGGGCAGCTTTGAAGACCATTCCTGCTGTGGCAAGGGGATTGGACTAGATGATCTTTTGAGGTCCCTTCTAATCCCTAATGATTCTATGATTCTAAAGCCTGTAAAAGCAAACAGATAAAGTCTGTTTCTTTGTCTCCATTTCTTTCCTCTAGCGTTATTGGTCCATCCAAGCTACCCATTTAAAACTCCAATCCACACAGTCCAGCTGATGCTGCCTCAGGTCAAAGTGCAAAGCAGCTCCTACCTTATGTCATTTCCAACCCCAATCTGTACTACATGTATTGACTTTGAGAATTAGGTTGTCACAGACTAGCTCCTCCTGAATTATGTCCCAAAATACTGTGTGTGAGTAACTGTCTAGAGAGTCCACAGATGTGATGTGGAGCCATGCTGTTAGATGCATTCAGCAGTAACTGAAACATTAGGTTTTACTTTGAACTAACATGGTGCACATTATGAAATCTCCACATGCTGGAAGAAAGAGTAAAATCCTCTGTGGTTTACTCATAAATATTTATAGGATTATTCAGCCCATTGTGTAGTGAATAACCAAATGCATCCTGATGTAAACCAGCCCAGCTCCTGTGTTTATACAGTCTGTCTGACAGAACACAATTACAAAACACATTTTTCTTTTTTAAATTTCTGCCTGAGCTCCTTGAAGTACCTAGAAGTTGAACTTGGCAATAGAGAACTGTAATTGTCCAGCAACATGGCATCTTACAGATTAGAAGCATGTGTGTTCTTCAAGGACAAAGCCATATACTCTGTAGTTTATATTCACATAAATGTGTTCTGTAAGGACAAATCAGTACGTTATGTAAGTACATCCCATATTTTTTCTCCTGGTAGGTAATTTGATCACCAAGTAGCACAAACTCCCCCCCAAAACCAACGTAACTCTACAGAGTCAAGAAAGGAATAGTGAATTAGCTTTTCACTATTTGATATAACATGGCTCAGATGTAGAACATGAATTTTAATTTCAGATAGTCATGGCAGGGGCAGTTGCTGAGGTCTGTTATCTCTGACAGATGTAAGGAGTCAGGCTCAGCCTAAATGCATCTTGCCTTTCTGTATTTATTATTGTGTAGTTTCCTTACTATTTTGTTGATTTGCTGTTGGAAGTTCTTTTATCAGAAAATCATAATCTGAGCCAGAGACTGAAATGCTGATTTCAGCAACAAATCAGGAACTGAAAAATAAGAGATGAAAGGAGTGGGAAAGTAAGCGTGTGTTGTGCAGATGCACTTTCATTCTCAAGAGCCTCTGTTTCCTCAAGTGAAAGGAATTCCGCCAAAAAAAGAGAAGATTTAATTCACTATGGAAATGTGCAAAAATTTTCGAGGCAAAGCCTTTGCATATGCTAAAGGCACAGATGATGTTCCATGTAAAGCATTACTTCTATCTTCATTGTTTTTGAATATGCTGGATCATAGGAATGGACGCGCTCCAACTGCCACTTCAAAGCTGTACAGTTAATCCCACATCCCACTCTCTCTGTTGAGGTTTTAATTTTGCTTAAGGAAAAGCAGAATCAAAGCTTGCACTTCATTCTCTGAAAAAATTCTGTTCAACCTTCCTCAAAAGTCCAGCTTGTGTGCACCAGGCTAAGGCACCAAGTTTCTAGCCCATTTGAGGGTATTTCTACTTGTTTTACATGATAAAGTGCTTCAATTTCTCACTGGATGGAAGTCATCAATCTCCACCACAATCAAAAATTCCCTCTCTGTAGATCAGGGGGGCCCTAATCTGTGGAGCAGGTGTTGATGTTGAAGCCAGGGAAGCAAGAGGAACCTAATTCTTCCTGATGCATACGACAGTCCTTGTCACTCAGCCAGCAATGCAGGTGTTGATAAAAGCAAGGTCAGACTCTTACTTGCAGGACATTTTTACCTATTCTACTCACTGAGCCTGAAAAATGGCCTGTGTCTGTCCTCAGCTTCCTTATCACCTAGCTGCAGGCTCTGTGGGACCCCGTAGTGCCTGGGGTAGACTGATCAAAGGAGGAGAGAAACGGCTGCAATTCAAGAATTCCTTCATTTCACCGGTAAAACTTTGCCAGGTGACAAGGAGCAGAGAAGTCTGGTGGCTCTTCATCTGCCAGCTCTCTACAACCCCTCTTTGAAGTCTTTAAATCTTTGCTCAGTCTCTAAAGGAGAGCCCCAAAGACACAGCTTCCACATTGACATCTACCGCTGCAAGACTTCTCCCTCACAGAGAGAGGTCAGGAATATTAATATGAAAGCAAAATGGTTCGGAAGGATTTATAGATCAAGTGCTTTTAAATGTCACTTCTGCTCAAAGCATTTCAAACACAAAAATAAATGCAAGTCAGAAGAGCTTTAAGTGAATAAAGACTTTTTCTAGGCAGCATTATTCTCTCCAATGGCTCGATACAGTACTTAGAAATAAAGACACCATGGTGATACTCCTTAGGTATTTCACGAAATCAGGCACCCAATATAGCAAAAAGAGGGAACACACCATCCATTCCTTCTGCAAAACCATACTGTCTAGAAACACCATTTATTGTAACGCAAGGTTCCATTCCAATCCCAGGTTCAATAACGCTGCTAGGAAATATGTGAAAGGCCTAGAAACTGTGAGGTCTAGGCAATCTTCTCCTTATTCATGGTTTCCTATATAAATTCTTTATCAGTGAGCACCCAGGGGCTTATTTTTCACTTGCACCAGCTTTACAGCTGTGTATTTTCATTTATTCTACTGGAATTATTTCTGGTGAAAGTGGTGGTGCTTTCTTTAGTGATGTTAGTTTACAATATTTTAATAAACATGAATGACTCTCCTATGAAAAAAAAAATCCCTACTCAGCTGTTTTCTAGCAGCATCTCTAGACTGAAAGCAGAAGACCAAAGGAGAAAACACCAGCACATATAAAATATTCCTGACCTAGGGGTATGAGAATCTACCAGTATGACATAATGGAAAAAACAAGTGCCTGGGAGAACTTAGTGTTATTCATGATTTCTTTTTTTGGTCTACAGATCTCCCATGGAGTCCCATCTTCATCATCTGAGGACAAAATACACAAATTGGCCTGAAAACCAAAACCAAACACCTGACTCTTTCAGTAACTCTACTGTGAGAGTAAATCAGACAATCAACCCCCAGGTTTCATACAGAGGCTGAAAAGTGCCTTTGTATGAAATCACTGACACAGAAATACAGAACTGTTTAGGCTGGAAAAGACCTTTAAGATCATTGAGTCCAACCACCAGCCCAACTGTGCCAAGCCTAGCGTTAAACCATGTCCTTAAGCTTCATATCTATGAAACTTTTAAACATGACGTAGTACCAAACAGTTACTTTTCTATGAAATTTTGTTTCCTGTACAAAAGTCCAAAATAGTCTGAATGCCGAACAATTTTTGTACTTTTGTCAAGTACAAACAGCATGGAAATGTTCCATTTGTGATCATCAACCACGGAAAATGCAAACAAAGCAACTCTACTGCATCCTCACTTCCATGGGCTACATGGCAAGAGTAAAGAAAACGCCCTGGCTGCCCAAGGGTGAGTCATGTGGCTGGCATGGCATGGCATGGATCTTGGAGCTCATGTCTTCTCCATCTCTCCCTCTGCAAATTCCAAGCACAGGAATCTTTTTCATCCACGCTGGCTCTTGGGCAAAATCCCTGCCCGGTGCTGTGCCCACCATTGGTAGCTGATGTGACCAAAACCATGATGCCAACATTTACAGAATCACAGAATCAGAGAATATATCAAGCTGAAAGGAACCCAAAAAGATCATCAAATCCAGCTTCTTGCTCCACACAGGACTACTCAACTCTAAACCACATTCCACCACGCGGGTTAACAGACGATGACGCTCAAACTCATGTTCTGGCACCAATGGGTTCATTAGTCTAGAAATTCTGCAATGCACAGTAAGCGTGGTGGATAGCCTACTGGTGAGTACGAGTGACACAGGAAGCGGAGGGCGAGAAGCTCATTTTTGTGACTGTCATACTCCAACTTAACTGACTGCAGAAAAATGAGCAGATTAAAATATTCTGAAGTTTTTGAGCTTTTTCCTTAGAGTCTAATTAATTCGATTGTTCTGTAGTTAGGTAAGATTGCTAGGGAGTACTATATTATGACTATTATTCATTACATATCATATGATAATATTAAGATAATTACACATTATCCTGTATCAATATATGTTGGCCTAATGACAGAACACTATGATCTTGAAAATATTTTCCAAACTGAACAATTCTGTGAATATAATTTTATATTAGTATTCTAGCTTGCATCAGAAAAAAAGTTCCATGCTTAGAAAAATCAGATAAACTCTCTGGTACCATAATAGTCTAAAGCAAAAAAAAAAAATCTGTGAGATTTTAAGGAAGAATTTGAATTGAAAAAAAGATAAATCCTGAATTTCTTCTTTCCCTCTGGAAAGGGATCTTTAGAGGATGTTGACTTCAATAAACTCAATCTATCTGGTGTAAATGACCAGAATGGAGCTTTACTTTTCTATGCTGATCTTTATATTTTAACTATTTGAATTTATCTACATACACGTGTGTGAATATGAGATACATTATAAGTTCAAGGCCAGGCTGGATGAGGCTCTGGCCAGCCTGATCTAGGGTGGGGTGTCCCTGCCCATGGCAGGGATTGGACTAGATGATCTTTTGAGGTCCCTTCCAATCCCTAATGATTCTATGATTCTAACCACAAATAAAAATCTTTTAAGGGGCTGCTCAATTATCTACCGTTTTTTACTGTCAATCACAACGATTATCAATTAATACACACTGCATTAATTTACTTGGGAGGCAATGGAAAGTTAAGTTAGAAAAGTTGCACAGCACTAGGAACAGTTTCTTAAGCAATCCTTACCTATACCACAGATTCAGACAAAGATCTGTTAGATGACTTTTGCAACTCCTGATTTATTTCTCATTTTGATTCAGACTAACATTAGAATTATGGAGCAACACCATTATTCATAATTTTTGTCCCTCCATGGAGGCAACTGTTTCAGCTGAAGCCTTCTGCATATTACACAGGGGTAAGAAGAAATGAAATTTGCTCTTCAGGCATCTACTTTAGAGTGACTTTGTTCTCTCAGTAACTGACACCAGACTAAAACGTACAGGCTGAAAGCAATCCACATCAGCCTCCCTTTCAAGACCACTGGCAATCTTCCCCATTCAAATCACAATCAAACCACAGCAGAGGAATGCCTCAAGTATCCCTTTCACTCAGTCTCTATTCTGAATCTTCAGAGAACATGGAAATCCTTAATACATCCTTATTCCCAGCAACAATCTCATCCTCTGTCCTTCCCACCTGTATTTGTCACTTTGCTTTCCATGACATGAGACTAATTTCTTTTGCTATACAGAAGTGTTTTAGAAGTTCTTAATCTCTTAGGTAAGCCTGACAACCACTACAAAAATTAATTTTAAAAAAAGCCAACTCATGCAAATTGCTGTGGTGATAATCTAGAGTATCACTTCTTAGACACTTATCAACATGCAACTTGCCCGAACGTTTTATTATTCCCTCTTGCTATAATGCAGAGTTACCCAAACTTTCTGTAAAAGTAGTTTTACAATACGGGTGCATGAACTGTCTTTCTTAATGAAAAACAAACCGCTCCTTCAGGCTTGCGCATTGTGAGCTGCTTTACTGCTTGTTTAGCAAAATCCCTCAAATTTTCCCATGGCACAAAAGGAGGGTAGTTTCCAAATCTTCCATTTATCACCAGTGTTACTGATTAATTTTAATTGAAATATTAAAGAACAAACCCCCAAAATTAAGATAAGCTATTGACTTTTAGTCTCACTCTAAGTATTTTTCATGTAAATAAAAATAGTTGATGACACCTGCAGCAAATTTCATTGAAATTACTGCACAACAAAGAAGGAACACCATAGTCATTTTCATGTAAAATGGAAAACAAATCCATACCAAGTACTGCAAAGTGTCAGTAACAATTTAGTTCTCATATTGATCAGTTGACACGGTGAAGGCACTGCTGCATTGCTAGTGCTGAAATTGCCGTCCCCAACCCCCTCACCTTTAGTCAGCTCCACTACATAAGTTACCCAATTCTTCTTCCCAAATCTGTCTCATAACAGTTAATGAACAAACTCACATGCAAATAACTGTAATATGAGTGGTTTCTGTTCCTTTTAAATGAGCTGCTTGCAAAAGCAGATGCTCTCAGAGAGGAAAACTGAAATGGAGAAAACCACAGATTTTTCTTGATTCTGTCTCTGTTTTATTGACCCAAAGCAGTAATTAGACAAATACACTTGTGTATTTTACTAGCAATGCACTACCACTCATAATGGGGTCTGAGTAAACCTAATGAGACAGGACAAGGTCATTCCTAGTATGTAAGTGCAGATATAGTCTCACTAACCTTGTTCCTCTTGGTTATATTTTTTTAATACTGAAGGCTCAATATCAGCATAGAGCTGGATGCATCCCTGATCCAACACCATAAAGACTGAAGGAGGTGCATAAGGCATAGATTGCTGTAAAATACAATAAGGCAACTACTACAAAGAATTTGGAGTAATGTCAAAAGCCATTTGTAGAAGCTGCCTTCTTCACAGTGTGTTCCTGAGACTGACAACTTCTCTAAAACATTGCCCAGACTTAAAAATCCTGCTGAGTTACAGTAATCCAGCGGTGATCACTCTAAAATTACTAGTGAATCAGAATCATTGAATCATATAGGTTGGAAATGATCATGAAGTCAAATCACTAGCCCAACTGTACCAAACCCTCCACTAACCATGTCCTTGAGGTCCAGATCTACTCCTTGAGAAGTCAACTGTTCACTTTAACTCACTATTTATTTGCTATTTATAACAAAAGTTCCTGGCTATGATGATGACGATGACAAAGAATGATTACATCTTTCATACCCTGTTTGGAGTAACGTTGACTTCAGCTCTGCAGACAATGCAAAGTTAATTTTCTATGACACCTGTGCAATTTTGGAATGGAATGCTTATTACGGAAAAGGAGGTAAGTGAACGGCTTCCTGAGAAAAAAACCCATTAAAATACTGCAAGTAAAAATTCATTGTAAGATGTAACACCTTGAGAATAACTATATTTCACTCATGTACCATTCCTGCAGCCCTCACCACTATAGCACCTCATGTTTTTCTGCCACATGCTGATGTTGATCATCTTTCTGAATCAAGCGCAGTTCACTCAAGGAGATGGAAAGAGGGGATGAACCTGGTGGAACATCAGTTCCAGCCCCTACAGAGGTATTCTTTGGAGAGCACATATGTGAATGTGGTTCCCAACATGCTTATCTGCCCAATTAAAGAAATAACAGGGCCATGACTAATGGAGGGAGATAAAAGAGCTTGATGCAGTATTCTGGAGGAACCATATTGTATGTCAACATTGTTAGGTCTTTTCATAGAATCACAGAATGTTAGGGATTGGAAGGGACCTCGAAAGATCATCTAGTCCAATCTCCCCTGCCACAGCAGGATCACCTAGATCGAGTTTTGTAGCATTTAAATGAATACAGACCAAACTGTAGCTCTGGCTGCCTGAAGTGAGGACCAGAAGATGCTCTGCAGCCTCTTTTGGAGCAATTCCAGGAGCTTTTCAAATACAGAACTATAGAAAATAACTTTAAGTGGCACAGACTTGCCAAGGCAATTGCAACATCAGGAATGGAGGAAAAAACATCTAAATTAACCCAAAAAGGATTCAGAATTCTGGCTGAGCAGTAAAAGCTTGGTCAAAGTTCTCAACTTCACTGTCCCCCCAACAGTGCCCCTGATCTAGGTCTCTCTACAGCTCAATAATCACAATGCTTCCCTTCATTAATTGGAGACTCACACTGACAAAAACAAAAAGCCTATCCAATGTTACAATTCACTTTCAACAACAAGGACAATCAACACTTGCCAGCCTCTTTGAAGTCAGCAGGGAAGAAATAATTCACAAAGCAAGGCAACTGCATGGGGCACTTACTGACTGGCTTAATTCCTCAAAAATAAGGAGAAGTAATGATGTTTATGACAGGCATGTTTGCTTTCTCATGAAGCACCGTAAGAGCAACCACCAGGAGAGCCTGCAAATGTAAGGATGACAAGTCTAACAATATTCAAAAGCCACCTAGACATGGAAACTAGACACTATAGATTCAGGAACTGAAAGGTGTGCTGAGGAGACATCTTCTCAGGACATTTGTTTTAGTGGTTATGATTTACATGGTCTTGTTTATCAACTCAAATTCTGAAGATGGTGACTGTTTACATGTCGTTTTTTCATCTCCTGCATGCAGACTCAGATACACCCAGGTACAAAGTCGGCCACCTCTAACCACTGTACAACCAAGTTGCCACCACACTATGCTCACACTGCTGTACTCATACCAGATGCAAACAGAAGACAGTGAAGGAAGACCAACTTCTTCATCTTCAAACACTTCTACTGGTTTTGTCCCCAATGGTCTCTAGAGCACCAGAGAAAGTTTCAGACTAGGACTATACTCAGCAACCCCACTACTTCTGATACTATCCTTGTTCCACCATTTATATAGAACACTGAACTTAGGCGCCAGGATGAAGCCAGCTGTAAATAAAATAAATTGCCATGATAAAAAAGAGCATCTCAAGCCTTGTGGATCTATACCAAACATTTAAGGTGTTTTGAGCTTTCTGCCTGCACATCAAGAGGGTACCTCTTCAAGAGTGAATCAACATCCAGAAACAGCATTGAAGTTCAATTCTTTTCCAATCAATTTTCCACCCCATTCTCCATTGGGGAGAAGATGGCAGAACCATGGACATGAGGCAGATCTATGTTGCTTAAAGGGAGTTCTCCTCATCTGTAGGTCCAGCAGTCACCCAGAGGTCTACTTGAAATTTAACATTCTCTATGTGCATTCTCTATTTCTAAATATCAAAAAACCATATAAACCCATACAAATCTATCTTTGTTTTCTCCAGGTTACTAAACAATCACTATTTTAGTTGTAATGTTCACTCACTCTCCAAAAATTCATGCTTCAGTAAAAATGATCTGCCATACATTTTAAAATGATGTTGTATGGAAAGAATTATTATTCAAAACAGTGTGTGCTGTGCCCTACGCATCAAATAAACGTCGATTTAAAACAGACTATATACATTTCTTCCTTACTATTAATTGCATGCCCCTCTACCATATTTCTCTTGATTTTCCCCCAATTTAAAGAAATGCTTAACACCTTCAGCTTTCAATTGCAACAAAGAAGCAGGATGAGATTCAAAGCCACTGTTTTACCAAACAAAATTATTTTTTTCCTGGAAACAACTATAAATCAAATACAAAAATAGTCTTGCTGTGTTATAAGTAAACAAATGACTGTCAAGCCTATTCCCTGAAGTGGGGTCTATGTAGTCACAGCACTCTGTGCATATTAAAAGATTGTACAAACAACTAAAGAAAAAGTCTTCAATAAAAAGAGACCTTTCAAAATGGGAGACTGCTGCTAGTGAGTTAGAGATATCGACAGGTGTCCACTATTTTTCCCCCGGAGGGCTTTCTTCTCACAGAGGCTCTACGTCCCTACAAACGGAAGTGCTCACCTTCTCTGTTGTCTGGACAAAAGGTTAGCACAAGAAAATGACTTGTTATGCCAGTAAGTTTTTGTTACACTGTAAAATGGTTTGTTACACTACCACTGCTACATAAAAATGGTATGAAAATTAAGTGGGTTGTAAGGTCCAAAAAGGAACAGATTGCTTCTAGCATGAGGTACTAGGAAATGATAAAAAGGAGAAGGATCTTCTGATCTACAATTCTTCAGTACTGCAAAAAGATGACCTAAATGACCTCTTAACTAACAACTGGGATTCCCAGTTAGGAAAGTGGTGATGAAATGAATGGGAACCACCCCAGGTCAGCAGGACTCAGAGAATGGGAGGAAATTGCCACAAGCATGACAGTCTGGGTGGTACCTTCTGTCCTGTGTGACAGTCAATTAAATCAGCCTTAAGTACAGTTCCAACTGGAAGCTGAAGTTCAGGATCATGCTGGGCTAATCATAACACATTGTAGACAGGACAGCAAGACGGTAAGGCTATAGGAAAGCCTCTCTCTGATTATAATTTTAACATTATGAATCAAAAGCAGTATCTGAAACAGGCAACTATTTCATTCATGGTCAAACCTTAAGTTCCTGACACGTTTTGAACTGGCATCATTGGCTGCAAGCTTAGTAAAGGTTTGGGCAATTTAATTTTGGACAAGTCTGCTCTCCTTTGCAGTATAACTCAAAATACAATTAAAAAATCTGTGCTGCTGTCCATCAGCTACTACAACCCCTTTCAGGATGGAAATGCCCAACAGCAGAAAAAAAATGGGAACTTACTGAGAGGAGTATTTGAATAGCGCTGTGAATGACCTCTAGGTACTGGAAATCAATGATGCAGCCCGTGACAGAGACATAGGAATAATCCTCTACGATGCCAGGGGCAGAAGGACGCACGACCCTCCGTATGCAGCCAGGCCCATGTTCCCGCCACCAAGAGCGGTGCATTGAGATGTTAAAGGTCATGAGATCAGTTTCCTAGAAGACAAGAAGGAAAAAAGTGTGAAAACCTCTGACTTTGTGTTATTTAAGGTACATCAGTTAAGAATTGTCTTTTTTAATAGGTAAAAGAGCTTTACCCCACGGTATGGGACACAACCATTCAATGAGTTAAATGGACTCCACTTCACAGACTCACAGAACATTAGGTATTAGAAGGGACCTCAAAAGCTCATCTAGTCCAATCCCTCTGTCACAGCAGAATCACCTAGACCAAGTCACACAGGAACACGTCCAGGCGAGTTTTAAATATATCCAGAGAAGGAGACTCCACAACCCCCCTGGGCAGCCCCTACCAGTGCTCTGTCACCCTCACTGGGAAGAAGATTTTTCTCATATTTACATGCAACCTCCTTGCTCTCTAATCTTTTATCCGAGTCAACCCCCACCCCCATCCCTACACAACTCCTCAGTGGAAATACAGGACACTGATTAGCAATATTTTTATTAACATTCTTTAACCTAGTGCATTCTCTTGACCTCTAAAATATCACTTCACAAAATGGCAACTGTAAGCTGTTTGAGCTGATAAATGTTAAGCTGCCAATCAATAAAAGAAAGTCCAAAAAAAATGAATTTACTTTTTTTTTAGCTGCACACTCCTCTCTACCTTCTTGGAGATTCCTTATCTATAAAGTGAGTCGAGTGTGCCAGGCATTAAAAATTAACCCATATCTTTATTGGTGTTCGTAGAAGTTCAGAAAATTAAAAAATGCTTTGCCTAGGTGCACAAGTTTGAAATATCAGTGAACTTCTGACAATGTTTTTGTGAACTCAGTGCTTGGAAACTCTGCGTGGTGGAAAAGCTGTTTCTCATGTGGCTTCTTTTTAATGAAAGTTCAGAATTCTTTCAGAAAGAACAAGCAGATATTTGAAGATTTTCAATAAATCATGTCCTATTCTCCAACGTCACAAGCAACCATTAAGCAAACACACATAAAATGCTTAATCTTCCAGGTGATGTAAACTGCTTATTTTTTACAGAAGAATGCTGCTGCTTCATAGCAAGAGACTCAGCTGCAGGCTCTGCACAAGAGACATTGAGTAGTGTCTTTGGAATTCATTCAGCTATTGCTGTTTTTGTTGTGGATGGAAAACTGCTGTCTCTGAGCTTCAAACTCAAAATATAAATCTTCATCTCAATTTCATGTTGGCCGGAGAGCTCTGCTCCCTCAGCTGATGACCTCTCAGATGCTATAAATGAAGGATGGGCAGAACACATATAAGACTTCCAGGAAAATCATGTAGGACTTACGGGAGTGACAAAAGATAGGGTGATCTGATGTCCTACTCTCCTATTCTTCTCCTTCCCAGTCAGCACCAAAGCAATACTCCAGTCCATGGTAAGAAGTTTGGTCTCCAGTGTGGGATCAGCCCCATAATCACACTTGAACTGGTACAGAACCCCGTTTAACTGTCAATGGCTTTTTAAGCTTCTAAAGTACGTGAGGGATTTGTGTTGGCTGTTAGCCCAAGGATTAATTGTTATCGCTATCAGAAATCATTGCTATGACAGGTATTTTCTTTTAGGTGGGATGTAATCCCTTTGAGTCCAAAGAATACTGTTTTTCTAAGTGCTTGTAGATAATGTTTAATTTCATTGTATCTGTTTAAATTCCACATTCGCTTTCAAGTGGATATGTTCTACTGGGCAGGGTTTTAAACAACCTGATCTAGTGAACGTTGTCCATAGTAGGGACATCAGTCCAGGTGAGTTTTGCAGGCCCCATCTGACCCAAACCGTTCTATGATTCTGTTTGCAGGTGGTGAATTGAGAGAAATTTTAGCAGACAACAGCATAACACAGTTTATTTTAAAACTAAAGAGCCATAATAAGGATGTTACTCCTTTCATTTGTCTGTGTACACTTTGTGTGCAATGCTTGTAATAGCAACACAAAACGATTAATGAGAAATCACTAAAGAAAAAAACCTAATGCATTTCACAGAAGGCTGGAAGAGCAAACTCTATTTTACTGTTGCTTCTGTAGCACATAGCCCTTCCAACACTTTTTATAACATTGATTATAATAAGCATTATGGTATGCAACATTAATTAAGCTGAGGCAATAAGGATGCCCATCCTGTTTCCTGATCACAATGAGGATGCTCTATTTCTGAGTTGCCACTCAATTCCCAGTTTTACAAAAAAAGACATTTTCAAAAACCACCTGGTCATCGAATCACAGAATTATTGAGGCTAGAAAAGACCTCTGAGATCAAGTCCAGCCTATGACATAACATCACCACATCGGCTAGAACAGGGCACTAAGTACTACATCCAGTCTTTTCTTAAACCTCCAGGGATGGCAACTCCACTGCTTCCCTGGACAGTGCATTCCAGTGTCTAACCATCCATTCCATGAGGAAGTGCTTCCTAATATCCAACCTAAACCTCTCTAACTAGTCAACAGGTAATAAAAGATAATATGCAGAATGGGAGGGAAAAACCAGCACTTTCCTTGCAACTTTCTACACCCAATTAAATTTGTAGTTAAGTTCCAGTGGTGTTGGCATGGACAAGGGACACGCACATTACCTCATATGAAATTTCAAGGAGCCATTAATCCTCATTAGATACAAGCATTCTGTTCCAACATTAATGAAATCTACTCTCATTGTAGATGTACTCTAAAGCGCAAGCACCAGCTCTTAGCCAAAGACCTCAAATAACAGCACAACCTGACTTTTTCACCCTGTTATTTCCTGAAATCACAGGTTCTTACCCTGGATTGCTCTGTGTGTGACCAGTTACACTCCATGTCTACTCAGTATGACTAAACAAACTGGTTTTGAAGACCTAGGCAGTTAATGCTGAAGCAGCCCATCAGCAAATAAGGAACCTTGTGTCACCAGCACCCACGCTGTCTTGATTGAGATGATCATTTTTGGATATTGACTACTGCACCTATTTGGATATTGACTACTGCACCTATTTTTATTTTTTCTTTAGTTTCTTTTTAATTTGAACTCATTTCAGATTTGTACAGATGGATTTCACTTACCCCATGAGCTAGAGATCTCAGGTAGCCCACTCAGTAATTGTGACATTCCTGCTAATGCAACGGAAAAAAGAGCCAAGCTCTCTGGGGATTGAAGTGGCTGCTGAAAATACAGTACAAACAATATCCCGTTGTCATCATAGAGAGGTGGGTAACGAGTGATCAGCAGGCCTTGGAACAGGCTGGCCAGGGAGGGGGTTTAATCACTATTTCTGGATGTGTTTAAAACTCGTGAGATCTAGAGCTTTGGGACATGTTTTAGCAGTGGGCTTGGGACAGCTGGGTTAATGGTTGGACTCAATGATCCTGATTATCTATTCTGTGATCTCTGATGGGGGGACTATGACATGCAGTGCATTGGACAGTTGATCTGAACTGGTGATGCAAATGCTTCACATATGGTTTCCAGGATCCCAACTTCAAGAAAAGCAGTACACAAATTCCAGCACAGAGTGGAAGTTCCTAGGAGTTGGGATCGAGGTGTTTGAAGCTTTTACTCTTCGGTTTACTTTCTCGTAGTGAATCAAATTTTGTATCGTAATCTCACAGAATCACAGAATCGCAGAATCATCATAGCTGGAAAGGACCTCCAGGGTCATCGAGTCCAACCTTTATCCTACTATCTAACTGCTAGACCAGATCCTTAAGTGTCGCGTCCACTTGTTCCTTAAACACATCCCAGGACGGTGACATCACCACCTCCCTGGGCAATCCATTCCAGTATCTAACCACCCTCTCAGTAAAGAACTTCTTTCTAA
>JAOXOE010000632.1:13144382-13157715 GCA_028565055.1 Phoeniculus purpureus | reverse complement strand
ATATGTGAAGGGTGGGTGTCAGGAGGATGGAGCCAGGCTCTTCTCAATGTCATCTGGTGATAGGACAAGGGGCAATGCGTGTAGGCTGGAACAGAGGAGGTTCCACATAAATATGAGAAGGAACTTCTTTATGATGGAGATGACAGAGCACTGGAATGGGCTCCCCAAGAGGGTTGTGGAGTCTCCTTCTCTGGAGATATTTAAAACCCACCTGGATATGTTCCTGTGCAACTCAATCTGGTGATCCTGCGTTGGTGGGGGGATTAGACTAGACGATCTTTCAAGATCCCTTACAACCCCTAATTTTCTGGGATTCTGTGATCAAGGACCACTCGTGAAAACCTGCCCAGCATTGGAAATCACCTAAGTGCCAAAGACAGGTAGCTGCCAGAGCAGTGTAAGATGTGCTGGTGTGAGGTGTTTTTTGACAGGTGCCAACCCAGCTAAGTAGCCATCAATGTTTTGGCACATAAATGGAGTGGGATACTTTGTTAACAACACCTTTGGTGCCCTGAGAACTAGGATGTTCTGCTAAGGTGCTCTGGGCGCAACAGCTGTCAGCCAGGGGTATGCGAAACCCTACAGGGACATCAAGGCATGTATCTTGACCCTGGTGGCAAATGCTAAGTGCAGCAAAGATTTGCCCTTAACTGGAATGTCTTAAAGGAATTCTGGGCTTCAAGTCAGTCTGGTCCTGATAAAGTTGGCTGCTGCTACTGGCAGTGGATCCAAAGCGATTTCCCTGTTAATTCTTGCCTCCCTAAAAATGGGACAGTAACCACCCCAGCCTGAGGGACAAGAGAGGGGAACCCCTCCTGAAAGGCCAGAGCTTGCCACACTGAGTTGAACAAACTCAGCTTTTATTCTTTCTCTGCCCCTTTAGGAGTTTTCCTGTTTGAAGCAGGTGTGTAAATCCATCTCTGCCTGGACCCTGTTGTAGAAGCAACCCAGAGGAGAAGCCCTGGAGGGAAGCCCAGAGAGGTTCTGGAATTTCTATCCCTAGAGATCTTCAGGACTCACCTGCTTTAGCAGGGGGTTGGACTACATGATCTCCAGAGGTCCTTTACAGTCTAAATTGTTCTGTGACTATAACAGTCTTCGTTCTGGCAAATATCAAATTAATCTCCCCACCCAAGCCAAACTGAAAGCCAACACCCAATCTGAAGCACCAAGGTTTCTTCTGTAGTCTCTGGTACTTGGGGAAAGAAAAAAATAAAAGCCTTGAATTCTTGGAAGGGTGGAGGAGCTCAGCTAGAAGTCATGGTCTGATGTTGCTCAGTCTTCCCTCCCCTCCTGAGCAGCTGCTAATGACTCATTCACCTCAGAAATAGTGCCAAGAGCCATTGAAGCCACAGGGACTGGGGGAGAATTCCTTTCTCTTCTTTGTCTGGTATTACTTATAACAATTATGTTTATAATAACAATGCTACCAGCTCTGAATCACGGCTCCTGTCAGTGAAGCGGTGCACAAACATGCTCCTCCATCACTTCCAAACTGACCTCCTTGCCACAATGCTGGCACTGAAGGGCTCAGTGATTGAACCTCATTTTTCAAGAATCCATCCTAAGATCAAATCTAGAGCTGAGTGGCAGTTTCATTTCAGATACTGAGCTATGAGAAACTTGGCTAAGTAGGGATCCGAACGGAAGCAAAGCTGTCAGAACTGTGAGAAGAGGCTGTTTCTCAGGAGGCATTTGCTTGGGGCTTGAACAGCAAGATGTTCCTCATGTGATGGGTTTTATGATAGGCTCACACTACCAGCACAGGAAAACAATCATCTGCGTTTTTAAAATGGCTCCAAGATAAATCACAAGTAATGCACTACTATTGATTTATTTATATCTCTATGGAATATTTGAGCTATAAATTACAGTTGGATAAATACAGACTCTGCCGAATTTTGCATTGTTTGAACTCGCCAATGGCAGGTCTTTCTCGTGTTTTCATTTTAATGTAAATCAAACTGTGAAATGTATGGATGCAATTTATTTCCAGTTATGTTTATTGGTACTTGGGAATGACTTATTAACTAGGGGCTTTAGTCAGATTCTCATTTGATTTCCGTAGATTTGACTGCCCAACCTCTGTGGAGCTTTCATGACTTGAGCACTGCAGCCCCTAAATCTGATATAAGAGACAAGAGAGGTTTTCTCACAGTGCCCTCGTAGGGTCATGGAGCAAGACTCTAATGGAAAGAGTACATCCTGCAGAGCAGAGCACACAGAAGAAAGGGCTGGGTTCTGGGTGAAATCCCTGCTTGCCTGCCAAGTCTTCCCTTCATTGCAGCTGGGCCAGGAGTTTAGTTTCTCTGTCTAACTCAGCTCTGTGGGGAGACTCACAATATTCTGTAGATCCCCCTGGTGTCAAGGAAAAGACTGCAAAGATGTGAGAGATGATCCTTATGCAATTTTAAAATAAGGAAAACAAACTCTAATAATACTAAGCAAATTCTTATCAAAAATTTCAATTCTATGATCCAAAGGTCTGTAAAAGCAGCAGAGAAGGCTTAGTCAAGGTGGCCCTGTGCCTTTTCATGCCATGGCTGATGACATCCTCTTTCTAGAATGGAACACAGACAGTGGCAGAGATGGAAAGGCAAGGACATGGGCTTTTCAGTCTTTTGATTTCACCAACCGAAAAATCTTGACCTAACATCTTGACAGCAGCTGCGATGGTAACTCTTCTTCAACCCAAGGCTTCACGGAGTCCACCATGGGCGTTGGAGAAATCCACATGAAATCCTGCCTATGACAAAGTCCATAACAGGCTCCCCTTTGTGACCCTGAGGAAGTGTCTCATTGCTGTGTTCCTCAGTTTCCCCAGAGACCATAACATTTTCCCCTTCAGAGTGTCGTGAGGAGAAACTTCTGGTCCCTGGGGACCAAGAGCTGTGATGCTGACAAAAGGCACAGGAAAGTTTGTGTGAGTCACCAGACACATTCCATTCTTACGACACTTGAATCCAAAAGAGTATTTAAATCAAGACATCACTGGTTAAACTCAATCCTTAGTGAATGGCAGCCTGTAAATTTCTTAGCCTAAATTATTAAGAGAACATTGAATACTTTATAACTGCACGTTTGAAAATACTCATGGGGTCAGGCTCTCTTTTTAGCCCCAGAAACATAAAGTTGGAGTCACTGCCTGACTCCAAGGCAGTTAGTCCAGATTTATTTCAGGGTAACTCTGAACAGGATACTGGGTTTTGTTTATGACTTTTCATTTGTATTTTGTGAAAACTTAATAAAAATATTTTAAAACTGAAAAACATGGCTCCATAAACCCCACATATGGGATCTTTAAACTAGACCAACTTATGAACTTAACCCTGAATTTTCTTCATCCTCTTGGCCTCTTCAGCAGCTAGCACTCTTCAGCCATATCTACACATACAAAGGTCAGAAAACCCTTAGACAGAAACTCTTTCCTTTGCCTAAAACAATAACAGGAACATGTGACAAAACTGAACCACCATGTCCTGAAATGGAAAAAATATTTGCAGAAAATTAGACTACACAGCTGAGATAATCCAACTTAATGCCTGCAAAGGGGAACCCCTACTTGAGTTGGGTGGGATATGGCTTTAGGTAACACTAGAATCTACTTATTGGTGCTGGTACGTGACAAACGCCTTTTTATTAAGATTTTCTACCAAAGCAGTTGAAAAATTACATGTCCTGACTGAGGTGTATTTCACCCAAAATTGTGCCTGTCACTGTCTGTACCCATGCTAGTGATACACCAGCGACAGTTATCCAGAAATTTTAAGGCAGGGGACTTAACCATAATCTATTCTGAACTGCTTGAAGCTGGCCACGGGTTTTTCCACAGTGATTTCCACGTTAGACTCACCAACATATGAGGCTGATACAGGATTCATCTAATGCAAGATACCTGGTTTTGACTCAAAAATCTTTGAAAGATAGAGACTTCACAAGTTACTACACCACTTAGCAACTTCTTCCAACATTGGACAATCCTCCCTGCTAAAATCATTGTGTTTCTGAACAGCCCAGTGTAATTCCATTGATTTCAGAGAGGTTTTGCCTGGGTAAAGGAAACTTTGAAGACTGGGAGAGCAGAAAGACTTTTAGATGCAACCCTGAGATAAGACCCTCTGGTTTAAAGTTGATAAATCTTAGCCACTTCTTATCTCACAAAAATCTGGCTCTTTGCTTTGCTTCTTAGCATAGAAAAAATAAATGGAATTGCAGTCTAAAATGTCAAAACCGTGTAAGAAAAATTTAATTAGTTGACAAATGAGCAAACAGATCACTCTAGAGGCTTTGAAAACTTTCACTTCAACTCTTTGAGGAGCTGCAGAGGAGTGAAGAATTAAAGGAGTAATTCAGGGCCTGGTCTACATGCCTGAAAACCCAGTGACAACAAACCCCAAGGAATTATTCATTAGATTTGGAAGTGAAAGAAAATAGAGTACATTTAGAATCGTAGAATCATAGAACCATTAAGGATTGGAAGGGACCCCAAAAGATCATCCAGCCCAATCCCCCTGCCACAGCAGGGGGGATTTTAATTTAAAATCTTTTAATTTAAAAGATTAACTGAAGATACTAGTTAATTGCAGAGACGGTGTGCTCTGCAGTATTTCACAGACAGCATCAGCGAGAAAGTATTGATCTGTCCTACAAGGGAAACCAGCTACAAATGCACTGGGATGCACAGGACCTAAGCTCCCTGCTTGAATAACAGGAGCTGCTCTCCCCGTGGGTGTTCAGAGGAATGCCCCAGGCTTACCTCAGTGCTCCTCAGCAGGCTTGAGCTCTGCAGACTCCCAGACCATCACAATGCCCACCCAGGGCTGGCAGCATTTCTGGCACTGTTTGGGGATGCTCTGAGTTGAGCAGACTGCCCCATGGAACTGCCTACTCTGACAGCTACAGTCTGAAGGGCAGACAAATAGCAGGAAACAACTTCTCAAAGTTGCAGACAGCGGTGTATTCTCAGGAAACCAAGGTCTTGATCTCTCTGGGTGATGTAGGCAAATGCTTTTCAAACTCTTGTATACCCTACTGCAAGGTCTTTGGAGATCAATCTACCACTTAGTTCTTCTTAAGAGAAGGTCTGACTCCAAGGGACCCTTATCTACTTAGCAGCACACAAGCACACGTACTAAATGGGTGGAGAAGTGCCTCCTTCAGAAAGTAGCTAACAACACAGAAACACCATTCCAGGGAATTGCAGAGTGTTCTGAGGCCAGCAAGGTCACTGATTGTGGCCTCAATATTTCTAAGCACTTTCCTTAATGATCTGGAAATAAAAGCACGATAAGCTGGATCAGCTGTTAAGGCAGGAGCGTTTGAAAGAAACAATCGTGCATTAATAAAGGAAGATGTAATTATTTGATAAAAGAGTGCCAGGCATCTCCTGAGACCTTGGAAATTTTAGATATGTTCCATACACTGGAGGAAGGCAAATGAGCAGAGCAGTAGGAAAGGCAACAGGCAGCAGGGGCTTTATTGAAGGACTATATGGCCAGTACAGACAAGCTCTAGGAACACATCTCAGGAAAAAATAGCAAAAGCAGTGACTGAAGGTGCAACTGGAAGAGACTTGAGGCATGACAGATGTGATGTTCCTCGTGCCTGTAATCATCACGTGCTGATGATTGGGTGTCTCTCAGAAAATGATGCTGAGTGTTTGAGAAGGAAGAAAGGAACCATTGAGATTATTTAATGGCTGCAGAAAACATTGTCCAGTATAGGTCTTGAGAGATGTCACTAGACGGTGAAGCCCCAGACATTTCATCGGCAAATATTCTTCTGCAGCAAGGCATCTAAAGAACTCAATTTACACAGCTTCTCAAAATCATTATTTAGTGCTGATCTGATTGTGGTGTCTGAGTATCCTCACACAGAGGATGTATCAGTCACGGGCATATCCTTTTAATCTAGAATGGAAAACAGTAACATGGACCGAGAGCTGGCAAATCAAAGCCAAAAAAATTCCAGGTAGAAATGTAGCCATGCTCTGTTTTTATCTGTCCATATCATTAGCTGTTGAAGAAGGCTACCTCAAAACTTGATCTCTCCATCTATTGAAGCACTCAGATCGCAGCTGAAGCCCACCCTGAAAGAGATACTTTTTGCTAGCACAATTCACTGAACTCTGCCCAAGAGTAAGAGCAAAAGGAACTGATCTACTATATACAAGAAAGCAGACTTGACGGCATTCTTTTGAAGATTTGGCAATGCCGCAGTAATACCAGTGAGCTAAGTGCAACTGGTTTTTTAAGTCTTTAATGGGCAAGAGTGGGCACTCCAGTAACTCCATACTGCCCAGCTGCTGGGGCCAGTATGATACCCCCAGTAGGATAACTGTCTCAGTAACCCAATGGTATCATAACACTCTTCTCTTAATACTTCTGGGAAGTCAGTTCTGAGCTATACTAGACTGACTTTGGGAAACCAGTAATTTCTTCTCCAGCCTACGGTCTATGGTCTGGTTTGGAATCAGTCTGTGTAGCATACAGGTGGTGGAGGGAAGCATTCTAGCCGATGGCAAGAGGTCTTGGTGAGCACAGCCAAAACAAGCTTTTCTGTCCCAGCTGACCTCTGCGAGAATGGACAGGTATTTCACTGCGTGAGACATACGTGATTTATACAAAGGGATCCCTAAACACTATTATTCTTTATTTTTAGAAGAAGCTGGATTCTGCAAAGGGGAGGGAATGTGTTTTCATACCTTGAGAACATTACTCCTTTGCGTGACACCAATGTTTTAATTTTTAATTTATTTTTCTCTTGTCTAGTGTAACAGAAAGAAGAGGGAAGCATTTCTTTACTAGCAATTTTGTATTATTTTTCTACAGAATCATGTCTCGTACTCATGTTGATTTGGTAATATGTTCCACACGCATTATTTTTTCAGGATTTTTTTTTTTCTAAAAAACAAACAGTGGTTCAGTGATAGCTAGTTTTAAGCTGAATCTATAATGGCCTGAACTGCTGTATGACATGGTCCGGACCTTAAGCTTTACACAGCTCAGAAGCGTTGCTGATTGAAAATATATATATCTGAAATGTATTTTGTACATGCAAATTAAGAATAAAATGAAATCATTTCAAATTACAAGGCTGGAACACCAATTTACAGATGTTTTTCCTGCCAGAGGGCAATTTGCTCTCCCCATATAAACATTGCGAAAGTTTAAGCATCTGTTCCTAATTAGTTCTCTTGCACAAGAAACTGATGCACATAGCTCACACTTCCCTGTACTCACTGCTGGTCCTGAGATGATTAGTTTATTTGCACACTGCTCCTTGGAATTAGACAAAGTTGAAGACCTGGAACCATAGCTGTTCATTCTGTACCAGAAATCAAAGCAAATTTTATTGGAATTATGAAAATTGCCAAGATTAGATGATCCTGGGTGAATCAGAATGGGGGTGGTTAGCAGATCGAGAGAGGTTCTTCTCCCCCTCTACTCTGACCTAGTGACACCACATCTGGAGTATTGTGTCCAGTTCTGGGACCCTCAGTTCAAGAGGGGTGTGGAGCTGCTTCAGAGTCCAGTGCAGAGCAATGAGGATGATGAAGGAAGTAGGACACCTCCCTGATCAGGAAAGGCTGAGGGAACTGGGTCTCTTTAGCCTGGAGGAGACTGAGGAGTGACCTCATTAATGTTTATCAATATGTGAGGGTGGGTGTCAGAAGGATGAAGCCAGGCTCTTCTCAATGTCATCTAGTGACAGGACAAGGGGCAATGGATGTAAGCTGGAACATAGGAGGTTCCATATGAATATGAGAAGGAACTTCTTCCCAGTGAGGGTGACAGAGCACTGGAAGGGGTTGCCTAGGGGGGTTTTGGAGTCTCCTTCTCTGAAGATGTTTAAAACCCACCTGGATATGCTCCTGTGTGACTTGGTCTAGGTGATCCTGCTGTGTCAGGGGGATCAGACTAAATGATCTTTCGAGGTCCCTTCCAATCTCTAATGTTCTCTGATTCTGTGAAACAATCTTTAAACACATCCAGGGATGGCAACTCAACCACACCCCTGGGAAGCCCATTCCAGTGCCTGGCTACCTTTTCTGTGAAAAAATTCTTCCTAGTATCAAGTCTAAACCTGCTCTGTTGTAAGTTGAACCCATTCCTTCTTGTTCTATCAGTAATTGCTTATGAGAAGAGACCAGTACCAACCTCTCCACATCATCCTTTCAGATAGTTGTAGAGAGTGATAAGGTCTCCTCTCAGCCTCCTCTTCTTCAATGAATGGCTCTGGAGTAAAAGAAAGCAAAAGGCAAAGGATGGATTTACTTTGAACTGGAAGTGAATCAGAACTTCAAGAAGGCTGTAAGTGAACTTTTAATGAAGAGGTGGGAACAGCTAAGAGTGTAATTTTTACAGACAAAGGTATAAAATTTCTCTAACACATAAAGGATAAGAAATAGACAAGAAATTCCAGAGTGTCATTTAAATTTTATGCCAAGAGGACTAAAATGCATGCTTTAACTGGAATTCTAAATATTCAGGAAATAGAAGTTCAGAATAGAAATGCCTAGATGAAAATCTGTAAGTACACTGAAAACTTGGTGGGTGGGAGAAAACTGCTGTCACACAGAAATAACAAGGTACAAGATACACAAGAGACTATGTTCTGCTAGTGATGAAACACTACATATTTAAAAGACTAGTCTTATGACAGGAGCAGAGACAATATCTTTATGTTACTCCATACATCTACCAAAATCTGAGGTTGAAATAGAAAGACAGAGAAGGGTATAGAATGGATTCTGTGTAAGGAAGAAATTAATTGCGGCTCTTTAGACTGGACAAGCAATAATGGGGTTTTCTGAGATCACAAGAGGTGGGAACCATAATGCTAGAGTGGGTCTGTGATTCATGCCTTTTCTGATGACAGTCGGGCTCAAATCCAAGAGAAAGAATAAATTCCTTGTCCAACAATGTGTTAGAGAACACACTGGGTCAGCTTCACAGAAGAAAATTGTTGATAGCTACTGAATAGGTAGATCAAGAGATACAGGATAGATAAATCTAACAACTAGGTCAACAGTCTAGAACAGTACGAAATGAAGTATGTCTGCTTAATCATGTCTTCTATCAGATGCTCATGGCCACTGTTAGAAACAGGGTACTAGTGGAAATTACTTTTTGTTCCAACTTACATGAAGCCAATTTTCCAGTTGCAATTTGGAGACTGTTTTATTCAAAATTCTTATCTGTGCTTGATGACTGGCCTCAGAGGGTATTATTTCTGCTTCTCAGATGAACCTCAAATCTGAAAGAATAAAAAAAGCAATCCCTAGAAATTCTGCCTCTAAGCTCAAGTATGTATGCAAATACACAGGCATACGTTACTGTGAGCAAAAAATTACTCCCAGTAGAAGCTCACACCTACAGTGAAAAAGAAAGCAGTTCATGGACCACTGGCAAGTGCAAGTGTTTTAAACAAAGACTCATTCTGTCAAGATTTTGATCTGTTTCTATTCCTCTTAATCTTATTCAATGAAGCAAAGAGGATATAAAATGCAACCAGACAAAAATAAATGTAATTTTCATTTGTACCAATATTAATTTCTTATAGGTAGTACAACAAAACCAGAATATAGACCAAAATCACAAATCTTTCTTCTCTCTTTCTGAGCTACTGTGTAACCTACGATGCGATGTAACAAAATCAGCGCTTCATTGCACTGTTGGTCATTCCATACAATAACTCAGATCTCTGGAGGGCACAGAGCAAATCCTGTCTTCTGAAGACTGTACAAATCACAAGAAAGTTGCTACAGTTTCCTCATTTTTGTGAAACACCGTTATAATATATTAGTGTTATGCTGTATCATTTGTCTCTTATTTTAGCACTGAATACAGAGTGCAGCAATAAAACAGTTGTCCTGTCAGAGATAACGATTTTTAAATTTACTGGCTATATAAGAAACTTTTATTAAAGAGTCCTCAAAAAAAGACAGCAAGTGTGCTTTTATTCTCTAGATCCCATACTTCCAGGCAAACAATACCAGCTGCACTGCTCCAAAACCAACAAAAGGTGAAATCCATTATTATTATTATAGTCACCAGCTAGAACAGGAGGATCAAAATGAGAGCAGCTGCAGCTAGGTAGATCTCTTGTCTATTTAATCTTCTTTGTATTATGAAATACTCTTTGATGTAAAACTTTCATCTCTGCTTGTATTTCTGTTACCATTCCACTTCTTTGCATTCGCAGTACCAAGAAAACAATCTTCTCTGGAGATTTTTAAAACCCACCTGGATATGTTCCTGTGCGACTTGGTCTAGGTGGTCCTGCTCTGGCACGGGGATTGGACTAGATGATCTTTCAAGGTCCCTTCCAATCCCTGATGTTCTGTGATTCTGTGATGACTGCAGAGATTTAGTGTCAAATGTCTTGTCTTTCTGTGTCTTTCAACTCACACAATCCTAGTCCAAAACACATTGTAGTCTCTCACACCATGTTTAGGAAATCTCCCTTTTACTTTGAGTCCACCAGTATTTCCTTGCTTTGCTCATTAGTTTACCTAGACGGACTCAGACTTCTACAATAGTAAGAAAGAAAGATGCCAAATAACAAAACTGGAGTTTTCAGGGTAAGAAGTAATTCAGTTTAGTGATCACAAACTCATCCCTAACTTCATCGCACTCTCCATATTTATCGTGTTCAAGCTTTCAATTGGTCTTTCTGCCAAGAACAACTCCCTCACTTACTATTTTCTCAGCCTTTTGCTGAGCCTTTCATAACAGGCTTCCTCAAATCTCCCTTTTACCATGGGGGGGTGGTCATCTCAGATTTATCATCACTGAGACTCTAGTCCAGTTTCAGATCCTTTCTGAATTTTCCAGAAAAAGTAATATTTACACCACAAAATTGCCAAGCTTTCCATCACAGGGATGCCTATCCATATGGTCTCGCCACCGCATGTTTTGATTGCCACAAATCACAGTTAGCATTGGTTTAACATCTGTTCCCTTGGAGAAATACTGCCTTTCTGAAGACATTGCTGAAATCCAAGAGAAACTGCTATAATACTATAAACGGGAGGATTAAGAGAGGGCACTGAAATATAAACTGTGCTAATAATGTTATAAATCAAAATAATGCAATGCTGGCTTCTGACACTGAGGTACTAAAGGGAGTAAATTCCTTCTAAGTCACTGTAACGGGGTTAATGCATCAACATAATCTTGCTGGTACAGTACAATTGGGCACAGAAATAACTGCACTTCTCCAACCCTACTAACTTCTCAGTACTATATAAGCCCTGTGTTTACACCCTTTTTCATTCTCCACTTCTTGACTGTTGTTCTACAGATGACTTATTCTCTCTCTTTCTGTAATACAATTTTTATGTATATGCATGAGTCTCTATTACAGCAACTTGGAACAAAGCCTGATCTTCTCAAGTAGTTGATTTAAAGGATTTGCATTTCTAAACATTCTGTATGCATTTTAATGCACTTAAATAAGAAAAACATCTGTGCATTTCTTTCCTTATTTGAAACTATGCCTGGCAAACAATCATTACAATTATAAGCAGCATACTATTAAGCATACGGTTAAATGACAATATATTTCCTTATTTCAAAATCAATTCAGTTAAAAGCACTGTTTTGTTCAATATTAAATTTCGTAAATCAAAATTTTATAATATACCTATATAGTAACGCTGCTTCGTCTCAGGAAAAAATACATGATCAAGCCATAAAATAAAGTTAGGTTCTTGGCATAGTTGAACATCCCACTTGGCCTCTCGCTCAAGGAAATGTTCAGTAAATTCTGACAATCTCAGACCTAGAAACACCTAGAAAACATTTACCACCTCGATATGAATTTCTTTCTCAGTTTTATTAGGGAAGACAGCAAACCATGACTTTCCTGTGAAAAAATCACAGAATCACAAAACATTAGAGATTGGAAGGGACTTTGAAAAATCATCTAGTACAATCTCCCTACCACAGCAGGATCACCTAGACCAAGTCTAACAGGAAGATATCCAAGCAGGTTTTAAACTTCTCCAGAGAAGACGACTCCACAATCCCTCTGGGTAGCCCATTCCAGTGCTCTGTCACCCTCACCAGAAAAAAGTTCCTTCTCACATTGATGTGGAACCTCCTGTGTTCCAGCTTACACCCACTGCCCCTTGTCCTATCATTAGATGCCACTGAGCAGAGCCTGGCTCCATCCTCCTGACACCAACCCTTCACATATTTATCAACATTAATGAGGTCACCCCTCAGTCTTCGTTTCTCCAAGCTAAAGAGTCCCAGCTCCTTCAGCCTTTCCTCATAACAGAAGTGTTCTACTCCCTTAATAAAATGCCCATATAATAAACATAACTGTGCTCTCCAGTCATAAGTGATGATCTCAGAGGGCTTTTCCAGCCTCAATAATTCTGTGAACTCTATGTGGTTCTGTTTTCTTAAAAACATAACTGCTCTTACTCTTGAAAAAAAAAAAATCTGCTGCATTTAGAATTAAAAATATGATTCCATGGAGCAGTGTGACCACATTGTCTCAATGACTCAGCAGAATTAACAAGAAAACTTTTGGAAGTAAGAGAGGAAAATGAATTCATGGCTGTCTGGTCACAATTACCTATAAAGGATAACATCATATTGTCTAAATTATATTCTTCATATGTAAAAATAAATAAAGAAAA
Organism: Phoeniculus purpureus; assembly: GCA_028565055.1. NCBI lineage: Eukaryota > Metazoa > Chordata > Aves > Bucerotiformes > Phoeniculidae > Phoeniculus > Phoeniculus purpureus. The sequence goes on along the minus strand of JAOXOE010000632.1, from coordinate 13,145,060 downwards.
GAATGTGCAGAATCTTTTACTTTGCATAGTGCTGCATAAATTAGTCTGTAAAACAGCCCCTTTTGTTTTGCCAGTAAGGGTGTGGAGCAACAAACCATACTACTGCCCACTTCTCGTCTTTCAGGTAAGTAGTGATGATGCAACAATGAGAGGCTCACAATCAATTAAAAGAGATTTCAGGACCTTTGGACAACTACTAAAGGGATCAGGAGCTCTACCCCTCTAACATCAGCGATGAATGAGGGAACATTTAGAAAGAGCTAACAGCTCAATTCATGGCTCTGGGACTGGTGCCATCAACAGGGGTTTGGATTCTACCATCATGGCTCGGTTTACAAGGTACCAGAGCTGCAAACAACTGATGGGTTGCACTTGTCCCAGAGGGGGAAAAGGGCTCATTAATAAGGCTTTAAACTAGGTTTGAAGGGGGAAGGGGTTAATAGTCTCCTGCTGGCTGATGACAAACAGTGGGGCAGCTCACCAAAGGCAGAGGGATGGAGAGCCAGTGAGGGCCCTCAACTTTCCCTGGGGCAAGCCAGGGATGATGCACCAGGACAATCTAAGGGAATCAAGGGGAGTTGGCACAAGAGGAGGACAGGGTCAGCCCAGCTGAAGTGCCTCTATGCAAATGCACAGAGCTTGGGCAACAAACAGGATGAATTAAGGGCCACTGTGCTG